>OV121133.1:46610040-47860040 GCA_921294245.1 Brassicogethes aeneus
TTTTTTTATTTTTAATAAATATTTTTCTCTTTCCTGTGTTTTTTTACTAAAAATTTCACATATATTTAAATCTACCGAAATTTTACCATAATCTACCGGAAATTTCCAAGGAATCTACCGATAAAATATTCAAAGAGGTTGGCAACACTGCTGTCAGTTGAGTGAAAGATGATCACCAAATTCATTAAGTACCTATCTTCCTTATTACGAGGTATAATACTACTGTTTGATATTTTAGAGTCCAAGATATATCTAAAAGAATATAAAGAACTAGGCATTATACTAATGAAATACATTTACGACAAAATATGATTATAATTATAGGTACTTACTTTATTTGTTTAAAAGCTCCAATGTTCAATGTAACCAACCATTCCACAAGATTCCTCTGCTTTGGAGTCCGTTATTAATAAATCATTTATCTAATATTAATTACAAATAACATAACATTGATTTTCAATAATCTAAAAAAGAAACGTCAAAAAATCAATTCTTCTTCTTCTCAACTAAAATTATAGATCGTGGTTTTAAAACTAAAATATTATAACGTGGCGCCATCTATCGTAAGAATCTTAAACTAAACACACTGGCAACAATAGAAAAAGCTGGCAACGTTGTCAATAGCCTAGTGACGTAATTGACCATATGCAAGGAATGCGGTCGATGTTGCCAATGGTAAAAAAATAAAATTCCCTATTGGGAACATTCAATTATACTACGTTGGTTACACTGAAATTTTGAATTTCCCGCACAAACTGACATACATTCTAGGAGTTCCCAGAGATAAAGAAGGTAGTTCCAATATTGTATAATAAATTAAGGTGCGAATTTCAAATGTGGGATTTATTATTATTTATTATTATAAAAAAAAAAGATGGAAATTAATTTTGTTCGTGCGGGAAATTTAAATTTTCAATGTAGCCAACGTAATATAATTGAATGTTCCCAATAGGGAATTTTATTTTTTTACCATTGGCAACATCAACCGCATTCCTTGCATATGGTCAATTAGGAGATTTTTTTTTGTAAATATCTCGAAAACGGTAAACTCAATTGAAATTCCGATTTCACAGAAATGTTTAAAATTACAAAACGCCTTGAATAAAACTATAAAAAGTATAGGTCAGAAAAAATTTAACTACCCCATTAAATTAAACTATTTTTAAATTATCTCTATTTAACACCACGGCACTCGTTGCAGTCAGCTGTCATATTTGTTATATGTCAGCTGTTTTGGAGTACGCAATACGTCACTGGAATAAAACGCTTAGACTGTGACCGTTCGTTGACCGCAAACAAAGCATTAATGCTTATACAGGCTGTTATGTAATTAATGTTATATATTAAAATACTGAATACCTTTTGACATAAGGAATAAAGGAAAAATATTTAAAAAAACATTTTTCCAAAGATAAAGAAAAAATATGCATTAGAAGTTTTTTATATTTTTTGTGATACGCCACTGGTTACACACTTGTTTATCTCTGCACACCTGTATTTTGTGAGTACATATATACCAACCAACAAAGTAGCTAGGCGTTGCCAGATGTGAAAAATTGTTACTAAAAATTTTTCTTGCAAAAAATAAATAAAAACTCAATAAATACAAAAGTTTTATGCCCTTAAAGCTCTAATACCCTTCTGTATTTATTTACTGATTCAGCTATTAGCTTAAGCAATGATTAGAAAATTTAGTACCTTTGAAATTTGAAATCCATAACCACAAAATTAATTTTTTCATCAGTTTTTTTCTCTGTTTATTTAGATGAAATTGGGACCAGTTCACAGGTTAAACTTTAAACATTTAATTTGTGTAAATAAATCTAAAAGCACATATTACAAGAAGTTAAAGCGAAAAAATTTTTTTTATATAAATTATGTTATTTTTTAATATGACACTTTGTAATATTATGTGCAAGCAAGAATTCATGTTTTTTAAGAGTTTAATGTAGTTATTTTTGTAATACTCGTATAAATTATGTTGGTTGATTATTTATTTATGTATGCTTTAAAAGCATAATAAAAAGATTTGTATCTTTGTATGTTTTTACTTATTTTTTAAATTGGCGTATTTTCCCTTTTAAAAAATTGGATCCTGGCGGATAATTTCAGACGTCTGGGTGGATAATTTTAATATATGACATTGGTAACACTGCTTTATGGTGAGTGAAGCAGTGTTGCCAACCCTACCGAATTTTCGGTAGATCTACCGATTTCTGAAAAATTCTACCGATCTACCGATAGACATCATCATTCTACCGAAAATCTAAATCTTGCAATAATCCAAATAAATGACTTTTTTTTATTAAATTGCATTAAAATATTATACTTATACAGTATTATATATTTTTTACTAGTATGTGAAAAATTTTTTTACCAACATCATTTGTACAAAAGTCGCACTACGACGGTATCGCAAATTTTCATGATACAATAAACAGATTTCTATTCTTGCTTTTTGCTGTGTAGATTGGTAAAGTACAGAACATTCAACTTTGTGCAAAAGTAAGCGGCGTATGACAAACGCCGCTTGTTCTCTTGATTTATGTATATTATTAATTTTATGTATTTGTATTTTTTACAATTTTATTATTTTTTGTTACATTTCTTTTTATAAATATTCAACTAAATCAACTAATTCAACTAAACTTCAGGAGAAAATCACGTAACTCCACATTTTCATTAAAATGGTATTTTAGTGGCATCTATTAGATAAAACTGAAACTAATTTATATGCAAGTTACAGAAGTCCTAAAATAAACCGTTAATTTTAAATTTAGAAAAAGAAATATACGTATCTCCAATCGTGGAGGAGCGTCCAGGGAATAATGCCTAACTCCAGAATACAAATCAGTGCCATTGACAAGTATAAGTTATTGCCTAGTTATTTTTTCTGTAAAGCCATTGTTTTCCAAAGTGAAATTATGAAAGATTGTATAGTGTGTAAAGTTAAGGTACCATGAATAATTTAAGGTTACTTTTATTAACATAAAGTACAGATTGGAGATACGTAATTTTCCATTAAACAATTTTTTGGCGGTAATTTGGAGATACACCAATACACCTTTAATATGTTTTTCTTTCCTCCTGTAAAATTTTACAACATGGAGTTAAGCAATTTTCTCCTGAAGGCGACGTAATGTTAACTAATGTTAACATAAGTTAAATATGATATTGTTTTTATTAGATATTTTATTTTTATTAAATATTTCTATTACCTGTGTTTTTTTAACTAAAAATTACACATATATTAAAATCTACCGAAATTTTATCATCATCTACCGAAAATTTCCAAAGAATCTACCGATAAAATGTTCGAAGAGGTTGGCAACACTGGAGTGAAGCAAAAAGAACGCGCACAATTTTACCGATGTGAGCTGAGATTAACTGAGATCTCAGGCAGGGCTGCCAATTTGTGAGTAATTACTCTCATTTGTGAGTATTTTTATGGTTTGTGAGTAATTTTGTGAGTAATGTGCAATTGTGAGTAAAATGTGAGTAATCGAGGATCAACTTTTAATTTCTGTACCTCCGTCTGTATACAGAAATTATTATTTATTTATATTTCTAATAAGGTAAATTTTTTTGAAACTTTAATGTTCCAAAACATTTTAATATACCTCCCACTTTAATTATTATTAAAAAAGCATTTTTATCTAGGTCTATGTGTTTTTTTAACCTGTCTACAGAGATCCATAGTGTTTCATTTTGTATCAAGTTTTTTACCCACTAAAAAAAATACTGTTTTAAAGAGTTGCAGATGTAGCGCTAAATTTGGAAATTTCGCGCTGGCGCTTAAATGTAGTGTTTTTTTCACATATGTGATTTTTTGTTAAATTTGGCGCATTTATTATCGCTTAGGTGGCGCTGTGAGAATTTAAGAAGCAAAAGCGGCATTAGTCATCAGTGACGTCACCAGTTATTATCAAATATACAATTTCTATTTATACCATTTTAAATATTTATAAAAAAAATTAACCTCAGTATTGTCATTTCGAAGTTGTGAGAAATTTGTGAGTAATCTTGAAAAGTTCTGAGAGTAAATCAATAAAAAGGTTGGTTGGCAGCCCTGATCTCAGGTGAAAAGAACGCACCTCTTGTGAGTTTAGACCTCGCGTGTTGCCAGGGTTGGGTATCTACCTACATTTTTGTTTTCGACATGTAGAAAACCTTTTTCGACGTTTTCGACGGTAGAAAACGTAAAAAAGTAGAATACTGTCAAATATCAAAAAATGTGAGGTTTTGCAAGTTTGTTGTTTATTATGATTTGTTAAATGTTGTGAAAAATCAGACACCTACCATAAATTTGAAGTTATTTGGAGTTTTTTAACATTATTATGGTGGAAAAAAAAGGGCCGCGTTTGGTTGGGAGACCCCAACATAATTTTTGGCATGAAGGCAAATTTTTATCAATTATAGAGAAGTGGAAGGTCGAATAAGGTAATTTACGTAGGTAGAAAACCCTATAGGTTTTCGACGCAAGTCGAAAACAAGTTTTCTACCGTTTTCTACCAAGGTAAATTACCTAAGGTTTTCTACTGACCCAACCCTGCGTGTTGCTCCCATTTATTTGACAGTAAATCTGACAGATGGGGGTAATCTAACCTAAAGTATATTTACAAAAACGCGATTATTTGTTTTGATTGTGGGTGTTGAGAATTTTTAATTGTGTTACAATTTGTGTATTTAGGGTTTTTAGGGTTATATTTTTATAACAAAGTGACTAGAAGTACACCGGGAGTACCGCCATTAAACGTACACCGGGTGGAAAAAAATCCTTATTTAGCATATTTGTCAATTGTATAATATTAAATGGTCGCTCAATTTCGCGTTCAATGGGGCGGGGGGCCCAATGGGGCGGGGTCGGTTGGGTTGGGTTGTTGAGTTTGGGTTGGTTTGGGTAATTCATACTGACATTTCATTAATTTTGTTGTTAATTGTATTTCAATCACTTAATTAAATTTTAATCAATGTTTATATAACTTGAAAGTTAGCTTAATAATGACATAATTAATATCAAGAGTTAACCAGCTGTTTACCAAATGTTATACAACTGGGCCTTAGTGTACCAATTTAATCTCAACAAATAAATCCGAAATTTTATGGAAACACGCATGCGCACAAACCGGATGTACTTTTAATGCCCGTACTCCCGGTGAACTTCTAGTCACGGCGTTTTTATAACCATTACACCTCTTGTTATATAAAATTTCGTTCGTTTTTATTAAATGAACAAGGTGTTCATCAAAATCTTCCATCGCCGGTGCTTCTATTGTATTTATAGATTGCAAAACTTGTCTGATATCAATTTCGAATCCAAACCAAAGAACAAATATCACAGAGTAAACCTGATTTATAGATTGCCTTCCTTCCTCCAGTAGAACTTCTTCTGTAGAAGATAAACAATACAATCTTGTACGGGAATCTATAAACGGCACTACAGTTTTCGTATTGTTTATCTTTTACGGGAGAAAGGAAGGAAGACAATCTATAAATCATGCTTAAAGCTTA
This sequence comes from Brassicogethes aeneus, assembly GCA_921294245.1. Taxonomy (NCBI): domain Eukaryota; kingdom Metazoa; phylum Arthropoda; class Insecta; order Coleoptera; family Nitidulidae; genus Brassicogethes; species Brassicogethes aeneus. The sequence continues at coordinate 46,615,552 of OV121133.1, forward strand.
CTAAACAGATGACAGATTAAAACTTTACCGCCTTTTTACAGAAAGTGAGGTTAGGTTTCCAGCGTTGACAGGGTTGGGTCAGTAGAAAAGGTAGGTAATTTACATTGGTAGAAAAGGGTAGAAAACTTGTTTTCGACTTGCGTCGAAAACCTATAGGGTTTTCTACCTTCTCCTTCCACTTCTCTATAATTGATAAAAATTTGCCCTCATGCCAAAAATTATGTTGGGGTCTCCCAACCAAACGTGGCCCTTTTTTTCCCACCATAATAATGTTAAAAAACTCCAAATAACTTCAAATTTATGGTAGGTGTCTGATTTTTCACAACATTTAACAAATCATAATAAAAAACAAACTTGAATAACCTCACATTTTTTGATATTTGACAGTATTCTACTTTTTTACGTTTTCTACCGTCGAAAACGTCGAAAAAGGTTTTCTACATGTCGAAAACAAAAATGTAGGTAGATACCCAACCCTGAGCGTTGTCAGCTGCGTTGACGGCATAGAAATAATACTATTAGTATTATTTCTATGGTTGACGGCGTTAAAGTAAAAAGTTAGCCAACTGGCAGCGTCACACGGCGTTCAACGCCGTACATTGTGGGTGGTATCATGCATTTGCATTGTTTCAACTTTGGTTTGACATTTGACGCCGTCGAACGCCGTACCATTGTGTTCAAGCCTTGATTTATAGATTGCCTTCCTTCTTTCCTCCCGTAAAAGATGAACAATACGAAAATCGTAGTGCCATTTATGGATTCCCGTACGGAAATCTTTAAACAGCACAACGGTTTTTGTATTGTTCATCTTCTACGGGAAAAGGAAGGAAGGAAGGAAGGCAATCTATAAATGAGGCTTAACAAAGTAGCAGTTCGTGAAATCGCAACCCACCTCTACCACAGAAATTTCTGTGACCTATAGGTATATATAGGTATATAGCTCTACATGGATGTTGAGCAGTGTTGCCAGATTGGGCGATTTATCACAAATTGGGCGATTTTTAACTCGCTTTGGCGACCATAAATTTACAAAAATCACAAGTCGCCATTTGGGCGATTTTCGGCGCTAGACCGGCGTCAGCCCCAAGGAGGGTAAAATAATTCCTCTTGACTCACCAAAGCTATGATCGGAATAATATAAATAGGTTCATCGACATAAAACATGTTTTATGTCGATGGTTAATACGAAATTGCGAACGCACTCACTGCACTGTCGGAACGAAGTGCTGAAATTTCGCGGCAGAATAACGAAATGTGACATTTCGAACCTTCTTTGGCTGTGTTCCTTAATTTACTGCCATTACTGTCAGTAATTTTACTGTCAGTAGCGGAAAAGGACCATTTCGTTATTTATTCAGTACTGACGCACAGTGAAATTGGAACGCGCCTCAGTAGCAGCAGAAAGTGACAATGCATTGTCCATGGTTACGCAAGGTTATGATTTGTGATTTACTGACAATTGACAAACTTTACTTTCGGCATAGCAGAGAACATAAATAAAAAATAAATATAACAGTTATAAGAAATATAATGTTTGGTTTATGACAGAGAAATATGGAAAATTTAATGTTATCGTCGTCCGCGTCGAAAAATGTATTTAGGAATAGGAAATATAAAATTTCACTGACACCACAACAATAACCCAAATACCAAAAATTACTCTTAAATTCGTCCGCTGAATACAAATATATAACATTTTCTAGGTACTACCTATAGGTAGTACTATAGTAGGTAATACGAAGTTCGTATGCGTACTCCCCGCCGACCTGCCTTCGTCACTGCTGCTTATACGAGCCCTAACCACATAATGTTCGGACACTTCATAATTTATACAGAAATTTTTTTCGTGAATACTATCTCAAAATTATTAGAAGTTATGAAAAATTCAGCTTATTTTGGCATATACCCCTCGAAGCGATTTTTATTTTTAAAAAGTTTACCTTTTATTTTTAGCTTTTAAAAAAAGGCTAACTTTTTAACTTTTTTTTGCATGAGTAAAAAAAGTTATAAATGGGCCCATTAAAAAGAACATAAAATATTATACAAACCCTGAAAATTTGGTAAAAATTGTATAAATAATAAGAAAGTTATAGCGATATATATATCTGCAAAATCTCCCGTTTCCTAAGAAAATTGCAAAAACTCTTTAAAAATAGCATTTTTAAATTACTTATACTTTTTTATAACTTATTTATTTTTTACCAAATTTTCAGGGTTTGTATAATATTTTATGCTCTTTTTAATGGGTCCATTTATAACTTTTTTTACTCATACAAAAAAAAGTTAAAAAGTTAGCCTTTTTTTAAAAGCTAAAAATAAAAGGTAAACTTTTTAAAAATAAAAATCGCTTCGAGGGGTATATGCCAAAATAAGCTGAATTTTTCATAACTTCTAATAATTTTGAGATAGTATTCACGAAAAAAATTTCTGTATAAATTATGAAGTGTCCGAACATTATGTGGTTAGGGCTCGTACTTTCAAGTAATATTTTATTAATAAATATTGAAATAATTAGTCCTATATATATATATATATATATATTTACCAAATACCATTATATGATATGATTTATATCCTTCACTTTATTTGACAGCTATTTTTTGTTTAAAAGTTTGGTTATGTGTTTTACTGGAGCCACAGCACCTCTCTGTCCCCAGTTGTTTCAGTAAAATTAATCTGCCGTACATTTATAAAAGGGTAGTATTTACCACTGAGCTCAGTAACTGAAAGTGGATTTCGGAATGCGTTTTCAGTACTGACAGTACTGACAGTAAATTACGGAACATAGCCTTTATCTCTGATTTCGAACGTCAAACATTTTTTTCCAAAGCTCTTTTTCGATAACTCTTCTTTATGTTTTCGGGCACCCTGTGTTTTCGGTGTTAAAAAATGGGTAAATATACGAAGAAACACAACAAGGACTGGGAACGTGAACCAACATTTAAAATAGTAGTAGTTAGTAAATATGTAATACAAAGCAGATTTTACGCTGATTGTAAATGTTAATTAAACGATGTTATTCAAATAAAAATCATGCGTGAACATGTTATTTTTTTATTTTACAAATAAAAATTCACAAAAAAAATGTACTAAAAAACTGGCGACTTTTACTTTATTTTGGCGACATGAATTTTTTTATCTGGCAACACTGATGTTGAGGTTAATTTCCATAGAGAAACAAACTCAATTAGTGTTTGTTATTTTATGTTAATGTCTTTCAAGAGACCTAAAATAATTATTTAAAATTAATATAAATTTATATAGTTATATAAATTTACCAAATAAATAAATGATTTTTCAAATCCCCTAATTTAATATTCCCGCTATAAACTCTGGTGCTTTTTCTTTTCCACTGAAAACATCACTGGTTACTAGAAATGATTCGTTCTTTTTACACCAGACTTTGTTGAAATTTGGTGGATTTTCAGGAATCTTTTTACATCGTTGTGAATTAATTTAATTTTATAGATTTGAAGTAAGCAAATTGTTTATAAAATGCCACCAAAGTTTGATCCTACTGAAGTTAAATACGGTAAGTGACAAAAATCTATTAAAAAATTCTTTTCTTTATGCATTTATATTTTAGTTTACCTAAGATGTGTTGGAGGAGAAGTAGGTGCAACATCATCTTTGGCACCTAAAATTGGTCCACTTGGTTTGGTATGTACAAAATATTTTTTTTTAATAATTTATCAATCATAGAAGAATATAAATATAAAATTGATATAGGTTATGTTATAAAGTCCAATTATAATTATTGGACCCATTTCAAAAAGCCTTATTTTAAACTACAAATACATGAACTGATAGTTTTACATGGAACACATTTTGATGTCTATATTCACTCAGTCGGAACATGATTTTCAATGTCACATAATGGTTGTGTTCCGTAATTTACTGCCATTACTATCAGTAATTTTACTGTCAGAAGCGAAAAAAGACCGTTTCGTAATTTATTCAGTACTGACACAATAGTAAAATTGGAACGCGCCTCAGTAGCAGCAGAAAGTGACAATGGTTACGCAAGGTTATGATTTGTGATTGAAAATTTAATGTTATCGTCGTCCGCGTCGAAAAATGTACATATATAGGAATAGGAAATTTCACTGACACCACAACAATACGCCAAATACCAAATATTACTCTTAAATTCGTCCGCTGAGTACAAATATATAACATTTTTTAGGTACTACCTAGTAGGTAGTTTCATATTCTGGGTCTTCATATGCGTACTCCCTGGCGACCTGCCTTCGTCAATGCTGCTTGTACTTTTAAGTAATATTTAATAAATAAATATTGAAATAATTAGTCCTAGATGTATTCACCAAATCCCATTATATGATATAATTTATATCCTTCACTTTATTTGACAGCTACTTTTTGTTTAAAAGTTTGGTTATGTGTTTTACTGGAGCCACAGCACCTCTCTGTCACCAGTTGTTTCAGTAAAATTAATCTGCCATACAATTATAAAAGGGTAGTATTTACCACTGAGCTCAGTAACTGAAAGTGGATTTCGGAATGCGTTTTCAGTACTGACAGTAAATTACGAAACACAAGCAAAATACCTTTTATCCACAGTAATTTGTTTTAAGGTTAGCATTTTTATTGTTACTTGTGGACATTATTTTTATTGTATATACACTTCGCGTCAAATTTAACGCACCACTAAAAATTTGCCACAATTTTAAAGTTGATTTTGTCGCGAACCGTCAAACCGAATATGGTAGTTTTTGTTTTAAATTGTAGGTTTATTCTTTGATGATGACGCCTTTATTAAAATATTTTTTCAAATTTACGTTTTGAGTATATACTAGAGAGTAATAATAAGTTTTTTCCTGTAAATTTGAAACGCCCTGTGGGTTGTACCAGCTATATCAGCATATGTCTCTTATAATTAAACTATAGCGCCATCTTCTCTTAACATTTTGTTTTTTTAATTCACCGCGTTATCTTTATTTTTAAAAGAAATATACAGTTAAATATTAAAATTTAAAAAGAATGATTGTAACAATAACAATAAAAATATGAACAAAATCAATAAAACCAACATTAAAGAATATCAATATCGCGTATTTTCGCCTCTACTTCTAATTACAGCTCATACTCAAAACCAGATGTCTAATCTTGCCTTGATCAATGACATTCCATATTTCTTGTAGCATATTTGCAACGTCATCAAGGGAGGCAGGCAAGGGATCATGATTTTTTAGTCGTCTACCCATATTATCCCAAAAATACTCGAAGGGGTTGGGATCCGGACTATTTGCAGGCCAGTTCAACACCCACATCATGTAAGTGCTCTTGCACTATATGAGCGGTCTGAGGTCTTGCTATTAGTACCGATGTACAGGGCGAAAGGGACAACATGCTCAGATAAAATGTCCTCAGTATATCGTACACTATTCAGGGTACCTCCACGAACAATGACGAGTGCTGTGCGAGCTGTCAAGGAAATTCCTCCCCAAACCATTACAGAACCTCCAATTAATAGCGTGGTTTCAAGAATGTTACACTGTGAAAATCTCTCATTTAGACGTCGGAGAACCCTTATTCGCCGTTCAGAGCTGAATAGACAAAACCTGGACTCGTCTGTAAATAGTACTAGCTGCCAATTCACAATATTTCAGCCAACATGTTGCCTGGTAAATTGCAGTTTTGCTCTACGATAATTTGCATTTAATTTCGGTCCTGTTGCTGGAATTCTGAAGCTCAAATTCTGTTCCGCAAAACGACTTACGGTGGACATACTTATTTGAAAATTATGAGTAGCATTAAGTTGTACCTGTAGATTTTTTGCTGTTACAAATCGTTTTCTCAAAGCAAATAAAGGAAACGATCATGTACGGCTGTTGTCATTCGATGCCTTCCCTGCCGATCTGTTACGTCTGTTATGATCGTTGGTTTCTTCAAAATGTCGAATAACACGGGATATTCAGGTATGAATCCCAATCTCCAAGCTATGGCACGGTAGCTTAATCCTTGCTCGGCCAATGTAATAATTCTTACACATTCATCCCGATTCAAATTTCTCACTTGGCGCTCCCTTACAATAACTTTATGCAGACAACTTAAATGAAAATTACAGATTCTGACCTGCCATGACCTACCTATGGTTAAGTTCTTTCATTTTACATTAAACTGGAGTTATTTAGTCTTTAACCGTATATCTCATTTAAAAAAATAGATAGCGACGTGAATAAAAAAAAATATATTAAGAAAATATAGGGCTACAGTTTAATTATATGAGTCATATGCTGTTAAAGCTGGTACAACCCACAGGGCGTTATTTCCGGGAAAAAACTTATTATCACTCGTGCACCCTGTATATACTCAAGATGTAAATTTGAAAAAATATTTCAATAAACGTATTATTACCAAAGAATAAACCAAATTTGGTTTGACGGTTTGCGAGAAAATCAACTTTGAAATTGTGTCAAATTTTTAATGGTGCGTTAAATTTGACGCGAAGTGTACATTATGCAATTACATAAATTAATTTTCTTCCTATGCTATGGTAAAGTTAAATTTTGCTGTCCCCATAGGGTCGAGAAAGTAGGTGTTTCTACAGCTAGCCTTGCAAAGGCCTAGGCAATAGGCATTGCAATAATATGTTAAATTAAAATATAAAAAATAGTATTTTTACGATTGTAATTAACCATTTTGGTTCAAACAAAATCTGTATTTTTTTATAAAATAATTGGCCTAATAAAATCAAATATTAGCAAATTAAATTATTAAATTACCACTATTCAGTATAGATTTCTGCAAAAAGTTTTACATATATGTATCTAACTGTGTGTAAATGTTGCTATTATCTATGATGTTGCTATGGGATCTTTGTTTTGTAGATGTTATCTACCAGATGACATGCATGTCAAAATTAAATAATTTTAAATGTCAAAATTTGATCTTTAAATTTTTAGTATTTATTTCACTTAGATACATTGTGTAGGAAGAAAAATAACATGTAACCCACGGCAGTAAAGTTATTTTTCCAGGCTTTAAGGTCACTTTACCACCTAGCCTAGATGTAAAAAAACGGTTTTTTTCAGATGTGAAAAAAACATGAAAAAAACTAGAAAAAAAAACGGTTTTTTTGTTTTTTTTCAACATGAAATTTTGAGTAAAATGTATATTAATAATAAAGTAAAATGTAGAATACCTATATTACATTTTTCATTATTGAAAATTTTGACCGAGACTAAAAAATCTGATTTGGTAGTTTCCACATTAGAAACCATTAGCAATGTAAAACTTCTACACTAATACAAAAAATTAAAGGATAAATGCGATTCTTCAGATAGCTGTCTCTTTGTTAAAAATGGTCGTATTGGAGCCGTAAAAAAAGCAATTTGAAGCTTGAAGTTTCTAGTTTTGAGCTTTTTAGATGAAAAACGTGCAACGCTCAGTCCTAACGAATACGGTAATAAAAAAAAATTTACTTAACCACCAATGAATAAATTTTCTACAAGAATTTGCTATTGTTTAAAAAAATAATTTTGAAAAATCATGAAAAAAAGTGCTTTTGGTAGCTTTTTGAAAAATCAATCGCTGAATCAAAAATATTATATGTACTTAGTTACTTTTTTTAGGACCAAATCAAAACAAGCACGGCCCTTATTGGTCAATTTGGTGGTGGTGGCGCGTGCATAGCGCGAGACTGTATTTACATTTACTAATTGTCATTTAGTGACTAATTTTAGTCCATGAACTGGACTGGAAACATAAAAAATTAGGCAAATGGGACTAATTTTGAAAAAAAACCTAAAATGTGAAAAAAACCATTTGAAAAAAAACAATGAAAAAAAAACAAAAAAAACGGACCGTTTTTTTCAAGTCGCATCTCTACACCTAGGTCTACAAATTGTAGTCTAATACTACAATATACCATGTTCAACGTTATGTGGACGTTGTGTTCTGATTTTTTCCTTATGTCGTTATCGGAAAAATCCTTATCAATAAGAAATTTCTCTTAGCGACGCGTCGGGCATGACTACCCTTGGGATTGTTTTTCTTAGACGTTAATTCGAAAGCGATTTTTAATTTTTTAAAATCAGTGGTTTACCCCTCGATTTATTTCTAGGTCTATAATATTAAAGACATACTAGTCAAATTATTATAAAACTGTACAGAAATGAAGCTAAAATGTCACCATGTCAGTTAAAATTAACCTAAAAATGACTGCTTTTACTGCCTGGTCTATAATATAAAATCTTTAGTCAGTTTATAATTTTAACTTTATTGTCAACACTTATTACTTAAGTGGTTGATTATGACCTAGGCACTTAAATATTATTTAGACCAATCGGGGTAGGTTATTTATGGCATTGGCCGTAAAATTAATTATTTACTCAGTAGTACTTTGGACCAATTAAAAAATTCAACTTTTTTTAGATTGATCTAACCTCACTTTCTACTTTTAAAATGTATGCCATTCGGCCAAGAAATGTCTTTTTGTGCTTTGCTCAATTGTAAAAAAATGGGAGCTCAAACAAAAATATTCAGTTGGCCTGATGACATAAATATCTATTGTTATAACCCTGAAATTAAAAAAAGGTAATTATTCTAAAACCACCCCTGAAACTAAGAATGTACGAGTTCGGTTTTGGGTCTCTATGAAAGAGTACATGAAAAATAAGTGACTTCTCGACCCAAGAGAGGCAAAATCGGACTCCCAGTGTAAAAACAAACTGGTATTAATCAAGATTTTGTAAAAATATATGGTAACTAAGAGATAATTGAAGAAAATTGGAAAATTCTGTGTATGAAGCCATGTGTACATAGTGAAGCGAAAAGATGACATGGTTTTATAAAAATTGATAAATAATTAAGAATATATAAATGATGCAAGGGATTCTTTTAAATAAGACCCTTGATCATAATAAAGAAAATTTTAATAATATGTGCTGGCCAAATAGCTTTTAAATTAAGCCAAAGGTCATTCCTCTTTGTGTGTTCAGAATTAAGAAGAAGAACTAAGAATGTACCAAATTAACATTTGTTGTGAACTGTCTCTGGTTAATTTTGTACAACTCTACACTTGCTGAATAAAGGAATGCAATAGGTTTTATGGTAATATCGCTGTGTCCGGGTGCACGTTAAAGCGTACGGAAATATAATATTGGGTACACGCGAATGACGTCATAAAACTAATGACGTAAGCATTTAGCGAGTACGAATTAAAGCCCGCTGCACAACAGCCCGGTAACGGGAACGGGAAACTAAACGGTAAAGGTGGGAGAGGACTCGGCGAACCCTATCTATCAACAGTGGTTTTTTAGTCTCTCCCACCTTTATTGTTTGGATTCCCGTTCCCGTTACCGGGCTATTGTGCAGCAGACTTAAAAGTTATAGTAAATTTAAAAGGAAACGACGAACTCGTCATCGATGACCTCATAATTTTGCGCACTGGTACCAATACTAAATGTATTAAACGAAGTCTGTTATTGAATATTTTAATGCATTTTAACCAAATTAAGTTGGCAGCAATTGCAATGTTGTCATGTTTAGATTAAAATGACGCATAGAAAAAGAAATTGACGTTTTAGAATTTCGAAACTGTCAGTTGTGTTTTCGAATATTTCGTTTAATTCGTGTATAATTTCGGTGCATCATATACATAGGTTATAAAACTCTGACTCTGACATATTGGCATTCTAAGGTCCCAAATCTAGGGACCCTAAGGTATTATTCATGTAAACGCCATCTATCGCCCTGTAGTTGCACTACCACTTTCACTTGATGCAATGATTTTAGCATCACATTGACAACCGTGCTTGATCAGCTGATTGATGACGTGTACGTTGTTTCCTTTTAAATTTACTATAGTTAAAATTGAATTTTGTGTTGACAGGGAGAAAAATTGTATAATTCCACACAATAGAAAATTTGTTTTGTGCTACATTGTATTAAGTTTGAAATTTGACAATAAAAAGTATTTTTGAGAAAAAAATTTCAAACAAAAGTATTTAAAAAATTAAAAAATAAAAAAGTAAATCTCTCCTGGGAATTAAACTCGGGCATCCTGTGTGGAAGTTCCAAATTCCAAAATAATATATTGAAATTTTCCAAAATAATTTATTTAAATATAATACATTTTAATTTTGTAATTGGCCTAACAATGGTATAAAGGTTTATTTATAAATAGAATAAATAAAATAAAATAATAAAATAAATAAATAAATAGAATTTTGAGATCTAAGATAAATAGATAAGAACAAAGGGGAAAAAAGAAACTGTACAGTTAAAATTGAGTTTTGTGTTGACAGGGAGGTTAAAGCTTAAGTAATTAACCCCCCTGTCCAAAAATTTACATCCCTATTATTAGGGATGTAACTTGAAAAAAAACGATCCAGTTTTTTTTCTTCATATTTTAGTTTTTTTCAAGATTAGTTAAATTTGCCTAATTTTTTATGTTTCCAGTCCAGTATATATACTTAAATTTAGCCACTAAATGACATTTAGTAAATGTCAATACAGTCACGCGCTATGCACGCGCCATCACCACCGAATTGACCAATAAGGGCCGCGCTCTCCGCTTTGTTAAAAATGCTCAGTAAACATTTCAGACAAAACAACTACTATTGGTCAAAAAGTTTTTTTTAGATGAGTCCATATTTCTGTCGTCATGGCGTCTGATGTGTTATTTGTGATGCACAAGATTCAAATCTTGTGCTCATAAAATTTGCTTGCTAGAACAAAATCTTTGATATAGGGGAGGAGTTGGGTATCTTAAAAACCAGACCACACTGGTTTTTTAAAGAAAGCAAACCATTTTATTAAGGTATTATTAAGATTTTAGACAAAATATGGGTTTAACGAAAACTTTTCTAAATATTCACCATAATAGCTGTCCATATTTTTCTTTATATAAGGTGTCCCTAAACTTATTGGCATAAATTTAGGAAAAGATTGAGCAAGTCAAAATAAGACGTAAATAAATATTTTTCCTAATTACTTATGTTTCCAAGATACAGGGTGATAAAGTGTTACTTATCATAATAGTTTTTTTAATACAACCTCTACTATGGTAGTCTTGGAAAGGTGATATTTTGCGAACTGTCACTTACTACCAAAACACATATTCACACATAATTATAATTGTTTGAGTGAACACAGTGTCGTAGAAACGGGGGTTGCTCTAAGCTTATTGTCCCATACAAACTTTGAGGTTAGGTTTTTATAACATTTGATGCATTTTTTAGATTACACAGTTCGGCTACCATTAAAAAGGTGTACCTCTCAAACTTCCATAAAATAAACCGTTTCCGAGATATTCGAGATTACAATAATTGTTATATTGCATTATTTAAAAGGATTAAAAGGTATATGATAACAAATTTTATTTTTTAATTGAAAAAACTAAGAAGAGCATTCCATGAGCCTCGGGACTTTTTGCCCTGACCGTGGCATTAAAAAATTTGTTATCATATACCTTCTAGTCCTTTAATGCGATATAACAATTATTGGAATCTTGAATATCTCGGAAACGGTTTATTTTATCGAAGTTTGAGAGGTACACCTTTTTAAAAGTAGCCGAACTGAGTAATTGAAAAATTGCATCAAATGGTATAAAAACCTAACCTCAAAGTTTGTATGGGACAATAAGCTTAAGCAACCCCTGTTTCTACGACACTGTGTTCACTCGAACAATTGTAATTATGTGTGAATATGTGTTTTAGTAGTAAGTGACTGTTCGCAAAATATCATTTTTCCAAGTCTACCACAGTTGAAGTTATATTAAAAAACCGATATGATAAGTAACACTTTATCACCCTGTATGTTTTAAACATAAACGTAATTAGGAAAAATATTTTTCTTACTACCTCGAATCAAAATACGTTGTTTCGTCCCCGATTCCACGGCAGAAAGTGTACGTTTCTTGCATTGTTTAAGCTATACGCGCACACTCTAATAGCGGGAGTAAAAATTTTTTAGTCGTGTGCTTAACATTCAAATTTTGTACTGCCAACATGGGAAACACAAAAATATGACAGTTTTAAACCATAATTTTGCAATTATAACAACAAATAAACAATTTATGTTTTTACTTTTTTACTTTTTATGGTTTAATGGTACTTTTATTTGTTATAAAGTAGTAATTTGTTAATTAAAATACAACGTTTTATTTTTACTGTATTGGCACCGCTGAATTCACGGCCTACTGTTATTTATTTATCAAGCTCTTCAAATGGAGATAGGTACATAAATACACATTTAATTTTTTTCCGTATTTTCGGCCGGGTTGTATTTTCGGCCGAGGTAGTAAGAAAAATAGTATACACTACACGGGCAGAAAGTGTGAAAGTCCTGAACTGCGCGCCATGATGCCCTCGGCTTCGCCTCGGGCATCATGGCGCGCAGTGCAGGAATCTCACACTTTCTGCCCTTGTAGTGTAATATACTATTTCTTACTACCTCGACTCAAAATACGTTGTTTCGTCCCCGATTTCACGGCAGAAAGTTTACGTTTCTTGCATTGCTCAAGCTATACGCGCACACTCTAATAGCGGGAGTAAAAATTTTTTAGTCGTGTGCTTAACATTCAAATTTCGTACTGCCAACATGAGAAACACAAAAATATGACAGTTTTAAACCATAATTTTGCAATTATAACAACAAATAAACAATTTATGTTTTTCCTTTTTACTTTTTATCTTGTTTTAAGTGTTTAATGGTACTTTTATTTGTTATAAAGTAGTAATTTGTTAATTAAAATACAACCTTTTATTTTTACTGTATTGGCACCGCTGAATTACCATTGAATGTAAACGTCAGAATTAAATTAAACGTCAGATTTTAATTTTGACACAAGTTTTTTTTATATACATTTAATTTTTTCCCGTATTTTCTGCGGGGTAGCAAGAAAAATAGTATACACTACACGGGCAGAAAGTGTGAGAGCCCTGAACTGCGTGCCATGATGCCCTCGGCTTCGCCTCGGGCATCATGGCGCGCAGTGCAGGAATCTCACACTTTCTGCCCTTGTAGTGTAATATACTACAGGGTGTCCGGGAAAAGGAGGTCAATCCGTTAACCATATATTCCTTGAGTTAAAACAATAAGACTTTCATAATACCATTTTTCAATTTAGAGCTTCATGTTCGATATACAGGGCGACAAAGTTTGAAATTTAAAACTGATGTTTTTTAATAATTCGAGTAATTGATAAGATATTAAGTTTAAATTCGGTACACTACTTCAACATAAATAGTTACATTTTTTGAGACCAACAAAACAAAAAAAAATTGTCAAATAATCAAAATAGGGGGGTCTAGTACTCACTGACTCCCCCTATTTTTTAGTACGTGCGCCAATGATTTCCAAACGGTATTTTTTCAGGTAATCAATTATTGTTGAACATTTTTTGTTTCCTATAAAATTTTGATAAAATGAGTTGTTTTAGAGATAATTTGTAAAGTATGGGTCAGTCCATATCAAATTTTCGAAATTTAATTTTTTGTTTGAAAACATTTAGGTCATGTGATATATCATAAAAAAGGTCTCTAATAGGCCTTTTAATAGTTTACGAGAAATCGCTATTTTTGTAAGTACTTGCAAGACCCAAATTTATCGAAATTTTTTGATTTTCAAAAATCAATAAAACAAAAACCACCTATCGAAAAAAATTCATATATGAAATTTTTAAGTTTTTAAGTGAGGTAAACAAATTTACCAAAAATTATCAAAATCGGAGATGGTGGGGGAAGAACCTTTTAGTTGATTTGATATGGACTGACCCATACTTTACAAATTATCTCTAAAACAAATCATTTTATCAAAATTTTATAGGAGACAAATTTTTTTAACAATAATTGATTACCTGAAAAAATACCGTTTGGAAGTCATTGGCGCACGTACTAAAAAATAGGGGGAGTCAGTGAGTACTGGAACCCCCTATTTTGATTTTTTTGACAATTGTTTTTTGTTTTGTTGGTCTCAAAAAATGTAACTATTTATGTTGAAGTAGTATACCGAATTTGAACTTAATATCTTATCAATTACTCGAATTATTAAAAAAACTCAGTTTTAAATTTCAAACTTTGTCGCCCTGTATATCGAACATGAAGCTCTAAATTGAAAAATGGTATTATGAAAGTCTTATTGTTTTAACTCAAGGAATATATGGTTAACGGATTGACCTCCTTTTTCCGGACACCCTGTATATTTAGATTTTCGTCTTATTTTGACTTGCTCCTATATTATTATTATATTTATAAATTTATGCCACCAAGTTTAGGGACACCTTGTATAATGAGCGGGTGAGGCAATAACGCAAAAACCAAATTTGTCCTTATTAACACTAAATGCTATATTTATATATAGCCCCAAAACGTTCTTGGGCATTTTATCGCAGATTAATCTTAACTGCAAAAGTTAAAATTTCTCAAAGGATCTTCTAACACCACCGAAAAAGACAGTGTTTCCGACTTTTTCTGGTTTTCAAAACAATTTGACTGGGCTAAGTACCAACCGTAAATACCGACTTGGTTTTTCGTATTCCTTTTCCTCTAGTTCTTAACTTTCCACCATGTAAGCATGTCAAATGTACTACATCCTTTCGTGTAGTGTGCGATTTAAAACTTTTTTCTCGGTTTCGATAGATTTACAACTTTTAATTACGAACTTCTATTTATTTTTCTTTTCGAGGCTTTAAGCTTCGTACAGACCTGAACATTGAGCCGAACAACAAGCAGAACAACGAACCGAACGGCAAACAGAACGGCAAATGGCCTTTTTTGATTTCGACGATCCGAACAACAAACGGAACGTTCGTGCTGTTCCCATAATTGCTCGTAGTAAATCTCAGTTAAAGTTTTACTAAAGATGAAAAAAAGTGTAGCAGCAGCAGCTTATATATATATATATATATATATATATATTATTAAATCAAAAAAAAAATTGGTGTGGGTGTTTTGGTTTCCACACAATATCAATTAGATCCAGAGATTTTTCTTCTGTCCACTCCATTTACTTGTGTTGAATTTTAATTATATTAAAATAAACAAACTCACTTAAAGGAGGAGACAAATAAACACTTAAATGAGAACAATTCACTGGTCTGTTCGCCGTTTTGTTTTGACCCGTCCAAACCTCCGAACGCATTCACGAGCATTTTCTTTGATGTCGAAGGAAAAACCGACAAGTGATGGGAACGGGACGAACCATTCGCCGAACGGTCAGGATTCGCGAACATGTTCGCAAACGCGTTCGCAGCCCCGTCCAAATTAGTGTTCTGTTTGCCGTTCGGTTCGTTGTTCGGCTCAATGCTCAAGTCTGTACGAGGCTTTACATTAAGAGTGCAATTTTTTATATTGTTTACATGGTTTTTTGGAACGTCGTTAAAATATTTGTTAAACGCATTTGCAATGTTTACATTTTTTTCTTCTTCATAATCGTTTATAAACATACTACGTGATTCTGTTGAAACTTTCTTCTTTAAGTTTGTTTTTATAATTTTCCAAACAGTTTTACTTTTATATTTAGAGTTCTCTATAAGTCTACTATAGTATAGTTTTTTTGATAGTCTTAATAATTTAGAATAAATTCTTTTATAAGTCTTAAAATAATTTTCATCAACACGTCCAAACATTTGTTTTAACCGTAATGATGAAACTTTTAGACCGCGAGTATAAACCAT
The DNA here is from genome assembly GCA_921294245.1 of Brassicogethes aeneus. Lineage (NCBI taxonomy): Eukaryota > Metazoa > Arthropoda > Insecta > Coleoptera > Nitidulidae > Brassicogethes > Brassicogethes aeneus. Next base: position 46,631,195 of record OV121133.1, read on the forward strand.
GGTGCGTTTATTCTGGTAGGATTGTGTTTGGTTACCTTTGAAAAGCTTAGTTCAAAATAGTAAGTAATAATATTAAGAAAAACCTCAAACTTGTTGTTAATAGTAAATTCTTTAAATACATCCAATTTTCAGAAAAGAGAAAACCATAAAATTTGTCAATGTTAGCATTACTAAAGAAACGTGATTTTAATTTAGTTTTATTGATTTTGTTAAGAATATTGAATTGAATTTTTTGTGCTGTATGATATCAGACAGGTTTAGACCTAAAATTTCAGTGTTTGTTAATTCATCGTTAAAGTTGGTAAATATACCTATAGTCAATGGCGGTATTTGAATTTCTTGTTATTCTAGTAGGTTCATTAAAAACAGATAATAGATTATACGATTTTGTCAAATCCAGTATTTTATTGGATTCAGCAGATATAACCAATTTGTTTATGCATATTACAAATTTATGTTTGTTTTCACTGAATAAAACATCTAAACACACCTCAAATCTCTCAAAAAATTGTTTCATATTATAATTCGGTGCTCTATAAATACAGGCGAAAACATAGTTGATTTTGTTCAATGAAATTTTAATCGCTGCACATTCAAAATCTTTTTCGACACATAATTTGGAAAGATCGATAACAGATATGGTATATTATTTTTTGCTATTATAGCAACACCACCATGAATATAATTTGACCTGCAAAAACTACTAACAATATTAATTATAATTATAGCCCTCAAAATTGATATACTGTATTTCATTTTGCTTAATCCAAGTTTCACTTACATCAATATTTTCTTTCAAAAGAAATATCTCTATTTCTTCTATTTTATTTCTTAGACACTGTACATTTAGGTGTATCATTGTAAAATTGAAGGGCTCGCCTTCCCTTATTTGCTACAAATTATAGTTAATTTTAGATTTTAATGTATTTACAAGGCTTAAGTATGAGGGACAATTATTATAGTTTGCACATTGATTTGAGTTGCGATTTGTTTTAAACTTTCGTTAAAATGTATACAGTTTACACATTTTTTTATACTTTTATTGCAATTTGATGAATAATTCATCAAATTGCAATAAAAGTATAAAAAAAATGTGTAAACTGTATACAATTTAACGAAAAGTTTTTTCGCAAAGGAGTGTAATTTGGAAAAAGATAATTTTTCTTGTAGTATATGTGCTGGTAATCATAATTATTATGATAACCAGCACATATACTACAAGAAAAATGATCTTTTTCCAAATTACACTCCTTTGCGATATGACCAAACAAATTACATTTAAAGCTTCTGACAATATTGAAGCTTTCAGACAAAAAACATTTTCTAAATCCTACAAACACATACCCAATTGACATAAGGTTTGTGAATGTTTTAGAATTAGAAGTTCCATTATAAATAAATAAATAAATAAATAAAGTTTTTATTGCATATTCAGTACAATACAGAACATATAATACAAAATATACAAAAGGCCATCGACCGGGGTCCTTCAGCCTGTTACAAACTACTTTAAGTGATACAAAAAAAAAACTAATTATTATTAGATAATTGTAAGATTATTTCCAATATTGTATTTTCCGGGAATTTTGTGGCATTTTCATCGACTTCTCTGGTAATGCATAATTGTGATAGTATCTCAATGTTGTGATCCTTAGCAGCAAACTTAGTTGAAAGATTTTTTAATCTTTCAAGAATTGGAACTTTGATTTTTAATGTTTGATAAAGAAGGCCATTGGGAGGATTGTGAAGAGGGTTTAGGGGATGGCGGAGTTTGGAGATTGTTCTTAGGGCTGTTGTTTCCGCAGTTGCAATATTATTTAGGGCTGGTTTTCGACAGTTTAGTAAAACTGGGTGGCAGTATTCCAGAAGGGGGCGGCAGATGGCTTTGTACACGATAGCTGCAGTTTTCATATTTATTCCACCCCATCTGTTGGTTAGTCCTGTAAATAGTTTGGCTCTTGCGAATGTTCTTTGTTTTGCCGTTTTGGTATGGAGATTAAGATTAAGTTTGTTATCTAGCTGTAGGCCCAGGTATGTAGTGTTGTTTGCGGGTGAAATGCGTTGATTATATAGTATCAAATGTGGACTCTGAGGGTTAATTTTGTGGTTGAATATAACGAACTTAGATTTGTTTGGATTTGGTTTTAATCTCCATTTGTTGAACCAATTTTCAGTCTGGTTTATTATGTTTTGCAGGTTCTCCACAGACTTTTTCAGAGTTTTCTCATGAGTTATTAGGGCTGTATCATCGGCGTATTGCAGTATATACTGAGTGGGGGTGGTTTGTCGGAAAATATCAGAGCAATATAGGTTATATAGCAATGGGGAAATGGGGGATCCTTGTGGAACTCCTTGAAAATTTAAAAAGTCAGGGGAATACACGTTATTGATTTTGATTCTAAGTCTTCTGTTTTCCAGGAATTGCCTTACAATATTTATCAGATGTCTGGGGACATTAAGGAGATGTAGTTTGTAGAGAAGGCCTTTGTGCCACACGGAATCAAAAGCCTTGTTAATGTCTAAGAACAAGGCAGAAGAATGAAGTTTTCTTTTTTTTTGCAGTTTGGACATTTGAAACCAATATGGAAACCGGATGTGATGTGGATAATTGGGCTTGAAAACCAAATTGAAAGTTCGGAATTGCATTTTTTGTAGTCTCTTCGAGGAGTAATCTGATGATTTTCTCGAATAGTTTGGATAAACAAGGTAATAACGTTATTGGCCGGTAGTTTCCGACTTTGGTAGGGTCTGCTCTGCTTTTGTGAAGGACTGCAATTTCACCTACTTTCCACTCGTCAGGGAAGTATCCATGGTTAAGGCAGTACTTAAATATATTTATAATGTATTCGTGTATTAACGGTGATAATTGTTTAAGGATAATCCAAGGGGTTTGATCGTGTCCTGGTGCTGAGTTCTTTTGGCTGGAGAGTAGCTCATAGTAGTTATTTTCGTCAATTGTAGATTCTGTAAACTGAGTTTGATCCATGAAAATATGTTGGTACCAGTTATCCACAAATTGTAGATGGTTTTCATCGAAGTTGGGGTTTGGTTGTGGGGAAAATGCTTTCTCAAAGTGAGTTGCGAAAACCTTAGCCTTGTCACTGTCAGAGTGATATGTTTGTCCATTCTCTTCTATGTCAGATATCTTATGTTGTTTTTTGTATCTCGACAGTTTCCTAATTTGTGTGAAGAAATCTTTTGCTTTGGCATTGTTTATATCTTCACACGCTTTAGTCCACTTGTTGTTAACATACATAAAAATTAAATGTTTTATATTTTTTCCTAATTTGTTTATATTGGCTTTTGTGTTGGGATCTTGAACAGCTCTGTATTCCCTGTACATTCTACGTTTTAGTTTGAGAAGTCGGACGATAAACGGCGGTAACTCATTTACATAGCCTTTTACTTGTTTTTTTAGGAGTGTTACTTAAAATACATTCCTTGAGTTTAGTGTTAAATTGGTTTATGATATTGGGACTTGGAACTGCATGATCATTGATGAAGTTTATCATTTCATGGTTTATGGATTCAACATTGCATTTGTTGAAAACTAATTTTTCCCTTGGCACTGGTTCTTCAAAATTGTCTGCTTTGAGGCTTAAAAGCATGGCCAGGTGGTCAGAGCCTAAGTCGGCAATTAGGTGTACTGTTACATATTGTGTGAGGTTCTGCGAATGAAGTATAATATCTGGAGTTGAGTCGTTATTGTTTTCCATTAAAAAAGTTGGAGGTGTGTGGAGTTGTTTAAAATTCGAATGGGTGGTAAAGTTTTTTAACTGTTTAAATTTTCTGAGATTTGGGTTAAAGTCTCCAATTATTATACAGTATTTAAAGAGCGTTGCTTTTAAAAAGATAGATTCCTCTATTATCTATCATTATAATATGCATTACTTTAGAATTATTAGGTTTAATTAATTTAACGACACGAAAATGTAGATTATCACTTTTTAAACGATTCTGTTCAATAATATTACTAATTGTTCATTTGTTAAATCATTTAGTTCTACATTAAAAATCTTGATCTTGAGTCAAAAAGTGACGAGATGCTTCAGCTATACTTAAAGATATAACTACTGCTAGTCCAACACGTGCAACCAAATATAAAAGGGCATTATCAGAATCAAGAAGCATCAAACCTGCCTCTCACACCTTTGCAAGCATTAGCAATGTTTATAGAAGCCGATCTAACCAGGCGACAATATGAAGTAGTAAGAAATACTAATAAAGACTTTTATCCGTGTTATAGCCTTATATAAAAAGCAAAACGAGAGTGCTACCAACCCAAAGAGAAATGCAGGGTATCAAGTACTGGAGCTGAAAGTAACTTACAAGCTTTGGCTGATGAAGCGTTTATCAATAGTTTTAGAGGAAGTTCTCATAACCCTAAAAAACATGAACTTATTTGCAAATGGGGTTGAGATGGCTCTCAGCAAACGCAATATAAACAAAAATTTGAAAATGATGCAAACTCTGATGCCAATATATTCCAAAGTTGTTTTGTTCCTTTAAGATTAGTATTCATTGAAAATGGCGCTAAAATTGTTTGGGAAAACCCTACGCCCTCTTCCCCGCGATATTGCCGTCCCATTAGGTTTCGCTTTGTGAAAAAAAGCACGGATATTACAGAGAAGGAAATCAATTATATTAACACCAGCTAATTCACTTAAAGCTACAAAAGATTTTTTGACGGGCAAGAATTTAAAGTGAACTATGTGTTTATAATGACAATGGTTGACGAAAAATTGTGCAATGCTGCCACTGAAACAAATTTAACAAGTCGATGCTACATATGCGGTGCAACATTCAAAGATTTTAATCAGTTTAATTTCAATAAAGACATTAATCTGCAAGCGACAGAGTTCGGGCTGTCTGTCTTACATGCACGAATTCGTTTATTAGAAAGTGTACTTCATTTGTCTTATAAATTGAAAAAGTGAAGAGGAAAAAGAGCTTGAAAAAGAAAGAAAATTGAAGATTCAGGCAAGATTCCGAAAAGAGTAAGGTCTTTTAGTTGATATGCCAAAGGCAAATTTCGGCACAGAAATGATGGAAATACACGTCGCAGATTTTTTCAAGACCCTACATTGGCTTCTGAAATAACTGGTATTAGTTATGACCTTATATATAGATTAAAGGTTATACTCGAAACTATTTCAAGTGGACATTTAATTGATGAAGAAAAATTTGACAAGTATGCTCAAGATACTGCGCGCTTGTATGTGGAACTTTATCCTTGGCATCCTATGACCCCCACGATGCACAAAATAAAATAAAAACGCGTTGTTGCCTATTGGGCAGCTTTCAGAAGAGGCTGCGGAAGCGCGGAACAAACATTTTAGAAATTATCGCCAAAACTTTGCTAGGAAATTTTCTGTAACAGATGTTTTAATAGATTACTTTTAAGTTCCAATCCCCAAGTAGCATGAGGATAGTAAAAAAAGAAAATTAAACTCTTTTTTGCCAGAAACAATTGACCTTTTTTTACCAGCAAAGCCGAATATTAAAGATAGTGATATTGAAAACATTTCGGATATTTAATTTACAAAATCTGATAAAATAAATTCTATTTAAAAAATTATTCTGTTTGATTTACTTCCTAAAAAGGTATAAACTTGCAAACACACATAGGTTTTTACTTATATTTACTTTTTAGATCATATTATTTATTTTATTTATTTATATTGTTTAAAGAAGTTTTGTAACTAAAAATAATTAAGACCGCCCAGATAGTTCAAATTTTTTATACTTTTTTAAGTAAAAATTAATGACATCTGTGGAGAATTCTCGAACATTCATTTGTTGGAAAGAAAATTACAAATAAATAAAAACTGACCAAAAATGATTTTTATTTATTTTTAGAAAAATCTACTGTAGGTATATCTCCAGGTCATCTATGACCCTATTAGGTATTGAAATAAATACTTTATACTGTTTTTCAATGTTCTTCCAATTTATCAAATTCTGTGTCATCTGTTTTTGGGGTCTAAAATAAATCACATATTTATTTCCTATTTTTCTGTTTTACTAATAAATATTTAAATTTACAGTCTCCAAAAAAAATTGGTGATGATATTGCCAAAGGAACTGCTGATTGGAAAGGTCTCAAAATCACCGTTCAGCTGAAAATTCAAAATCGTCAAGCAGCCATTTCCGTCGTGCCTTCCGCAGCATCTCTTATCATAAGAGCTCTTAAAGAACCACCACGTGATAGGAAAAAGCAAAAAAATAGTAAGTATTACTAAAAATTATAGAATACATTAAATGTCTAAAATAGTATATAATAGACCAGGTGAAGAAAGGTCATATATTAGCGTCCGCCGCCGTGTGTTCCATAACTAATAAAACATACAGCGACTATTTGAGGTCAAAATTGGTTGATTGACACAAAAATGCCTTAGTAAAATGTTAATAATAAACGATACAGAGAACATTTGTAATATTTTAAAAGCATTTCAATGTATCAAACTTAAAATTTGTACACTACCTATAGTGTTAAGGACAAGAAATACACATTTTTGATCATTTTTTATGGTTGTTGTTATGGCGCCAATGACAGGTCGAATTGGGTGAACCAATCCTTAACTTTTTTTTTTCTTAATTCGACCTCTAGAAGTACCATAAAAAATGATCACAAATTTGTATTTCTCATCCTTAAAAACTATACTGTACAAATTTTAAGTTTGATACATTAAATTATTTTCCAAATAGGTATTACAAATTTATAAAAATATCACATTTATCGCCTTTTATCTCGGTGTTTATTAACAATTTACTAATGCATTTGTCTTAATCAACCTATTTCTATAGTTGCTGTATTGTCCATTAGTATGACAGTGTATAATTATTTGATTTTTAAACTGTTCAAGTATATATAGGCTTAGGAGTGTTATAATATAAAAATTCTTATATGCTGGAAAGTCAAAGTAAAGAAAATCGGTATTAATTTTAAAAATATTAAATTATACCAAGTACGCTAAAAGTTAATGTGTATAACTTGTCATTTATCTTATTATTATTTATCTTTATCTTTATTTATTAAATTATTTTACCTTAAATCTATTTTGGATGTTCAGTATATTTTTGACATTTTTTTTTCCAAAAATATACAGGGACTCCATATAAGTAATCGGTAGATAAATGTCAAATAGAAATTTGTTTTGTTCCATTGTAGTCGTATACTATAGTAGTATTAAATACCAAAACTAAATTTATAGTGTTTTTCTGGTAAAAAGTTTAATTTTTGACATTTTTGTGTCGTTTTTTTAATTACTATTTAAATTGAAAAGGCAACAAAGTAAATGGGTTTCGGTATAAACATTACTCTTCGACTATTATTTGATATTTTTTTATTCACATCATGCCTAGTATCCAAATTAAATCTCCAATCTTATTTATTAAGTCTTATCAAAATTTAATATCGAATTAAAATATAAAGGCGCCTTTATTTACTTTATTGTTCAAGCACATTAAAGTGCATCTATTAATTTTTGACATTTAAAATTTAAACTTTCAATTGTATTTTTACTTGAAAGAGATTTTAAGAACCAAAAATGAAAAAAGAGCATAAAATGGAATTGGTAATGGAAGTGGCAGAAAAAGAGAAAGGGGACGAACCTTTATGTCGTCGTTGTAAATTTCTTTGTTTTTGTTGCGGTACCTTTACACCCAAGAAAAACCAACGAAATATTTCATTACAAAACTTTAAGAGATATACCTACTACTTTAATTTTGCAGGAATATTAAATGGACGTCGTATACGTTTAATAAAAGATCAAGCATTAAAAAATGCTCTCAAAGTTGACGAGCTTGTCGCATATGGCAGTATCATTGAAAATATTCTTGGTTCATATCGGGCCTAAAATTGGCGCCAATTCATTAAAAAAATGATATCCGTTTTGTGAAGAATTAGCGTTAAAACGTCATTTAAAATACTTTTTCTTTTTTTTATCCTGAGAAATTCGCCGAACTGATGAACATGGAGAACGATTTCACCAAGTAACTGCAATACTACGAGTAGAGCATTGGTATGGGTATAGCGGAAAGAAGTTAAGGATTAAGCTCAATAATTAGGGATGGGATTTTAGTTATTTTACCTTTTTTTAACCGATGTAACTATTTGAAAACCAATAATGCCAAAATGTGTTTTAAAAGATTTTCTTTTATATGAACCTAACTTGTTTTCACCTTTTTTACCTTTTTTGGAGGTTTTTGCTTTAAACTACCTTTTTATACTTTTGTTACATATTTTTTAATTTGTCAGTTTATTTTCACATATTTGTTACCTATTTTTACGTATTTTTACTTATTTTATTTTTTTTGTTCTTTAAAATTTGCGCCAATATTTTATCCAGGGCGTGCAACTCAACGGTATAGAATTTTTTCTTATGGTTACAGACTGTAACAGTAACTTTCTTTACAGTTACCTTCTTTGTAGTTACTCACTACTAGTGAGCTTATGTTCTGTCATAGAACTTCTGTGTAGTGAGTGTCACTCAGTAAAACACAGTTTATTGCATAGAAATAGTTTATTGTGGGTATTTTCTGTGTTTGGGTATGCGGATAAACAAAATTATAAACGAAACTTAAACTTTTAATGATTTTTTTTACCTAAAATGCTGATTTTTTAACCTAAAATGCTTTTTTTAGTACCTTTTTAGTTACCTATTTTTCAGTTTTTAGTACCTAAATATCCCATCCCTATCAATAATACTATAATTTAATTCGATATTTTGTTCGATTTAATAAATGTAAGGTAGAAAAAAGCAAAATTATGCAATGCATTAAATTTTTTGGCCTAATTTGGATAAAAAATACCGAAACTTGTTTACTTTGTTGCCCTTTCAATTCAATAATTAAAATAAACGACAAAAAATGTCAAATAATGGTTATTTTTTTACAAAAAATACATTAAAATTTTAGTTTTAGAATTTAAAATGTCATATTGTTAAGATAAATATGATCTTTTTTGCCGTATACCAATTACTTCAATACATTTAAGCCAAAATAATTTAATAAATAATTAAATTACTAAAAAAAAACTTACATTTTGAGAGCATTTTATTACGAAATTATTTTATATCCTAGACGTCCTAGAGAAAAACCAATGACATTTTTGAAATCAGCGGCCCAAAATTAGTTAAACTAAGCTGGAGTACTCAATGTTAGGAAAAAAAGTGTCTAAAACTATCATAATTATTAATATTAATATTAAATAACCTTAATTTTTTACAATTATTAGGTAATAATTTTTTCATTTCAATCCCACAATTATATCAAAGAAAAGCCAATTAATATGAAATTTAAAAATTAAGAAAAAAACGGCGGTTCTATTTAAAAAAAATGTCAAAAACATTATTCCTTGGAATTTTGATAAAGTAAATTTTACATGTAAACATTTACATTTTCATGCAATTTCTTTGCGTTACCTGGTAACGGTTACCATCACCATATTTTGTTTTTATAATGGCCGCTATAACTTATGTAGTAAGTTTGATACATCAGGTGCGTTCTTTTTAATTAAAGTGCAGGGTTCCCGTTTATCATAAAATTGGTTAAATTTTCCTAAAATGTCATAAAATTATTTTTTAACAATTTTCTCATCTTTTTTTTTATAAAATGGAAGTTTTGTAAAATAAAATTTAAAGCTGATCCTATAGAATAAAACACAAATGTTTTGAATACGGCCTTGGTTGTTGATGTATGAAGTTCATACTATGAAGGAAGACGAAGAAGACTTATTAAGTTGGGTTAGGAAATAAATTTTAAATTTCAAAATTTGAAATAAATAACAATTGGAAAACATTTATACCATTAAACCTGACCACTATAAAAGGAATCGTAAAGAACAATTGAGGAACTAATAGAAGCTGAAAGTGGAGATTAACTGCACCAAAAAAGAATAAAAACGGAACAGAGAAATTAAATACAACCATTATTCAATGCTTAAAGAAACCTACATCCCCCCGTTCATCCAGTGTCCCTCCTGTCTGAGGTTCGGCCATTCAGCAAAAATCTGTAAAAGTAAACCCAGGTGCAGAAAATGCGGTAACGAAGACCACATAAGAGATGAATGTCAAAATACACCAAAATGTACATCCTGCGGTAAAGACCACATGGCAACGTCGAAAACATGCGAGGAATACATACGACAAAAAAGTATCAATGATTACCTAGCCAGAAACCAGGTCTCATTCTTCGAGCCGCAACAAATTTTCCCTTCAAAAAAACCCGCACCTAATCAAGAACAGTTCTTGTATTGGAGTTGAATTCTTGAAGAACTCAACTCCAATACAAGATTACAAGAAATGCCGCCTACATCCCACTCCGAAGTTGTATAACAATCAAAAAGAAAAATAGAAATACAACAGCACAGCCCAGGATATGACAGAGCAGCCCATAATTCTCAATTAATATCCCCATCCCCAAGGCTTACATCAACATATTTCGTAAACAACCAACACTCAAAATTATTCAAAGACCCAATCACAGAAAAGTTTTAAACCTAATTAGAGAACAAACAACCACTTCAAAAGCATCTATCCCCGACATAATTAAAGAATTAGCTACTCTTATCTCCAACATGGCTGCCCAGCCTACATCCCCATCCACCTCCAACTCATACCACTCCACAACCTCCCTTTCTCCATCTACTTAAACACACAAAAAAATAGATACAAATAGGAGCCTAAAATTAATCCACTGGAACATAAGATCTGCTATAAGCAATAAAGCTGATCTAGTGGGAGTAATAAGAAAAGAAAATCCAGACATAATAGCACTCAACGAAACATTTTTAAAAACCGGGAAAAACTTTTAAAATATCAGGATTTACCTGCCTTCGCCAAGATCGTCAGGATGGTAAAGGAGGTATAGCAATACTAACAAAACTTCACATTAATGCCGACTCAGTTATCATCCCCCCCCCAACATCTAAATGACAGATTCCAAATCCTAAGAATAAAAATAGATAAACTCACTATTTTAGCAATCTACAACCCTCCAGACCTCCGCCTCCCCCAATACGAAATCAATAGAATTCTACAAGGTATACAAGGTCCCTATCTATTTATGGGAGATTTCAACGCACAAAACCCAATGTGGGGCTCAACAAACAAAAATGCAAATGGAGATATCCTAAACGAAATAGCTGACCATCAAAATTTAGTAGTCCTGAATGACGGCTCTCCAACAAGATTAACCCCTCCGCCTTCCGCCAGCACTCCAGATGTCATCCTCGCTACTCCATCAATCTCGCGTACTACAACATTTCAAACAATACAGGATCCAGGATCAAGTGGCCACTTTCCGATCAAAATGAGGATAACCAACAGAAAATCACCTACCGCAACCCCCAAACCTCCAAACAAAATATACAACACGAAACTGGCAGACTGGAATCTTTACACATCTCTCTCTAACTCATCCCATATAATATCTATCAACTCCTATAAAGAAATTATAAAACTCATCGCAGCTGACTCAGCCATTCCTAAGCATAGGGAAAACAAGAGAACCAACCCTCACTGCCCATGGTGGTTAACAGAATGCTCTAGAGCAATAAAGGAGAGAAAAGCTTTCCTACAACTCAAAAGAGATTTCAACCTGGACAACTTCCTCAAAGCCAAGAAAACAGCTGCAACCACCAAGAGAATTCTAAAAACGGAAAAAAAGAATTTCCACAAATTCTGCGAGGACCTCAAACCAGATACGAATCTGTCCACAATATGGGCAAAGGTAAAACATTTCTCCAATGGATTTACTTTCCCCAAAGAATCGCCTCCAATGAATCCCTCAGACTAGCCTCAGAATTGATAAATAAACTGTGCCCTCCGTTCGTCAATAATGTACTCCCATCGACAACTTGTCGACGACAAGGTTTAGTCAAAATAGGTGTCACGAATTTTCCATGTCAGAACTAGAATACTGTCTAAACAATAAACAAGACTCTGCTCCAGGACTGGACGGTATCACGTACTATAAATAATCTTCATAAGTCTACAAAATACAAACTCTTAGACTACTTCAACAAAGTTCTCACCAAGAAAACTCCCCCTCCATCAGATTGGCTACAATACTTGATAATCCCGATCCTTAAACCTAAAAAAAATCCTATGGACCTAACTAGTTACAGACCTATATCCTTAAGTTCATGCTTACTAAAACTACTCGAATCACTTATAAAAAACAGATTAGAAAACTGCCTAGAAACAACAAACATCCTATACCCTTTTCAATTCGGGTTCCGAAAAGGAAAAAGTATATTGGATCCACTAGCCTTTATAACATCAACTTACAAACTGAACTCGTAAAAGGGAACCACTTAATCCTAGCAACCTTAGACATCGCAGGAGCGTTCGATAACGTAGTTCTCCTCGCCGAATCTAACTTTCCGAAAAATATAGCAGACCTAATTCTAAAACTTTATGGAAACAGACACATATATATATATACGTATATTCGATCCAAAAGCCAAAGACTATAAACTCGGTCCCAACACAGCCTCCCTCGGGCTCCCCCAAGGCTCAATCCTCAGCCCTCTCCTCTTCAATGTATACACTAATCTACTACATCATAACGCCTTCATGCAATGTAAAATCATCCAATATGCTGACGACCTGGCCGTCCTGTGCTCTGTCCCCAACGACAATACCCTCGTGGACTCAATTACACCTCGACCATATCAACAACTGGCTACTAGATCATGTCTTGAATATAGCCCCCCACAAAAGCTCTGCCATTCTCTTTAGGAAAACATCTACTTACCGCCCCTTAAATAACATACATACAATCGGTCAAATAATCCCTTGGGCAGATTCTATAAAATATTTGGGTGCCACATAGACCACGCATGCATCAAGGCGTCCAAGAGGCTAAACATTTTAAGAAGCTTATGTGGTACAAAATGGGGGGCGGACCCCCGAACTCTACTTCTGATTTACAAAGCATGTATAAGGCCGTTCCTGGATTTTTGCAGTCCCCTCTTCTCTCGAGTACCCAAGACCCACATTTTAAAATTATCAAAAATCCAACACCAATCATTAAGAATTATAGGAGGATACATGAAAACTACCCCAGTGAATGTATTACTAGCGGAAATCGGGGAACAACCACTCCACCTAAGAAGGGAATGGCTGGCTTCCAAGTATGTAGGCAGACTGTTCTCCTTGGAAAACCACCCAGTCAAAGCAAAATTTATAGGCGTCTACTCGGACTACTATGACGACGGAATATACTGGGCAAACAAATCTCCTCCCCCTATAGTCTACGCATTGGACTTTTTCCTCAACAAAACCGCCTCGATAAAAACTTCCCTCCTCCTCCCCTGCTTCAATACAAACTTCGACTCCATCACCCTTAAAAGAAAGATCCACGTACCGGCTCTCCAAAAACAAACGGACAATAAACAGGCTTTTCTGCACTACTTTCAAAACAAATGGAAAGGCTGGGAAGCCTACTATACGGACGGCTCAGTCAGCCAAGTCGGAGTTGGGTCAGGAGTTTATGACCCTTCCAATCAACTAAAATACTCCGCCAGACTCCCAAACCATGCCTCCATAGCGACAGCAGAATGCTTTGCAATTGCTCAAGCTCTGTTACACGCTACAAACAGCCATATCCAATCCGGAAGAAGACACTTTATTATCCTCTCAGACTCCCAGGCAGCACTTCAAAAAATATGAAACACCAACAACACTGCAAAAAAAGTCTCTCTCAAATTTGAAGCTAAGACCACTCTACACAATCTAGAAGTACGGGGAGCGAAAGTAGAATTCTGCTGGGTTCCCAGCCACACGAACATCCCCGGCAACGAAATAGCGGACAACCTAGCCAGCAAGAATGCAAGTTGGAAGACCTAACAGAAAGATCATCCTACGAAGATCTCATAAAACTAATAAAACACGACATACACAAGAGATGGAAAAACACATTTAAGAAAAACCTAACGCAATCAGGCAGATTCTACTCCACACATACACCAGAACTTCAAAAGCCTTGGATCTCAATCAACATCACTACCTTCCTGAGACTAAGAAGTAGAGATGCGACTTGAAAAAAAACGGTCCGTTTTTTTTGTTTTTTTTTCAGGTTTTTTTCATTTTTTTTTTCAAATGGTTTTTTTTTTCACATTTTAGGTTTTTTTTTCAAAATTAGTCCCATTTGCCTAATTTTTTAAGTTTCCAGTCCAGTTCATGGACTAAAATTAGTCACTAAATGACAATTAGTAAATGTAAATACAGTCTCGCGCTATGCACGTGCCACCACCACCAAATTGACCAATAAGGGCCGCGCTTGTTTTGATTTGGTCCTAAAAAAAGTAACTACATATAATATTTTTGATTCAGCGCTTGATTTTTCAAAAAGCTACCAAAAGCACTTTTTTTCATGATTTTTCAAAATTATTTTTTTAAACAATAGCAAATTTTTGTAGAAAATTTATTCATTGGTGGGTAAGTCAATTTTTTTTTATTACGGTATTCGTTAGGACTGAGCGTTGCACGTTTTTCATCTAAAAAGCTCAAAACTAGAAACTTCAAGCTTCAAATTGCTTTTTTACGGCTCCAATACCATTTTTAACAAAGAGACAGCTATCTGAAGAATCGCATTTATCCTTTAATTTTTTGTATTAGTGTAGAAGTTTTACATTGCTATTGGTTTCTAATGTGGAAACTACCAAATAATAAGAAATCAGATTTTTTAGTCTCGGTCAAAATTTTCAATAATGAAAAATGTAATATAGGTATTCTACATTTTACTTTATTATTAATATACATTTTACTCAAAATTTCATTTTAAAAAAAAACAAAGAAACCGTTTTTTTCTAGTTTTTTTTCATGTTTTTTTCACATCTGAAAAAAATCCGTTTTTTTTACATCTCTACTAAGAAGTGGTCACTGTCTCACAAAATCCCATCTGCATAGAATTGGCTTAGAAACCAGCCCTTTGTGTGACTGCGGAGCCACCGAACAAGACCTCCACCACATATTTCTAGAATGTACAAAACAGACAGACCACATCAACAACCTATATAGAAAACTAAGTAGAATCTCCATCAATCCCATAAACCTGACAAACATCTTAAATAACCCTACGCACGAAGTTATAGTTGCAGTACTCGCCTTCGTAGATTCAACTAAGATCAAAATAAAACCCCCTGCTCTCATTTGCTCTGACCTACCCGCTTTGCATGGCTACGCCTTACATATAAAACCTAATACCCAAATTCCTTTTTACCAGCACGTTAACAGCCAACATACTACCCCGGATAACGGCTAAGAATCCAGACCACTGGCTGATATGGTTTACACAGACCAAGGCCAATAAAGAAAAAGAAGAAGAAGAAATAAATAATGAGAATAGTAAAGTGATTCGTTACTTTTTAAAAGGAAGGCAGAAAGCACAAACACAAAGAAGGACTTGAAGAAATTAATAGTAGTTTGGCAAGTAAGGAAGCAGAGTTAAAAATAGCAAGAAAACTTGTTTTTGAAGGAAATAAGAAATTATGAAAGCGCCTTAACAATAAGATTACTCTTAAAAAATCTGAAATATTGGAGGCTCAAACAATGATGGGTCTTGAAAAAGCAAAAAAAATAGTATGTTGTTTTATTTATTTTGAGATGTAGTTTTATTTATTTTGATGCGAGAAAAAATATTTATTTTTATACAGTAAACCGTTAAAAAAATTCCATATTTGTTATTAAAATAACTAGAAATAATAAATTCTTCCCAGGTAGCACAACGTGACGATTTGTATCCAATTGAATGGACACAAATCGTCACGGTTTCGTCACGTTGTGCTACCTGGGTTGTTATAAAAATTGTCATAAAATTTTAAAAAATTGTCATAAAATCATTAAAAAAAAGTACAAAACAATGCTGGGAACCCTGAATATATTTACAACATATTACTATAAAATTGGCGAAAATTTGTGCTTAAACCGCTTTATCAAAACTACTATTCGGCGGATACGAATACGAATAACTCGGCATTTAAATAAAAATCGTTTTTCTATTTATTTTATTTTATAGTCCATAAGAATAAATTAGATGTCGCTGCAAATTTAAATATAATGGCGGTTGTCGTTGATAGAATATTAATATGTTACAACAAGTATGGACAAATCATAGCAACCCTGAATGTACCATACCATGATAATTTACTATACTAATTAAGACCGTTAGACACAGAAAAATACATGTATTATATTATTTTCAGAAAATAAGAAAAAATAAACATTAATTTGAGCAACATCACCTCAATTATTTAACTGCATTCCTTATTTAAATGTCAGTTAATTTTTATGATGTGGAAAATAGTACATATTTTAATGTTTTAATAAATTTTTATGATTTTATAATATAAAAATTTAGTTATTAACAAATAGACCGAGTTTTATTAAAAATGTAAGATAAATTCTGTGGGTAAAAGGCATAAGGCGATAAGTCAAAAAAAGCAATTTTTCAGTAGAGCCTTAAACGTATTCGCATTAATTCAGGAAACATATTTATGGTTAGCGGGTATACCCTTTTGTTAGCACAGGTCATATGCTAACAAAAGCGTATACCCTCTAAGCATAAATATATTTCCTGAATTAATACGAACATGTTAAAGGCTCTATTGAAAAATTGCATTTTTTGACTTATCCCCTTATGCCTTTTACCCACAGAATTAAATGGTAAATGAAAGGAAAAAAATAATTTTTTCTTTGAGTGTAAGCATAGGTACATCCAAAGATAATACAATAATATTATTGTAGCAAGTACGGCTCTGGATCTCGGAATGATGACTCATCGCCGATGAGTCATCGCCGGTGACTCAGCGCTCGAATAATCTAGAGTGTGGAGATCGCTGGAATGTTCTAGAGGACGTAGGCGCTGTAATATAAAAAAAACGGCGCTGCATAGAGCGTCAGTTCAACTGACTCAGTTGAGCTTTGGTACGCGCGAAGAAATAAATAAATATAAGTGCAAATAAATAAACTAGTAGTGATATAAATAATTAGTAGTTAAGTGTTTAGTTAGTTTTATAGTGTTTTAAGTGTAGTTAAGTTATTTAAATAAATAGTTAAGTTCGTTAATTAACCAGTGCGTGTTTTTATTCACACTACGAACAGTTTAAAAACGTTACAATTGGTGTCAGGAGTGCGGTTAGTGTGTAACTTCGCGAAAATGGTTTCGTTAATGGACTTAAAAGTGGCGGACCTTAAGCGGGAGCTGGAAGAACGAGAATGTGAAACAACTGGAAAAAAGAATGTGTTGCAGCAGCGGCTTCGAGAAGCGTTGGAGCAGGAAGGTGAAAATCCAGATACGTATTTATTTGAAGGCCCGTGTGATATGCATTTAATGTTGCAAAATTTAAACGAAAAAATGTTGGAGAATTCTAATAATTTGAAAGGTGATTTAAAACAGAACATTCTAGAAAATTCTAAAGAACTGAAAGTCGATTTACAACAAAAGATTCTGGAAAATGTCAACGATTTAAAGGATGATTTGCAACAGAAAATGGTAGAAAATTCTAGCGATTTAAAAGTCGATTTGCAACAGAAAATGGTGGAAAATTCCAACAATTTAAAGGATGATTTGCAGCAGAAAATTCTGGAAAATTCTAAAAATTTAAAAGAATATTTGGAACAGAAGATTCTAGATAATGTCCAAGAATTGGAAGAGAAAATGGGGCAGAAATTTAACGACGTAAGGATGGAATTGAATGACGTAAGGATGGAATTGGATGATAAATTGGAAATCAAAATTAAAGAAATAAATAGTAAACTGACAGCTGTAAATCTACCCATGATGCTGGCGGAACCAGGAACAGTGCAGGAGGGGAGCCGATTCCGGATAAAACCACCTCAGTTCGATGGAAAAACTTCTTGGACCAACTACATCCGTCAGTTCGAGGCAGCAGCAAAAGCAAATGGCTGGCTACCAGAGGAGAAGGCTACAGCATTAACTCTTGCTTTACGCGGAGATGCAACGGACATCTTGCAGACACTTTCTCCAAACGAACAAGAAGATTACGAAGCGTTGGTTAAACATCTGGAACTGCGATATGGCCAGACATATCTGGAACATGTGTACCATTCCCAACTGAAGAATCGCTGCCAGAAATCGAACGAGACTCTACAAGAATTCGAGGCTGATATTGCACGCTTGGTTCGGCTAGCATATCCAGCTACTCCAACGACCGTTATGGAACGATTAGCTGTTCAAGCCTTTTTGGATGGACTTCGGGACAACGAAACAAGACAGGCTCTGACGTTGGCTCGTCCGAGCCAACTGGTTGATGCATTGGCCCGAGCTTTGGAATTCGAGGCGGCAAAGCAGAGCTGCAGGAGCCAGCCTGGAATTAGGAGAGTCGAAGAAGAAAAGAAGGAAGAACCCAGGATAATTGAAGCAATTAGGCGAGTTCTTAAGGAGAATTTACCAGAGAAGAAGGAAATCCGGTGTTGGAGATGTGAAAAGCTGGGACATATCCAAAGTCGTTGCAGAGGAAGTCAGGTGGCGCCGACTTCATTTAGAAAAATAAATAGGGCCGAAGAAAAGCATGTGTATATTCGCAGGACTACAATCGTAGATGATCATTGGCAATCCGCTGAGGTTCAACAAGACCAGGAAAGGGATCCGGATTTGAAGCTTATTATCGATTGGAAGAAGAACGACCGTAAACCAACGTGGCAGGAAGTTGCCCAATATTCGCCGAATGTGAAATCGTACTGGGCCCAATGGAATTCCATCATCTTAAGTGACGGGGTTCTAAAGCGCGTTCTGGAGATGCCAGAAGGGGGGGAAGACCGGAAGCAGATAATAATCCCCAGAAACAGGATACCAGAAGTGCTGCAGGAAATCCATGATGGAACTACTGGAGGACATCTTGGGGTCACCAGGACGCTCGGAAGACTTAGGGAACGGTTTTATTGGGTCAACAGCCAACGAGATGTAAAGGAATGGTGCAAGAAGTGCGCCGTTTGCGCGGCAAGCAATGGACCCCAGAAGCGCCCAAAAGCCCCAATGCGACAGTACAATGTGGGCAGCCCATTTGAAAGAATTGCAATCGACGTGGCGGGTCCATTTCCGGAAACAGAATCTGGAAATAAATACATCATCGTTGTAATGGACTACTTTAGCAAGTGGGCAGAAGCGTACGCCTTGCCAAACCAGGAAGCCGCCACAGTAGCCGATGCCCTTATTAAGGAGTGGATTTGTCGTTTTGGTGTCCCAATAGAAATGCATTCAGACCAAGGCAGGAACTTTGAATCTATATTGTTCCAGAATGTGTGTAAGATTCTTAACATTCGGAAGACGAGGACGACCGCATTACATCCGCAGTCTGATGGAATGGTGGAACGAATGAATCGAACGATAAACAGGTACCTTTCGAAGGTAGTCTCTGATCACCAAAGAGACTGGGACCGCTTCCTTCATCTGTTCCTGTTGGCGTACCGTTCTTCTATCCACGATACAACCGGCCAGACACCCGCTAGCATTGTTATGGGGCGTGAACTTCGTCTACCTTGTGACCTGAGGTTTGGTTGCCTACCAAGATATTGCTGGAGAAGATTATGTCAGCAATTTACGTAGGAAAATGAGCGACATTCATAGCAGAGTTCGTTTAAACATCCAGAGTGCCAGTGATAGAATGAAAGAGGCATATGACATCAAGGCGGAAAATGGAGGATTTCAACCTGGAGACCTAGTTTGGTTATACAACCCTCAGCGCCGTCGTGGTTATTCACCGAAGCTGCAGACTTCTTGGGAGGGACCTTACGAAGTCATGGATCGAATAAATGACATCATCTACAGGATCAGGAAACAGCCAAGAGGAAAGCCGAAAGTGATCCATTTTAACCGATTGGCTCCTTACGCTGGAAACAATGACGACCAAATAAACGACGCTAGAGTAAGGAAGGTTAATCCGCCGGAAGACGACTTGCCTTTTGAAGACTTCATGTATTTATATTCGAGCGGTAAAAAAGCTCGCTACGGTGTCACTCAAGAAGAACAAAAAGATCTGTTCACAGTTTCGGCCGATTACTCCTTGGCCCACTGTGTTGCAGAAGACCTAAGGATGTCCAGGGGAATAGCGGTTGTCTTTAAAAACAAGTTTGGACGGTTCGACGAGCTACGAAGGCAGAATCCCAAAGTTGGAGAGGTGCTTGAAATTGTGAAAGGTAACAGAAGTATTTTCTATCTGGTAACGAAGCAGCTCTCCCATCAGAAGCCAAAGTACCGTGACGTATGGAATGTCTTAAATAAATTAAGGGATGCCCTTTTGTCCAAGGACATCATGAACCTGGCGATACCGAAGATTGCTTGTGGACTTGACGGTTTGGACTGGAGAATAATTAGAAATATGGTGGAAGTTATCTTTAGATTTAGTGGCATACACATTCTTGTCTGTTGCCACAACCCTAAAAGAACAACTGGTAGGAAGACCGTAGACTGTTACTTCTATAGGACGCCGCAATGCAAGTTTGGATCTCTATGCAAATATCGCCATGGAGCTGAGGCCCATTTTCGGGACGAAAATGTTTTAAGACGGGGGCAATGTAGCAAGTACGGCTCTGGATCTCGGAATGATGACTCATCGCCGATGAGTCATCGCCGGTGACTCAGCGCTCGAATAATCTAGAGTGTGGAGATCGCTGGAATGTTCTAGAGGACGTAGGCGCTGTAATATAAAAGAAACGGCGCTGCATAGAGCGTCAGTTGAGCTTTGGTACGCGCGAAGAAATAAATAAATATAAGTGCAAATAAATAAACTAGTAGTGATATAAATAATTAGTAGTTAAGTGTTTAGTTAGTTTTATAGTGTTTTAAGTGTAGTTAAGTTATTTAAATAAATAGTTAAGTTCGTTAACACGTTGACTGCGGATGCTAAAACTAAGCCTAATCTTTCAAGTGCGGTATCGGTCTTCTGAGCCCGATGCTGGTAAAGTCTGCTGTGCGGTATCGGTCCTTGGGGACCGATATGTTAAAAAAGATAAAGCGACATCTGACGCAAAATTTATGAATGATATCAGTATTTTCTGTATAGGATTCTGTTTACCAATTCCCCCAACAGAAGTGACATCGTCAGCATCGGTCTCCGGGGACCGTAACCGCACAGAAAGATGGTTAACATTTAGTTACCTATATCATTTTTAAAATTATTTTAGCTTCAAATAAAACTTTTTTATTTCAACGTTATTTATTACTTAAGACATAAATATACATATTGCTTACAAACACAAAATATCAATTTTCTGATAAACTGTTAAAAAAATCAAACAGTATAAAAAGAAGTTCACTACTGAAACTTCATAGAAAAAAAACTTAGTTTCTATGTAAATTATTGAAACAGTCGAGACACATTCCTGGTTTTTTTGTGCAATCGTTACAATAACTGATCACTTTCGTAACTTTTTTATTTGCAGTACGGCTATCCATGGTACGACGTAATTTGCGATAGCATCCAATGCACATCTTCCTCTTTTTGCGCCCCGGTCCAGTTGGCTTCATTAATTTATGTACAGATCTTCTTGGAGGTTGGTTATTGGGTGCTTCATTTGCTATTTCTGGCTCCACCAATTGCTTTGCAAGTACTTTTCTAAATTCCGTTATGGACATTTTCGGTGTACATAGTTTGTTATATATTATCCATGCATTTACAACAGCAGTACCAAATAACAGTTCGCATGCCAGTTTGCGATACCATTTCAGTCCTTTACGTAAAACCGAATGATAGGACGACATCTGATCGCTGTAGTCTACGCCTTTTTTCGCCTTGTTATAATCTATTACAGCCTTGGGTTTCATAATGTCTTCCTCGTTTCTGGATTTCTTTCCTGTGGCAGTTAGACAAGCCTCGTGTTTTGGATCAGTGCTGAGCATCAAAACAGGGCGTTTATCAACCCATTTTATGATTTTCAAGCAATCGTATTGCTTGCCAAATATTTCGCCTTTCTTCATTTTCTTGTTAAAAATTTTGGGAATGCCCTTTCTATTTGTCCTCAGTGTACCGCAGTACAGCATTTTTTGGTCAAAAAGACTCTTTGCTAATGGTAAAGATGAGTAGAAGTTATCGGCATAAAGCAAATGACCATCTAACGCATTCAACGATGCCAAGAGATCAAAAACTATGCTTTCGGAATGAGACTTCCCGATCTTCTTCTCATTTTTTCCGGTGTAAATGATTATGTTATGGGTATAACCATCGACAGTACAGAGTTTGTACAATTTAATACCATATTTGTGACTTTTATTTGGGATATACTGCTTGAAAAGTAGTCTACCTCGAAAAGGAATCAAACTTTCATCGATGACTACCGCTCTTCCAGGAGATAGAACGGATTGGAAATTGCGATTTAACATATCCAATAGATTTTTTAGTTTATAAAGTCGATTGCCTTCGGTCAGTCTTTCGTTGGTATTGTCACAAAAGTGTAAGCAACGAAGAAGAACTAGAAATCGATCGCGGGTCATAGTGGTCGCGATAAACTCATTTCTGAACATACTATCCTTCGACCAATACAAATTTAGTGCAGGTTCCTGAACCAATCCCATTACCAATACGATTGCAAAAAAACGTTTGACTTCCTCTTTGGTGGTATCAACCCATACTTTTAGTCTGGACTTGGATGCTGTTACGTCACTCAAGCACTGCAATGCATATCTATTTGTCTCTAGAACAATCATGTCCAGAATCTCATCAGTTAAAAATAATTTATATGCATCAAGTGGTTTGAATATTGGTCCATTGATGTTCAGTACAGCTTCTTCCGGTTGCTGTGTACAAGGTAACTGGTCTGAAGATACAATGTCTTCCCAGTCATTTTCGTCCGGAAAAATATAATTAACATCGTCTACTGAAGCATTCACATTGTCATCATCTTCCTCAGTCTCCGAAAAATTGTCAGTTCCAGGATCGGTTCCTGCTAAGTCTGCTGACGAGCCTTCCGAAGACGTGGGCTCATAATTCTTGTCTGCAACAGAGTCATCGCTGCCAAAATCACTAAAACAATATTTGGATTGCGTTTTCTGATGTTCGCCAACATCTTCACTTTCCATTACTTCAGGGGAATTTTCTTTCTGGTCGTGATCCATTACCGCTTCTTCTTCATTATCAAGGTGGCTGTCCCTTTCTTCTATTTCATTTTCTATCTCAGCTACGAGTTCCGCTTGATTGTCTAATTTTGTATCTGCCTTTATTGCGAGAAGTAGCATTCTTCTTGCGCGTGAAGCCATCCTTTATAACTATTACATGAACAACCAACACTTATTTATTTCTAAAATAACGCAGTTTTGCAACACTATAACATAACACTATAATAATTATTGTTAGATCAAGAATTGATACGTATACATTTGTAGAATAACACAGTTTTGTAACACTACACAACACGAAAGCAAAATTTGACAGAAAACAGCTGATTAAAATATAGGTCTCTGGGGACCGATAACGCATGTTAGAAATAAATATTACTCCAGTGCGGTACCGGTCTCCGGAGACCGATGGAAGGTTAGACGTTTGTTAAAGTTCTGTACCTCTTAAGGATCAAAAAGCCATATTTAATGCGAAAATAGAGGTTTTCGTTTCGAAGATACAGCTCCCGCACCATGAGTAGTTTAAGCACATATCTAGCCGCATAGAAACGCAGTTGCGCCATCGGTCCCCGGAGACCGACGACGCAGTCAACAAGTTCGTTAATTAACCAGTGCGTGTTTTTATTCACACTACGATCAGTTTAAAAACGTTACATTATCTTTGGGTACATCCATGGATTTGAAAAGTGCATTTTTTAATATAAAGTATACATATGTCCGCTTGTTACGAACCTAAAAAGAGGAACTTTCGGTTAAAACAAACCAACTCGAATAATATCTACGAAGCAAAGTCCC
This sequence comes from Brassicogethes aeneus, assembly GCA_921294245.1. Taxonomy (NCBI): domain Eukaryota; kingdom Metazoa; phylum Arthropoda; class Insecta; order Coleoptera; family Nitidulidae; genus Brassicogethes; species Brassicogethes aeneus. The sequence goes on from OV121133.1 coordinate 46,655,069, forward strand.
AAGTATATGAAATTTGTTTATTTTTTCTAAAATAACAAACAGAGCGAACCATCGTTCATGGTTTATTACGGTTTGTTATAAGCAATTGCTACTCTAACATTATTTGCTAAGGAATATTTAATGAAATGAAATGAATAAATCTATTATTTATTCATCGATTTATATTTTAACATATAATTATAAATTTAGCTATTTTAAAAAAATTTTTACATTCATTCTAAACAACTACTATCATGAAGTCCCTACTTACCCCACTGAAAAAAGTTATTTAAAAAATTAAATCTAGTAGTAAGGTTAAATAAAATTAATAAAGGTTTTATTAAAAAAACAAAACTTTACAAAGACAAAACATTTTTTATCCAAGTCTCAAAAACATTTCCATTCATATCCTCATGATAATTCCCTGTTGACTTTTACTCAAATACATTTACACCTTCCACAAACTCTGTTTCTGAACCAATATAATATAATAAGCCTTTTACCTTTGCCTGAAAGGTCTTTTAGTCCAGTAAGTCTCATCCATGTAATATATTTTTTGATCCTGTAATTGTTAACTCCTGATATTATCAATATATTTTCTTCTCCAAATTACTACTTTACTTTTTTTCAACCAGTAAATGATTCCTCCACCTTTTTTCATACTTGAAGCCAAGTTTTTTTTTAAATCTCCATAAATTTGTCCGAGAAATTGGTGGTAAGTTAACATCATCCTTTTCGGTCTAAAAAAAGGAAAAACAATTAGTTTATACACAAGATGTTTGTTTTAATAATAAAAACTTATTTATTTAAAGCAAACCCCATTTTTATTATTTGACAGCACCTGGTATACCTACCCTCTATTTTATTTATTATTTACATTAAGGGAACATTTTTCTAATCAATTATTAAACATATTTCATTAACATAATTACTAACTTGATAAATTTTATTAAATTTGGTATTTCTTTATTTATTAAAAAGTTATGAACAACTTTTCTTAGTTGCTTCTTTTGTTCCTTACTCAATTTGTCGTATTGACTTGCCCACTTTCTTTTCTTTAATGTTTGATGGTGTAATGGTACTTTTTGAAATCCCAGTTTCTTTAGATGGTAATATTACATTGGCACTTTTTGATTTTCCTTTATCAATATGTTTTTTACCATATTAAAAAGTAATATTCTTTCACCTCGTCCTATATATCCAGATTTGTTTTTTAGGATTGAGGGTTGGTTTTCCACATTGTCCACATTGTTTATATTGTCAATATTATCAATATTGTCTCTAAAATTATAAAAGTATTTTTCTTTGGTTATGTTAAGCGGTTTTAAAGTAATTGACTTACCTATTCTTCAGTAAAAATTATTTACAACAGTTAATACGTTAAATAAAGCAAATAAATCACAGAACATGTAATAAATTAACAAAATATACATTTTGTATAATAACAGCTAAAGCAACTAAAGCCATTAAAATTGAATGCTACGTTGCCAAAGTGCGATGAATAAAAACTTCTGAAAATATATATTCTTTCTATAATTAAAATATTTTTCAAAAATTTACGACAAAAGCTTATATAATATAATCTTATTATTTAAATAATATAAGAACTCTTGCTGGTTTATTGTATAATTTTATTATGTCAGTTTGTAAATTTGTTTTTGAAGCCATGGCAACGCTGTATAAGAAAATATTCAGTGTATGAGAACTACGTTATATCAACATCCAACGTATTAAAAAGAGAGGGGTTTTAAATTTTGGCCTGTGTAAAAAAAACAATTTCAAGCGTCGTGATTGGTCTATAATAAATCCTATTCAACTCAACGCTTTATTCTTAAATTGAATGGACTATAGTAAGGGGACATCCATTAATTACGTGAGGCATTTTTCTAATAATTTGGACCCCTCCCTCCCCCTTGGTGAAATTTGGTGAGATGTAGTAGACCCCCCCTATCCCTCACGTGAGATTCTAGCCATTAAACTTTCTTTGCGGACAACATGATAAACCCAAAAATAAAAATTGATTACTTTTTTGGACAAATTTGAATTATACTACATGATCTTTAAACCCAAAAGTTGACGTGATATTTTTAATGACCCCCTCCCTTAACATGAGATTTGGTGAGATTTTGCTAGACCCCTCCCCCCCTATTTTTATCTTACGTAATTAATGGATGTCCCCTAATTAAAATAAGAAAAATCAACATCTAAAGGTTTGCCGTAAACAGGCGATTTCTTTTTATTCTGGATATTCCCAGCAGTTAAAAAAAGCCTCTCCGAGCCCACTGTAAACTTAAACAGAGTAGCGTTCAAAGATATATATTTTTTCGAAATCTTTGTGATTATTTATTACACACGGTAGTAAAAATAGCCAAATAAGAATATTTGGTAAGTTTGGACGAATAGCTAGGGTTGCCAGTTCCTAAAATACAAAAGCCGGTCTCGGCGCTTTATTATGCCGGACACGTAAATATTTGGCAGTAAACGACCTTCAAAAGCCAAACAAGCCGGCGCCTGGCAATCCTACCCATAGCTACATTATGAATGATTCTTGGCTAACTTATTTGATTTAAAAAATATATGTACGACATTAAGCAACAGGATGCTCATTTTTGAAATTCCAGGAAATAATTTTATTTTATTATATTTAAGAACTAGGAAAGAGACTTTGATAAACTTTTAGGGTTATAAAAAGGATTTTTCTATGTAATAACTAATTGTATCTTTTTAGTTAAGCACAGTGGAAACATTACATTGGATGATATCATTTCTATCGCAAGACAAATGAAACCACGTTCCATGGCTAAACAATTGTCTGGCACAGTTAAAGAAGTTCTTGGGACCGCTCAGTCTGTTGGGTGCACAATTGATGGAAAGCCACCTCATGACCTCATAGACGAAATAAACAATGGTAGTTTGGAAATACCAGAAGAATAATAATAGTATCATTAAACAAACTTGTATAAATAACTGCTTTTTATTTTGTTATATGTGGATAGACATAATTGCTTCTGCAATTTCATTTAAAATAAAGTTTGGATAAGTATTGGAAGGATTATATTAACAGATGCTTTAGGGTTTCAAGGAAATTCATGGTTTAAATAATAGTAAATATTAACTCACGACTCGTGATGACATCGCGAGCGAATTAGTTTAGTGAGACTAATGGAATTTTATTGTGTGTAATAAAATGTTTTTTCTACTCCCACCTTTAAAACGCCCATTATCGTACATGTTTCCATGACACTAAGTGACCTTTTAATTTTAAATACACATTGACAAGTTGTGGCTTTTCGCGTTTTAGTCAAGGGCTGAAATTAGCTTTAAGTTAGTTGGCTGTTGCCAAATGTCCTACAATCGTTAAAATAAAGTGCCCTTGTAAAATAATATTAAATGTAAATTATTTTATTATCTCAATACAAAAATACAAAAGCAGTAAATAGTTTCTCAACGACAATATTTGAAAAGTTTATATCAACATTGAACTGACCTTTTAATTTCGAATGCAGTAAACTAGATTCCTAGTAGAAATTTTTTTCCACGTTGGAAAAACCTAACTTTTATGTTGAAATGTCCCGGTTTATAACTATATGACAACGTTAGTTTCTGATGATATAAAAAACGTGGGATTTACGTATTATAAAACGTTGGAAATACGTGGGATGTATGTACGAGCCCTAACCACAAAATGTTCGGACACTTCATAATTTATACAGAAATATTTTTCGTGAATACTATCTCAAAATTATTAGAAGTTATGAAAAATTCAGCTTATTTTGGCATATACCCCTCGAAGCGATTTTTATTTTTAAAAAGTTTACCTTTTATTTTTAGCTTTTAAAAAAAGGCTAACTTTTTAACTTTTTTTTGTATGAGTAAAAAAAGTTATAAATGGCCCCATTAAAAAGAACATAAAATATTATACAAACCCTGAAAATTTGGTAAAAATTGTATCTGCAAAATCTCCCGTTTCCTAAGAAAATTGCAAAAACTCTTTAAAAATAGCATTTTTAAATTACTTATACTTTTTTATAACTTATTTATTTTTTACCAAATTTTCAGGGTTTGTATAATATTTTATGTTCTTTTTAATGGGCCCATTTATAACTTTTTTTACTCATACAAAAAAAAGTTAAAAAGTTAGCCTTTTTTTAAAAGCTAAAAATAAAAGGTAAACTATTTAAAAATAAAAATCGCTTTGAGGGGTATATGCTAAAATGAGCTGAATTTTTTATAACCTCTAATAATTTTGAGATAGTATTCACGAAAAATATTTCTGTATAAATTATAAAGTGTCCGAACATTTTGTGGTTAGGGCTCGTATTATAAAACGTTGGAAATACGTGGGATGTGTGTATTATAAAACGTTGGAAATACGTGGGATTATTGTATTATAAAACGTTGGAAATGCACTTTTAAAAAGAATAAATATTGCCAATTAACAAAATCTAAAAAATATTATTTAAATTATACTATTATATTATACTGAAAGTAAACAAATTAAAATATAACATAAAAAAATATTGCCTATACAAAAGATACTGCAACTTCAAATTAATATGAGTATAAGAACGTATGGCAGCCCCATCGGCAACCCCTTACACTGATCTTCCAGGGTAATTTTACTCCCTTTCGGTTCTATACCTATCCCACCACTGCACAACGTTACCTGGAATTTGGAATCTGCTGCACGCAGTTGTTTACCCCACTGGGGTTTACTTTCCCCACACTAAGAATCACTCAAAATGACTCGTTATACAGGGTGTCCGGGAAAAGGAGGTCAATCCGTTAACCATATATTCCTTGAGTTAAAACAATAAGACTTTCATAATACCATTTTTCAATTTAGAGCTTCATGTTCGATATACAGGGCGACAAAGTTTGAAATTAAAAACTTTTTTTTTTTAATAATTCGGGTAATTGATAAGATACTAAGTTTAAATTCGGTACACTACTTCAACATAAATAGTTACATTTTTTGAGACCAACAAAACAAAAAACAATTGTCAAATAATCAAAATAGGGGGGTCCAGTACTCACTGACTCCCCCTATTTTTTAGTACGTGCGCCAATGACTTCCAAACGGAATTTTTTCAGGTAATCATTTATTGTTGAAAATGTTTTGTCTCTTATAAAATTTTGATAAAATGATTTGTTTTAGAGATAATTTGTAAAGTATGGGTCAGTCCATATGAAATTTTCAAAATTTAATTTTTTTTTTGAAAAAATGTAGGTCATGTGATATATCATAAAAAAGTTCTCTAATAGGCCTTTAAAATAAGCCATCACTCACCTTTCTACTTTTAATAGTTTACGAGATATCGCTATTTTTGTAAGTACTTGCAAGACCCAAATTTATCGGAATTTTTTGATTTTCAAAAATCAATAAAACAAAAACCACCTATCGAAAAAAATTCATATATGGGATTTTTGAGTTTTTTAGTGAGGTAAACAAATTTACCAAAAATGATCAAAATCGGTGATGGTGGGGGAAAAACCTTTGGTTGATTTGATATGGACTGACCCATACTTTACAAATTATCTCTAAAACAAATCATTTTATCAAAACTTTATAAGAGACAAATTTTTTTTAACAATAAATGATTACCTGAAAAAATACCGTTTGGAAGTCATTGGCGCACGTACTAAAAAATAGGGGGAGTCAGTGAGTACTGGACCCCCCTATTTTGATTATTTGACAATTGTTTTTTGTTTTGTTGGTCTCAAAAAATGTAACTATTTATGTTGAAGTAGTGTACCGAATTTAAACTTAGTATCTTATCAATTAGTCGAATTATTAAAAAAATCAGTTTTAAATTTCAAACTTTGTCGCCCTGTATATCGAACATGAAGCTCTAAATTGAAAAATGGTATTATGAAAGTCTTATTGTTTTAACTCAAGGATTATATGGTTAACGGATTGACCTCCTTTTCCCGGACACCCTGTATGTTATTTAACTCATTGTCCCAGCGGAAGGCAATCGCTAATGGTTAGACAAATTTTACCGAATGCAACAGTCATTGGGTTTGGTATAAAGTTTTTTGAATAGTTTTTGTTAACTCACCTAAGCAATCGATGGTGACCCTAATAGAAAATTTACGTTAAAACAACGTTTTTCCCACGTTGGAAAAACCTAAGTTTTATGTATAATTTTATGTTGAAATGTCCCGGTTTATATGACAACGTTAGTTTTTAATGTTCGTATAAATTTTCGTATTATAAAACGTTGGAAATACGTGGGATTATTGTATTATACAACTTAAGAAATATGTGGTTTTTTATGTATTATAAAACGTTGGATTTTTGAATAATTTTGGGTAGGATTCAAAATTAATGAAAAAATTAAAAAAATATTTAAAAACATTACAAAAATTTATTGTACAAAAACAAATACACTTTTGAAAAGAAAAAAAATTCCCAATTACTAAGTCTAAAAATATTTAAAGAATAATATTATATTATACTTAAGGTAAACAAATTAAAATATAACAAAATAGCTTAAACAAAAAATTCACAATGGTATTTTGAAAAGAGAAAATATTGCCTATATTCAATATATTAAGAATTTTCTAAATACAAGATAGTACAACTTTTAAATCAATATTAATAAAAATTTTAAATATTAACTAAACAAATTCAAATATAACATGGTCTAAATAAAAAAATTAACAATGAAGAGCAGTTTTGAGTTGAGTTAACTCAACTCAAAACTGTTAATTATAGACAGTTTCACGCTCTACAAAAAACATCTGAAGGTCAAAGTTCTTCAGATCAACCGTTTCAAAGATATCAGCGATCAAAAATGACACTAATAAAATAATTCAAATATTTTCAAATAAAATACAAAAAAATATCATATGCCATATTTATATTATTTTTTATGTAAAATCACTTTAATTCTGTTAACCTGAGACTGTAAACTTTTTTTTATTTATATACATATATATTAGGGTGGTCGTTAACGACATAATTATGTCGGGTAAAAAAAAAATTAACCGGGCCGCCCCTTGACTCAAAATAGGGGGAAAAAATGTGTGCCAAATTTCAGCCCTATATGTCTATCCTAAATTACCCCTGTGAACCACTTGTTCACTATAGTGAACAAGTGGTTCACAGGGGTAATTTAGGATTAAATTTTTATAAAAATTTAATTTTTTAATAAAAAATGATTAAGTAATTTTTAATTTTATATTTAGTATAAATAATAATAATTATTGTTAATATTATAATTACGGGAGAAATATTAATCAAATTATGCATACAATACTATACAGGGTGATCCATATTAAGGGCGCACCATTGCTAACTTCGTTATTGTTGATCATATGATTTCGGCGAAATTAGCAAACAATTAGTATTTTTTCTGCTGATTGCGAAGGTAAAACTATAAAAATATTTAAATTATACACTTTAAAGATATTCAAAAAATCAAAATTCAAAAAAATGCTTACTTTAATTAAAAATGATGAAGTCATTTTTAATGTAATATTTATTATAAATAATGATTAATATTATAAGTATAATTACGGGAGACATATTAATCAAATAAATTAAGCCGCCAATGCGCCACTATATGCCGGAGAAATTAAAACGAATTTAAGTGCACTTAAATTCGTTTACATACCATACATACCACGGCTTTTAAACAATTTAATAGTATATTATTTTACGAAAGATAATGCAGGCTATTATGAGGTTTGCATCTTGAGTCGTCAGACGAGAGATTCAAATCATCCGAGTGAATAGTGCGCATAATCTCGAGTATAATACTATACTTTATCTACTATACTATACTTTATCTACTCCAATAAGTAGATAATTAAAGTCGTTTTTTCGCGTAAATACCATGAAATACTATGGTTATTAAACTTAACCTTGGTTAATAGTTAAGGCATTTTTGCGTTTAGAGTGCGTTTCAAAAATCCTAACTATGACGTCACAAATACCAGACCATAAAACTACAGTGTATTTTTTGAATGTGTGTGATTGCGTCATCAATTGCTGAACCAAACAAAGACATTAAAATGTGTAGCTGTCTTTTTTTTTCTTTGTAAAAGTTCATCTGAAATTCTAAAACGTATCGGGATCCGCTAAACCAGCAGATGGCGACACAATTAAACGTAATTTACGACAAACGTCAATCCGATGTCGCGCTCACGCGGCTTGTGCTGAAAAAGGACAGAGCGCGTTTAGTTTGTTGTGGCATTGAGCCAGTGGCGGCGCCAGCTTTTCCTTTCCAGTTGGGCGACACCCGGCAGAAAAATTTGAATTGTGGGCAGCAAAAATATATTTTAGGTATCTAGGTACTGTTTCAGATAATAGGTATAAATTGTATAATGTACCCACTAATTATAGATATTTTGCGGATTTGTGAATAAATGTGAAATACAAACTAAAACGAAAAAAAAACACAGCAATTATTTCAAAGTTTATTTTACACGGAAACGCATGATTATATAACTATAACAGACACAGTCTAACGTTTAGGTCGATTAGGAAAGCGCTATTTTTCTATTATTATGTTTAATTGCAAAAGAATCTACTATATCTATGTTCATTGCTTTTACAATACTTTTTTCAACGTACAATATTCCTAAATCTGTGAGCCTCTCTTGTAACATTGTAGTCCTTAAATAATTTTTTATTCTTTTTAAGCCACTAAATATTTGAGCAAAAAATTGTGAGAGGTACCTCTCACAATTTTTTGCTCAAATGTTTAGTTTAGCAGGTTGGGCAAGCGGTTGGGCGGGAACAATTTGGGTTGGGCGCTCGCCCAACCGCGCCCACCCCTGGCGCCGCCACTGCATTGAGCCGAAATTTATCAAAATTTGAAGGTTAGTCAGTGGCGTTCATACAGTAATTTGGCATTAAAGAACATATTTTGGAAGTTTGACAGGTTTTAAAAAATGTCTTGCAAACGGGGCCGGTCGACTTTAACTCACTCCGAATTTCCAATTTTTATTGACATCATTAAAAAAAGGGTGTTTTAAATAGTCAATATCAAAAATAAAAAATGCGGGTTTTTAAGTAATTTTTTAGAAAATTAAGTTTGAAAATGTAATTTTTAACAATTTTTTTGACATAAAATGTCAGATTCGAAGCAATGTTGCCAGATGTAATATTTTTACCTTGTTTAGGGAAATTCGGTATGCAACCCAGATTGCATTCTAAAATAGGTATTATTTATAAATATGAATTATACCATAAATTAAAGAACTCTCTATAGGTACATGTTGTGTTAATAAAAAATAATATAAAACAGATTTTTAAAATGTATTTATTAAGATAACAATTTTATATATAAAGATTGTACATACTTTTTAAATTAATAGATGAAACAACAAAATAAACTCTTAATTACCTATGCAACAAATATAACAATTAAATATAACATTAATAGTGTCTAATGTAGGGGCCTAATATTTATTTTCATATTTAATCTTTTGTAATTTCAATTCTGATTGATTGAAACTTAATAGGTATGTTGTTTTACTCTGTGGTATATATATATATACCACAAATTATACAAATATATATATATACAAATTAGTAGTTTACCTATTTTTCCAAATAAAAAAACACATTTAAAAATTAGAGATAAGTACAAAAACCATATACAAACAAATCACATTACTGTATAATATTTAATAAATACTATGTATAATAGTATATTATATATAATATACTATTATATTATACCTATAGGTATATGCACATTATCTGTGCATTATCTTAAGTTTTATACTATTTATGCTTTTTTTACTCCAATTAAGTAATTTTTATTATTAAAAAAATAAATTTTAACCTGACTTTCTCTCGATTTTAAAGATAATTATAGTTACCCTTTGTATATATGTAAAAATCTGACATCTGTTAGACAGTTACAATCTCACTTTTCACAATTTAAATCCTGATTGGTTTAAATCACAGTGAATATTGAAATTGGCCAATCACTGATGCCTAGCAACGTAAATAATGAGTTTATTATTCCCGTTGTTAGGTGGGTACAATTAATACGAAAATACCAAAATAATCTAAATAATATGCAAGAGTTAAAAAATATGTTTATAAATTCAAATTTTAAAATGCATTCATATTAATTAAAAATTGTACAAACAGTTAACTGTACAATTGTACAAGTTGTACATTACAGGGCTAGTGCGACGATCGACGTGGACGTCGACCGCCACTAAAGTCACATGGTTTTGGGCCTAGACAAAACCAAGGTACAAACAACAAGTTGTACAAACAGGGTTAAAGTCACGATCGACGCGAAAGTCGATCGCCACTAAAGTCACATTGTTTTGAGCCACCGTCCGCTCGTTATGAGCGTGATTCTGTTTATAAAATCAGTTTAAAGTTCAAAATTAAATTTTTAGAGAAGATTCCTCTCATACTGGACAAGATTACTATCGCAACGACGAGTCATAACTAAAGCCTGAATTATAGATTGCCTTCCTTCCTTCCTCTCGTAGAAGATGAACAATACGAAAATCGTAGTGCCATTTATAGATTTCCCTACGGGACAACAGGTTTTTCTTTTCTTCAACTTCTACGGAAGGAAGGAAGGCAATCTATAAATCAGGCTTTATGGCTCATCGGTCTAAAATAGGCTTGCTCTTGCCGAGTGTTTTGACTATCGAGTGAAAGTCAGGGAACATTCTCAATACTAAAATTGTTTGCGCAATTTTATTATTGTGCATATTCATGACGTTCATTTAATAGTCAAAATATTCGGTAGGAACAAACCTAACAATATGGTAGTTACTATCTAGTGGGGAAAAATAATGTTTTAATAAATGAATGAACATTAAAATTTTAAATTATAAAAATATTGAAAAAAAAATAAAAACAAAGATTTAAAAAAATTACGGATAGCGTTGGGATATATGTAATATTAAATTACTGAAGCGATTGACTGCCGTACCCCCATAAAGACCATTCCATAAAAATTGGTCGATATATTCGTATAAGAATGGAGAACCAATTACTCCCAACCGCCGTAAATATTGCTTGAGCTTGCTCCAATAGCCTTCCACATGATTGGTACATACACCAGTCACTGGATCTCGAAAATATCGAGAATGGTTAACAGTGCGGTGTATATATCCATGATGTGGAAGACTATTGTAGCCTCTCCACATGTCGGTCCAGATCTCACTTCCGCCTCTCACGTGGTTCTGGATAATTGGGATTAGCACTTGGGCACTACGGTTTTGAACATGCTGTATATATCCTAGATCAGTGGCGGCTGGTGGATTTTGGGCACACCCATATCTCAGTTATTAGACATGGGACCCACCTCAAATTTATATGAGTGTATAATGGCATTATATAGACAAGTTCTGCGCAAGCAGAATTTAAATTAAAGTTTGCGAAAAAAAGTTAGTTTTTAAGTGCAACCCCCAGCCTCCTGCCCCTTCAAATTAAGATAATTTAAATTAAAGTGGTACAATATTTAATTCACTGAAGTTTATCGACAAATTTCAAATTTTATTAAAAAAATTTAAGAATTACAGGTTTTATACCATTTATAATTTTTATTATTTCTTTTACTAAATTTAAAAAAAATTGAAATGGTATAAAATCTGTAATACTAGAATTCTTTTAATAAAATTTGAAATTTGTCGATAAACTTCAGTGAATTAAATATTGTACCACTTTAATTTAAATTATCTTAATTTGGAGGGGCAGGAGGCTGGGGGTTGCACTTAAAAACTAACTTTTTTTCGCAAACTTTAATTTAAATTCTGCTTACGCAGAACTTGTCTATATAATGTCATTATAAACTCTTCCCAGTAAACACAGGACTCGCGGGCCAGAGATGGCGAGAATACTTTTTTCCGAACTGCCGGATTCGGCCCGAAACATGGTTGCCGGCGCGGCGTGTAGGTAGGGCATGTCCGCCTGGCAGACTTTCTGCCGACTTACCGTAAAGCCGAGTCATTAGCGGGTATCAGCTAGTGGGTTACTCGGTGGCCCGCCACCCGCTTCCGTGCTTTCGGCAAGGTTACGATACGTTGCTTAATAAGTAAATTGCCCAGTACACACAGACTCGCGGGCCAGAGATGGCAAGAATACTTGTTTTCCAATCTGCCGGATTCTCCCGATATATGGATGCAGGCGCTGCATCAGCTAGTGGGTTACTCGGTGGACCACCACCCGCTTCTATGCTTTCGGCATGGCTGGCGTATATCATACGGCTAACGTTCGGTTTTGATACCTTTTGCCGTTTTCTAACCGACAATGGGCCACTTGTGGTTAGTATGGAAGTGATAGGGAAACAATTAAAAAAAATATGGAAAAATATAAAAATCGATAAAAATATATTTCAACTTAACATGGTATTGCGCTACAAAAAGATAAAATAAAATAAAATTTAACAAAAATAAAATATCAACAAAACTACACTCTACTTCAGGTACCTCCTTTTCTATAACATTTATCTAAGAACCCTCCGAAAACCCATCAGTTTTGGGTAGTTCTTTAGGTATATTTAAGGGTATATTCTCGGGTATATTACTAGCTGTGTTGCTTGATATGTCTATACTATTAGAACAAGAAGGTTGGTCATTATTACTAGACACAGAACTTGTAGGTAATTGGAACGATGCATTATTTGTTAAATTGTCATCCGTTAATAAACAATCTTCAATTAAACATTTCATTTGTTCACTAAGCACACGACGTTTAAAAAATTGTGGCGTTTGCTTACTTTTTTAATAAAAGACATATAGACATAAAAATTCTTTTAAGAAATATCCTAATTCAAAAATAAACGATAAACCTGAAAATACCCTTAACAATTTGTTAATAACAAATACCTACCTAAGACTAACAGTGAAATGGCAAAATATGCAAAATATAATAAATTATGTTGTTTCAACTTACTCTTCACTTGATTCTGCCATTTTACAAACTATAATAAAACTTATAGAAAATTATAACCTAAAACTACACACAAAACTAGTTTGTCACAAAAAACACAATTTTCAAACAAAAACCGGCACCAAAACACGGTAAGTAGGTATATCGTTTATAGCACAATTCACAATGTGGATTGTGGTTTATAGTATATGGATAATTTATAAACTATTTTCTTTAAAGGAAAACAACATAACACTGTCCTGAACAATTCTTAAAAAGCTTTTCTGGAATATAACCTAACATTGAAACTTCGTTCACGTGGTTCAGCTAAACTACTAAAGTAAAGTGTTTGCGACCTCTATGATCTGTGTTTGAGACTACGAATGCCAAAGACTTAAAATGAGGAGAGCGGGTATCAGCGTACTTAACGAAGACGGCCCGAAAGTAGCAAATAATCCAGCCCGTTCATGGGCTATACTTTTTCGGATAGCATTCGGGCGCGAAGGGTGGATCCCGGTTACTGGTTTGCCGAAATCGGGCCGTATTTTAACCGAATTTGGAAAAATGCCTACTGGGGAGTTTGTATGCGGGCCGTAAGTGATCCGGACACGGCAAATTATGCCACCAGTCTCCCGATAGTGCCGAATGTTGGCCGAATGTTTCCCGAGAGTTCTGTGTTTACTGGGTTATAAATTTGATGTGGGTCCCATGTCTAATAACTGAGATATGGGTGTGCCAAAATCCACCAGCCGCCACTGTCCTAGATTGTTCGTGGTATCATAAATCCCTAAAATCCATTTTTCGGGGACCACGCGCCCTCTGTGGTATTTCCTTTTCGTTATGACCGACTCATCAATTTGTACGGTTGTCCCAGGGCCTCCTAAAAGTAATAATAAATTTAGTTTACGAGCGCATAAATGGACTTAGGCAACTTAATCAATTTAATTAAATGCCGAGCGAAGCGAGGCGGGCTTGGTTAGTGCCTGAGTCCATTTTTGCGCGCGCAAAAATGGGCTCAGGCACTGACCAAGCCCGCCTAGGCTACTTGTGAACTTAATCAATTTAATTAAATGCCGAGCGAAGCGAGGCGGGCTTGGTCAGTGCCTGAGCCCATTTTTGCGCGCGCAAAAATGGACTTAATCAATTTACATAAATGCTGAGCGAATCGAGATGGGCGTGATCAGTTTCTGTTCTGTCTTTTATTCTTTATACCTACTTGGCACTTTTTCAAAACAATTAGGTATACTTAACTGTTGATAATATTATATAATATTGTACTTACCCAATAAAAATGGTTCTTGCATTAATTTCCAAGATAAAATGTCTCTAATATACCGAAAAGTTTGAATGGATAGCCCGCGATGAGTACCCGTGATCTGGGCGACGGAGCCAGTTCTGACTTCACACGCCCAGTACCACATGATGTGGATTACATCGCGGACAGACACTCTCATTTGGTGAAAGAAACTTCCCGATAGTACGCTATACTCCCTTTTACAAGGGCGGCAGTAAAATGCGTGATTAAGAGCAAACTGTCCATCCCTGGCTCTTAATTCACACATTCTTCGGCAGTTTCTTACTTGCAACGAAACTGGGCTTTTAAAAGTCCAGCCTGTTGTAGGGCAGTAATTAGTTCTTCGTCAGGTTTCGAAGTTAACTCAAAAACGTTGGTAATATTTTGAATATTCATTTTTCAAACATAACAAAATTGGCGTAATTTTAGCTACCAAAGCAGGCCAGCTACCAAAACCGACCACGCATGCGCATTTGAAATGTCATTTTATTTCAAATTTAATAGGTTAAAATGTGTTATAAAGCAAGTTTTACATATTTTAAAGAGGAAAAAGCGTCCTAAGTGTAATTTTAATAGTTATAATTTAGGTAATAAACCACAACTAATCCTGAAAAACAGTAACAACAAATGTTTAACCTCCAAAACAGGCCAAGGGATTTTTCTACCATTTAAGCCGGATTTATAGTTCTTAAAAGTAGGAGTAGCAGTAGCAGTAAGCAAGTGTTGCCAATATAATAATATAAATGCTGCAATGTGATTGGCTGGAGTAGCGTTCAGTAGCAACCAAGGTCGTTGGCGTAAGAGATGACCAAGTTTTAACTTTTCTTACTTCTACTCCTACTCCAGCCAATCACATTGCAGACATTTATGAAGACATTTATGTTGGCAGCACACAGTTGGTACTTTAATCCCTACTTAGCGTCTTGTTTTTGTTTTTTATTTTGTTTATCTAAGTTTAGTTTGGTTTTTTGAAGTTAAAGTGTTTGTTAAAGTGTTTTGTTAATATAATGGATATAGGATTATTTATATTATTAATCCAATCATTTCCGCATTTGTGGAACCTAAGAAACAAAGACTTTAAAAATGCGGAAATGAAGGAGCAAAGTTGGCTTCAGTTGGCGGCGACCATGGAATGCACTGGTAAGATATCATTTTAAATTGGGTAATATATTTTATGTTCAATATTTTACAGTTGCTGAATGTCAAAAGCAATGGAAGAGCCTAAGGGACCGCTACTCAAAAGAGAAGCGAGCTCTACCCTCAGGCTCTGGTAGTGGTGGGTCCAAGTGGGAATTTTTTAAAGCCCTAGCCTTTTATGACAGCTGCTTGGTTCCCAGAAAGTAAGTTGTGATCTAATATGTGATTAAATGACTTGTACCTAACTGTATTGTGCACTACCAGGAGGACGTCAACAACAAAAAGATTGCCTGCAGAGGTGAAAGAGTCCTCTACAAGCAAGGAGTCCATTGAGGGGAGCCCTTGGAGCTCTCTCCAGCAAATGATACCAGCTGAGGAGTCTTTATTCGAGGTCAATGAGGAGTATGAGGAAGAATCATTTAGCCAAGATGAGCCTCTCTATGAGTCGCAGCCACAATCAATGCCTGCTACCTCTGCGTCCCTGATGGCTGTAATGCCCTCTACATCCAGGACATCAACCTCCAGGATATCTACTCCCTCGACCTCTGGGGCAGCAACCCCCTCAACTTCTGGTACAGCCACCCCCTTGACCTCTGGAACAGCAACCCCCTCGACCTCCAGTGGTAAGTTGAACTTTACTTTCTTTGTTGTTTAGCAGAGTTCATAGAAAACTTGTTTAAAAGC
This sequence comes from Brassicogethes aeneus, assembly GCA_921294245.1. Taxonomy (NCBI): domain Eukaryota; kingdom Metazoa; phylum Arthropoda; class Insecta; order Coleoptera; family Nitidulidae; genus Brassicogethes; species Brassicogethes aeneus. The sequence goes on from OV121133.1 coordinate 46,671,028, forward strand.
AGTCAGTAGCAGTAGGTTAATAATTATTGATAGGAGCAATTTTTTTGACCTTATAATTATGAACACGCTTAAATTCACTAACTAAAGACCCATTTATTCGCAGACTAACATAACCTTTTGTTGTAGGAAGAGGAAAAAAACGCAAGGCTGCCCCGGAAGTAACCGAGTTTATGGACATTGCTTGGAATCTTTCAAGCCGCGTCGATAACTATGTGGAGCAGCGGCCTGGTGGGGTGAATGCTACAGTAACCAGCTATATAAGGGAGGTCCTGGATTTGTTGGATGCAAACAGAGCTCGTAGCTTGAGGAGGGCCTTGCTGCAAATGGTGCATGAGGCAGAAGATGATTATATGGAGGAGATGATGGCCAAAAAAAATAAATAGTTTATTTATTTGTTTACTTGTATTTCTAAGTATATATAGAAATATATATAGAATACAAATAAACAAGTAAATAAGGGAAATTCAAATATATATATATATATATATATATAGTGTGACCCATTTGTTTGCAACTCACCCCTGTAGTAAAATCTTTTTTATTGTGCGATTTTTACCGGATTTGTTTTAAATTGTAGATCTTGATAAACTGTATTTTTGGAGCAAAAAACGCTGAACATGGTACTATTACTATAAGTTTAATTTTATTTCATGAATAACTTGACAGAATAAATTTTTGTAGTTATTGTGCATTTTTCAATAAAATTTATTAAGGGTCGTTTTAAGGGGTGGTGAATCCAGAGCCGTGATTAGATTTTGTTTAAAAAATCGCTAATATGAATTCTTACAAATTTACTCTTAAAAACTGAAATATTAGGCCTTGTATTTTTTACTAATATGGCGTCTTTTGCTCCAAAAATACAATTTATCAAGATCTACACTTTAAAACAAATCCGGTAAAAATCGCACAATAAATAAAGATTTTACAGGGGTGAGTCGTAAACATATGGATCACACTGTATATATATATACAGGGTGTTCCTTAATATCATGTACAAACAAAAGGGGGTGATTCTTTGGCTTATTTTATGAATAAAAGTTCCTATAAACATGGGCCCGCAAACGCTTCGTTACCGATCTACAGGGTGTTAAAGTTTGGAGATTTTTTTAGTTTTTATCTTATAACTTCTGCAGTTTTTGAGATATTTGGCCCAAATTCGGAATATAGGTTGGGATATAAGGCTTACATCATTGGGCATGCCAAATGGTTATAAGAATCTACAGGGCGATACTTTTTTGTATGTCATGCTCCCCTTTTTTCCCAAGAACTTTTTTATGGTGCGCTGCTGGTAGATTTTAAAATACAAAATAAGTTTTCTGTTTTGTTTAGAAACTTTTTAGTAACCTAAAGTTTTTTCGTATCTGCAACCATTATCGAGAAAAAAAATATAACACAAGTTGTTGTCATTTGCGAGATGAAATTCAAATTTCTAAAATAATCTGGTTGGCTTTATTAATAATTTATTTTTATTTATTTTTAAAATAATATTTCTATACTTCTTATTAGAAACAAAACGGTTTTGGTTACAATGATTTATTTTAATACAAAAAACTTAAATATTTAGAAAAACTAGAAAATTACCTTACAACAATTGTTGTAATGGTGTACTCTTTTAAACATGATTTGAATTCATTTCTGCCACTACTTATTAAATATCAAATCTGAAATAAAATGGTTTATGTAGCTATTGGATACAACATCACAGACAACACACTGTCTACAACATCAAAAAAATACATAAAAACGATGCTATTGACAGCACGCATTTAAAGTTTTAAACTGCAAGGTGTAAAATTATTTAAAAGACTCGTTATAATTAAATTTCTTATCAGTCCGTAACAATGCCAAATTATACGAATTCTGAAATGGCTGACATGCATTTCATCTATGGCCTTGCGAATGGAAATGCAAGAGAAGCTACACGCCTGTACATGGAGCGCTATCCCGATAATAGAATAATACCCGATCATCGAACATTCACAAATATTCATAGGCGTCTTGCAGAAAGTGGAACTTTTAAAAAGAATACCAATGATGCAGGTAGACAATATACGGTAAGAACACCACAGATTGAAGAAGCTGTTTTAAATGAAATAGAAGAGCATCCAGATACTAGCACTAGAAAAATTAGTGAACATTTCAACATTAGTCATCAAGTTGTTTGGCGTATCCTGCGTGATTCTCTGCTATACCCTTACCACATTCAAAGGGTGCAGGCGCTCCTTCCTCGAGATTTCCCATTAAGGCTTAATTTCTGCCGATGGTACCTTGCCAGGCTAGCAAGAGACCCTAATTTTGACTGTAAAATCCTTTTTACCGACGAAGCCAACTTTTCTAGAGACTTAATTATAAATTTTCATAACAACCACATATGGGCTGAAGAAAATCCACATGAAATTGTAGAAACGCATTTTCAAGAACAGTTCTCGTTAAATGTATGGGGTGGTATAATTGGGGATTATTTGATTGGTCCTTTCTTTTTGCCTAATCGACTTAATGCTCAGTCATATAGGCATTTTCTTCAACATGAATTGCCTTTTTTAATAGAAGATTTGCCTGTTTTGCTAAGAAACCGTATTTGGTATATGCACGATGGCGCCCCAGCACATTTTTCTATTTTGGCTCGGGAGTATTTAAATGTAGCATATGAAAACAGGTGGATAGGACGGGGTGGACCTCAGCCATGGCCCCCTAGGTCTCCTGACCTAAACAGCCTGGATTTTTTCCTATGGGGGCATCTCAAATCTTTAGTCTATGCAACACCAGTTAATAATATAAATGACTTACAAAATCGGATAGTAGAAGCATTTGAAACCGTAAGAAATACTCCGGGGGTGTTTGAAAGAGTAAGGGCATCAATGAGAAGAAGAGCAGATGCTTGTGTGAGAATTGGAGGAGGTCACTTTCAACAATTGTTGTAATGTAGTTTTCTTGTTTTTCTAAATATTTAAGTTTTTTGTATTATAATAAATCATTTTAACAAAGAGCATTTTGTTTTTAACAAGAAGTGTAGAATAAATTGTTAAAATAAATAAAAATAAGTTATTATTAATAAAGCCAACCAGACCCTTTTAAAAATTTGAATTTCATCTCACAAATTTTGTTCTACATATTTTTCTCGATAACGGTCGCAAATACGAAAAAACTTTAGGTTACCAAAAAGTTTTTAAACAAAACAGAAAATTTATTTTGTATTTTAAAATCTACCAGCAGCGCACCATAAAAAAGTTCTTGGGAAAAAAAGGGGAGCATGACATACAAAAAAGTATCGCCCTGTAGATTCTTATAACCATTTGGCATGCCCAATGATGTAAGCCTTATAGCCTAACCTATATTCCGAATTTGGGCCAAATATCTCAAAAACTGCAGAAGTTATAAGATAAAAACTAAAAAAATCTCCAAACTTTAACACCCTGTAGATCGGTAACGAAGCGTTTGCGGGCCCATGTTTATCTGCACTATCCTTCAACAAATCTATGTTAAAGTCGCCTGCGACCAGGACTATTTTGTGTTCAATGCACACAAGTTCCAACAGATGTTCTAAACTGCTTAAGAAATCGTTAATTTTACCTGATGGTGGTCTATATACACATATGATTACAAGTTTAGATTTTTCAAAATTACATTCCACAGCTGAATACTCAAATTCATTAGTCACCGAAAGTTTGGTAATAGTGTGTCTTGGTTGAAAACTGACACTTTTATGCACATACACTGCACATCCCCCATGTTGTCCTAATTGTCTGCAGAAACTTGCTCCCAATTTAAAGTTGTGTAAAGTTAGATATTTCAACTGATCCTCCGTTTTCCAATGCTCCGTAATGCACAAAATCTTACATTTTTCATGATCTTTCACCATGTCATTTAATCCATCAACAGAATTACCTAGTGACTGTACGTTTTGATGAATGATACTAATATCTTCTAGAACTGTTTTACATTTATTTTGATATGTTAGTTTTTTACCTTTTTTATTATCATATTTAATTGGTACTGATTGAACTTCTAAAAAAACTCCTCATTATAATTTATGTTATTTTTAAACCTCTCCAATCTTCTTCTGTATACTGGACAATCTTTATCTCTTGCCGAGTGGTTAGTATCTGACAGTTTCAATTTTTGGCAGTTTGGGCATATTAATACATTTGTCTTGCATTCTTTTGACGTATGTTGCTCTCCGCATTTGTAACAGCATTCTTTTTCTATGCAGTATAAGAACTTTAATTCATAAAATAAGCCAAAGAATCACCCCCTTTTGTTTGTACATGATATTAAGGAACACCCTGTATATATATATATTTTTTAATAAGTAGGAAGGAGTTATATAAATTTTAAATGAGTAAATTAAAAAAAATGTCTTTATTGGTTAAAGGGCTATTGACTTAGGTCCTTCTGCCCATTTAGAACTTGAATAATATTTATTTCTACAATGTATATAAAAAAAATTGGTTTTAATAAATATTTAACTGCGTTACTGAAATTTCTTGTTTGTTTTATTAAAAAAACTTGTATATATTGTTGCTTTTGCAGGTCCTATGGTCCTAGTTATAAATATCACAATTTGTTACAATAAAAAAGAAAATAAAAGATTAAAAATATGCTTTAAAAAAGTTTAATTTAAAATAGTAAAGACAAAAGGAAGAAAAATATAACTTTTTTACAAAAAAAAAAAATAAAAACAATACTATATTGAAATTTTTAAAAATTAAAAAATACCTATTTACAACTTAATCTAGTCCTGCGGTTCAGTGCCTTGCAACACTCTATCCATTTGCCAAGGTAGTTGCCCTGTGGCTGACATAAAATATTTTGTTAACGACACGCGTAATTCATAGGTTTGCCTTGCTGCATTATTCGCAGCTAAACGTCCCACGGACCGCAGCGGCGCATCGACCTCAGCTCGCCAGCCACCATTGTCTTCGTCATTGCAGTCCACATATCCTGGAGGACAATAGGAGGCTTGCGGATTCCTACCAATACTATTTGCCTTGCAAAAATTGTGTAGCACCACACACGCTTTTACAACAGTATCCACATTGTCCACTTTGCAACTAATCATGTTTCTTAATATTCGCCACCGCGCTACCAAAATGCCAAAAGTATTTTCGATGCAACGGCGAGCCCTCGACAAGCGGTAATTGAATATCCGTTGCGATACCGTCAAATTACGCCCTGGGTAGGGGCGCATTATATAGGGCTTCAGTGGAAATGCTTCATCCCCAACCAACCAGTATGGAAGTGGCTTATTTATGCCCGGAATTATTTCTGGTGGTGGCACATTCATTGTCCCATCCTCAAAATTCATGCCAAAGTTGCTGTCGCGAAACACACCCCCATCACTTTGAGACCCATATGCTCCAATGTCCACCAATGTAAACATATAATTGGCATCGCATGCAGCCATCAGGACAATACTAAATGTTTTTTTATAATTAAAAAACTGCGAGCCGCTTTTTGCTGGACACTGGATGTGGATGTGTTTTCCATCAAGAGCCCCAATGCAGTTTGGAAAATTCCACAAACGAAAAAATTCCCTGGCAATAGCTTTCCACTCCTCATGAGTGGATGGTGTAGCCAAATGTATTGGTGACAACACATCCCATATGGCAGTGCATGTTTCAATTATAATTTTTTTGTACTGTGGCATGACCCATTTGATGCTGCCAAGCTAAATTTTGCATTGTACCACCCTGGGATAAGAACCTGCAATAAATTTAATAAATGTGAGTGATTACATAGTTTATATTAAATAAGTACTTACAGCAAAGTAATTGCCAGTCTTTCCTTGGCTGAGATGCTGTCAGGCAGTGCTCGCTTACTTATGAGGGGGGTAACTTTGTTTAGCAGGTGGTTAAAAACTGGGACCGTCATTTGGGTATGTTTAAAAAATTGTTCCTCATCCCTTAATTTCATTTTTAAAAAATGTTTAAAATGGCCCTTTGTGGCACGTTCCCTGTTTATTGGCCTTGTTTTATATCGACGCACCCGACCACCTTGCTGATGAAGCACCGCGGCAGCACATACCAATACACCAGTTAACGCAGCAATGGTCAAAAAGAAGGTATCATCCTCCAAAACCATGTTTTTCACAAAACAAAATCACAGATTGGAAAATACTATATTTATACAAACTAAACTCAAAACTAAATAAATCTAAGTCCAAACAAAAACGAATAGAAAATTAGAAAAAATGCTTCTTCTTCTTCTTCTTCTACTTTTTATTCTCTCTCGAGAGAGAATTGGACTTGAGCCGATTAGGCTCTTACTGCCCAGTTACTAGTTTTAACGTCCGATGATTTCCGAAGAACCAAAAACCATTGGACAACGATTGATTGTTGTTTATTTGGCCCATGTATTGACTTTGTCTTCTTCTTCTTGTAAGTCGGTTAGGTTATGTAACGACACAAACATACAATAGGAAAATAGGATTGCTTAAACATCAATATATCAAACATTATATTATATTATTATATTGGACGATTTTATAAAAGCATAAAGGCATCTAAAAGTGTCAGTTTGTGAGCATGCAATGATTGATTTAAAACTACATGGCATTTGGTGGCCTATGTGGATCAATTTATCGATTAATACTTTAGTATTATTGACATTTTTACTACATGAAAATAATGTGATTTAGATCGCCGAACTTCCCACATTTATGAGTAAATTGTTTGAACATATAGCGAGATCTATTATACTTCTTCTACTTAAATTCAACATTGTGGATTTATTGTCGTTAATTATTGTTGCCTCTTTATTGTCTAAAACCTTCCTCAAGATATTTCCGTTCGTGTTTCGCTTATAACTACCCCAGGAGGTATGATGACAGTTAAAGTCACCCACCAAGACAAAAGTGTCACCCAAACTATCGAAAATATTGTTCCATAATCCCTCATTGGATATGTAGTCTGGCGCTTTATATGTGGAACCAATCCTAATATCATTAATCTGAATAATAATTAGTTGGATTAGATCATGGAGGGGGAAATTTAAAGTAATTTGTTTAAAAGATAAATCTTTTTTTATAAGGAGAGCTGAGCCTCCCTTACCATCATTTCTTTTTAATGTTACTGTATTGTATCTTTTAAGATTTATTTTTTGGTGAGATTTTAGCCAAATTTCTGAAAGAGATATTACATCAGGGTTGTATTCGTTAATTAGTAACATTAGATTAGTTTTATTGTTTGGGTAACTACACATGTTCTAGTGGATGACTTTAACTTTACTCATTTAGGTTTTTATTAAGATTAGATTCTATTTGTGTTATTCCCTGAGGAAAGTGAGTATTAATTAAATCTGCGATAGTTTCTGGGAAATTTTTTACAAAATGTATAAATAGCTCTATAAATTTATCTCGGTGGGATATTATTGGGGAGAATGCAGACGATGGATTGTATGCATCTGATCCTGTTGACATTATTTTTATTTTAATCGGGGTTTCTTGGATTCTCCCATTTGTATTGCAGTAAATATCTTCATTAAATTGGGAGGGGCGTTTTAATTGTGTTCTAGGTGTTTTATTGAGAATTTTAGTGAAAGTTAGGTTTTTGCGAAGAGGGAAGTCCTCCTCTGGAATTTCTTCTGTTAACGGGGGAAAGTCCTCCGTAGGTATATATGTTTCTAATTGCCTCTGTTTCCTTTAATGTTTTTGTTTGAGGGGTTACCTCCTTTATTTTCCTTGAGGCTTCAAAGAATGATAAGTTATAGATAGACATAATTTCTTTGATTTTTTTTTGCCGAATAAACTCTTTGCATATACGATTTTTGAATGCAGTGCCCTTCTCAGAGGAGGAGTGGGCCTCATTACAGAAAATACATTTTAAATGACAGTTGTCATGTTTTTCATTTTCATTTTTTACTTCACCGCACCTATCACACCTATGTTTACTCTTACATTGGGAGATTGTATGACCATATCTTAAGCATCCAAAGCATTGAATGACTGGGTCGATATATTTTTCAGTAGGGAATACGCATAGAAAAAGTTCTACTTTTTGTGGAATGAACTTACCTCTAAAACTAACCACCACCAGGGGAGTGTTAATCAGTAGGCCACTGTCTTCCTTTGATTTTTTTTTTATTCTTCTTACATTAGTTATTTTGGAAATTTTACCTAGGGACTTAAGGTTGTTCCGTATGTCTTCTTCTGAAAACTTATGCTTAATAAATATTTATAAACTTGACGCCACAGACAAACTGTGCTTGACGCTTCAAATGTCACCAGAGATAAAGAATGTCACTAAAAAAATGACAATCTGTCCCAAATTACGCATGCGCGGTCATTACTACTACTGCTACTTTTTAGAACTATAAATTGTAAAAATTAGCTACGGCTACTCCTACTGCTACTGCTACTCTTACTGCTACTGCTACTCCTACTTTTAAGAACTATAAATCCGGCTTTACAAGCATAAATAAGTAATGGCGGGTTTACGAGTCACTCGCGTGCGTTTGGAGGTCGCGTTTACGCGAGCTAGCCAACGCACGCGACGGTTTTAACTCATGGTGGGCAATGGGATCGTTTATAAGTGAACTCGCGTGCGTTAAAAGGACGCGTGCGCCAAATCTCAGCCAGTTTGACGCGTCTTGGTTTTTATCCGGGGAAAAAACTTTACGCCGTAAAAAGATCGCGCGCGTTGAAGCCGATATCACGTGACATGGCCAGCCAATGGCATCAGCCGCGTAGCCTGCGTGGGAGAAGTGTTGTGTTAAACATAATTAGCAGACGAGCTAAATTCATTAATATTGCGGTTCGAAGAATTAAAAATGGGTCCATTTTCCCAAAGTATGAGACATGAGACGAAATCAAAACACACGCACTGAGGAACCAGCTGACGTTCGAAGGTGAGCAAACGCGCGCCTTTGAAACTCGTAAATGGGGTCGCGTCAGGAAGAACGCGTTGACGCGAAGGCCCAGGAAACGCACGCAAACCTCAAACGCACGCGAGTGACTCGTAAACCCGCCATAAGAAAAAAGTGTGATACCCCAAGTATAGGCATTGTTTGACATATTTCAAGCAAGAAAATGTGTTTAAAGTGAAAGTTCAGCTACCAAAACAGGCCAGGGGGCTTTTCTTCCATTTACAAGCATAAATAAACAAGAAAAAAGTGTGATACCTCAAGTAAATGCATTGTTTGACATTTTTCAAGTATATTTTAAGAAAGAAAATGTGTTTAAGTGAAATTCAAGTAATATTTTTAATATCTTCGGTTCAGCTACCAAAACAGGCCAGGGGGCTTTTCTTCCATTTACAAACATAAATAAACAAGAAAAAAGTGTGATACCTCAAGTAAATGCATTGTTTGACATTTTCAAGTATATTTTATGAAAGAAAATGTGTTTTAAGTGAAATTCAAGTATTACTTTTACAAACTGGCTATTTATACGTCCGACGTATACAAAATTTGGTATACGTCTTGTGCAATAAGCTCGGTAGCTCCGATGGAAGAGCGCCCGCTTTGTATGCGAGAGATACCAGGTTCGATTCTTGGCGCCAACAACTTTTTTTTTTATTTTTATTTATATAGCGAAAAGGAATATTATTTAATTTTACATTAATATTCATTTTGCTACAGTTATATAGTATAATATGTAATTATATGAATATTCCTTCGTTGAAAAATTGGGCGGGGGGGCCAATGGGGCGGGGTCGGTTGGGTTGGGTTGTTGAGTTTGGGTTGGTTTCGCTCACTTTTGCCCATTTAAGTTGATTGACAGTGAGCGAAACCAACCCAAACTCAACAATGAAAGCTCAAGACGTATACCAAATTCTTTACTCAATGCTTTTAATATCTTCAGTTCAGCTACCAAAACAGGCCAGGGGGCTTTTCTTTCATTTATAAGCATACTTATACAAGAAAAAAGTGTGAAACCCCAAGTAAATGCATTGTTTGACATTTTCAAGTATATTTTATGAAAGAAAATGTGTTTTAAGTGAAATTCAAGTAGGTAGGTATTACTTTTAATATTGAGTCTTTACTCAAAATGCTTTTAATATCTTCAGTTCAGCTACCAAAACAGGCCAGGGGGCTTTTCTTTCATTTATAAGCATACTTATACAAGAAAAAAGTGTGAAACCCCAAGTAAATGCATTGTTTGACATTTTTAAGCATACTTTAAGAAATAAAATGTGTTTTAAGTGAAATTCAATTAATATTTTAGGTTATGTTCATCTACCAAAACAGGCCAGGGGGCTTTTCTTCCATTTCCAAGCAAAAATAAGCAAGAAAAAAGTGTGATATCCCAAGTAAATGCATTGTTTGACATTTTTTAGGCATACTTTAAGTGAAATTAAAGTAATATTTTTAATATCTTCAGTTCAGCTACCAAAACAGGCCAGGGGGCTTTTCTTTTATTTCCAAGCAAAAATAAGCAAGAAAAAAGGGTGATACCCCAAGTAAATGCATTGTTTGACATTTTTTAAGCATATTTTAGGAAAGAAAATGTGTTTTTAGTGAAATTCAAGTAATATTTTTAATACCTTCGGTTCAGCTACCAAAACAGGCTAGGGGGCTTTTCTTTCATTTCCAAGCAAAAATAAGGAAGAAAAAAGTGTGATACCCCAAGTAAATGCATTGTTTGACATTTTTTAAGCATACTTTAAGAAAGAAAATGTGTTTTAAGTGAAATTCAAGTAATATTTTTAATACCTTCGGTTCAGCTACCAAAGCAGGCCAGGGGGCTTTTCTTCTATTTACAAGTATAAATAAGCAAGAAAAATGTGTAATACCCCAAGTATAGCCATTGTTTGACATATTTCAAGCAAGAAAATGTGTATTAAGTGAAATTTAAGAAATATCTCAAGTTCAGCTACCAAAACAGGCCAGGGGGCTTTTCTTCCATTTACAAGCATAAATAAGCAAGAAAAAAGTGTGATACCCTAAGTAAACGCATTGTGCGACATTTTTCAAGTATATTTTAAAAAAGAAAATGTGTTTTCTTACTACCTCGACTGAAAATACGTTGTTTCATCCCCGATTTCACGGCAGAAAGTTTACGTTTCTTGCATTCAAGATACATACAACATAAGATAGGATGGTGCGCATGGTGGGCGGAGCTAAAATACGTCACATGACGTCACTTGATGAGTAGTTTTAAATCTGCCGCTAAAATTCTGGTTTTTGCGAAGCTGTTAGATGTTAAATTGCTCTGTTTTTTTGTTTAACTTGTTGTTTTTGCATTCTGTAAGGTTAGAATTACTTTTCAGTGTTTAAATTATTGTTATTGCTTTGTGTTAACCTGTTCTGTTTGTGCTATTAGTTTGTGTTGTGCCATTTGCATTTATTAAAATGCGTTGTGCCATATTTGGATGCATTTCGGACAACCAGTCCAAGAAAAACCCTACAAATAAAGACATTAAATACCATCGATTTCCGAAAAACATAAGTTTGTGCAAAAAGTGGTTACATGCAACGAAAAGAAGAGACAAAATTAACGTTAAGCGCGCTACTGTTTGCTCTAAACATTTTCTGGACAGTGACTACAACTTTAATTTAAAACATAAACTCTTAAACTACAGCCCTAAACGTTATAGTGACTGAAAGATGATGCTGTGCCTACTCAAAATTTACCTTGAACTCAGGCCTAGACAAAACTAGGAACTCAGGTTTCTTCTGTGCCGTCAACAAGTGGACACAATCGTAAACTTTTAAGTGAAAAAAGGGAAAAGGCCAAAGAACACTTGGAAAAGGCTCAACTTATTAGTAATATCCTTCTAGCGTCAAGAGACACGTAAGCAGTGTTGCCAACAGTCTATTGTGAAAAGTCTCAACCAAGCTCTTCAAAAGTCGCCAGAAATCGCTAAATTATTTGGCACTTAAAAATCGCAAGATGTCGCAAATTTAAAAAAAAAAAGAGAAAAAAAAGTTTAAAGTGGTTGCAAAATTTTAAACAGAATTAATTTTTCATAAAGAAAAAATTTTAACGTGGTTGTAGTAAAGGACACTAGAAAATGGCATTATCTTATCATTACACAAAAATAATTAATAATTATAATTGTTAACAAATATTTTATTTAAATAACATAACATAAATCATTAAAAAATCAAGTCATTCTAAAATAAATAAAATATATAAAAATAAATAATTCTTAAGGTAAATAATTTTTTTTTTTAAATTAGTTTATTAATAAATTTTCCTCGAAATTTTCAAGAAATTCAGTCGATTTTGCATCGTCATTGATATAAGCCTGCAAAGTGCCAAAATCCCTTAGGATTTTCCATAACACAGATTATAAATAAATAAATAAATAATGGGATTTGACAATTGCCCGGCTATTTTTTCAGTTTATGACATTTGACGGATGACGTACGGATGCGTCGTTGCCAAGTTGGCCATGCCAACGTAACAAATTTTAATTTGAAATTTTTTAAACTAGAAATTATTTTGTTGTTTTGTTTAAAAACAAATTTCATTATCTATGTTAAAATGTCTCCAAAAATGTCGCCAACACAATGTGAAAAACGCTAGGTTTGAGACACGTCGCAAATCATAAAAAAATGTCTCAAATGGCTACCTCAAAACGCTAGATCTAGCGACAAAGTCGCTAAGTTGGCAACGCTGCACGTAAGTTTTTAAGCATTTATTAGTCTGCTCATGTGTATTTTTAAATTTATCAATTAATAGGGTGAAAGAACCACCAGAAATTGCTGATAATGGGGTTGGTGGTAGTAGTATTATTGATAATAATTCACAAAAAACGCACTATGTCCATATATTTCTTTATGTTTTGATAATATTACTAGCATCCATATTAATAAAATACTTTTAATATCAAATTTACAACAAAAAATAGATTTAAATAGTATCAAATATTTTTCCAAATCATCTATCATCCATATTATAACATTTTTTTCAATATCAAGTTTAAAAATAACGCACTATGTCCAGATATTTGTCTATTTTCTTTGATAATATAGGCATTATACGTGTATTCGCGCTGCAACTACTCATCAGGTGACGTCATGCGCGGCGCGAACCAAAACTCGTCAGCGGGAGCATCCAGCCCTGTCTTGCATTGGTCAAGCTATACGCGCACACTCTATAATAGCGGGAGTATAAATATTTTAGTCGTGTGCTCAACATATGCAACTCTGATTACGACACTAATATAACCTCAAAATTTGATATACACATTTAATTTTTTCCCGTATTTTCGGCCGAGGTAGTAAGAAAAATAGTATACACTACACGGGCAGAAAGTGTGAGAGCCCTGAACTTTCTGCCCTTGTAGTGTAATATACCTACTATTTTAGCGAAATTCAAGTAATATTTTTAATATTTTCGGTTCAGCTACCAAAGCAGGCCAGGGGGCTTTTCTTCCATTTACAAGCAAAAATAAGCAAGAAAAAAGTGATACCCCAATAGACCAGGGTCGATAATTTTTGAAACCAAAAAAAATAACAGTAGGATGAAACCAATTGGAAAAGGAGAAGAATAAATAAAAATGAAAGGAAAAATAAATTACGGGCGATCTGACTTCGGGAAGTGGGAGGGGGGGGGTTTAAGGGTAAAAAATGGTTTATCTCGATTTCCGGCAAAACTACAAGTCCTATGGAAAAAAGTTAAATGGCAAAGTTGTAGGTAATAAAAGGATCTACAACTTTTGTAATTTTTTTACATAACCTCAAAATTTATGTGAAAAATTCAAAAAACCAAGTTTTTGGTTTTTTATTTTTATCTTTTTAAAAAAAAAAATTTTTCCACGAAATTTGGTGAAAACTTTCCTTTTTATGTCCCAAATACACTGTAATTTATTTGATTTGAAATATTTATTATTTCGCCTTATTTTGACTTAATATCAAAAAAGCACCCTAATTTTCAATCGAAAATTCTCGCGTCAAAATATCAGCTTTTTTCAAAAAATCGGTGTGCTTTTTGTTCGTTGAAATCTCTACTTTCTGATGGTGTAAAAAAATATACATTACTATGGTAAATGTTCTCAGAAAATGTAAAAAATATAATAATGAAAAACGAAAAAAACTCGAATTCGAAAATTTATTTTAATCATTATGTACAATTTCATCAAAAAAAAGTGATTGTTGCAATTTTTTTAGTTAAAAAGTTTATTTATTAAATTCTAATAACATTTATGTCAGAAAATCTCATAAAATATAAAAATACATGTAAATCATACTATTGAATTTAGATACTTCATTCTGATTACGTTATTCATTATAATATATATATTTTTTTTTATTGAAAAGTAATATCTAAATAGCCGAAATGGGCTTTGCCAGATATGTAATTTACAAATAAATTTAAAATTAACATTTAGCAATAAATATATTATAATTAAATTATACATGGGTCTTCTTGTCTTTGGTCCACTAAATATTGCTTGACACTCTTAACAAACTCTGTTTCATTTTGCTGTTTGATCTCGTTTGGTAATTTGTTGTATATTTTGATGCCTTCTGTAAGTATTCGTTTTTCGCCTATTTTGGTTTTATGTGTGACAAAATTTAGTTCTTGATTACCTCTGGTGCTGTATTGATGTACGTCGGCTCTTGTTGTTATTTCTATATCTTCATCTTGGATTTGTTTGTTTAAAATTTTCCTTACCAATTTTATGGTCTCCAGCTTTTTAAGTTCTTCTATTGTTAAGGTTTTTGTTTTACGGTATACTTCAGTTGTTGCAGTATGCCTTGGTAGTCTGTGCAAAGCTTTTAATAGTTTATTTTGGCTTCTTTGCAATTTGTCTAAATCTTTTTTGTTTCCTGTTGCCCAGAATGATATTAGGTAAGTCAGCTTGCTTTTAATATAGGCTTCATATATCAGTTTCCTTTCCTTTTCCGGCAGTACATCAGCTACCTTATGCGCTAGTCCATTATAATATGCCATTTTTTTGTTTTGAGCTCTTATGTTTGATGTCCACTTTAAATTTTTGTCAAGAATAAGACCTTAGTATTTAATTTTTGTTTCTTCGCTAATAGCATCATTTCCGATTTTTATATTTAGGTTATGGTTTTTTATTTTGTTTTCAAAATGTATCAGATAACATTTTTTGCTGTTTATCGTTCATTTGTTTGTGTTTGTCCATTTAAGTAGTTTGTTAATGTCATTTTGAATTTGTTCTTGCGTTGTTTTGTTGTCATTATTTACATAGAAAAACGCAGTATCATCCGCATATATCATTATCTTACCAGAAAAATTGTACAGATCCAGGTCATTTATATATAATAAGTATAGGTAAGGACCCAAAATGGATCCTTGGGGTACCCCAAAATTTATATTTTCCCATTCACTGACTTCGCTTCCAACTTTTGTGTACTGCTTTCTATTTGTTATATAAGATCTGTATAAGATTTTGTATTTTCTGAGAACATTTACCATAGTAATGTATATTTTTTTTACACCATCAGAAAGTAGAGAGTTCATCGAACAAAAAGCACACCGACTTTTTGAAAAAAGCTGATATTTTGACGCGAGAATTTTCGATTGAAAATTAGGGTGCTTTTATGATATTAAGTCAAAATAAGGCGAAATAATAAATATTTCAAATCAAATAAATTACAGTGTATTTGGGAAATAAAAAGGTAAGTTTTCACCAAATTTCGTGGAAAAAATTTTTTTTTTGAAAAAGATAAAAATAAAAAACCAAAAATTTGTTTTTTTTTTCACATAAATTTTGAGGTTATGTGAAAAAATTGTAAATACAAAAGTTGTAGATCTTTTTATTACCTACAACTTTGACATTTAACTTTTTTCCATAGGACTTGTAGTTTTGCCGGAAATCGAGATAAACCATTTTTTACCCTTAAACCCCCCCTCCCACTTCCCGAACTCAGATCGCCCGTAATTTATTTTTCCTTTAATTTTTATTATATTCCCCTCCTTTTCCAATGGGTTTCATCCTACTGTTATTTTTTTTCTCTTTTTACCATTTTTAAAGGCTTCTGCACTGGTCTACATTGACATTTTTTAAGCATACTTTAAGAAAGAAAATGTGTTTTAAGTGAAATTCAAGTAATATTTTTAATATCTTCGGTTCAGCTACCCAAGCAGGCCAGGGGGCTTTTCTTCCATTTACAAGTATAAATAAGCAAGAAAAATGTGTGATACCCCAAGTATAGCCATTGTTTGACATATTTCAAGCAAGAAAATGTGGTTAAAGTGAAATTTAAGAAATATCTCAAGTTCAGCTACCAAAACCGGCCAGGGAGCTTTTCTTCCATTTACAAGCATAAATAAGCAAGAAAAAAGTGTGATACCCCAAGTTGGCTTGCTTATTTATACTTGTAAATGGAAGAAAAGCCAAACAATGCCTATACTTGGGGTCCCCAAGTATAGGCATTGTTTGACATATTTTAAGCAAAAAAATGTGTTTAAAGTGAAATTTAAGAAATATCTCAAGTTTAGCTACCAAAACAGGCCAAACAAAGCCTTTCATTTATAAGCATAAATAAACGTGTGATGTAATTAATCCCCTGTTCAGTAATTTTGAAATTACATTAAAAGCTTAATCTTTTTTTTGTAATTAAATTTTGGTCCTGAAAAGAACCGATTTTAAAAATACAAACCAATAATAGCAAACTGGCTCCAGTGGCGGCTGGTGGATTTTGAGTATACCAATATTTCAGTTATTAGACATGGGACCCAAAGATAATATGTATTATCTTTGATGGGACCCACACCAAATTTATAATAGTTCATAATGACATTAAATAGACATGTTTGGCGCAAACAGAATTTAAATTCAAGTTTGCGAAAAAAGTTAGTTTTTCCTGTCGCCTCACCCGCCTCCAGGCCCCCCTATTTAAGATAACTCAAATTAAAGTGGTGCAATTTATTATCTACTATAATTTATCGACAAATTTAAAATTTTATTTGAAAAATTCAATAGTTACAGATTTTATTCGATTTTAAATTTTTATTATTTATTTTATTAAAATAAAAAAATATTTAAAATGGTATAAAACCTGTAATATTTGGGAACTTTTTTCGCAAACTTAATTTAAATTTGGTGTGGGTCCCATGTCTAATAACTGAAATATTGGTATACCCAAAATCCACCAGCCGCCACTGACTGGCTCTGAAAAGAGCCCTGTATAAAATTACAAAAGCTGTTCAAAATGTTGCCCCTATAGTATCAATAGATAAAAAAGTCTTAATTCCTAATAAAACAAATTTGTCATTAGTTCAAAAAAGTGTGAAAAATTAAATAATAAAAATTTATAATCATATTCCACATCATAAAAAAACACTAAATGATAAAAAATTTAAACTTGAAATTTTAAAAATATAACAACTTCAGTGTTTTTACTCCACAGAAGAATTTTATAATCATAAATTTTAAAATAATTTAGTTGAAAGCCTATTTTAAAACCAATTTGTTATTTTATCTTTACCTTGTATGTTCAATTATTGTTAATACTTTGTGTACTTGTATTGTTTCACTATACAGCTATTTATATTTCTTTGTATTGACGTGTTCGTTGCCTAAGAGGCTTCTTTGAATAAAGAGTAATATTATTATAACATTAAAAACTAGTTCCATAACCCAAAGATATGTATTTCTTATAAGAAGTATTTTTAGAAGAAAACGTATTAATTAAATTTAAGTATATTTAATATATATTATTATGTAATAAGAGATGTTTTTATTATTTTTTTAAATTTGGGAATTTATTCGTAACACAAACTATTTTTGAGGATTTTAGAGATTTGAAAAACATATATTCAATAATTCAATAATGCATCATAATAATTAATAAAAAAATTCTGGAGATTTTTCAAATCTGATTGGTAAATTCCGCTTACTGAGCAACCCTGACTTGAGGTTACAAACTCAACTATTATTATTAAACAAAAGAGAGGTCTCTCCACCCACATCCACCGTTAGCGCTAAAGGCCTCCAACGGTGCCTCTCATGACAACTTATAATAATATAAAATAAAAATTTTAGTTGCAATGTCTCTTTTGTTTTGATTGATAAATGATATTTTATATATATTTTTTTATTTATATTTATAATGGTATCGAAACTAAGACATGTAGCCATAGCAATGCTATAATAGCACCAGAGCTGGGCAAAGCACTCAAAAAAAGTGCTTCGAGCACCAAGCACCAAGCCCTTTGGAAAAGTAATTGCCAGCACCAAGCATCAAGCACTTTGAAAACTTTAAGTGCTTGCAATTACCAATTACCGAGAAAAGTAATTGAAAAATTCAATTACCAAGCACCAATTACTCAAAAAGTGCTTGCAAGCACTTTTTTCTTAAATAAATTACCAATTACCAAGCACTTTTTAGTTTTCCAATTGCTTCCTACCCAATTAATTAACATTTTTATTTTAAAAATAAGAAACATTTTTGGATGATCGTTATATTAAAATAGAGACCCTGTTAAAACCGATAGATATTTGTATCGGAATGTAGGGTGTTTCTATAGGGTGTATCGGTATGTATAGGACCCATAGTTGGGATTTATGGTTGTTCTATAGGGATATCCACCCTTGATTTATTTGATATTGGTTTTAATGGGGAAAATACACATAAATATAAAAATTAGTATTTCCCCCATAGGACCCCATAGGTTTTAATAAAATTTTGTCAAATGTTTTATGATTGTTCTATAGGGATATCCCTATATATCCTTCATTGAATTATTTTCTATCGGTCTCTATAGGGAAAATGTAAAAGTTATGGTGTGCCTATAGGTAATTTCCTATAAATTTTCTATCGGGCCGTATCCGGAAAAAACCATATTGAATCCGGTAGCGCCCGATAGATTATTTTGTATAGGTCTCTATGGGGTATTTTAAGCAGGGAATTAAAGTGAAGAAATCATCAAAAAATAAGTACAAATTATCTGCAAGAAGGAGAAAGGTACTGGCCAAGTCGGCCTTCAACCAACCAATCACATTAAAGCTTATGCTGCACCGCACACCGCATTAGATGATGATGATGAAACCACAGGGTTGTTACTAAGGGCATTTCCCTCTAGAGTCTAAAGTGCTCGGGAGAACTTTAAATGCTTGCAAGCCCTCAAATCTGATAGTGCTTGCAAGACCTTTAGTGCTTGCAAGCCCTTTAAAGTGCTTGCAAGCCTTTTAAGTGCTTGCAAGCACCGCACACCGCATTAGATGATGATGATGAAACCACAGGGTTGTTACTAAGGGCATTTCCCTCTAGAGTCTAAAGTGCTCGGGAGAACTTTAAATGCTTGCAAGCCCTCAAATCTGATAGTGCTTGCAAGACCTTTAGTGCTTGCAAGCCCTTTAAAGTGCTTGCAAGCCTTTTAAGTGCTTGCAAGCACCGCACACCGCATTAGATGATGATGATGAAACCACAGGGTTGTTACTAAGGGCATTTCCCTCTAGAGTCTAAAGTGCTCGGGAGAACTTTAAATGCTTGCAAGCCCTCAAATCTGATAGTGCTTGCAAGACCTTTAGTGCTTGCAAGCCCTTTAAAGTGCTTGCAAGCCTTTTAAGTGCTTGCAAGCACTCAAATGGCTTGAAATGCGAAATTCAATTACCAATTACCAAGCACTTTTTATAAAGGGCTTCAATTACCAATTACCAAGCACTGTATTTTAAAAGTGCTTGCAAGCACTGTGCTCGAAGCACTATTGTGCTTGAAGCACTTTTTCAAGCACTTTCAAGTCAATTACTGCCCAGCTCTGAATAGCACATGTAAATAATTAATTATTTTGCTATAACTGTGTCGCGCGTTGGATTTGTAAATCTCGAACTAGTTATTATTATAACTAGTTCGAGATTTACAAATTAATCAACTATAATTTATACACAAATCCAAATATTACAGGTTTTATACCATTTTAAATATTTTTTTATTTTAATAAAATAAATAATAAAAATTTAAAATCGAATATAATCTGTAATTATTGAATTTACAAATAAAATTTTAAATTTGTCAATAAATTATAGTAGATTAGTATATTAAAGTACAAGTTGCAGAAGGCCACATATTCTCGCACGAATTCGAAATTTGGCCTCGAGCGACGAAGGAGCGAGTGGACGAACGAATGAGTGAGAGAATAGCCTTCTGCAACGTGTGATTTATACTATTTTCTCGATTTTAACTTTTATTTAGGTTTTTTTAATTGTTTTGTGGTCGTTGTTAGTTAGGGGATTTTTCTCGCAAAATGTCAGTTGGCAACACAAAATGACAATATTTGTTATCCTGCACAAGTACAACCTGAACTGCACTTTTACACATTAAACTTAAAATTTTGCATTAAAATGCATTGTTGGAGCAAACTTTATATTACAAAACAATAATAAAGGCTTCATTTTCAATAAAAGTAATGAATTTGAGGTTATTAATCAGTTTGACATTTTGGGGGTACCAATACTTAAAAACTAAATGTTACCAAAAATCGTTTAAGAATGAGCTTCATTCTTCAACGATTTTGCGTGCGAGAATATGACATTCTTACATAAAAATCGAGAAAATAAATTGCACCACTTTAATTTGAGTTATCTTAAATAGGGGGGCCTGGAGGCGGGTGAGGCGACAGGAAAAACTAACTTTTTTCGCAAACTTCAATTTAAATTCTGTTTGTGCCAAACTTGTCTATTTAATGTCATTATAAACTATTATAAATTTGGTGTGGGTCCCATAGATGACCGAAGGTGGGTCCCATCAAAGATAATACATATTATCTTTGGGTCCCATGTCTAATAACTGAAATATTGGTATACTCAAAATCCACCAGCCGCCACTGTAGCCAGTTTGCTATTATTGGTTTGTAAGATTTAAAAATCGGTTCTTTTCAGGACCAAAATTTAATTACAAAAAAAAGATTAAGCTTTTAATGTAAGGGGATTAATTACATCACACGTTTATTTATGCTTATAAATGAAAGGCTTTGTTTGGCCTGTTTTGGTAGCTAAACTTGAGATACCTATTTCTTAAATTTCACTTTAAACACATTTTTTTGCTTAAAATATGTCAAACAATGCCTATACTTGGGGTATCACACTTTTTTCTTGCTTATTTATGCATGTAAATGGAAGAAAAGCCCCCTGGCCTGCTTTGGTAGATGAACATAACCTAAAATATTACTTGAATTTCACTTAAAACACATTTCTTTTTTAAAGTATGCTTAAAAAATGTCAAACAATGCATTTACTTGGGGTATCACACTTTTTTCTTGCTTATTTTTGCTTGTAAATGGAAGAAAAGCCCCCTGGCCTGCTTTGGTAGCTAAGGGGCCGTCCATAAATGATGTCACACACTTAGGGGGGAGGGGGGGGTCGTCGAAAATGTGACAGTTTGTGACAGCCGGGGGGGGGGGGGGGTTTGGGAGGTTGTGATGTCACAAAATTATAAAAATATTTTGGATATTAAGATTTTATTTTAAGCAAAAATTTCGTGGGGTAGACCTTAAAAAAAATTAAATCAGTGTGACGTGACGCCAATGGGGAGGGGGGGGGGTCCCATAATTTGTGACACTTTGTGACAAAGGGGGGGAGGGGGGGGTAAAAAATCTTTAAAAAAAGTGTGACATCATTTATGGACGGCCCCTAAACCGAAGATATTAAAAATATTACTTGAATTTCGCTAAAAACACATTTTCTTTTTTAAAATATACTTGAAAAATGTCGCACAATGCGTTTACTTGGGGTATCACACTTTTTTCTTCCTTATTTATGCTTGTAAATGGAAGAAAAGCCCCCTGGCCTGATTTGGTAGCTGAACTTGAGATATTTCTTAAATTTCACTTAATACACATTTTCTTGCTTAAAATATGTCAAACAATGGCTATACTTGGGGTATCACACATATACTTGTAAATGGAAGAAAAGCCCCCTGGCCTGCTTTGGTAGCTGAACCGAAGATATTAAAAATATTACTTGAATTTCACTAAAACAAATTTTCTTTCTTAAGTATGCTTAAAAAATGTCAAACAATGCATTTACTTGTTGTATCACACTTTTGTCTTGCTTATTTATGCTTGTAAATGGAAGAAAAGCCCCCTGGCCTGCTTTGGTAGGTGAACAAAAGATATTAAAAATAATACTTTAATTTAACTTAAAGTATGCCTAAAAAATGTCAAACAATGCATTTACTTGGGGTATCACACTTTTTTTCTTGCTTATTTTTGCTTGGAAATGGAAGTAAAGCCCCCTGGCCTGTTTTGGTAGATGAACATAACCTAAAATATTACTTGAATTTCACTTAAAACACATTTTATTTGTTAAAGAATGCTTAAAAATTTCAAACAATGCATTTACTTGGGGTTTCACACTTTTTTCTTGCTTATTTTTGCTTGTAAATGGAAGAAAAGCCCCCTGGCCTGTTTTGGTAGCTGAACCGAAGATATTAAAAGTATTACTTGAATTTCACTTAAAACACATTTTCTTTCATAAAATATACTTGAAAAATGTCAAACAATGCATTTACTTGAGGTATCACACTTTTTTCTTGTTTATTTATGCTTGTAAATGGAAGAAAAGCCCCCTGGCCTGTTTTGGTAGCTGAACTTGAGATATTTCTTAAATTTTACTTTAAAACACATTTTCTTGCTTGAAATATGTCAAACAATGCCTATACTTGGGGTATCACACTTTTTTCTTGCTTATTTATGCTTGTAAATGGAAGAAAAGCCCCCTGGCCTGTTTTGGTAGCTGAACCGAAGATATTAAAAATATGACTTGAATTTCACTTAAAACACATTTTCTTTCTTAAAATTTGCTTGAAAAATGTCGCACAATGCGTTTACTTGGGGTATCACACTTTTTTCTTACGCTTGTAAATGGTAGAAAAATCCCTTGGCCTGTTTTGGAGGTTAAACATTTGTTGTTACTGTTTTTCAGGAGTAGTTGTGGTTTATTACCTAAATTATAATTATTAAAATTTCACTTAGGACGCTTTTTCCTCTTTAAAATATGTAAAACAATGCTTAAACTTGCTTTATAACACATTTTAACCTATTCTTCTTCTACTTCTTCTTCTTTAACAATTTATTTTCTCCACAGAGTAGGTATATGGAGAAAATTGGTCTTGAGTCTTCTTGACTCTTACTGACCAGCCACGAGTGTTCTATTGTGTCTGTTGTGCTTTGTTTCTTTTGGTAATGGGGGTATAAGGGGAATTTGACAATAGGCAACAGTAAAATAAATCAAGCAGGCTTGGAAAACCGAGGTGGATGTATACCATTGGTGGGATTGACCATATGTTATGTTCCACATGATTTCCTTTGTTGTGATTGGTTGTTCACCAACCCGTCCGTTCTGTCACAGAAATTGCAAATCAGGGGGTGAAACATAAGCGGGGGAATTGGAAACATGACTCCCCCACGATGCGTTGCCAGTTTGTGCACATATTACAGTAACCTGTAATAAAAACAAAACGTACCACTTTCGGCAACGTTGTAAAACCAATAATAATTATTGTTTATAGGGCTGTCAAAGCAAGTTCTGTTTATTATTATTAAGTAGGATTTGTGTAATTTTATGGTACATTTTCTTCATAGAAAAAGTATATTGTTTCCAAAAAGTAGATTGTTTCCAAGTTTTATGCCTTATGGGTTTGATATTTCATATAATATATACCATATTATGTTATATATGTATGTAGTTTGAAAACGTATTTTGTTTAAATGTAGGTATACAGGTATAGTAAATTTAAAAGTAAACTACGTACACGTCATCAATAAAACAAAAATTTTACGCATTGGTACCAACACTAAATGACTAAATCGAAGTCTGTAATTGAATATTTGAATGCATTTTAAACATCTTCAGTTGGCAACAATTAAGATGTTGTCATATTTACATTCAAATATTTCATATTTAAATGACACATAAAAAAGAATTTGACGTTTTAGAATTTCGAAGCTGTCAGTTGTGTTTTTGAATATTTCGTTTAATTCGTGTATTATTTCGTTTATTTTGTTTGTTGTTTGTGTTATTTTATATCTTTTAAGTTTTCATTGCCGTTTTTGTGTTTGTTATATATCGTTTTTTTGTGTTTCCTATATTTAAAATGCCGAAGCATTTAAATAGTCGGAGTCAAGAGTTGGTGTCATCCTTAATACGCTATTTTGAGGCAGAACGGGATAATAATGGACCTTTGTTACCTTTAACAGCTGTTAGAGAGGTAAATAGGATTATTATTAATTATTTATTAGAATATTTAACAAAATATATGTTGGATACATAAAATAATAATATATATACCAGAGACTGACTTTGGATGGCAAAATTTTTGGGTTTTATATCAGAAAATGTCTTTAAAAATGGCTAAAAACATACTTTTGGCGGTGCATCATATAGGTTATAAAAACTCAGACTTTTGACTTTTTGGTATTATTCATGTAAAAGCCATCTATCGCCCTGTAGTTGCACTACCACTTTCCCTTGATGCAAGGATTTTAGCATCACATTGACAACCGTGCCCGATCAGCTGATTGATGACGTGTACGTAGTTTACTTTTAAATTTACTATATGTATGTTTGTATGTAGGTATAACTTTTGAAATAAGACGAATTAAACTGCTTGGCTAAAAAACCGACAAGTTTTAAATATATTACCTATAGGTTTTTTGTTTGTATGTAGGTCTACAAAAGTTAAATAGGTAGGTATTATAAGTATATTAATAATAAATTATAAATAAATTATTAGCCAAGTTTTACTAATATTCAATTTCATTTTAAATCTACTTTGTAAAGATCTACCTACATATTAAAAGGCTTTTATAACCTTAATTTCTAATAAATGTACCTAATTTATCTACATATTAAAAGGCTTTTATAACCTTTATATCTAATAAATGTACCTAATTTACAATAGGTTCATTCCAACCAGCAGTAATTTCCAGTAATATTACTGATACACATGCGCGTTTGTAAAATGTCGTTCCAACCAACTAAAATTACTAGTTTAGAACTGGCAATTACTGTCAGTTCGTCGTTCCAACCAGAGTTACGAACAGTTAAATTACAGTTCAAACGATTCTTGCTCGAGAGCATAATCTGTGCTCGAGAGCAAGAACTGTTGATAATAAAATTAGACGCATGCGTAGAAGGGGCACATAACCTCATCTTTTTGTTTATTTATTAACGTTTGTAAGTTTGTTTTCTGTTAAAGTGGACATATTATTTAAAAATGACTGCTATACAAGGTGATTTTATTAATTTTTAATGTTAATACATCTAATTTTTGTCATTTGTGAGCAGGAATGGAAGAATTTATTATCAATGTGTGATGTTATTAAAATATACTTTTATATATATTTATAAACTCAACAAACGTGGGTTATATTTATTTCTAGTAGCAATGTCCCCAATAAAATCTTAATTCCTTGTCATCCGAAGAATCATACAAGTAATTATTTAAAAAACCTGCCATATTTATTACTTTATTGAAATAGATATACCTATATGCGCTTTACTTAGCTTTTAGCACAATACAATTGTGGGTTTTGGGTTATATTCTTTTTCTTCTGATTGTAAGTACTACCAGTTCAAAAAAGGTTCCAACCAGTTTATACATTATTCAAAATAATTTTACTATTTTTGTTCGCGCAGTCGCATTAACGCTGTTACGGACGATAATATTACGGTAATATTACTGCTGGTTGGAATGAACCTATTATGTACTTGTACAGAATATGTATTTTCTTAAAGCAGAACTATTTTAACTATGTTGATTTTCATGACTAAGGACAAAGAATAGTTAGTTCTGCTTTAAGTAAATAAGTAAAATGCTAGTGCATTTTTGTAAAATCTTTGAAAAAACATTTTGAATTATATTTAGCATTGGGTAATATTTTTATTACGACTATCATTATTAATATTAAAATTTTACTAATGGTATAATGATATTTTTTTAGGATATGATCCATGATACAATGTATCATGGATATGATCAAGACCGAGATGCGCCGTTAGTTCTGCGCAAGCGTCAAAGTTTTAACGGTTGCATACGTATCTTTTTCTTGCACAGCAAACGAAAAATTATAGAAGTGTATAGGATGACTCCGCGTTTGAATATCAAATCTTAAAGTTTTATCATAACTGTATTGAATCGTGCTTTGTTTTTATATTTTTCGGCTCTATACCTATAGGTATAGAGCCGAAAAATGCACGACTATATTTAAAGTCAAACTCAATGGTGTCTTACAAGATACATTATTTTGATTTTCTATATTCAACAGAGGAGTAGAAACTCGACCCTGTCGAATGGTGCAGTCATATATGTCTCTAGAAATTATTAAAAAAGGGTTCAGTCCAATGGTGCAGCAACTTCGGATTCCTATTCTCCTCAGAGACATAGAAACTCAAGCTTTTCGAATTTTACTGGCAATGATTTTCGTTAATGTCCCCGAGAATTATACAAAAACAGCGCAATGCAATATCGCAACGGTTTCGACTTCTCTTTACTCTACCAAGTTATAGAAACTGGAGTCTCTCTAATACTGTTCTAGTCAATATTTCTGAGAGTATAAAAAGAGGGTGTAATATTGCAAGAAGTTTTGATCTTTTGATGGATGAATTTTCTCATTTCTCCATATGATTTTGTTGAAAATAGTTCCTTTCTTTGGTTCCTTTGTCTGATTTTTATTTACCGTAACAACTCAGGTATGTAAAGCACAGAGGATATGATGTTAAGTATATTTATGTATTATATAAAGTACCTATATTTGTATTAAAAATTTAAGAGGTTATGTTGAAAAATGATCGATATGCTATTAAACTTTAATAATTTAGTAATTAGGTCTGTTGGTAGACCCTGCACTATCTCCACTGGTATAGTTTTGTAATATTTAAATCTGGTTGATGAAAAAGTACACACCAGTGCAGGCTATTGTAGCATCTACGAACAAATGAATTAATGGCCCATTGGCAATTACTCCTTTAGGAAAAATATTCAACACAGATTAATTAATTAATAAAATGAAAAAAATCACAATCATGTCGTATATAGTTTTTTTAAGCATAAAATAATTTTTATATTAAAACTAGTTCAAAAGTGAAATTACGACCTCTATACTGTGGAGAGTATTGAAACGCTCGACTGACGAATACCACTCCACAGATTATAAAGGTTACCACTCTATACCGTAGGGAGATTTAGAAATCGATATTCAAACGTGGCGTCATCCTATACACCTATAGTTTTTTTAAGCATAAAATAATTTTTATATTAAAACTAGTTCAAAAGTGAAATTACGACCTCTATACTGTGGAGAGTATTGAAACGCTCGACTGACGAATACCACTCCACAGATTATAAAGGTACCACTCTATACCGTAGGGAGATTTAGAAATCGATATTCAAACGTGGCGTCATCCTATACACCTCTATAATTTTCCGTTTGCTGTGTGAGTAATTTAAATTATACCCGCGCTTTGCAATTAATATAAAACTTGGCTTTGAAAGTTAGCCCCTTGTAAAATTATGAATTATATATTTATTTATATTTATAATATCGAGAAACATTTGCCATTAGTAAATCTATATCTATTTAAGGATAATTTTAATTACATATTGTTTTTTTAAATATAGGTATAGCATAATTTTGCCCAATATATTAACTGTGGAGCAAACATCCAAAATCCTATAAATCCATGTGTACTTACACACTTTTGGCCAATATCTCAGATTAAGTTAAAATGGATTTATCGGCTTTTGCAAGTTTGCTCCATAAATATTGTTAATAAATAAAATAAACATATTTTAATAACAGCTTTTTATTAACAGCATTTCTATAATAATATTAATATCTTAGGTATAAATAAAACAATAAAAAGAAACTTAAAACTAACTTAAGGGCATAACTACATTATTTACAAATATTTATACTACTTAAAAATAATTATGGTCATTTGCGGAACTAGATGAAATAAACAAATTATCTCCACTTAAAAAATTGCTTATAATTTGTTTTTCAACTCTGCTGGGTTTTGTTATTTTTGATATGCATTCATAAATATTAAACAAAAATCACTCTCAGTAAATTTTTCAGAATTTTCGCCTTGCCTTTTATAATACAGAACTGGATTGTTCCCAGCAAACAGAACCACGTTTTAATCACGTTTTTTTTTCGTCCCATTTCGCCGAAAAGACGTCTTTTTAGGACGTAAATATCACGTCACTATGACGTTCAAATGGCACTCTTCTGAGACGTCTTTTAATTACGTAATATACTCGTCTTTTAACTACGTAATATACCTGTGTCTTGGTAACGTATTATTTACGTATAAAGGTAACATGCAAATAAAAGTATATACCATGAAAGAAAAATTTATTTTATCACATTTAACAAACATAATACAACAAAAAACAGTCTTTATAAAATTATTAAAACATTCTTAAATATATAAATTTCTTTAAACATAAACAGATAATTTTAGCTAACAGTCTAGACTGTTTAAAAAAATCGACTATTTTTTTCCTTATATATATCGAAAACAATGTTGTAAATGATGAAAAAGAGACAATGTGAAAGTTACAGCTCTTAATATTAATATTAAGAGGTGCCGCATCGCAAATTTCAATTTCCCATTTGATTAACAGGGAAAACTTTGGATTTTTTGCACTCATTAACGGATAGTCACATTCATAAGGCCGTAGCATATCCTTGTAGGAAATTAAACGCTGTACAAAAAAGGACTCTAGAAGTTTTTTATTAAACCTACCCCTTCAAAAGTCAGGGTTAAAGTTAGATTCATGATAAATTTCAACATTTTTATAGTTTTCCGACGAAACTATAAGTTTTATGAAAAAATGTTATCCGACCTTTTTTGTAGATCATTTCATTTTCTATAAGGATGAGTTATGAATTTTTTTGAATTCTTTAAGAGTCGTAAGTTATTCGGATTACAATATGAAATTATCCAAATAATTGACTTTTAATTGATTACAAAATTGATTATATTGAATTTTTATAACTGAAAATAAAATTTTATCACTATTTGACCAACTATCGATTTTACATACATTTATTTCAACGATAGTTTATTAAATGGTTACAGAATTTGATTTTCAGTGATAAAAATTCAATAATATCAATTTTGTAATTGATTAAAAGTCAATTATTTGGAAAATTTCTCATTGCAATACGAATAACTAACGACTCTTAAAGAATTAAAAAAAAGTTACAACATATCCTTGTAGAAAATGAAATGATCTACAAAAAAGGTCGGATAACATTTTTTCATAAAACTGATGGTTTCGTCGGAAAACTATAAAAATGTTGAAATTTATCATGAATCCTAACCCCAAGTAACTTTTGAAGGAGTAGGTTTATCAAAAAACTGCCGGTCCTTTTTTGTAGAGCGTTCAATTCCCTACAAGGATATGCTACGGCCTTATGAATGTGACCATCCGTTAATGATTTAATAAATTTCAAAGTGTAACAGAAAGTTTTCCCCATGTTAATCCAATGGGAAATTTAAATTTGCGATGCGGTACCTCTTAATATTAATATTAAGAGCTGTAACTTTCTTCACTGTGTCGATTTGTTTAAACAGTCTAGTGCATATATTATTCACTCATTATTCAGATAATGAGTGAATAATAGGTAAGGATACACTTTCCGCATCATTTAATGGAAACACAATACATTTGGCAATTACCTCTTGCAATGGCCAATTGTTTAAATTTGTAGACAGATCTGATATCAAATATATGTTTAATTCGGATGATTTAATTGGGTAAGTGTAAAAAAACGTTTGAAAATTAAATTTCTTACCTATTATTATAACCGAATTACTGTTAAGATAAACTATATTTTGAATTTGCATAATAGGAGGGCGCTGAAATTTGCTTATAGGCTCGTCATCAGAGGATACTTCTTGGTAATCATCATATCTACTGGGCCATTATCATCATTTTCTAATTGGGTGTCGGACTGGAAATCGGATGTGAATTGGGCCCTCTTAATTTTAGATTGAGCTTTTATTAAATCATCTACAAAAATTTTTACATAAAGTTATTGTTGACTGCAACAAGCTGATACCGATCTATTCATAGATTGATCAGTGCTCTAACATAGATTCTACCATTAAAAAACAATTCTACTTACCAGTTTCAAAAAACAATCTTTTGACCGCACAAGTTTTCCAATTGGCGCCTGTTTTCTCCTGTTTTTGAAGTGCTAAATTGTATTTATGTTGTTGTTTATATGGTGGCCATTGTACATGTTTTTTTCTCGGAGTCAGCCATCTATTGCATACAACAGCTACTCTTTCATCGTTTTCAAATTCAATGCCAACAAACATGTTACATAGCTATAGCTATTTAACTAGAAATTGCACTATAAAACACATCACCCTCAAAAAAGAAATACAAACCATTTAAATAATGCCCACAAAACACAATATATATATATATCAATAGTATTGATTCAATACTCAATATCAATAGACCAAAACAACGCTAGGCTGGCAACATAAATAATAGGACCACGCCGAGATAAAAAGTGAAAAAAAAATATACAATTAAAAAATATAAATGTATTGATAAATAAAAGGGTTTAATTTTAAAATCAATAAATAAAACAAAACATTTATTAATAAACTTATAAAAAAAAATGTATTGCAAAGTACCTAACAATTAATAAATCTTTTGTTTTATTTATTGATTTTATAATTATAAAATTGTAAATTTGTAATATTACAATAAATACAACATCAAAATAAGGGTTTATTGCAAAAATTGTTAAGTTATTTAAAATTTAAAATAAACACATAAAACAGATGATATAATAAAATTATTAATAATAACCGTTTTTAAGCAATACTTAATTATTTATATTGTTTGTTTGTTTATTTAAAGTGATCATAAATAGAATACGTACCGTGCCTAAAAAAATGGATTAATATGGACATGTTATTCAAGGAGAAAAAACGTGTTTTTGAAGTAAAAAAACATTTTTTTTTATTGCTGCAACAAGAATATAATTGTTGTAATGCAATATAATTGTTAAAATACAATATATAGTGATTATTATTAAGCGAAAACTAATTAAATTATGCTTGTTTAGTACGTCAAGAATACACGTAATAGTTACGTAAAATAGTACACGTGATTTGACCAACTAAAATCAACGTGTTAATCACGTACTCGTCGCGGATCTGTTTGCTGGGTTATCTTCACCTTTGCATTCTTTTACCCACATTTCTATACTTATAGCATCTTCTTTATGTTTTACTCCATCTTGTATATGTTAACATATATATTATGTTATAATTATAATCTCTTTTTATATTTAATAAATCCCTATTGGTTATGATATGAGCTCTTTTTAATTCACTTCCAATATTTTTTCTATATGTATTTATAATGCTAAAACAGAAAAAATCCTTAAAATAATTTATATCGTTTAAGAATATATTTCTTTATATTAAAATCCAGTCCAAATTAACTTACTGTGTTTGTAAAACACCAGATATTAGTTTAGCAGCTATAGATTCCCTATCAGTTTTAGGCATGCAGTCTTAAATGTTGTACATCATTTGTGTGACCATAATGACTTTTTATTCTTATTAGAGTTAAAGTCCCATCTGAATGTTTATTCAATGTAATTTGACTGGTGCAAGATGCATTAATTTTGAGATTTTAACATTCTACACTCTGCTTGCCCTTTGCTTTTAAAAAACCTACAATAAGTCTTATTAATAATACTGATCTTATATTTTAAAAACAAAATCATACCAGAACAATTACATTTGTAGTATGACACGTGTCATAGTACTACTACATAGTATGTCCCTGAAAGCTAAACTCTTTTTACCACAAGCAACAGCATAATTACATTTCTCATGTATTTCAATTTGTTGTTTCCAACAAAGAAAATCTAAAAATAATAAACATAAAAAAACTATTTTATTAATTAAAGGAAAAATCTTAATACCTTGGAATGTTGAAAATGTTTGTTTCTCCTGTTCTATTTTAAATAAATGCATTGATTGTAAATGCTCCACTAATTCCTGATTACGCCTGAATCTTTGTTCACATTCTTCTTCCAAACAAGCTTGTTACTTATATGCTAGCATATAAGTTTTTGTATAGTTGAGTTTCATTATGAACAAGTCTTAAATGTCTATTTAAAGATCCTTTTAGCTTAAAATGATTTCCGCACGTTTCACAAATGAATTCCATGTTCAATAAATGAAAGATCTTTATTTAAATATAATTAAAAAGTAATTATTATTGTATAATAGACTTAAAAAAAGGTTTAACTCGCACAACCACAACTAGTCACAAAACTAACTATAACTTCTAGTTTTGTGCAACTAGTACATAACATAACCTCAAATTTAGAAAAAACGCGCTTAAACTTTTGAAAGCACAGGTTATGCTCATGCGCAAAACTAACGGCACATCTCGGTCTTGATCATATCCTTATTTTTTTAGTTTTACTTGAAAGAAGGTTTCACAAACTTTGTGTCACAAAGAAAGTTGGTGATTTCAAGTTTTATGATATTTTGGGTCCAGGACCTATATATATATATATATATATATATATACGTCATATAGTTTGAAAACGTAAGTATTTTGTTGGTGGGTACAAATATTAGTAATATTCAAAACTGCTTTCTAGCAAAGCTTGGTTTTCCACGATTTTTCTATGGCTTGGTTACGAGGGGTAAACCACTTTAAAATCTTAGAGACAACCGTTCAATGTTAGTGGATGTTGTGTTGAGATTTTTTTCCTTATCAGTCGTTATCAATAAGGAAAACTTGCTTAATCGGTGCTTAATCAGTGCTTAAAAATCAGTGGTTTACCCCTCGCTTGGTTATAAACATTTGAGCTTTAAACACCTTAGTTAGCTACAAATTAAACAAAAATATTACAAACTGTAAACATGAATATTACAAAATTTATTTGTAAAAATTTATAATTGATTGCAAACAAAATTATTTGAAATTGAAAACTTGCCATTTATTATAGAAGCAGTTTAATTCTTTTTGTTTTATTTCAAATGTTAATTCTTATAAGTTTATGAGCCTAAATATTAGTTTTTAGCCAAGGTTTACTAATTGTAATAATAGTCACTTTCATTCTTTTTCTATGATTCTAAATCTACTTCTTAAAGATCTAAACACATGATAATATTAATTCATATTTAAGATATATCTATAGTATAAAAAGCTTTTATATCCTTAACTAATGAATTTCTAATAAATTTAATTATGGTTACTTGAACAGAATATAATATAATAATATATAGAATATTAAAGCAGAAATATTCTTGTCAATATGCCTGACTAAGGGCAGAATAGTTGAGTATTGGTTTTGATCAGGCCTCTTGTTTTTGGGTCTTAAATAAAAAATATTGGACTTTATCTAATCTATGCTTCGACCATTATAAAGGGTGATTACAGACGAAAATGACCCCCATAAACTAGTTGAATTTTCGCCGGGAAATATTTGTTTTTGACCGGGCGCTCCTCAGTTCTGCTTTAAGGGGATGGTATAATAATTATACAATTATATAATGTAATTTACAAAAAAAAGCACTAGCATTTTAAATCTACAATTATTGTAGATTTAAAATGCTAGTGTTTTTTTTGTAAAAACTTGTATAAAATATACCAGGAAATATGTTTTGGTGCTGACTTACTACCCAATATTAAAAATAAAAGATAAAATCTATAAATTATTTTTTGTTAATTGTGATTCAAAAAATAATAATTTAATGAATGCAAATAAGAACTTTATTTTTTAATATGTTTAACAAATAAAAATTATTTGGATAAAACAAATAAACTGATTGACCATTTTTTTACTAGAATTTAATATAAATTAAATCTATATACATAGGTATACAAGTATTTTTTAGACACGCCTATTGGATAAAAAATAAATATAAATAAAAATAAAGGATTGCCTTTAGATAAACATTTTGAATTAAATTAACATTTGCTGAAATATTTATTTAATAAATAATAATTATGAATAATAAAATTTTACTAATGATAACGATATTCTTTTAGTTTAGCAAGTTAGCAAGTTAGCAAGTTTAACAAGTTGCAAGTTTAGCAGAAGGATTTTTTGTACAAATTTTATTTTTTGTTAGGGTCAACCTTTTTTTCATGGAGGGGTGGGTAAAAAAATCTTGCAAATATCCAAAATGCGGAAATAGTCGTCGCTGTGGTATAACTAGCACAAAACGATTCCATTCTTTCCCAAAAGATTTGAATGTGTTATTTGTATGGAAGCAATTGTGCCATATACAAGAGGACAAAAACTGCCACAATTTTTTTATTTGCCAGGACCATTTTCTCCCACAAGACTACCTTCCCTGCTGAAAAAGACGGGTAATATCGGATGATTGCGGATAAAAAACCAAGCTAGTTTTATGTCCATTTAGATCTGTTTTTATCCGACATATCTGATTTTACCCGGCACGTCGGTTTTTATCTGCAATTGCGGGTATAAATATTATCCGCGAACGTCGGGTTTTATCTATTTAGATCTATGTCTGCTTTTATCTGTTTTCATCCGCAAATACCTGTATTTGAGTTTATATCTGCATTCACCCGGTTTTATCTGATTTTATCCGCAAACATCTACTTTAATCCGCAAACGTCTGCTTTATCCGATTTCACCGGAAACATCTGCTTTTATACGTGAAGATCTACCTTCATCCGCGAACATCTATTTTAATCCACAAACATCTGTTTTAATCCGCAAACATCTCATTTAGTCCGCAAAAGTCTGATTCATAAGATTTTACCTGCAAACATCTGCTTTTATCCGCAAACATCTGCTTTTATCCGCAAACATCTGCTTTTATCCGCAAACATCTATTTTAATCTGCAAATATCTGCTTTTATCCGCAAAAATCTGATTTTATCTGCAAACATCTGATGTTATCCGGAAACATCTGCATTTATCCGTAAACATCTGGTTTTATCCGCGAACATCTGATTTTATCCGCAAACATCTGATTTTATCCGCAAACATCTGATTTTATCCGAAAACATCTGCTTTTATCCGCAAACATCTGATTTTATTCGCAAACATCTGATTTTATCCGCAAACATCTGCTTTTATCCGCAAACATCTGTTTTAATCTCCAAACATCTGCTTTTATCCGCAAACATCTGATTTTATACGCAAACATCTGATTTTATCCGCAAACATCTGATTTTATCCAGAAACATCTGTTTTAATCCGCAAACATCTGATTTTATACGCAAACATCTATTTTAATCTGCAAATGTCTGCTTTTATCCGCAAACATCTGATGTTATCCGCAAACATCTGATTTTAATCGCAAACATCTGTTTTAATCCGCAAACATCTGATTTTTTACGCAAACATCTGATTTTATCTGCAAACATCTGATGTTATCCGCAAACATCTGCATTTATCCGCAAACATCTGATTTTAATCGCAAACATCTGTTTTAATCCGCAAACATCTGATTTTTTACGCAAACATCTGATTTTATCTGCAAACATCTGATGTTATCCGCAAACATCTGCATTTATCCGTAAACATCTGGATTTTATCCGCAAACATCTGATTTTATCCGAAAACATCTGATTTTATCCGCAAACATCTGATGTTATCCGCAAACATCTGCTTTTAATTGCAAATCTCTGCTTTCATCCGCGTTCGGTTTGCCTGCATTTCCTTTGTCCATTTCGGTCCTGTTTCGTACGCAAAGGTCTGGTTTCATTCGCGCTTTTTGTTTTCCTTTTTCTTGTGTATACTTTAGTTTAGTTTAACTGCTTTGTAAAATTTTACTGAGCTTTAACTAACTGGCACACAACTTTATAACTCTAAAAGGAATTATTTGAATATAAACAACCTGTAAAGGAAATAAGTTTATTGAACTTCAATATTATTTGGTAAAATACAAATAAGGTCTTTGTTAAAGGACATACATAAATAGATATTTTTTAATCATTAAGCTTACATTTAAATTAATTGTTAGAAAACATATATGTTTAATTTCAAATACATTTGGAATTATAACATCTTCAATTTGTATGGAATTTGTTTGAAAAACACTTATTTAGGCGTAGAATTTTTCATCTAACTTTAAAAACTTTTTAATTTTGGCATAACCAGTATTTTTAATATATATGTAAGAATTAATAGACTTATTATTATTATTATTTCTGTGGTACTCTTCACTATATATATATATATATATATATATATATATATATATTTACATCCCGCTATAGTTGTGAGGTCCGACCGTCCTACGAGCGTTGTGAGGACCGGTGCTTCCCTTGTACTTAAAAGGTCTTATTTGATACGGCCTTGCTCAATTCAAAATTAGCGTCAGTATGGTAAAGAGTATACTCGCTTAAAATCCATAATAAAAAATTTTTTTGTGTGGCTGTATATTCGACAAAGTGAGGACCGATCATGCAGAGTACAAAGCGGGGTCCGTATATCCTGCAGCATGCACGGCATCTTATGAGGTCCGATTTTTGCATATATATTCATTAGACGCATTAAGTGAGGACCAGCAGTGTTGCCACATCGTATCGATGTTGCGTTATAGAATTCAAGCGGCATGATTAGGCGGTATCAAATCATGACCAGTGGCGGATTTACGGGGGGGTTTTTGGGTACGGACCCATTTTTCTTGAAAATGACTTCTAATATATTTGGACCACCAAAAATATTGGATATGAGGCAAAACTCGCCAAACATGCCACCTATCTGACTCGACATCAGCCCAAACTCGGAAGAGTTGTATGTACTGTACTGTACAATATTTAACTAATTAAGTGACGCGTTTCGTATATACATAGCGTTCAGGATTTACAGTGGTTTAGTAATTTGCTTATATCTTTCACAAATATTAGGTAATCAATTTAAAATCAAACAAGATTTTAAGTCACATTTTGATGCTGTACGGCATATCCTACTTTAAAAATATAACCTCAAAGTTTTGTCAAAAAAATATCGATTTTTTGTTAAAAAAATACCATTTTTATTTTATTTTTTTGCTTAGTTTTAAGATTAAAGTATCCCAAAAACTTGTCTAAAATAGTTAATAATTGTTATTTTATTGTTAATTGTTAATATTGTTAATTGTTATTTTATTTTTTTAGTTTTAAGATTAAAGTATCCCAAAAACTTGTCTAAAATAGTTAATAATTGTTAGTTTTTGATGAAATTTGGTATGTATACATTTTAAAGCATGTCGAATTCAGTGGCGTACTTGTTTATTTTTTATTTTTTTTTTACAAAAAACGACCCTAATATTTTTTTCCGAATTTTGACATAGAAAAAAATGTTATAGTGGGCATCTGTCGGGTGACATTAAAAACAATTTTTACAGCTTACATAGAGTTTTTATTCTCTCTTTTGAGCCTCTATTCATTAAAATTAAATTGCAAGTACAAAAGCTTCTGCTTTAGGTTTCCAGGGGCGTATGTCTGACGACGTTTCGGTACAATCTCATGTACCATCTTCAGGTCTTATCTGCTGGGCTGCTGTTGCTGCTCTGTTTATTATGATATATCACAAACTTATAATAATGTTTTAAATTTGATGCTTTGGATAAGTTTGTAATTATATTTCTTAGTATCACGT
Source organism: Brassicogethes aeneus (assembly GCA_921294245.1). NCBI lineage: Eukaryota > Metazoa > Arthropoda > Insecta > Coleoptera > Nitidulidae > Brassicogethes > Brassicogethes aeneus. The sequence continues at coordinate 46,708,520 of OV121133.1, forward strand.
TATTGTCAAACGCGGATGAAAAGCTATGAAATGCCTATAGTTATAAAGCAAATGCTATATATATAAAACAAATTTGCTTTTAATTCATTTTAATTTTAGACACGTTTTTAAAAATGTGTCTAAAATTAAAATGCTCAACTAATTTGTTTTACTAAATGTCTGGCAATGGCGGATTGTGGATTTTGGGTATACCGATATCTCAGTTATTCACTAAATTTTTTCGGCAAATTTTAAAATTTATTTAAAAAATCTAAGAATTGCAGATTTCATACCATTTTAAATTTTTATTATTCTTTTAACTAAAATTTAAAAAAATGGTATAAAATCTGTAAGTAATGGATTTTTAAAATAAATTTTTAAAATTTGTCGATAAACTTGAATTATGAATTGCACCACTTTAATTTGAATTTTTTTAATTAGGGGCGGCAGGGGGCTGGTAAGGCGCGCTGAAAAACTAGCTTATTTAAATTTTGCCAACTGAGATATCGGTATAACCAAAATCCCAATCCGCCACTGATGTCTGGTTATAAGTATGCATAAAAGCATCTCGAACAGTAAGGGTTTACCGATGACCTGCTATATCGGTATAACCAAAATCCCAATCCGCCACTGATGTCTGGTTATAAGTATGCATAAAAGCATCTCGAACAGTAAGGGTTTACCGATGACCTGCTATATTGGCCACTTACCTACGCTTAGTCGCCAAACACACACAAATCGGACCTTATAAGATGCGGTGGATGCTACAGGATCAGAGTTGCGAGATTTGTACTTAAAAAGTATTGCCATTAAAATATTTAAGTTACTTGAGAATGGAGAAAATAAAAATTATCAATACATTGTATTTTTTACTCTAAATTGATTTAAAGTAAAAATACAAAAATAATTGTACTTATTAATTTGAATAAATAATATTTTTTAGTACTTCGTAATGCAAAAAGTTTAAAGTCAAAGTAAAAAATTGATTGTACTTAAAATATAAATGAAAATACAAGTACCAATTATACATCGTCCTTCAAGTCATTGTAATTGTAATAATTTTAATCAGAATCTAAAACATATATTTAATATAATTGATAAACTTTTTACAAATATTTTAATTATTGACATGTAAGTATTTAATATTTGTTATCAACCATTGTATTATTACTTTAAACTATTAATTTTATCATTATCATGTTAACATAACCTTATAATAATTTTACAAATTTTTGTAGTTTGCCTGAAGATGATCTAATATAGATCGAAACTCGTCGCAATAAAAACATAAACAAGCACGGAAGTATCCTTATTCACCATTCTAATCAAATTAAAAAAAATATATATATAACGTATTCTGTTCTTTATTATTTTTTAATTATAAATAAAAAAATATTTAGAATCAGTAAACATTTTAAGTTAAAATAAAAAGTACTTGATATTTTCTCTGATTATAATTACAAAATAAAAAAAAAATTGTAATTATAAAATAAAAAGTACCTACTCAATATTTTTCTCTCATTACAATTATAAAATCAAGTAATAATTAGTAATGATAGCATAATCCATTAAAAAAAATACTCAGTACTCCCAACTCTGTACAGGATATACAGAGCCCGGTTTGTACTCTGCTTGATCGGTCCTTTAATATACAGCCACAAAAACATTGTTATAATGGGTTTAAGCAATTATACTTTTTATCGTATTGGCGCTAATTTTAAATTGAGCAAAGCCGCATCAAATAAGACCTGTTAAGAACTAGAAAAGCACCGTTCCTCACAACGCGTTACAACGCTTGTAAAGTACGCAGTGTTGCCAGTGTGACGGACCTCAATTTGTGAGCACGGTGAAGCATCGAAGATATACGTCTTGAAAATATACAAACTTTGAAGCGCCCCCTATAACAAAACGTAAAACTACAGTATACACATTTTTTTGTCCAGTGCACAAAGTGAGGACCAAAGTAAAAACTTGTTAATGGTGTCTCCTGTAAAAGATAGGGTGGTGGTGACAATTTCAAGGGCCGAACGTTGTGAGGTCCATATACGGACCTCACTTTGACTCGGACCTCACAACTACCGTGATTTTGCCCTGTACGGACCCCACTTAGTTCGTTGAACAAATATATATATATATATATATATATATATATATATATATATATATATATATATAGTATACCTGATTTTTAAATTTAAATCTGGTGAATATAATTAAATTATTTTCCCATTGGGAAAATGTCGTGTTGAATAAACTTATTTCCTTTACAGGTTGTTTTCATTCAAATAATTCTTTTTAGAGTTATAAAGTTGTGTGCCGTGAACGGCTCACAACCAGTTAGTTAAAGCTCAGTAAAATTTGACAAAGCAGGTAAACTTAACTAAAGTATACACGAGAAAAAAGAAAACAAAAAGCGCGAATGAAACCAGACGTTTGCGTACGAAACAGGACCGAAATGGACAAAGGAAATACAGGCAAACCGAACGCGGATGAAAGCAGAGATTTGCAATTAAAAGCAGATGTTTGCGGATAAAAGCAGATATTTGCGGATAAATGCAGGTGTTTGCGGATAAAATCAGATGTTTTCGATTAAAATCAGATGTTTGCGGATAAAATCAGATGTTTGCGGATAAAAGCAGATGTTTGCGGATAAAAGCAGATGTTTGCGTATAAAATCAGATGTTTGCGGATAAAAGCAGATGTTTGCCGATAAAAGCAGATGTTTGCGGATAAAATCAGATGTTTGCGGATAAAAGCATATGTTTGCGGATAAAATCAGATGTTTGCGGATAAAAGCAGATGTTTGCAGATTAAAATAGATGTTTGCGGATAAAAGCAGATGTTTGCGGATAAAATCAGATGTTTGGAGATTAAAACAGATGTTTGCGGATAAAAGCAGATGTTTGCGGATAAAATCAGATGTTTGCAAATAAAATCAGTTTGTGGATAAAATCAGATGTTTGCGGATAAAAGCAGATGTTTGCAGATAAAATCAGACGTTTGCAGATAAAGGCAGATGTTTGCGGGGGTGCACTAACCGGATGAAATAAGGCGTTCGCAGATAAAAGCATGTTTACGGGTGAAACCGTATGAAAGCAGATGTTCGCGGATAAAATGAGATGTTTGCGGATAAAAGCAAATGTTTGGGGATGAAAGCAGATGTTTGCGGATAAAAGCAGATGTTCGCGGATAAAATGAGATGTTTGCGGATAAAAGCAGATGTTCGCGGATAAAAGCAGATATTTGCGGATAAAATCAGATGTTTGCAGATAAAAGCAAATGTTTGGGGATGAAAGCAGATGTTTGCGGATAAAAGCAGATGTTCGCGGATAAAATAAGATGTTTGCGGATAAAAGCAGATGTTCGCGGATGATTGCAGATGTTCGCGGATAAAAACAGATGTTCGCGGATGAAAGCAGATATTTGCGGATAAAAGTAGATGTTTGCGGGTGATTACAGATGTTCGCGGGAGATTGCAGATGTTCGCGGATAAAAGCAGTTGTTCGCGGGTGACTGCAGATGTTCGCGGATGAAAGCAGATGTTTGCGGATAAAATGAGATGTTTGCGGATAAAAGCAGATGTTCGCGGATGATTGCATATGTTCACGGATGAAAGCAGATGTTCGCAGGTGATTGCAGATGTTCGCGGATAAAAGCAGATGTTTGCGGGGGTGCACTAACCGTATGAAATCAGGCGTTCGCAGATAAAAGCATGTTTGTGGGTGAAACCGTATGAAAGCAGATGTTTGCGGATAAAACCAGACGTTTGCGGATGAAAGCAGATGTTCGCGGATGATTGCAGATGTTCGCGGATAAAAGCAGTTGTTCGCGGGTGACTGCAGATGTTCGCGGATGAAAGCAGATGTTCGCGGATGAAAGCAGATGTTCGCGGATAAAAGCAGATGTTGGCGGATAAAATCAGATATTCGCGGATGAAAGCAGATGTTCGCGGATGATTGCAGATGTTCGCGGGTAAAAGCATATGCTCGCGGATAAAACCAGACGTTTGCAGATAAAACCCGACAAAAATAGACGAAAAAAAATGCAGGTAATCGCGGATAAAAACAGACGTAAGCAGACGTTTGCAGATGATTCCGGACAAATTCAGATATAAACGAAACACAGTGAAGACGGTTAAAAACAGATGATTGCAGATGATTGCGGGGGTGCACTAACCGGACATAAAACACAACCAACCGGGTGTTCGCGGATATAGCGATGCGGACAAAAGCAGATGTTATCAGATGATATTTTTACCCGCTTTTATCTGCCTTTATCCGGCTTCGACGAAGAATTTATACCCGCAATCATCTGCTTTTATCCGGTTTTGACGAAGAATTTATATCCGCAATCATCCGTCATTTTCAGCAGGGTTGACCCTAACTATCCATTCAAATTACATGCATGGGCAGTTCCGAGATTTTTGTCTAGACCACAATCTAATGTTCCTGTGGAACAACAAGCCTCTTGCTCTTCCGTTGAGGAAGCAATTCCTTGTTCTTCAGAAACATTAGATTCTGAGGTAGGTAAAAATCAATCATCTTGTTTAGTAGCAGATAATGTTTGTTTTGCATCAGAACAAACCATTTCTGCTACTGAACCTGAAAAACCAGGTCCTTCAACACTGTCTGACAAATATCACTTTTTAAATTCTAAAATGGAGGGTATTTTAACTAAGGCGGGTCTTAGCAGCAGTACTTTAACAGAATCCGAAAGGGTTATGTACCATGTTCATAGAAGTACTACTGCTAAGTTAAGTAAATTAAAAGGAATTTTAAAAAATGAACGTGCCCATTTAGCAAACCTTGAAAAGCTGTATAACCAGGGGCGCTTCGAGGTAATGGAGGAAAATTTGTCCACTGTTTCTAGAGAATTTATCAATTCTCAGCTTAGAAATAGTGGCAAATCTCCGAATGCCAGAAGGTGGAGTACTCAGGACAAAGCATTTGCTTTGAGTCTCTACAAGAGGAGCCCTCGGTTATATAGATATTTGAGGTGCCATTTTCAACTGCCTTCTATTAGGCTTTTGAAGGCCACATTATCAAAAATACCTTTTAATTGTGGGCCGATTGATTGTGTTTTTAAATATTTGGAAACAGTGGTGGAGGAAATGGATGATTTGGATCGCTGTGTTACCCTTATCTTTGACGAAATGTCTCTTAATCGAGGTTTACATTATGATAAAACCCGACAGGAAATAACAGGTTTTGTAGATTTGGGTACACTTGGGCGATCTAATAAGGAAGCCAATCATGCATTGGTCTTTATGGTTAGAGGGCTTGTAAGTAGTTACAAGATGCCTGTTGCTTACTTTTTTACAAGGGACACAATTTCTACACTTTCATTAAAAGATATGATTGTGTCTCTTGTAGAAAAGTTGCAACATACAGGTCTTAATGTCGTTGCGACTGTATGCGATCAGGGACCTACCAATAGAGCAGCTATTGCTTTATTGACACGATCCCATACAGATGAACGACCAAGTCCGTACCATTTTGTTGTGAATGGACAACGAATAGCAACCATTTTTGATGTCCCCCACTTGCTAAAAAGCACTCGCAACTCGCTTATTAGTTGCGAATTAGAATTCGAGAGCGGCAAGTTTGCAAGAATGGCTGATATTCGTTCTGCCTACGACACGGACAATAAGGTGCGAACCTACAAAACCCTCCCAAAGCTGAAAGAGAATTACTTTAATTTTGGCGACTCGTTCGCCAAGATGAAAGTCAAAACCGCAGCTCAATTAATGAGTCGATCTGTTGCATCTGCTATAGAAACTTTTCATGGTTATGGGTATTTGCCAAAACCTACCCTTGATACTGCGGAATTTGTTTATATGGTCGATACACTGTTTGACTCTTTAAATTCGAACAATCCAAGAGCCTGTGATGGAAAAAAATTTAAATGTGCCTTATCTAAGGATTCTCCACATTTAGATTTTTGGTCGTCCATTTTACCTAAATTAGCTAAATGGAAACTTTATGACCTTAATACAAAAACTTTGCGTACAAACTTCAAGTTTATTGAAGGTTGGCAAATAAGTATTAGGGCCATACAATTTCTTTGGCGCAATTTAGAGGCGGAAGGACTACAGTATTTGGCCTTAAGAAATTTAAATCAGGACCCGTTGGAAAATATGTTTGGGCAGATAAGGCAACATGGGGTGTGTAATACGAATCCCACTTGCCATCAATTCGTTGCTGCCCTTAAGACTGTAATTATTAATAACTTCACAAGCCCTCTTTATAAAGGGGGTAATTGTGAAGAAGATAATTGCAAGTTTTTAGGGGATTTCGCGGCTTTTATCAACAACCTACCAGAAACGAATCCTGATTTAAATTCTTTGGCAAATAATGTAGATGAGGAGGATGATGAGGAGGAGGAGGAGGTGGCCTTGCCCTTGGAGGACAACCCTGCTTCAGGGTACGTGGCTGGTTATATTTTAAACAAAATAAATGTTCCTGACTGTACTTCTTGTCGAGAACTTTTATTTTCTGACGAATTTAATCCCAATAACCTCTTAACATTTTATAAGGAGCACGATGAAATAAAAAGGTTGACCTATGCATGTGACCATGTTATTAATTTTACTGATATAATTTATGTCAAACTTTATCAATATCTTGATGAACATGCTCACTTGCAATATTTAGAAAGAAATTTTAGGCAACTAAATAATTCACTTTTGGATGCTTTTTGTTTTTGTAATGTCCATAATTGCCACATTCAAATTTTTGAAAAATGTGTGCGCCTAAATATTTTTAGATATGTCAAAGAAAAAAATGCATCCAAAAAGGATTTAACTGTGGGACATTACAAAAAACTAAAGAAATTTCATCAGGCCAAATAATATTTTTTTAAATTTTAAAGACTGTAGAATTTTTTTTTTAATTTAAACCTTATTGGTGTTAGAATGTATATTTATTTTTACTACCTATATTTATATCTAAAGACTGCCCACAATATTTTTGCTTAACATTGTTTTTTTTGTTTGTTAATTGGTTTTTTGATTTGTAAAAGGAAGTTGGAAGTTGGAATTTGGAAGCCATGGGACACCAACCTGAGAACATAAACCATAATTACATTCATGCATGAATTCAACAAAATCTTTGAATAAAGTTGGAATCAGGAAAATATGGAAAACCAACCTAAGAACATAAATCTTAATTACATAAATGCAATACAAACTACAATTAAAGTGGGAATATGAAATCTGCTGTAAACCAATCTGAGAAAATAAACAATCTACAATACAAATCAACTCTTATAAATCCAAGCTAATAACTTCAAATGGGACCCAATCTACTATTGAAAAACTTTGGTATTCGAGTTGCATAGTAACTTTTGTAAATAAAAACTGCATGCTATAGCATGTATACAGAATCTTTATTTGAAGAAAGAAGATACTTTTGCAAGATGTTGTTCAGTAGTTAACTCCTGTGAACTACAAACTATAATCAATCAAATTGAATAGGCTTTAAATTATACAACGTTTTCTATGATAAAAATTCCAAAATATGTTAATCATTAAATTGAATTTTTGTAATGCATTATTTTTTAATATCTTAATAAAAGATATTTTTGCAAGGAAATAATATTATTGTCATTATATTAAAAAATGTTTACATTAGACAATTATAGTTTATTTTATTATTATATTTTTGTAAATACATACTTTTACTTAAAATATATACATATATAATGCATATAATATTATTTAGTTAAGAATATTAGTTTTTTGTTTAAATTTTTAAGGGGTAGTATTTTTATTCTTAAATTTGTTTTTAATTCCACTAGATCCTGTACTAACTCTTTTTTTGTAAGATTTTTAGGACTGATACATTTTATGTTGATATTGGACAATTTTTAGGAATGTACAATATTCAAATTTATAAAAACAAAATATGACATAGCCTTTTTCTACAATTGTAATCATTGTATATAGTTTGTACACTTTTAGTCACAGAATATTTTAAAAATCGTATTTTTTCACATAATGCATTAGGATTTTTATTGTAAATAAACAAATGTTTCACTATTTTGTTTTTTTAAATAAAATTAAAAATTATTAAAATAAATAAATACAAATTTAAAAGCCGGCCCTGGTATGTCAAAATCAATATGAGCTGAGTCCGGCCCATCAACTAGGGGGAGTCATGATAGACGTGTTTCCCTCGTTTAACACAGAGGGCGCACTTCTTATATCCTTTTTCTATGTTGCAAATGGCTGAAACGCTTTGTAAGTGTTGTGTTGTTTAACCAAGATTTTCTTTGTTTTAGGTAAGTAATGCTGGATTTATGCAGCACAAATTAAAATTAATTTAACATTAAGATTAACATTAACATTAAGAAGTTAAATGAACGTAATCCATTGGAAGCTTTTATGCAACACATTAACATTAACTTTAGCATTAAGTTAACATTAAGACATTGAGTTCTTTACTCAATGGTAAAACAAAACAAACAAAGGATGGTCGCCCCAGGAGGATCCCAGGATGCTAATCATATCATATCTTTAAGTTAGATTTTTTAATAAATTTAAATATATAGCTATAGGATTCTACAAGCGGACATGCAAGTATAGATTTAATATTAAAAGGCATATGGTGTCCTATGGATAGCAAGCAGTTAATTAGCAAATCAATATTAGCTCTGTTATTATTACATTCAAAGAAGAGATGATCTAGATCGCCAAATTTTCCACATGAACATAGTGGGTCGTCTTTTACTCCTATTCTACAGGTGTGCAGGATAGGAACAATGACCCATTCTGACTCTGCTTATTGTTGTAATATATTCTCTGTTTGTAAAATTTATGTTGTAAAACCATGGAATTTTCCAGGATTTATTTTCCAGGAAAGCATAGTTCTTCCCCTTATACACTGACGATTCTTTCCAATGTTTATGCCAGCTATTATACAATAATTTTTTTGAGGCTTTGAAAAATTCTGAGGAAGGGATTTCATATTTTTCTGTGTTTTTGTTTGCTGCTTCTTTGGCTATAGCATCTGCCCTTTCATTTCCAGTAATCCCTGAGTGACCAGGGATCCAACATAGAGCCCCTTTTCCCCCATAATCTTTAATATCATTGTATAACTGGTTAATACTTAAAAAAATGTTGTTAGATTTTCCGTTCCATGGATTATTTTTTATCTGTCTAAGTACGCTCAGAGAGTCTGAGAAAATAATAAATTTTTTTAGTTTATCTTTTAAACGAATTTTTAACGCAAAAAAAATTGCCATCTGTTCTGCAAGAAAGATAGAGGCAAAGTGGGATATTTTAAATGATTTTTCAATTTTTAAGGAAGGAATATATATGCCAAAAGAAGTGCTATTTAAATTTTTTTGGAAAGAACCGTCAGTGTATATATGAACGCAATCTGCCCAATCCGAAGCCAACTTAATATTGAATAATTTATTTATTATTAATGGGTCTGTACTTTTATCAGCGCCCCAATCCAAGATTACGGGGATTTTGGATATTTGTGTGAAGTAATCAAAGCAAAATATGGGTATTCTAATAGTTGTGGAAAGCATGTCAATCTTATCCTCATATATCTCCAATGATTTAAATAAACAATGTTTTTTAAAATATTTTGATTTGGTATTTTTAAGGACTTTGTCTCTAATTTTAAGAAGACCCGTGATAACAGGATCATTTTCCCTACTTAGCCTTTTTAGTAAAAATTTATCCGATAAAAATTGCCTTCTTAGATTTAGCGGAGGGTCTCCAGCTTCAATTTGGAGGGAATTGGTGGGAGAGGACTTCATCAATCCCAGACATGTTCTCAGAGCCAAATATTGAATTCTATCTAACTTTGTTAAAAGAGCTTTTCTGCATGAGTTGAACAGGAAACACCCATATTCCATTCTGGATCTTATGAGTCCCCTGTACATTGTCAGTAGTGTTTTCGGGTCTCCACCCCAAGACACCCTAGTCAAACTTTTTATTGTATTTAGAACTCTGGTGCAGGTGTAGTGACACCTGCACCAGAGTTCTAAATACAATAAAAAGTTTGACTAGGGTGATCTTAGTTGGTCAACACACATAAATAAATTAAGTGTAATTTATTTATGTGTGTTGACCAACTAAGATCATTCTCAAGATACATCCCCAGGAACTTGTATGCTTTTACGAACTCTATCTGGCATTCATTTATTCTGATAGTTGGAGAAGGAATTTTTGATTTTGAAAAGAGGATTGCCTTAGATTTTTCCGGACTCAATGATAGACCCAATTCCATTAGCCATATATTTAGAGCTTCCAATGAATAGTTAATGTAGAATTTAGAGAGAGAAGTATCATTATTACTAGTATATATTACAATGTCATCAGCATATTGGAGAATTTTGCACTTTATATTAATGGGGGAGTCTATTCCTCTGGTATAGATGTTAAATAAGGTGGGGCTCAGGACCGACCCTTGAGGGAGGCCCTTATATGAAACTCTCTTTATTCTAGTGCCATCATTGTTAGTTACAAATATAGTTTTTTTAAATGTAAGAGTCCATATAAGTTTTACAAAAATTGGGGGAAGATCCAGATCATTTAGTGTTTCAACCAACTTATCAGGGAGGACGTTGTCATAGGCTGATGATATATCTAAGAATATTGCCAAGGTATGGGATTTCTTATCAAGGAAGCTCGACAGAATATCTGTTGTAAGGATGGAGATGTTGTCCATGGTACTGAGTGATTTCCTAAATCCGAATTGAAAAACCGGAATAAGTCCGCGGCTCTCCACCCACCATTCCAATCTATCCCTGATCACATGTTCAAATAATTTTCGAACACATGATGATAGGGCGATCGGGCGATAGCTAGAGAACTCTCCGGGATCCTTACCCTGCTTTAAAATAGGGATGATGTTAAATTCACTCCAGTCCTCTGGAACTTGACAAGAGCCGTTCAGGATATTATTAAAAAAATTTAGTAAGTACATTTTCGCAGATAATGGCAAGTGATTCAGCATGCTGAAGGAAATTTGATCAGGACCCGGGGATGTATCCCTCACCCTAAGCAAAATTCTAGAGAGTTCATCCAAGTTTATTGGTTTAAGGATATAATCATTTGATGAATTATTACTGAAATTCGGGATATTGTGACAGTAAGGGGGAGCCAACATGTCAACAAATTTTTCTTTCCATGAATCGTCATTGTTGACAAACGAGTTTTGCCTATTCATTGCTTTGTTATAAATCTTAATGGTCCTCCATACTTTAGCTATATCACTTTTTCTGTTTAAGCTGGAAGCAAACTTGACAAAAGAATCTGCTTTTTTCTTTTTTAGGGATCTTTTTACATTAGCTGAGATCTTTTTAAATTCAAGAAAGTGAGATAGCAAGCCTGATGAAGAGAAAGCTTTAAGAGCTTCTCTTCTTTTTTTGATCAAAAGTGAGCATTCTTGATCCCACCAGGGGCACATATTTTCATTTTCAAAATAGGATTTTACCGGGATGTGTTTATCAGATGAGTCCTGCAATAACTTTTTAAAATTGTAGTAGTTCATGGAATTGAGAGCATTTTCTACGAGTGTAACTGAATTCTCAAAATCGGTCCAATTGGCTTTTTTGAAATTTTTTTTATTAGTTCTAATAGGGATTCTTTTTTTAGATTTAGTTTTGTCATTAGTACTATAGGAGACACACAGAGGAAAGTGGTCGCTACCATAGTTATCCATTAAGGTAAGTTCGGAACAATTTATTAGTAAATCGTCAGAGCATATGGAAAGGTCTATTACACTTTTATTTGATGGATTTACCCACAATCCATTGTGGATTTACCTATGCATAGTCAAAATCAAAAATATAAACATAGGTTCCTTATACATTCCCCCGAATTTCTCATCCAATTATGAGTTTTGGAACAAGGTTTTTAAAAATATGGACAGCCCTTTTATACTTTTAGGAGATTTAAACTGTCACCATACATTATGGGGAAGTTATAAATGTAATGCCAATGGTAATGCCCTTAGGAGATACCTAGAGCAAAATGACAGTGTACTCAATGATTCTAAACCAACAATGGTAAATCCATCAAATAAAAGTGTAATAGACCTTTCCATATGCTCTGACGATTTACTAATAAATTGTTCCGAACTTACCTTAATGGATAACTATGGTAGCGACCACTTTCCTCTGTGTGTCTCCTATAGTACTAATGACAAAACTAAATCTAAAAAAAGAATCCCTATTAGAACTAATAAAAAAAATTTCAAAAAAGCCAATTGGACCGATTTTGAGAATTCAGTTACACTCGTAGAAAATGCTCTCAATTCCATGAACTACTACAATTTTAAAAAGTTATTGCAGGACTCATCTGATAAACACATCCCGGTAAAATCCTATTTTGAAAATGAAAATATGTGCCCCTGGTGGGATCAAGAATGCTCACTTTTGATCAAAAAAAGAAGAGAAGCTCTTAAAGCTTTCTCTTCATCAGGCTTGCTATCTCACTTTCTTGAATTTAAAAAGATCTCAGCTAATGTAAAAAGATCCCTAAAAAAGAAAAAAGCAGATTCTTTTGTCAAGTTTGCTTCCAGCTTAAACAGAAAAAGTGATATAGCTAAAGTATGGAGGACCATTAAGATTTATAACAAAGCAATGAATAGGCAAAACTCGTTTGTCAACAATGACGATTCATGGAAAGAAAAATTTGTTGACATGTTGGCTCCCCCTTACTGTCACAATATTCCGAATTTCAGTAATAATTCATCAAATGATTATATCCTTAAACCAATAAACTTGGATGAACTCTCTAGAATTTTGCTTAGGGTGAGGGATACATCCCCGGGTCCTGATCAAATTTCCTTCAGCATGCTGAATCACTTGCCATTATCTGCGAAAATGTACTTACTAAATTTTTTTAATAATATCCTGAACGGCTCTTGTCAAGTTCCAGAGGACTGGAGTGAATTTAACATCATCCCTATTTTAAAGCAGGGTAAGGATCCCGGAGAGTTCTCTAGCTATCGCCCGATCGCCCTATCATCATGTGTTCGAAAATTATTTGAACATGTGATCAGGGATAGATTGGAATGGTGGGTGGAGAGCCGCGGACTTATTCCGGTTTTTCAATTCGGATTTAGGAAATCACTCAGTACCATGGACAACATCTCCATCCTTACAACAGATATTCTGTCGAGCTTCCTTGATAAGAAATCCCATACCTTGGCAATATTCTTAGATATATCATCAGCCTATGACAACGTCCTCCCTGATAAGTTGGTTGAAACACTAAATGATCTGGATCTTCCCCCAATTTTTGTAAAACTTATATGGACTCTTACATTTAAAAAAACTATATTTGTAACTAACAATGATGGCACTAGAATAAAGAGAGTTTCATATAAGGGCCTCCCTCAAGGGTCGGACCTGAGCCCCACCTTATTTAACATCTATACCAGAGGAATAGACTCCCCCATTAATATAAAGTGCAAAATTCTCCAATATGCTGATGACATTGTAATATATACTAGTAATAATGATACTTCTCTCTCTAAATTCTACATTAACTATTCATTGGAAGCTCTAAATATATGGCTAATGGAATTGGGTCTATCATTGAGTCCGGAAAAATCTAAGGCAATCCTCTTTTCAAAATCAAAAATTCCTTCTCCAACTATCAGAATAAATGAATGCCAGATAGAGTTCGTAAAAGCATACAAGTTCCTGGGGATGTATCTTGAGAATGATCTTAGTTGGTCAACACACATAAATAAATTAAGTGACACCTGCACCAGAGTTCTAAATACAATAAAAAGTTTGACTAGGGTGTCTTGGGGTGGAGACCCGAAAACACTACTGACAATGTACAGGGGACTCATAAGATCCAGAATGGAATATGGGTGTTTCCTGTTCAACTCATGCAGAAAAGCTCTTTTAACAAAGTTAGATAGAATTCAATATTTGGCTCTGAGAACATGTCTGGGATTGATGAAGTCCTCTCCCACCAATTCCCTCCAAATTGAAGCTGGAGACCCTCCGCTAAATCTAAGAAGGCAATTTTTATCGGATAAATTTTTACTAAAAAGGCTAAGTAGGGAAAATGATCCTGTTATCACGGGTCTTCTTAAAATTAGAGACAAAGTCCTTAAAAATACCAAATCAAAATATTTTAAAAAACATTGTTTATTTAAATCATTGGAGATATATGAGGATAAGATTGACATGCTTTCCACAACTATTAGAATACCCATATTTTGCTTTGATTACTTCACACAAATATCCAAAATCCCCGTAATCTTGGATTGGGGCGCTGATAAAAGTACAGACCCATTAATAATAAATAAATTATTCAATATTAAGTTGGCTTCGGATTGGGCAGATTGCGTTCATATATACACTGACGGTTCTTTCCAAAAAAATTTAAATAGCACTTCTTTTGGCATATATATTCCTTCCTTAAAAATTGAAAAATCATTTAAAATATCCCACTTTGCCTCTATCTTTCTTGCAGAACAGATGGCAATTTTTTTTGCGTTAAAAATTCGTTTAAAAGATAAACTAAAAAAATTTATTATTTTCTCAGACTCTCTGAGCGTACTTAGACAGATAAAAAATAATCCATGGAACGGAAAATCTAACAACATTTTTTTAAGTATTAACCAGTTATACAATGATATTAAAGATTATGGGGGAAAAGGGGCTCTATGTTGGATCCCTGGTCACTCAGGGATTACTGGAAATGAAAGGGCAGATGCTATAGCCAAAGAAGCAGCAAACAAAAACACAGAAAAATATGAAATCCCTTCCTCAGAATTTTTCAAAGCCTCAAAAAAATTATTGTATAATAGCTGGCATAAACATTGGAAAGAATCGTCAGTGTATAAGGGGAAGAACTATGCTTTCCTGGAAAATAAATCCTGGAAAATTCCATGGTTTTACAACATAAATTTTACAAACAGAGAATATATTACAACAATAAGCAGAGTCAGAATGGGTCATTGTTCCTATCCTGCACACCTGTAGAATAGGAGTAAAAGACGACCCACTATGTTCATGTGGAAAATTTGGCGATCTAGATCATCTCTTCTTTGAATGTAATAATAACAGAGCTAATATTGATTTGCTAATTAACTGCTTGCTATCCATAGGACACCATATGCCTTTTAATATTAAATCTATACTTGCATGTCCGCTTGTAGAATCCTATAGCTATATATTTAAATTTATTAAAAAATCTAACTTAAAGATATGATATGATTAGCATCCTGGGATCCTCCTGGGGCGACCATCCTTTGTTTGTTTTGTTTTACCTTATCGACTTACAAAGAAGATACATCATTACCTCAGAACATAAGAGAATTAAAAGCGCTGTAGTGAAAAGTGGCAACAGGCATTGTTTGATTTTTAAATCTAGCAGGCTTGGAAATCCGAGGTGGATGTAAGCCATTGGTGGAAATATCCACACGATTTCTGCGGCGCGAATTTTGAATTTTTATTTAAAATATGGAATTATAACCGAAAATTGTTAAAATTTTATATTTTTTGGGTTTTTAAAGAACCATATAGTTAATATTGTTCTTTAAAAATCAAAAAATATAAAATTTCAACAATTTTCGGTTATTTTCCACTAATTAAGTGGAAAAACACACATTTTTGTTTTTTTTATAAATATATTAAACAAAATATACACTTAATTCAATTTTAAATTAAATTATAACCAACAAATAATATTTAAATGAGGAGAAATTCAAAGTTAATTATTCTATAACTTTTAGTGAAATTTAAAAAAAGGTTTATCAATCATGTATAATAATTTATAATTATTTAGGTATAATTTATCAAAAAGTATGACATTAAATTGATAATTACCCTCTTATATATGCCTACAAGACAATTATCGCTTGATTACAGCGATAATTTTCAGAAATTTTAATTTTGTGTCACATAATAACAATTTTTATAGGTTTTTTAAGATTTCTTAATAAAAATGCAAAGGTTTATAAACAAATTAACTCTAAAACATATTACAAAACATTAAAATATTTGATAAATTCTTGATAAACAATAGTTATTGGTCCTTATTAGAAAACAACCTTTTAAAACAGTTCGAGTATATTATATAATTAAAATTAGTTTAAATTTGAATATGTAATTCATAAAAATAAATAATTTTGTAATACATACTGACTTATTGTATACCTATAGGTATTTTCAGATTTCTTAATGTAGTATTAAATTTCTTTATTGGAATAAACCAAAAGGCTAATGCCTAAAATGTTTAATGCAATAATTAGACTTATTACAAACCAGGCTCTTATAATTTTTAGGAATTATGATTATAATTTGTTTTTAAAATAAGCACAATACTGTAGTTTTGTAAAATATAGAATTTTTGGCAAAAAGGAATTCCTACTTATCCAAAAATTAAATTACATTCTTTGGAATATTTAATTTTTAGTAAAATTGGTTTAATTTAAATTAATAATCAATAGAACCACTTAAATCTCAATGTTAAAAATATTGTAATTATGTATTTGGCAAAATTAAAATCTTTATGTATGATTTAACTTTCTGGTCAATATTAAGTATTAATTGTCTTTTTTCTTGTTCATGATTCATGGATTGAACCTGCGTCTTTTTCTTGATTCAATGAAGAATATTCAACTGCAATTAATATTTTCTATGTTCTTTTGCAAAGAAGTTTGATAAATTCAAGTCCTGTCTGCTTCTTCCATTAACACAAACCCAAACCTGAAATCAATACCAATTTTAAAATCAATTTAAATTGTAAAACAATTGATATTACCTAATAATGTTTAAAATTAAATAAAAATAATGTATCAATATTTATGCTACTTATTTATTCTAAAGGTAATTGTTTTACCAGCATAAAAATAATTGAATGGTTTATTGTAAAAACAAACTAAGTAACTAACTAAATAGGATTTTGTTTATTTTTTAATTTAAAAATCTTATAAAAACTAATAATGGTACTGTTTTAACATGAAAATATCCTTTTTTAATATCATAATGTGTATCTTGCTAAATAAAATATTTCTGCCTCAAAATAATAATTTAAAGCAGAAGTGTATGTAATATAAAAATGTCAAATTGCTTGTTTTAACAATAAACAATTTAATTATATTTGGAGTAAATAATAAAAGTGTACTTTCTTTTACTTTTTTTATATTTGGATTGTAACTATGGATGTGTGAATATTGAATTCAAGAATTATTTGAAATTTTAAATGGTTCAATTAGAAAATTAAAATTTTCCAATAGTAATTGAAGAAATGGAACATTGGAATTGTAATTTAAAATTTATTTTTAAATAAAAAGAATGTTATTTACTTGTCATTAACCCTTAATTAACTTATTTGAATAGATTATGATTGTAATTATTTAACTATTCAAATAATTCAAACTATTTATGTAGTTTAAATATTTAATTTTAAGTTTGAATTAAATATTACTACATAATTTATTTGGTAAAAATATTCACACACCACCAATTGTAACTAAAAATGTATTCTAAATAAAAAAAATATATCTACCTATTATTAAAAAAATTTGGTCAAATATTTCTGTTTGGGATTTTTTTCTTCATGCCGGATAAATCTTGTCTAATTGTTCCATTATTGCAGAAGCTAAAATTAATTAAATTAAATTAAAATCAATTTATATTGTAGCAAAAAATAATTAAATTAAAAACTTTAAAAATAATTCTTTAAAAGGTTTGCTTATGAATTGTCTAGTTATTTATGTACATTAAAAATGTCAGACTTTCAGATAGAACAAATGAAGGGGTCAATGCAAGAATTCTTGCACTTAAGTGCCTAAGTCACATTTTCAATTAAATTTACATTGTGGCTTCATCTAAGAGTGTTTCACATAAGGTTTCTGGTGGTATTTTCAAAGTGGCAGAAATATGTGCCCAAGTGCTTTAGTTTGCATTTACTTCAATGGGAGTTTGCCTGGTTTTTAACTTATGTGAAAACTCTTAGATGAAGCCAGAATAACAATTTAATTGAAAATGTGACTTACGACATGTCTTGCATTGACCCCTTCAAATAAAATAACTATAAAAATACTGTAAAAGATTATCACCCTGTAGTTTAAAATGCTATATTTATGTAAAAAAAACATGGAAAGCACAAAACATTTGTAATATAATCAAGTTTTGAACTGTATGCTTACAAGTGTTTAATATGACCTCTTCCAGCTGCAAACATCTTGTAGATACTCGGCAGTTCCAATTCAGCTTTTACAAATCTTCGAGCTCATAAACGTTATCTTTTATAAAGCCCCAGAGAAAGAAGTCGCACACTGTGAGATCGGTTGAATGTGTTGACCATACATGTAGTGCCAAATTGTTGGTCCCTTTACGTCCGATCCACCGATGAGGAGGCTGTTCGTTCAATAGCCTCCACTCCACCAAATGCCAATGTAGTGGGGCCCTGGACCCAGGTCCAGTTTTCGCGTAGCTACATCAAATAATTTTAACTTGAATTAATACTTAAATTGATTGAGCATTGAAAATTTCGAGAAAACATCGTTAAAAACTCACATGTATTAAGGTTTATTTACGTTGTTATTTTTATTCAAAAAAGGTTAAAACCATTCCAATTCCATGAAAACTTGGTTTAATTAAACACTTCATAAGTTTTATTATAGAAAAATAATATTCTATTTGTTTTATTACAACTTTCATAACTAAGGTGACCATTTTTCTTTAATGAAAAACCAGGACAGAGTCTGTCCGACATACACGCAGCATGCCCCCCCCCTTTCAAAAAAAACAAACGAAACTTATTTTGTTTAATGTTTTTTAATTGAAAAAAAAATGAAAATTCTAAAAAAATAAAATATAAATAAAATAAATAATAAAAAAGCATTAAACATTTAAAACAAAATCAAATAATGAATATACCTCATTTAAAACATAACAAATAATAAAACAAGACTAGCTCGAAATCAGTGCTCTATACTTTTTTGAGGAGTGGATTGCCTCCAAAATCTTTGGCTCTGTGAGTAATAATTTATAAAAATCACCACAGTCTAAATCAAAATTTAATTTGGTAGTTAAGATACTTTTTAAGGTTTCCACTTTTAATTGAGTCTTATCACAGCTCCATATATTATTAACATGACTAAACACCCTTTCTGCTTGTGCATTGGTGCCAGGTAAACACATACAATACTCCAAAATATAAACCATATTTGTAATTGGATAATCATTATTATTAAAGAATTTAATGATCTCTTGCCATTTGGATCCAACCCTTGTCTTATTCTCTTTCCAAGAATCAAGTTTTTCTTGAACAACAAACTTCTTGAGACATGTAACTTCGTCAAAGAGATCATTTTCATCAATGCCATCTTTCCTTCTGGAATTATTAATATATTCTAAGCACTCCTGAATTTCCTCAAATTCAGGTATTTTGTTTAACAAAATCCAATTGAACTTTTGAAAATTATCACTATCCGGACTTTTCCACTGTTTTAAATAATCAATAGCTGTGACATAAAATTCAAAAATGTTTTTTTCTATTGAATGTTCACATATGCTACCATCTCGTACTAACGAATTTAACATCATTTTGAAGGACAAGGTGCGAAAATTTTCATCTCGTCGTTTTTCTAATTTTTCAATGAGTTCATTATAAACTCTACAGGTTTCAATAAAGGACGTTTTTTCGCCTTCTAATTTTAAAATAGTTTTGTGAAATAAATCTGCTATATTATGTGCAAAATATAACCAGATTTCAGTTTCAGGATTATTAAAATAGTTTTTAATTAGTACTGGGCACTTATCAATTGATAAAAAATAGGACTTCAATGCTTCATACTGCTGTAAAACTCGTTCAAGTGCAGGAAGTAATGCTAACCATCGTGTATTGCTGTAACCTAACATGTTCTTGTACTCAGTACCAACAAATTCACAAAACTCTTTCAGTTTCTCTACTCTAACTGTATAAATATAAAAATGGCTATAAATTTTTACAATTAAAGCTTCAATGTCTACTGGTAATGTATCACAAGCAGTCTTGATACAATTATTGACTATGTGGGCCATACAACCCACACCAACAATCGAAGCATTGTTTAATTTACATTTAACTTTGTAAAAAACATTATTTACTCCATTTCGAGCAACACCACCAAAATTGCTATTGGTGTTATCAGTACATAAGGCCAAAACTTTATCATTTAAATTAAAATTGGTCACAGTTTCCAATATGTAGTCACTTATTATATCTGAAGTTTCTCCCGGTAAGTCTTTTACTTGTAATATTTTTAACTGAACCCCTGCTTCTGGTAGAAAATATCTAACAATGATAGGCATCAGTTTAATATGTTTATGGTTTGATGCATCAGTGCATATCGTAATAAAATTTGCTTTTGACAAATCTTCTTTCAATAGTTGTTCTGCAAAGGGTGCAAAAACTTGACAAACTATGGCCTCACTTTTTGTTCTGGCACATGAATATTTTGCCTCGAATATTTTTTGAATTAGTCGAGAAGTGCAATCATTAGATCTGAAACTCTGATTATGTTTTATGATGTGGTAGACCCAAGTACCTTCTGAGGCAGCCAGTTTTGCCTCATCATGTGTAAATGTTTTTTTTTTATAATAATTTACCACTTGCTGGCATCCTGATGTGCTGGCTACTGATGATTTATGCTTTATTGTCTTGATATGGTCTTGTAAATCCTTTATACCACTGTTTGCAATAGAGAATGACGAACCGCATATATTGCACTTGACCCTGGCACAGTCTTCAGATATTTTTCTCAAAAATGGAAATTTTTGTTGTAGTTCTGAGTTAAAAGAGCATTGCCTCCTCTTTTTTTTTGGATTTGAGGCCGACATGGTATTTAGTTTAGGAGTCAGCTGCTAAAAATATACAATAATTACAATATTGAACTTAACAAGATTATTATTTCCATTAATATTATTAATAAAATTGAAAGAGGCAAATCAAATTCAATTAAAGTAATACATACCAGTAATTATTAGTATTTATTCCATATATTGTATTAATATATTATCTACTTAGTAAATTCTACTAGGAATTTCCTAGACAACACAAAAACGCCGGTAAACATAATACCTAACCAACAAATAACCCATAGAATAATAATATATCAATACCAATGTTATTACACCATCATTTAAAAATAAATAAAAGTAACTAGATTGCGAGGTCACGACAAAAAGTCACTAGATTAAAGTGCGACAGAGTATTTTAACGATCGTTTAGCAGGAAAGAGAAAGAAAACTGTAGAGTTCCGTGCGTTCTAGATACAAGCATGCTTGCAACTCCGATTCGACGATATTAGAGATGTGCAAATAATGGCTCAATCATAAAAATTTTTTTTATTAAAAAATGAGTACAAACCAGGACCGAATCTGCGAAACCAGGACAAAACCAGTACACAATTGAAACCAGGACACATGAGTAAAAACCAGAACCTGTCCTGGGTAAACCAGGATGGATGGTCACCTTATTCATAACATTTGTTTAAGGAAAACATGGACAAAAAAACCGAAACGGTTAATTCTACGTATTTTTTATTAAAAACGCGGTAGTGATGCTACATTTGACTTAAACAATGTTTAATAAACATGCCTATATCCACCTAATATAATGTTAAAGCAGGAATTAACAATTTTACTTACCTAAAACAAAGAAAATCTTGGTTAAACAACACAACACTTACAAAGCGTTTCAGCCATTTGCAATTTCTGTGACAGAACGGACGGGTTGGTGAACAACCAATCACAACAAAGGAAATCATGTGGAACATAACATATGGTCAATCCCACCAATGGTATACATCCACCTCGGTTTTCCAAGCCTGCTTGATTTATTTTACTGTTGCCTATTGTCAAATTCCCCTTATACTTAAATTCCTATTTGACTTTCACGCGCATGCGCCACCAATCCCACGAGGAAACTTTTAAAAATGAAATTTGAAATAAAATGAAATTTGAAAAAGGTATATATTAAAATTTAAATAAACTAGATCTGAAACCATTATATATGAAGGAAAACAAAGAAATATATTTAATTTAAAACACTGAATAAAAAAGTAGACAACCCGGTTAACGACCGGTTTTGACATTTCAAAAGTAAACAAATGTTCTACATGGCATATTTAAAAGAAACTTTGAGACATTAGCAAGATGGAATAAGTGCCTCTAACGCTCAAATAGATACAACCAATCAAAGGTAAGGTTGATAACCACATAGATACATTTGTTCGTTTTAAGGTTAAACTATGGAATTTACTGGCAAACCAAAGGCAATAAGGAAATCTAGGAACAAAAATGGGCTCGACGCTGCTTGTCTTCACTGAAGTAACATCCGGCCGGGCTGTAAACAAAAGTTAAACAAACATAGGTCTCCCAAACTACAGTACGGTGGAGCCAGTGCTGCCAGAGCAGATGGTCGGATAATCCGTATATATTCGTGGAAAGGGTGGGGGGAAGCCTCGAAAAATCCGTAAAAATCCGTTTTTGTCTAAATTTCGAAAAATTTCTTCTATAAGGGGGATTTTCGTGACAAAACATACCTTTCGTCAAAGAAAATCCGAAACATCTCAGAATTTTTCGGGGGAGTTTCAGAAGTTTGAACCTCTTCGTAGTATTTTATATACAGATTCGGATATATAATAAACATTGACTTTGAGATCAAAATATTGCCACAATGCAGTTCAATGCACTGAACTGGAGTCAGTATTGGTTAGTCGTTACTATTGGTGGCATTGCGCCGCTTATATATTGGCAGCAATAACAACGTGTTATAAAACCTTAACAAATGATATGAAACTATCGTTCTCTTTGTCACACTCAATGAAAAAGCATATGTTTCGCATATATTCGGCGTTTAAGAACCCTATATTAAGAACACATCCTTTTTCAATCCGCTTTCTTTTTCTGTCTAACGTAGTAAAAAGGAAGAGGAATAGAAGCGTGACAAAGATGATCAAAAAACGGGGCAAAAATGATGTTTTTTTAGTATTAGTATGAAGCTATCTTAAAAATCCGTAAAAATCCGTATTTGATGAAAATCCGTTCAAAATCCGTTTCCAATTTCTCTAGACCTGGAAAATCCGTAAAAAACGGATAAATCCGTTCATCTGGCAGCACTGGGTGGAGCATTTGAAAACACAATCGTAGCATTTATAACTGTAAGTCAGTGTTGCCAACCTTTGAGAATCAAATTTCCCACAAAGAGGGTAAAAATTTCCCTTTTTTACGAAAATTTTCCCACGAATTTTAAAAATGATAAAGTTTATTTTGGCATGGGTATTTTTTGTTTTTAAGAAGAAAAATATTTTGAGAAACGGAGAAATTTTAATTAAAAAAATGATAATTTTTTTAAAATCATTCATTTGATGAACTAGACATTACGAATTGCGTTTGTAAATTAAAACTAGTTTAATCTAACACTTTTCATACAGCTTATAAAATAATACTTCACCAGCTTTTACAAAAATACTACACAGAAACACAGGCCTACTTATTACGAGGCGTTAAAATCCGAAATGTATTCCATCTCACCGCAGCGAATTGTAATCTAGAGTCCCGTCAGACGGTTCTCTATTGCGCTCCCGTTAACAGAGTGACGTCATCCAATGACGCAATCTTAGGACGGTAAGCAGATCTTTTTTCCTTAACCAACGTCCCGAGTCCGCCCGCTTCGAAGTCAACCCAAACCCAACAACACAACCCAACCGACCCCGCCCCATTGCCCCCCCCCCCGCCCCATTGAGTAAAAATATATTATATAACTAGCAAAATGATTATGAGGAAAGGTAAATAAATTAAAATATTAATGTAAAATTAAATATAAATGCTTTTAAGGCCACATTGTATTATTTCGGTATATAAATTCTTAAAAAAAAAAATAAAAAAAGTTGTAGAGGCGCCAAGTATCGAACCTTGTATCTCTCGCATGAAAAGCAGGCGCCCTTCCATCGAGCTACCGAGCTTATTGTAATAATCCTATCGCTCGAAAAATAATACCGATTTACAGTGTGTGACGTCACAAAGTGGAATACATTTCGGATTTTAACGCCTCGTCACTTATTGCTACAAATCGCACGGATAATTCTGTAAATCCTTGAGTATATTTCAAATTGTAAGCAGGGTTGCCGTTTTGCCAGTAATTGAATGTGAACCAGGAATTTACCAGTAAAAAACTTGAAAGTTGGAACGAAAATTTTTATGGCGTGATTCAACTTAGATCATCAAGTGTGATGCGGAGTATATACACTGTATTTATAAATACTCTGCTAAAAAAATAAAATTAAAAATTAACTGCATTGTATGCAAACCAAAAGTATTCTGCCAGGAATACAACGTAAATTTTTTGCCAGTAATTTCCAGTAATAGATTTTAGTTAATCCAGGAATTTAGCATTGACCTTCCGGCAACGCTGATTGTAAGAAAAACTTGAAGCGAGCATAGAGCAGGAAAGCTATGTACGCAAGTTTGTGACGATTCACATAGAGCGTATGGCCAGGATGTATCCCCATCATCAGTGACGTCACTATTAGGGCGCTGGTTTGTTGACTTTGGCTGTCCACAAACTTGATATGTTTAAGCTGTTATTTTTAAAAGAAAAAGTAGTACCTATTATAGGTATAATACTACTATAGTAAACATTTTTTCGGTAATTTTTTTTTTATGAATGTTGATTGGACTTTTTTTTCTAGTTGTTTTAGTTGAAAATTGATTGGACTTTACAATTTCCCACGAATATAGGATTTTATGTTAAAATTTCCCTTTTCCCTTTGGCACTTAAAATTTCCCACGAATCGGGAAATTTCCCACGAGTTGGCAACACTGCTGTAAGTGATTAATGTTTAATCGTTGCAGATTTAACTGAACGTCAAACATAATAAGTACAGCCCTAAATAACGTGTTTCCTTACTATAAATCTTTATTTTAGATAAAACTACACCAAAGCATTGTTGTTCTAAGGTTGAAATTATCACGGGTTGTTCCTAGGTAAAAATGTTTAAATGAAATATTACATAAAATAAAAAATACGACTAAAAATGGTTTACTTAATTAAAAACACGTAGCATAAAATGTGCATGCTACAAAATTATAAAACCTGTAATTCTTGAATTTTTTTAATAAAATTTAAAATTTGTCGATAAACTTCAGTAAATTAAATATTGTACCACTTTAATTTGAATTATCTTAATTTGGAGGGGCAGGAGGCTGGGGGTTGCACTTAAAAACTAACTTTTTTTCGCAAACTTTAATTTAAATTCTGCTTGCGCAGAACTTATATAAATTTGATAATAATAACTGAGATATGGGTGTGCCAAAATCCACCAGCCGCCACTGCTTGGTTGTCCTCTTTTGTTTGTCTTGTGAAAAGCGTTCAATTGACAGATGTAAGACCGCCCTGTAGCTGACACTTATCACTTCACACTTTCTTGAGGGTAGGGTAATCCACAATGGAATGTGGGGTAGTCTCTACTCACTATATTATGTGTGGGTTTTAGGCTTTTATGTTTTTAAGAGGTCGCTATCCGAGACGTCTTGCTATGTCTAGAGTTAGAACGTGACTGACCTTTTGCCGCTTTGTTATTGGCGGCTTAATTTTTTTATATGAGTATCAAAATCAGTGGCGTAGCTAGCCTCGAGGGGGCCCCGTATCAAAAATCTGGTAGGGGCCCTTATACCGGAAAAGGTGCTGGCAAAATTTTTTTTAGGGTATCACTTTTTTGCATTTACCAATTTTTATAATTTAATAAATAATATATGTGGGTGAATCTTACGAAATGTCCCCCGATGGTGTTACCCCGTGATATTTAATAAATCTAAATGAGTTTAACCTACACTTTTATTGTGTTTGGATCTTTCATAATTAAGTAGATATTACAGCTCAGGTTGTGCCTCGGTGGTGTAGTGGTCAGAGCTCCTGGGTACGAGCCGAGAGGTCGTGGGTTCGAATCCCACTTGGGTATGGTTGTTTATTTGTGTTTGTCCATTGTGTATAGTCCTTCGGAGGGGACTTTAAGCCGTCGGTCCGTTCCTACCCCTAACCCACACAAGCCATTCAGTTGGCTTATGGGACATCTTAGTTTGGATGTAAGGGTGGAACTAAAAGAGCACTTTATAATTTATAATTTATAATTAGATTACTTTACTTAATTATAATAAATTATAATTTATAATAGAAATTAGATTTTTAAACAAAATTAATTATTTTTTACAATGTTTTAAAAGTCTAAAACCTATCCTCCGTGACTGTTACTCTTATTAGGTTAACCTATATGTTTTCAAATATCTGAGTAAGTAGTAGTAGTAAAAGCATACTAAAAATATCAGTTCACTAGGTAAGTAAATTAAACACAATATTAAAAATTAAAAGAAACAATTTATGTAGGTGTTCCAAAAATTGATTCTATTCTCCGTGAATATGTTTTTGCTTTAAATTTTATGCAACGAATGGCGCTTTAATCATTTCAAATAAGCAAAAACCTCTGTTTACGACATTATAGATGCATGTGATTCCTGAAGGTCAGTTAGAATTTATATGCAGATGAGAGTGTTGCTGTTTTATAATTCAAAGTTTAAGTTCATTAATTTGCTATTTAAAAACCTATCCACCGTGAAGTGTAATATCTCAGTAAGTAGATTTTTTTATAAATATTTTATTTATGAACAATTGTATTTTTAAAAATATTAAGGTGTCAAAAGATATAATAACTTATTTCAAATATACAAAGGTTTTAAAAAAATCATACGAAATCCTAACCTCCGTGAACCTACCTTCCGTGAAGCTCTAATATTCAAAATGTATGATTTCCTAAAATTCTTGCATTAGTGCAGAACCAATTATGGTATGTTATTACTAGAGCTGGCTTCCCAAAAACCCCATTTAGACTAACAGTGAAACAACCAAAAATAAAAAATAATCATTTTCACTTGGGGGACATCTCAATATATTCACCCATTTATACATAGCTTTTTATGTACAGGCAAATTTTAAAATTTGCTCTGGTTTTAGTCATTTACCGCTCTTCAACATCTTTTAAAAGGTTTCTATTTTAAAATAAAGGCAAGCCATTTGAAATAATTGTAACGCTTATAATTATTTGCGGGCAGAAACATTTCGTATGGGTTAACGGGAAACAGGAGGGTATTCAGGAAAATTTTAATTTAATAAATCGAAGAATAAACAATTAAATAATAAAGTAAAGTAAAGTAAAGTGCTCTTTTAGTTCCACCCTTACATCCAAACTAAGATGTCCCATAAGCCAACTGAATGGCTTGTGCGGGTTAGGGGTAGGAACGGACCGACGGCTTAAAGTCCCCTCCGAAGGACTATACACAATGGTCAAACACAAATAAACAACCATACCCAAGTGGGATTCGAACCCACGACCTCTCGGCTTGTACCCAGGAGCTCTGACCACTACACCACCGAGGCCGGTGGTGTAGTTTATTTTATTTGATGCCTCAATTTTTTTAACATGTGGCTAATATGTTTTTTGCTTACGCATGTCGAAGCCAATCGGGGCCCCCCTAGCCGGGGGCCCCGTATCATTGATACGGCTGATACCGCGGTAGCTACGCCCCTGATCAAAAGAAAAGGAGAGAAATTGTCATAATATTTTTAGTATTTGTTTGATAGTTGCAGTTGACGGTAGCAAAGTTTAACAGTTGTCTACACAGTGCTTGACCTTGTCACGAGCTTACTAAAAATGAATTAGTCAAAAATGACTAATTGTCATAGCAAAAAATCAGCCACTAATAATTTTCGTCAACAGAAACTTGTATCCCGGATAATTAGCAGTCAACTCCTATGTAAAATTGTCCGCTGAATCCGAAAATGTAGTCAAAAGTTGAGTGATCAATGGTAGAACAGTTTTTGAGATATAGTCCGGGATACAAATTGCTGTGGACCTTTTCCAGTTGATATTCAGAAAGTAGGAATTGTAATTCAGTTATTCCAGTTGATATTCAGATAGTAGGAATTGTAATTCAGCTATTCCAATTGATTTTAAGAGAGTAGCATATGTAATTCAGATAACACAATTGATTTTCAGAAACTTGCAATTGTAATTCAGAAAGTAGCAAATGTTTTTCAGATTAAATCAAATCCCTGCTGAAAATGACGGATGATTGCGGATATAAATTCTTCGTCAAAACCGGATAAAAGCAGATGATTGCGGGTATAAATTCTTCGTCGAAGCCGGATAAAAGCAGATAAAAGCGGGTAAAAATATAATCTGATAACATCTGCTTTTGTCCGCATAGCTATATCCGCAAACACCCGGTTGGTTGTGTTTTATGTCCGGTTAGTGCACCCCCGCAATCATCTGCAATCATCTGTTTTTAACCGTCTTCACTGTGTTTCGTTTATATCTGAATTTGTCCGGAATCATCTGCAAACGTCTGCTTACGTCTGTTTTTATCCGCGATTACCTGCATTTTTTTTCGTCTATTTTTGTCGGATTTTATCTGCAAACGTCTGGTTTTATCCGCAAGCATATGCTTTTACCCGCGAACATCTGCAATCATCCGCGAATATCTGCTTTCATCCGCGAATATCTGATTTTATCCGCCAACATCTGCTTTTATCCGCGAACATCTGCTTTCATCCGCGAACATCTGCAGTCACCCGCGAACAACTGCTTTTATCCTCGAACATCTGCAATCACCCGCGAACATCTGCTTTCATCCGCAAACGTCTGGTTTTATCCGCAAAAATCTGTTTTCATACGGTTTCACCCACAAACATGCTTTTATCTGCGAACGCCTGATTTCATCCGGTTAGTGCACCCCCGCAAACATCTGCTTTTATCCGCGAACATCTGCAATCACCCGCGAACATCTGCTTTCATCCGCGAACATCTGCAATCATCCGCGAACATCTGCTTTTATCCGCAAACATCTCATTTTATCCGCGAACATCTGCTTTTATCCGCAAACATCTGCTTTCATCCGCGAACATATGCAGTCACCCGCGAACAACTGCTTTTATCCGCAAACATCTGATTTTATCCGCAAACATCTGCTTTTATCCGCAAACATCTGATTTTATCCGCAAACATCTATTTTAATCTGCAAACATCTGCTTTTATCCGCAAACATCTGATTTTATCCGCAAACATGCTTTTATCGGCAAACATCTGCTTTTATCCGCAAACATCTGATTTTATACGCAAACATCTGCTTTTATCCGCAAACATCTGCTTTTATCCGCAAACATCTGATTTTATCCGCAAACATCTGATTTTAATCGAAAACATCTGATTTTATCCGCAAACACCTGCATTTATCCGCAAATATCTGCTTTTATCCGCGAACATCTCCAAACATCTGCTTTTAATTGCAAATCTCTGCTTTCATCCGCGTTCGGTTTGCCTGTATTTCCTTTGTCCATTTCGGTCCTGTTTCGTACGCAAACGTCTGGTTTCATTCGCGCTTTTTGTTTTCCTTTTTCTCGTGTATATACTTTAGTTAAGTTTACCTGCTTTGTCAAATTTTACTGAGCTTTAACTAACTGGTTGTTAGCCGTTCACGGCACACAACTTTATAACAAGAAGAACTTTATAAAAAGAATTATTTGAATAAAAACAACCTGTAAAGGAATTAAGTTTATTCAACACGACATTTTCTCAATGGGAATAGTACATTCTGTAACAAGTTTGGAATACAGCATATTCCGCTCGAGGAAAAATTTGACACACGAGCCGAAGGCGAGTGTGACGGTTTTACGAGAGTGGAATAAGCTATTCCAAACGTGTTTCAGACATTATTTTCTCTACGACTACGTAAGAATAGTAACGCTTATATAATTTTAAGCAGAGAAAAGAAACCAAGCAGTTTTTGACATTTAAGTTTTTTGTATTGTCAAACCATTTTCTGCCGTCACAATTTTATAATGTAAATTATAATAAATTTAAACAAATGGTATGCCTAAATCTTTATTATAATTAAAAATAGTTATTTACACTAACTAATAAAAAAAATAACATTGTAACAAATACAAAACTAATTTTACAAGTAATCTATGTCAACATCTATGAATCTGTCAAAACTTGAAAGCCGGTATAGTAGGTAACTGGTTTATCATTTTAATATCAAATTTATTATAATTTTGATTTGTATATTTAAAAAACAATAAATATAACTAATTTTTTGTGCCTAAACCTTAATTATACAACTGCTATTATTTTTTAATTAATAAATAATACAGTAATTTTAAATATTTTTAAATTTTTTACGTTTAGTAAACAGACAGGAAATGTCGTTACTTGTGACCATTCTTAAACAAGAGTGGGAATATTCTCGCACAGTATTGCAGAAAATCATCCTTTCTATGATCAAAAATTACACTAGAATGTTACTATTCTTAAGTAGTCGTAGAGAAAATAATTTAATTATATTCACCAGATTTAAATTTAAAAATCAGGTACCTATACTATAGTGAAGAGTACCACAGAAATAATAAGTCTATTAATTCTTACATATATATTAAAAATATTGGTTATGCCAAAATTAAAAAGTTTTTAAAGTTAGATGAAAAATTCTACGCCTAAATAAGTGTTTCCCAAACAAATTCCATACAAATTGAAGATGTTATAATTCCAAATGTACTTGAAATTAAACATATATGTTTTCTAACAATTAATTTAAATGTAAGCTTAATGATTAAAAAATATCTATTTATGTCCTTTAACAAAGACCTTATTTGTTTTTTACCAAATAATATTGAAGTTCAATAAACTTATTTCCTTTACAGGTTGTTTTTATTCAAATAATTCCTTTTAGAGTTATAAAGTTGTGTGCCAGTTAGTTAAAGCTCAGTAAAATTTTACAAAGCAGTTAAACTAAACTAAAGTATACACGAGAAAACCCTGCTTAAAATACCCCATAGAGACCCTGTTCAAACCGATAGATATTTGTATCGGGATGTATGGTGTTTCTATAGGGCACAGCAAACGGAAAATTATAGAGGTGTATAGGATGACGCCAAGTTTGAATATCGATTTCTAAATCTCCCTACGGTATAGAGTGGTATTCGTCAGTCGAGCGTTTCAATACTCTCCACAGTATAGAGGTCGTAATTTCACTTTTGAACTAGTTTTAATATAAACATTATTTTATGCTTAAAAAAAACTATATACGACATGATTGTGATTTTTTTCATTTTATTAATTAATTAAGCTGTGTTGAATATTTTTCCTAAAGGAATAATTGCCAATGGGCCATTAATTCATTTGTTCGTAGATGCTACAATAACCTGCACTGGTGTGTACTTTTTCATCAACCAGATTTAAATATTACAAAACTATACCAGTGAAGATAGTGCAGGGTCTACCAACAGACCTAATTACTAAATTATTAAAGTTTAATAGCATATCGATCATTTTTCAACATAACCTCTTAAATTTTTAATACAAATATAGGTACTTTATATAATACATAAATATACTTAACATCATATCCTCTGTGCTTTACATACCTGAGTTGTTACAGTAAATAAAAATCAGACAAAGGAACCAAAGAAAGGAACTATTTTCAACAAAATCATATGGAGAAATGAGAAAATTCATCCATCAAAAGATCAAAACTTCTTGCAATATTACACCCTCTTTTTATACTCTCAGAAATATTGACTAGAACAGTATTAGAGAGACTCCAGTTTCTATAACTTGGTAGAGTAAAGAGAAGTCGAAACCGTTGCGATATTGCATTGCGCTGTTTTTGTATAATTCTCGGGGACATTAACGAAAATCATTGCCAGTAAAATTCGAAAAGCTTGAGTTTCTATGTCTCTGAGGAGAATAGGAATCCGAAGTTGCTGCACCATTGGACTGAACCCTTTTTTAATAATTTCTAGAGACATATATGACTGCACCATTCGACAGGGTCGAGTTTCTACTCCTCTGTTGAATATAGAAAATCAAAATAATGTATCTTGTAAGACACCATTGAGTTTGACTTTAAATATAGTCGTGCATAGGTATAGAGCCGAAAAATATAAAAACAAAGCACGATTCAATACAGTTATGATAAAACTTTAAGATTTGATATTCAAACGCGGAGTCATCCTATACACTTCTATAATTTTTCGTTTGCTGTGGGTGTATCGGTTTGTATAGGACCCATAGTTGAGATTTATGGTTGTTCTATAGGGATATCCACCCTTGATTTATTTGCTATCGGTTTCAATGGGGAAAATACACATAAATGTAGAAATTAGTTTTTCCCCTATAGAACCCCATAGGTTTTAATAAAATTTTGTCAAATGTTTTATGGTTGCTCTATAGGGATATCCCTATATATCCTTCATTGAGTTATTTGCTATCGGTCTCTATAGGGCAGGGCTCCCAGCAGGTAGTTTTTTTAAAGACTTGTCTATATTTTTGTCTTTAGTCTATAAAAGTCTATTTTTTTACCTAAAGTCTATAAAGTCTATATTTTCTGTTAAAATCAACTATTAAAAATATTTTTTTTAATGTAAATATTCACAGTTTTATAAATATCGAAACCACAGTAAACCAAGTGAAACATTCGAAAACTTCGCAGTTTACATTTAAAGTTCCCGCCGTCCAGACCCGAACCGCCCGCCAAAATTATTGCTGAATTGTTTCTGGTTTGGTCTAGGGTTTCGTTTACGTTTATAGTTTCGGTTCGCTAGGTTAACACTAGCTATATATGGAGTATTCCATACCAAATCGACCACTTTTGAACCCGACCCCTTTAGATTTTGCTGAAACTTTTCCATCCTTTTCTACCCTTTGAAAAACATTTTTGAAAATTTTTTCAAATTTTTTTGTCCAACCTCAAAAAAGTTATGAATTTAAAAAAAAAATGGCTTTTTTATTTTCAAATAGCCCTAACTTTTTTAGAAATTGACTTTTGGGTACCTTTTTTTTTAATTTTTGTTTTTGAATGAACTTTTCAAAAAATACACGAAAAAATACACGAAAAAAATTTAACATGATCAATTATATAAAATAATCGTTTTTTTTAAGTAAATTCGTCATTTTTTCGAAGTTCGCCATTTTTTTTTTGTTTTTTTCTCAAAAAAAACTTCAATTAATTTGACAACTATCCCCGCTAATCCCAAAGTGGGCCGATTTTTTTTTTGTATTTTTTTTATTTATTTAAAAAAAAATTGTCGAATTTTCAAAAATGGAAAAAAATATTATACGTTAAAAAAATTTAAAAAAAATCGGCCCACTCCGGGATTAGCGGGGATAGTTGTCAAATTAATTGAAGTTTTTTTTGAGAAAAAAAAACAAAAAAAAAAAATGGCGAACTTCGAAAAAATGACGATTTTACTAAAAAAAACCGATTATTTTATATAATTGATCATGTTAAATTTTTTTCGTGTATTTTTTCGTGTATTTTTTTGAAAAGTTCATTCAAAAACAAAAATTAAAAAAAAAGGTACCCAAAAGTCAATTTCTAAAAAAGTTATGGCTATTTGAAAATAAAAAAGCCATTTTTTTTTAAATTCATAACTTTTTTGAGGTTGGACAAAAAAATTTGAAAAAATTTTCAAAAATGTTTTTCAAAGGGTAGAAAAGGATGGAAAAGTTTCAGCAAAATCTAAAGGGGTCGGGTTCAAAAGTGGTCGATTTGGTATGGAATACCCCATATGCATTTTTCATGAAATTAGTAAGTACCTAGTATCTATCAAAGAACATGTGACAAAGAATGTGTTCCTATTCTATGTTTTATCATCCATTCCACCACCCTAAAAAATTATGTTCAGACGATAGCAAAGGCAAGTGTATAACTATAGTTTTGATTATTAAAAATTATACATTTATATTATTTAATAAAAACAAAGTTTAAACGTACTTGTACTGACATAAAAAAATTAAATTGAATTATTAAGGAAGTGTGCCGAAAATAAAAAAATGACTAAAATATGTATGGCTCAACTAATGTTTGAAGGAGTGAACCATCCCAAAAAAGAAGCGAGGAAGGTAACTTACAAGATTAGTCGTCTAGCCCAAGATTTAGAAAAACATAAGGCGAAAGTTATAGATCAGCTGCAGCCCACCAAAAAAAAACACATTAAATGACTGATGCCAGTGCCTTTTATATAAATGTGAATCTATTTATTATAAGTTATAATTTATTACAGAATTTAATTTTTTTTTGTTATTTATGTATTTTATAACAGTTATGGTTACTTGTTAAATTTAATTCAATAAAAATTTATAATTTCAAGTTATCTCTATGTATTTTTAATTCAAATTTAGATCTTTTATCCCAAAAAAAATGGATACCTCCATTTTATAGTTATTTCGGTAATTAATTTGGTCTATATTTGGTCGTTTATTTTTTATTATTAGTCTCTTAAGTCACTATTTCTCGCAACATGGACTGCTGGGAGCCCTGCTATAGGGAAAATGTAAAATTTATGGTGTGCCTATAGGTAATTTCCTATACATTTTCTATTGGGCCGTATCCGGAAAAAACCATGGACAAATGCACATATTGAATCCGGTAGCGTCCGATAGATTATTTTGTATAGGTCTCTATGGGGTATTTTAAGCAGGGAAAGGAAAACAAAAAGCGCGAATGAAACCAGACGTTTGCGTACGAAACAGGACCTATGTAAATGGACAAAGGAAATGCAGACAAACCGAACGCGGATGAAAGCAGAGGTTTGCAGTTAAAAGCAGATGTTTGCAGATGTTCGCAGAAAGCTCAGTAAAATTTGACAAAGCGGATATACTAAACTAAAGTATACACGAGAAAAAGGAAAACAAAAAGCGCGAATGAAACCAGACGTTTGCGTACGAAACAGGACCGAAATGGACAAAGGAAATGCAGGCAAACCGAACGCGGATGAAAGCAGAGATTTGCAATTAAAAGCAGATGTTTGGAGATGTTCGCGGATAAAAGCAGATATTTGCGGATAAATGCCGGTGTTTGCGGATAAAATCAGATGTTTGCGATTAAAATCAGATGTTTGCGGATAACATCAGATGTTTGCGGATAAAATCAGATGTTTTCGGATAAAATCAGATGTTTGCGGATAAAATCAGATGTTTGCGGATAAAAGCAGACATTTTCAGATTAAAATAGATGTTTGCGTATAAAATCAGATGTTTGCGGATTAAAACAGATGTTTGTGGATAAAATCAGATGTTTGCGGATAAAAGCAGATGTTTGCGGATAAAATCAGATGTTTTCGGATAAAATCAGATGTTTGCGGATAAAATCAGATGTTTGCGGATAAAAGCAGACATTTTCAGATTAAAATAGATGTTTGCGTATAAAATCAGATGTTTGCGGATTAAAACAGATGTTTGTGGATAAAATCAGATGTTTGCGGATAAAAGCAGATGTTTGCGGATAAAATCAGATGTTTGCGTATAAAATCAGATGTTTGCGGATAAAAGCAGATGTTTGGAGATTAAAACAGATGTTTGCGGATAAAAGCAGATGTTTGCGAATAAAATCAGGTTCGCGGATAAAAGCAGATGTTTGCGGATAATATCAGATGTTTGCGTATAAAATCATATGTTTGCGTATAAAAGCAGATGTTTGCGGATAAAAGCAGATGTTTTCGGATAAAATTAGATGTTTGCGGATAAAATCAGATGTTTGCGGATAAAATCAGATGTTCGCGGATAAAACCAGATGTTTACGGGTAAATGCAGATGTTTGCGGTTAACATCAGATGTTTGCAGATAAAATCAGATGTTTGCGGATAAGAGCAGATATTTGCAGATTAAAATAGATGTTTGCGGATAAAAGCAGATGTTTGGAGATTAAAACATATGTTTGCGGATAAAAGCAGATGTTTGCAGGTGAAATCTTATGAATCAGACTTTTGCGGACTAAATGAGATGTTTACGGATTAAAACAGATGTTTGTGGATTAAAATAGATGTTCGCGGATGAAAGTAGATCTTCACGTATAAAAGCAGATGTTTGCAGGTGAAATCGGATAAAGCAGACGTTTGCGGATTAAAGTAGATATTTGCGGATAAAATCAGATAAAACCGGGTGAATGCAGATATAAACTCAAATACAGGTATTTGCGGATGAAAACAGATAAAAGCAGACATAGATCTAAATAGATAAAACCCGACGTTCGCGGATAATATTTATACCCGCAATTGCAGATAAAACCCGACATGCCGGGTAAAATCAGATATGTCGGATAAAAACAGATATAAATGGACATAAAACTAGCTTGGTTTTTTATCCGCAATCATCCGATATTACCCGTCTTTTTCAGCAGGGATGTAATTCAGCCGCAGCAATTGTTTCAGGAACAGTGGGTTGCATACAGTAAATCGATGATGAATGAAAGTACACGTTATCTTTATTAACTAAATAAATGAAATTTATATAAAGTACAAATGAAGAAAATTCGGTCCTTACTTGCAATAAGTTGACAATTATGACAAGTATACCTACTTAAATGGTGATAAATTTGTTTATTATTCTCAATTCCATGGAAACAAAGCAATATACAAAGAAATACATTAAATTGAGATTTTAGAAAATAAGTAAAATGAAGTATGAAAATGTTACCATTTGTTAATTTCTGAATTTCAATTGACATATTCTGAATTACAATTGTCACTGTCTGAATACTATTTGTAATTTCTGAATATCAATTGCTACTGTCTGAATATCATTTGCAATATCTGAATTACATCAGCTACTTTCTGAATATCATTTGAAATATCTGAATAACATCTGCTATTTTCTGAATTTCATTTGCAATATCTGAAAATCAATTGCTGCTTTCTGAATATCAATTGCTACTTTCTGAATATCAACTGGAAAAGGTGTAGTTATTAGTGACTGCTTTTTTACTTTGAAAACTAGTAATTATTGACTAATTCATTTTTAGAGAGTACGTCATTAAAAACCAGTTGTATTTTTTGTGATTTTGTTTTTGTTAATTTAATAAATATATTTTATGCTAAATTTCAGCAGTTTTTTTACTTTTTTAATTGCATATTGCCAGTTTGTCGCAAAATATATATTTTTTTAAATTTTAGTGCTTAGAATTAAAATATTATATTTAAATATAAAAGGGGATCACCAAAGTGTTATTTTAGTTCAAAGTAACATATCTTTATGTAATGTTGGTAACACTGGTCATGTACAGTTTGAATAAAGTCAGTTCATACTACGATGAGTGGTGTTTCGCAGTCGAAAACGTGTTCGTTCTAGAAGGACTTACAAAGTCTTTAGAAGGCACGGAGATGGACAGAGCAATAGTTGCAAAAGCGAAGGCTAAATTAATTTTAACGCTAGACCCTTCGTTGTATGTCCATGTAAAGGATGCAAAAACGTGCAAGGAGGCGTGGGATAAAATCAAAAATCTATACGAGGACGCTGGTTTTACAAGAAAAATAGGACTCTTGAGATCCCTTCCCACATGGCAAGAACTTGCAACCTAAACGTTCCAAAAACGTCCCTTGTGACATTGTTACATTATCGTTAATGTAACATAAACGTACTAATAACGTCATGGGGACTGCTAATGTCCGCCTTCAAAGATGTAACATTGTTACGTCACAAAATTAACGTTGCTGTACTGTGATCAGAGCTGGGCAAAGCACTCAAAAAAAGTGCTTCGAGCACCAAGCACCAAGCCCTTTGGAAAAGTAATTGCCAGCACCAAGCATCAAGCACTTTGAAAACTTTAAGTGCTTGCAATTACCAATTACCGAGAAAAGTAATTGAAAAATTCAATTACCAAGCACCAATTACTCAAAAAGTGCTTGCAAGCACTTTTTTCTTAAATAAATTACCAATTACCAAGCACTTTTTAGTTTTCCAATTGCTTCCTACCCAATTAATTAACATTTTTATTTTAAAAATAAGAAACATTTTTGGATGATCGTTATATTAAAATAGAGACCCTGTTAAAACCGATAGATATTTGTATCGGAATGTAGGGTGTTTCTATAGGGTGTATCGGTATGTATAGGACCCATAGTTGGGATTTATGGTTGTTCTATAGGGATATCCACCCTTGATTTATTTGATATTGGTTTTAATGGGGAAAATACACATAAATATAAAAATTAGTATTTCCCCCATAGGACCCCATAGGTTTTAATAAAATTTTGTCAAATGTTTTATGATTGTTCTATAGGGATATCCCTATATATCCTTCATTGAATTATTTTCTATCGGTCTCTAT
The DNA here is from genome assembly GCA_921294245.1 of Brassicogethes aeneus. Classification (NCBI taxonomy): domain Eukaryota; kingdom Metazoa; phylum Arthropoda; class Insecta; order Coleoptera; family Nitidulidae; genus Brassicogethes; species Brassicogethes aeneus. Next base: position 46,746,635 of record OV121133.1, read on the forward strand.
AGGGAAAATGTAAAAGTTATGGTGTGCCTATAGGTAATTTCCTATAAATTTTCTATCGGGCCGTATCCGGAAAAAACCATATTGAATCCGGTAGCGCCCGATAGATTATTTTGTATAGGTCTCTATGGGGTATTTTAAGCAGGGAATTAAAGTGAAGAAATCATCAAAAAATAAGTACAAATTATCTGCAAGAAGGAGAAAGGTACTGGCCAAGTCGGCCTTCAACCAACCAATCACATTAAAGCTTATGCTGCACCGCACACCGCATTAGATGATGATGATGAAACCACAGGGTTGTTACTAAGGGCATTTCCCTCTAGAGTCTAAAGTGCTCGGGAGAACTTTAAATGCTTGCAAGCCCTCAAATCTGATAGTGCTTGCAAGACCTTTAGTGCTTGCAAGCCCTTTAAAGTGCTTGCAAGCCTTTTAAGTGCTTGCAAGCACCGCACACCGCATTAGATGATGATGATGAAACCACAGGGTTGTTACTAAGGGCATTTCCCTCTAGAGTCTAAAGTGCTCGGGAGAACTTTAAATGCTTGCAAGCCCTCAAATCTGATAGTGCTTGCAATACCTTTAGTGCTTGCAAGCCCTTTAAAGTGCTTGCAAGCCTTTTAAGTGCTTGCAAGCACCGCACACCGCATTAGATGATGATGATGAAACCACAGGGTTGTTACTAAGGGCATTTCCCTCTAGAGTCTAAAGTGCTCGGGAGAACTTTAAATGCTTGCAAGCCCTCAAATCTGATAGTGCTTGCAAGACCTTTAGTGCTTGCAAGCCCTTTAAAGTGCTTGCAAGCCTTTTAAGTGCTTGCAAGCACTCAAATGGCTTGAAATGCGAAATTCAATTACCAATTACCAAGCACTTTTTATAAAGGGCTTCAATTACCAATTACCAAGCACTGTATTTTAAAAGTGCTTGCAAGCACTGTGCTCGAAGCACTATTGTGCTTGAAGCACTTTTTCAAGCACTTTCAAGTCAATTACTGCCCAGCTCTGACTGTGATGAATTAGCAGATTTTATGACGTCAATTTCTGTACTCTACAATTACGCTTCTATTGTAACATTTATATACCGGAAAAAATGTTACATCACCTGGATGTAATGAAAAAACGTCTTAATAAAATAAATTTTTATTCATATAATTTAAAAAAACATAAATACCTAGGTATATATTAGCTAATATATAGGTATAAACTCTTAAAAAAGAATAATATAAAATAAATTAAAAACTAACAACACAAAATAAAAGGAACATTATTTATAAACTACCTAGAATCCACAAGAATAAAAACAAAACAAATGGCTACCGTTTACCGGCTTCAAGCCTCAACGGCAACGCGTCTTTTGCCCTTTCCTTCTTCCACAAATAGAAAAACTCCATTTGTCGCTGTTTCTCCTACAAAAATAGTACTATATATTACTTAATTGTGAACATGAATGATTGAAACTGCTGTATACCTAGGTATAAGTAGGTAGGTACTTTTTAACCTTGATTTTTGTAGGAGACAAATAATCAATTATTGATTTTGTCTATCTGTGGAAGAAGGAAAGGACAAAAATATTTTTATTATTTACCTAATTAAATATGAATAGTTATGCATTTAACTAGGTAATTACAATTTTAAAATATTTTATAATAGGTACCTACTTAATTAAGTACTTAAGTACCTACTAATTATTTTTGAAATATTAATGAAAATTATACATTATATATTTTTTTATGTTTAATTATACAACCTTCAATCTAACCAAGAGCACTTACACTGTATTTATTATTTCTCACTAACACACTAATTTAAATTAAAAATTAGAAAAATGCGACGATAACCATGGTGCACCTGTCGTTGCAATACTATCGCTAACAAAAAAAACTCATACAGCTTAAAAATCTAGTGTTCCTGATTTTCTATCATTTCGTTGGAGTAATTATGGCTTTTAACATGATACGTCGCATTTGAAAGGTCTAAAATTAAATAAAAGTTAGGTTGAAGTTTGAAAAAAAAAATAATTCGTAATCCCTCTGTTTTTGTCAATTGCTGCCCGCAAACGGCAAAGCATGAAAGTCGCCGTCTTCCTTTATCTCGTTCCAAATGGCTTCAATGGCTTGCCAGAGTTCGTCTGCATTGTTTGGTTGAAAATGTTAAAAAAGTCATAATGGATGTGACAAAGCTCGATGTCAGCTTGACATTGACGGAAAAGTTTTATTCACACAGCCACAATATAGCTGTATGAGTTTTTTTTGTTAGCGATAGTACGTAGACTGACCCGTCTCGAATTTACGGTTTTATTAAAGTTAATATAATAATTTATTATTAAAGCTACATTCGTAATGAATTCGCTGGCCGAGTGACACTTTGGCACGCAAGTCGGCACGAAATTTACCATTCACAATAACTTTATAGTCGAATTTAACGCATGGGCGTTGGTAACTGTCATGTTCTTTGTAAGCATAGAAAACCCGAAGGTTAGAATTTACATTATTTTGTTTTTGCTTAAGCAATTGGTGTTATTTTTTAAATGCAAAAATGGACAACAATCAATCAAATAGTTTACTTATGTTGTGTAATAGTTTATTGATAAATTCTTATTAAAATGTGTTACAAAACACTAATGTTCTCTTTATAATAAATAATAATAATAATAAAAAACTAGTATACATTAAGTTACATACATACATACATACATTTACATTAACAATGGGTAGTTTATTTCAATAAAGCAAGAAAAATGTATTTAATCACATTAAAAACACTACACACACAAAACTCAACGCCATTGAAAATGTCAAATTTAATTAATTTATTTACACCGGTAAAAGCATAGAAATTAAATATAAATATAAATAGGTCTGTGGTAAAAACACATTTCAAAAATTATAGGTTATGAACAAGTAAACAAATGTCAAATGTTAGAAACCTAACCATGGTTATATGAATTAACTGTGACGTCATGACTTATTTAACCGTAGTATTACATAGTATTTACGCGAAAAAACGACTTTAGGCAAACAAGCAACAGGAGATCAAGAGCTTAAGGATTTCATCTTCAAAATAGGAGCCACAAGCAGTGCGAGGAACTTTCAGGATCTGGTGAGAAATTTTTTATTTTGACTTGTAATTCTTATTAGTTTGTCAAAATAATGTCAATCATAGGTAAATGTTTTATCTGGGGTCAATATAATAAATAATTAGTATTTTTCTATAAAAAATGTTTTTCTCTAAACAATATAAATTAATATTAAATAAATTTAAAATTTTAGCTTATTTAATTTCATTTCATTAGTTATTTCAAAAATCATATAAGGCTTAATATTGTAAAATTTGTTTAATATTAGTTTTATATTGTTTAACCATTGAGTAAAGTGGTTTAACATTGTAAAATCTTAATTAAATATTCTGCAAGCATTTCTCTTATCACCGCTTTTGTTTAATTTCGTTCGGATCTCATGCCAGCATCGACAGACGCGTTTCGTTCTTGTGGAACTCATCAGTGCCGAGTTGCTATAGGCTCGAGACCCAAACGAAAACTTTAGTTCCTTTCCTTATATTGGAAAGGAATAGTTCAAAAGCGGCGAGAAGAGAATTTGCCTGCACAATGGTGCCATCTATCGTTTTTCAACGCGGTCTTCTATATGTCATGACATTATCTGTACGGGACATATAGCGTGCTTTACGCCATCTATGACCTGAAAGATGTATTTGGTAAATTCTCATATAACTTGTTTCGATGCTGTATCCACTTATTTTTGTAAAAACTAATTCTCGCTCAAGGTTTTTTTTAGTGTAATGAGCATGTAGCATTTTAAGGTAATGGGAACTTAATTTATGACCACCCTAATCTATTAATTTTTTCCTAAAATGCAGGCTTTATGTTGCAAATGTCACATAAGTTACCGGTCACCAACTGCAATATCCTAACATTGTTGAATATTTTAACAAAATGGCTGTTGAAACAACTAATGTTAGTGCTTGATTAACTAAAAATAGACTTAAGATTGACGAAAAATTATTTTATCCGAAATCGGCAGTAAAGTAGAACTTTACTGCCGATTTATTTTAATTTACGATTGTTGACTACTTTACTGCCGATTTCGGATAAAATAATTTTTTGTCAATCTTAAGTCTATTTTTAGTTAATCAAGCACTAACATTAGTTGTTTGAACGGCCATTTTGTTGAAATATTCATCGATGTTAGGATATTGCAGTTTGGGACCGGTAACTTATGTGACATTTGCAACATAAAGCCTGCATTTTAGGAAAAAATTAATAGATTAGGGTTGTCATAATTTAAGTTCCCATTACCTTGAAATGCTACATGCTTATTACACTAAAAAAAAACCTTGAGCGAGAATTAGTTTTCACAAAAATAAGTGGATACAGCATCGGAACAAGTTATATGAGAATTGACCATTTGCCCTCCCGGAATTGTAAAATCTGTTTTATATTGTTTAATACTAGTTGAATATTGTTTAATATTGTAAATTTTTTTATCTTATACTGTTTAATATTAGTTTACTTATTAAATTTTATTTATAAAAACTTTCTAGTTTTATTTATTCTTATATTAAATGCATTATACCTATACATTACATTTAAAATTCCCGCCTAAAGAAAGAAAGAAAAAATAATCAGCGCCATCTATGCATTTTTATCTAAAACATAATAGACATGAAGCTCGTACGTAACATTATGTTGTGTAAGTTGGTAGCCTTGTGACCTGTGTCAAGCGCATCTCAGACTTTCGGGCGATTATTGTGTTGCCAACTTTTAACCAGGAACTTTTGCTTCTTTGGTGTTCTTTGGTCCCATGCTCATGGCTATTGAACATACAGGAATCTGCATTACTGCGGACTCAATCAAAAGTAAACTCCCTGATATGCAAATAGATGGCGCTTGTAAAAAAACGGGCGCATTTGCAGCAAGAAGTAGTAAGTTACTACTAGTAACTTTAAATGGAAACCAAAAGGTAGAGCTGTTAACAAAAATGGAGATGTCAACAAAGCTGATTGCAATAAACAAAAGGATATGAGCAAAATAATTTGTTTTAAGTGCAAACAGGCTGGACACTACATGACAAATTGTACAAATAATGGAAGTTTAAACAGTAAGCCGAAAAATGACACAAAATATGCTTTTAGTGCTGCATTTTTAAGTGAAAAATACAACAAAAGTGATTTTTATTTGGATTCTGGTGCCAGCAAACACATGTCTCCAAATAAAGAGTGGATAAAAAATTGTTCAGAGTCTTCCATTAAAGAAATAGTCGTAGCAAATCAACAAACAATTTCTGTGGAAGGTTTGGGTGATATAGACATTGTTACTTCATGAGAGTTTAACAATATCACCATAAAGAATACATTATACGTGCCGAAGTTAACTACAAATCTTATATCCATAAGTCAATTAATAGCACAAGGAAATAGTGTTTCTTTTAATAACAAGGGTTGTTCGATATACAGCCAAGAAAATAAGTTGATAGCCACCGCAGACTTAACGAATGGTATGTACAAGTTAAAATTAAAAGAAGAAAGTTGTGTGTTGGCAGGTTGTAAAGAACCAGAGATCTGGCATAGGCGACTGGCACATATAAACAGTCAGGACCTAAATAAAATGAAACAATGTGTTACAGGAATGGCAATGAAAGGTAGTAGCAGTATTGATAGGTCAAATTGCATCGTATGCTGTGAAGGAAAGCAAACGAGGTTACCATTTCCTAAAGGCACAAGAAGTACTAAAGTTTTAGAGATTATCCATAGCGACGTCTGTGGACCAATGGAAAACATTTCAATCGGGGCAGCAAGATTTTTTCTACTATTTGTTGATGACTACAGCAGAATGTCTTTTGTATATTTCCTAAAGGCAAAAAGTGAAGTATTTGAAAGCTTTAAGCAATTCAAATCACTGGTTGAAAACCAAAAGAACAGAAAAATAAAGATATTCAGGACTGACCAGGGAGGCCAAATGATTGGAATCCAATGGATGCAGCTCCTGGTACATTCAAGATTCAAGTTAATAAGGCCTCAGCAATTGGCTCTATATTACATTATAAATTAAAATATATTTTATCAGCAGATGGTGGAAAGACTAGAACCATTTTTGAAATAAATAGTTTAAATAGTATAATACCTAATTTAACCAATTTATCTACCACTACAGGATCAGGGGTGGCCTCTTTAAATTCAACAACATTTTCCACAAAAATATTTATAGAATTTATATCTCTTTTAGTAGTAGGAATTTTTTTACTAACCATTTATGGGTTTTTATACTTTTTAGGTTATGTATTTAATAAACGAAGTGGCTATTTATACGTCCGACGTATACAAAATTTGGTATAGGTACGTCTTGAGCTTTCATTGTTGAGTTTGGGTTGGTATCGCTCACTGTCAATCAACTTAAATGGGCAAAAGTGAGCGAAACCAACCCAAACCAACCCAAACTCAACAACCCAACCCAACCCAACCGACCCCGCCCCATTGGCCCCCCCCGCCCAATTTTTCAACGAAGGAATATTCATATAATTACATATTATATTATATAACTGTAGCAAAATGAATATTAATGTAAAATTAAATAATATTCCTTTTCGCTATATAAATAAAAATAAAAAAAAAAGTTGTTGGCGCCAAGAATCGAACCTGGTATCTCTCGCATACAAAGCGGGCGCTCTTCCATCGGAGCTACCGAGCTTATTGAATAATTCGCTAATAATAAACTAGCCAATGAAAGCACAAGACGTATACCAAATTTTGTATACGTCGGACGTATAAATAGCCAGTTTGTTTAATAAATGTAAAAATATTTAATAAATATATTATTTAACTTACCTTTGAGTTTTATTCTAATTTTAGGATATACAAAAAAAATATAATTTTTTTTATTTATTTATTATAATATTATTTTATTTAATTTTTTTTTTAAATTAGTAATGTCAAGCGAATTCTTCTTCAGATCCTCAGAAATCTCAGATCCCCAGAAATGCTCATAGCAGCAAAAGCCTTACACAGTTCATGTCATGTCTTCTTTTAATGCTTGCAATTCTTTATAAAATTTTATTTTTCTTTGAGCAAATTCTTTACAATCCATGATGCGGTAGATAACTTTGAAGCCAATTATGTAATACTAATGCGTTTGTTGTGCTGCACTTGCCGCTTTTTAAAAAATGATCCAAACACATGAGGGGTTTGTATTTAAACATAGTTTGTTCCCAAAGGTTTAATGTTTCAACGTTTATAATTTTTATATTTGGTAATAACTGCTCACAGACATATATTCATAATTTTGATTTCCTTCTGTGTAAACAGTATCGTAATCGGGCAATAATTCCATCAAAATATTGTTAATCTCATTGAAATTCACATATCCACTTGAATATCGTAGACCATGAATTTTTTCTTCAAAGCAAACTTTTTTTTTATTTTTTCGTGATAACAGCTTAAATTCTTCCATTGGTTTTAAGAGATAATGATTTGTTTGCAATCCATTGGTAACCGTAACTTCTTTTGGATGAAAAAACCATTTTTCGTTAGAGAATAAATTAAATTCCTGAATATTTATAGACACAACCTTCATCTTAGACAGAATAATTGTAAGTTACAATTTGTAACTAAACCGCATTATGATCAGTGTTGCCAACAGTCTATTGTGAAAAGTCTCAACCAAGCTCTTCAAAAGTCGCCAGAAATCGCTAAATTATTTGGCACTTAAAAATCGCCAGATGTCGCAAATTTAAAAAAAAAGAGAAAAAAAAGTTTAAAGTGGTTGCAAAATTTTAAACAGAATTAATTTTTCATAAAGAAAAAATTTTAACGTGGTTGTAGTAAAGGACACTAGAAAATGGCATTATCTTATCATTACACAAAAATAATTAATAATTATAATTGTTAACAAATATTTTATTTAAATAACATAACATAAATCATTAAAAAATCAAGTCATTCTAAAATAAATAAAATATATAAAAATAAATAATTCTTAAGGTAAATAATTTTTTTTTTAAATTAGTTTATTAATAAATTTTCCTCGAAATTTTCAAGAAATTCAGTCGATTTTGCATCGTCATTGATATAAGCCTGCAAAGTGCCAAAATCCCTTAGGATTTTCCATAACACAGATTATAAATAAATAAATAAATAATGGGATTTGACAATTGCCCGGCTATTTTTTCAGTTTATGACATTTGACGGATGACGTACGGATGCGTCGTTGCCAAGTTGGCCATGCCAACGTAACAAATTTTAATTTGAAATTTTTTAAACTAGAAATTATTTTGTTGTTTTGTTTAAAAACAAATTTCATTATCAATGTTAAAATGTCTCCAAAAATGTCGCCAACACAATGTGAAAAACGCTAGGTTTGAGACACGTCGCAAATCATAAAAAAATGTCTCAAATGGCTACCTCAAAACGCTAGATCTAGCGACAAAGTCGCTAAGTTGGCAACGCTGATTATGATAAACTACGAACTATTTCACTGAGTGGAAGATCATCGTTGCCAACTTAGCGACTTTGTCGCTAGATCTAGCGTTTTGAGGTAGCCATTTGAGACATTTTTTTATGATTTGCGACGTGTCTCAAACCTAGCGTTTTTCACATTGTGTTGGCGACATTTTTGGAGACATTTTAACATAGATAATGAAATTTGTTTTTAAACAAAACAACAAAATAATTTCTAGTTTAAAAAATTTCAAATTAAAATTTGTTACGTTGGCATGGCCAACTTGGCAACGACGCATCCGTACGTCATCCGTCAAATGTCATAAACTGAAAAAATAGCCGGGCAATTGTCAAATCCCATTATTTATTTATTTATTTATAATCTGTGTTATGGAAAATCCTAAGGGATTTTGGCACTTTGCAGGCTTATATCAATGACGATGCAAAATCGACTGAATTTCTTGAAAATTTCGAGGAAAATTTATTAATAAACTAATTTAAAAAAAAAAATTATTTACCTTAAGAATTATTTATTTTTATATATTTTATTTATTTTAGAATGACTTGATTTTTTAATGATTTATGTTATGTTATTTAAATAAAATATTTGTTAACAATTATAATTATTAATTATTTTTGTGTAATGATAAGATAATGCCATTTTCTAGTGTCCTTTACTACAACCACGTTAAAATTTTTTCTTTATGAAAAATTAATTCTGTTTAAAATTTTGCAACCACTTTAAACTTTTTTTTCTCTTTTTTTTTAAATTTGCGACATCTGGCGATTTTTAAGTGCCAAATAATTTAGCGATTTCTGGCGACTTTTGAAGAGCTTGGTTGAGACTTTTCACAATAGACTGTTGGCAACACTGGGAAGATGCTCCATAATGACGTCATGTATAATAACACAATATGCTTTTGTTTATCGGGAAAGCCTTTTTTCGCCTCAATATCAACTTTGATGTCAACTGAACTCGATTTTAAGGATTCATTTCTTCTGGGACTATCAATTACAAAAAGGGCGTGGTTCTTAAATTGTTTAAAATCAAGTAGAGAGTGTTTTGATATTGTTAAATCATTTTTAAAACTTGAATAAAATTGTGTATAATTGTGATGGGCCTCAATAAAATTATTTTTTTCAAAATTAAGGTCCATGCGTTCTATAGGAAAATATTCGCCATTGAGGATAACACGTATATCAGACAGGGCCGGATTAAGCCAAAAGGGGGCCTGGGGCTAAAAAATGTTGGGGGCCCTCAAAGTTCTTTATTAAAAGAAAAATGTAATTTTTAGTAATAATAATAAAAAGCCAATAAAAAACAACTTAGGTATTTATTATTGATCTTTACAACGATTTTTTTCGAGCTTTTCTATTAGAAAATTCGTCAATTAGATCATCAAAGTTTAATGAAGACAAAGGGTCATTCTCAATATTCATTAAAGTTAAATGAGATAATCTTTCATCACCCATGCTAGCTCTATATTTGTTTTTTATAAATGAAAGTTTTGAAAATGACCTTTCTGTTTCACAATTTGTTATTGGAATGCATAAATAAATTCTTAAAGCTATATAAATTTTTGGAAATACTTCTAATAAATCCTTTTTAATTAAAAGGTCTAAAAGGAAAGGAACACTAATTATATTTTTGCCATTTAAAGTTTTTAAATATTCAGAAAATTGAAGGAGTTCGGGAACCAAGTTTTTATCTAAATCGTCGGAATAAAGATCAATTACGTTTAAAGCTTTGTCAGTTATCTCATTGGAAGAAAGGGTGGTTAAGTTACCAAAAAATCCAAACATATCGCTTACTTCTTTGTAAGCTTGGCTACGTTTTTTCAGCTCAGATGTTATTTTATCTATCATCGGTAGGTACGATTCTATTCGAAATTTATCTTGACCTTGTCGTGTTGTTTCTGTTGAGCCGTCGGCTAATTTTTTAATAACATTACGTTGATACTCATCTTTGTATAGAGTATTTAAAATCGAAGACATAGCTTTTGCTTTTTTCTCTAATGATTCAAATTGGCCTCGTAGGTTGCAAACAAACTCTAGTAATGACACTAACATTTTATGTCCTGTTATGACATCAAGACCCGGTTTTTGCAAGTACTTACTGGTGGTATCAAATCTCTCCAATAATTCATTCCAGAAAGTAGCCATAAAAGCGTTTTCTAAACTTATCATTTTTTTCTTTAAAAAAAATGCGTCATCCTTCGTATCTTTTTTTTCTAATGGGTTTTCAGCCAATTGTTTTAAAGCATTAAAAATGCCATCATAATTGCTGACAAGGGACTTTACTGCTTGTTCGCGACAGGACCATCTTGTCGCAGAAAGTGACTTTACAACCAATACATTCCTGTAATCACCATTTTCTTCGTTCTGTTTCTTAATGTTTTTAATTAAAATTTCCCAGCGATGAGTAGATGCACCAAAAAACGCATATAATTTCTTCAAAAAGCCGAAAAAATTTGAAGCTTCTACACATTTATCCACGCTAGATTCTCCGACTAAATTTAGTGAATGAGCTGCGCAAGGAACATAACGGGCAAGTTTATTCATTTTTTTAATTTCAGCTTGAACACCATTATATTTACCAGACATATTACTAGCATTGTCATAGCTTTGCCCTCTACAGTTCTCAATTTTCACGGAGTTTGTACGTAAAAGAGATAAAATTTCGTTCGCAAGGGATTTTCCTGTGTGACTATGAATGGGAACAAAACAAAGAAATCGTTCTATAACTTTTCCATTTAAACAGTATCTGAATACAACAGACAGCTGATCCACATGGTGTGGAATCTACTATTATGGAATAATATTTTGCCTCTTTAATTTCAGTTATAATTGTATTGTAAATTTGTTTGCCCATACATCTAATTATTTCTTCATATATGGTCTTAGAGATGTAGGATACTCTGCCTTTGCCCTTCTGCCCAAAATTTTCCAAATGTTGATATAAAAATGGATCAAACTTTGAGATGAGTTCTAAAATTCCGAAATAGTTTCCATTATGTGAAGAACCTAATCTTTCGTCTTCACCTCGAAAAGCCAGACCTCTTTCAGCAATAAATTTTATAACCTCAACAATACGTTTAAAAACGTTTTTCCAATACTCAATTTCTTTGTCCATTGATTTTGTAATTTCTTCATCTATTTTGGAAGATGTGGAATGCGTTTTCCATGTTAAAAGGTTTTTACGATGCTCCAAACTATTTTCGTGAGATTTTACTTTTTCTTCTGCCTTTTTCCAATCAGAAAACCCGGTTACAAATATTTTTTTCTGATCTGTGCAAAACAGTTTGCAAATAAAGCAATAAACTGATCCGTTTGATTTTGAATACATTAGCCACTTTCTTACATATGACTCCCCGTTTGATTGCCGACTTTCGAACAGTTTTACTGACAATGACCGATTTTGTTTTTGGCATTTTCGAATTGATGCTTCAAACTTTCCATCATTATTTTGGAAGTAACCTGAACCTCTATTTAAGTAGGCTTGCCTCATACAATCACTAAATGTGTAGGCCATAGGGCTGGATCTTGTTCAATTCGCATTTCTTGCGAATGGAAGACAACGCTTTCATTAGTTTCAGGCAGCTGTATTTTTTCTGATTTTTGTACACTTTTTCCTCACTGCTGGCACTCGCACTTGATAAACTGATATTGCTTGAAGTCGAATACGTAGGCAGTTCTTGATTGACTAACACATAATTCAAAGTTAAAGGCGTTTCGCTAATACGAAAGAAGTCTGTAACTTTTGGCAATTTAGCAGTTTTTTTAACCTTTTCTTCTTGAATCTGTAAATGAATTTAAAAAATATCTTTTAACAGAGTGAAAAACCATCGCAGGCCTGTGTAATTAATCCCTTGCAAATAATCTATTTATCATTAATTTTATGGCAAAAAATTAACATTTTACTTTTAATTCATATCATAACAAAAAAACAAAAATAGGTACCTACACCACGGGATAGAAAAAAATTAAACACAGCAGCAAACTACAAATTAATTAAGACTAGTTTTAATTTAATATTTAAAAAAATATCATACCTATCATAATATAAGTATATAATATCAAAATACATTGTTTTAAATTTTGAAAATATATTTTCAAAATTAATATTCTTTTTAAAATTTAAAAATAGGAGTAGTTTGCATTTGTTTTGTTAGTTTTGAGCCTATAGTTTAAACTTTACTTTACTATTTTACTATTTACTATTATTAATATTAATTGTACCTAATGGTAAAGTATTTGTTATATCGATATCGAGGGTAAAATGGTATAAAGGAATACCATTTTATTTTAAGTAAATTAATCGTAATTTGGTTGGAACTAATCTTACCTTACGTTTAGCAAATCCGCTAAGGTATTTTCTGCCACTTGACATTTTTTTAAATTAAATTGCACTTTTTCTCAACTTTTTATTACCTTACCTCATGCACGCACAGTGGAAATATAACTAACTAACCCAAGTAATATCCAGAAATAAAGCGTCTAATTTTTTACCATCCTTTGGCGGCTAGCCGTCAAAGGATTAATTGTTTTAAATGTGCCGTGCGGCCGCGGCCTTTTGACACACTTTGGTCTATCGGTGACTATTAAAGGGTTGATAAAATAAATCATCTTTTAATAAGTACCGATCGGCTACTGTCGGCCGCTAACAAAACATGACAAATTATATTTCAGTATGTTTTTTAATAAACAATATTATAGTAGTTTTATTTTATGTAGGAATTAAAAATGTGTACCTATTTAATATTTTGTTTAAAAAAAATTCTGTCGGTGGTGTCGGGGGCCCCGAGTGGCGGGGCCTGGGGCTATAGCCCCCCTAGCCCCCCCCTTAATCCAGGGCTGATATCAGATATATCAATGTTCAAAATATGATGGATCTTTTGTATCATTAACTCCAATGCAGTGCACGTTTTAACTGACCATATTTCCTTAGTGGCATCTTTAGTTAATTGGTGTAGCTTATGGGATTCCCACTTTCTAAATGGAATTACTATAGGTCTGTCTGATTTTATTGATTCCAACAACTGAAGCTTTAATAAATCATTAGGTGTAATAACTTGTACTTTTAACGAGATATTTTCAACGGTTAAATTTGCCTTTGTTGTGTCAGCAGCCGCAGTTTTTTCTGTTATAATTTGATAATCAGAGTCATTTCGAGCTCTTACAAGACGTATAGTTTATTTACCAAATTGGGAAAGCTGATAAAAATTAAATATTGTAACGTTTTTAACTGTTCGTAGTGTGAATAAAAACACGCACTGGTTAATTAACGAACTAAACTATTTATTTTATAACTTAATTACACTTAAAACACTAAGAAACTATAAAACTAACTAAACACTTAACTACTAATTACACTGTGCAAGTTGAAAAATAGAACAACCGGGGCACTTATCTGGTAAAGTCAATTCAGGTACGCTGTATTTATTGGTGTTGGTAGTTTTTTTAGGTTAGGTCATTTATTCAAGTTATTTTAAATGGCATTTTTTTTGGAAAGTACGGGTTTTTGCTGCAATATTTTAGGTATTTAATTAATCTAATCGCTAAAATACAATTGGATATTCATTATTTTGGTAAAATACACCAAAAAGAAACGATTTTAAGAAAGAAACTATTGATTTAGTTGAAAACATGCCTTTAATTTTTATTCGTTTTCAAAAAATGCGTTTTATTCATACCCATATAAATGAATAAGTATATTTTTTACTTTTTTGGTTTAAAATTAGTTCTAAAATAGCTTATTTTTGGATGACATAAATATAAAAAAAAATCGGTTATGCCTTCCCAGACAGCAATATGACGTCTTAATTAAGTCTGCATAAGCTCTATTTTATGATTTGGACGTCAAATACAACATCAGAAAGAAGTTTTTAAGAAGTTCTTTAGACTTCGAATGCGCCACCTATTGAACTAATCAAGACTTCTCAAAAAAGAACTCTTGAGGAACCCTTTTCTTTAACTTCGCAATTAGGCATTTTAAAGAGTCCTACTGTATAAACTTATAAAAAGACTTCTTTAAAATTTTCCGTTTTGGATATAGAAGTACTACTAGGGTACTGATGAAGAAAATCATTTTAATAATTTGCTCGTATTCGCTTATTTTAGGAATTGCGATTACTTCGTCTCACTTTTGTTTAAATTCAAGCGTGCTCTTCACCGGCACCGATAGATAGGCCGTTTCGCTCTTTTGGAGCTCGTCAGTATCGGGTAGCCGTTTACCTAGGTCTAAGACCGTTTGGTATGGAGCACGCTCTAAATTCTACTTCGCCGCTTCTTATATCAAACACAAGCAGTTACAGCGGTGAGAAGAAAGTAATCGCATTAAAATGTCTTAAATGTGACGTCTCCATGTTAACGTCTTAAAGAGTTAATAATATGATTTCAGTAAGAAGTAAGAAAAGAGAATACTGTAAGATATCATATAACTGAAATCTTATTTATGAAACCCTTAGTAGCTTCTAATTTTGATTCCAATAAGAGGTCAGAAAAAAAGATACTAATAAGATGTTAAAAAATTGACTTCTCATTTATGAATTCATCAAGAACTCTTAATCTTGAGCTCCTAAAAATGATTTCTCTAAGATGTCATATTGTGACCTCGGTAAGATGTTTTTCAACAGACTTCGTACAGAAATCTTTCTGAATTGGATGCTGTCTGGGTTTACACATGTTTAATAATTAAAATTATTAATTCATTTAAGTTTTGTTTTTTTCAATTATCATCTATAATTTCTTCAGCTTATTCCTGTAAATTCCAACAAATATCTCCTAATAAAGCATCAAGTTTCTTTCCGCTGTACCAATGTTCGAGTCTTGCTGAACATTATCTGATGAAAGCGTTCACCATGCTCATCGGATTCGGCTGGTGATTGTTCGGCAAATTTTTCGATGTGGCAATGAAGAAAATGTAATTTCAAAGACATGCTAACACCGATGTTGTGGAAAGCCTTAAGCATGTTTTCAATATGTATGCGCCAATCTTTGGATCGGTGAGCTCCGAGTACATTTTCAATGACCGCTTTTAAACAGTTCCATGCCACAAGCTCTGCATCACTAAGAGCATCTTCGAATAGCCTGTTCTTTATCAAACGTCGAATATCAGGCCCGTTAAGTACTCCTGTAATAAAAAAATATCAAATGAAATTTCAATTGGTCAGAATTTAGATATAAATAGTTTTGAACACTAACCTTCCTTAATTTTCATTCCGCTTAACCGTGGAAAAATTCGACGTAATTCATTAAATGAATTGCCTTCAGGATCCAGTTTTTTATGAAATTTTTTACAATTCCTAGCTTTATGTGTAGTGGCGGTAGTAAAACTTTTTCGGTTGGTACAAGTGGAATCTCAATCATGTTATGTTGCCGCAATCTAACTTCTTTACGTGTAGGCCAGTTTCGTTTTTCGTTTTGATCGCCAGCATAACGAGTGTCCCATAAACACATAAAACACATATTTTTTGTGTACCCCAATTGCAAACCAGTTAAAATTGAAACGACCTTTAGGTCCGCACAAATTTTCCATTTGTGCTCATCGTACTTCACTAGATCGATGATTTTTTTCAGGGATGAATAGTTCTCCTTTGTGTTTGTGCTTATTGCAATCGGGACGGAATTTTTTGAGTTGGTAACGTGGAGTAGAACTGCTTTTAAACTACTTTTGGATGAATCTATAAATAGTCTCCAGTCTTCAGGTTTATATTCATGATGCAAAGTTAAAACCAAACCACGAATATCAAGGCAAAAAGCCAATGTATTATTTTCAATTGATTTAAAAAAATTAGAAAAACGACGATGACGGCCAATTGATCCATATATACGAGCGTCAGGTGCCAAAATGTTCACTTGTTTCAATTCTTTGGCTAAGAGAATCGATTGTCGCTGCGATAACTTGAGGCGGCGTATCATAATGTCAAGACGGTTTTGTGTAATTTCCATATGGTTGCAATTTGGAGTAACGTTTGATGGCACATATTCGGTTACACTTAATTCTCCAGCGGTTACAAAAGTTGGCGGCATATATTCTTCAGTAGGGCTTGGTCTATTTGGAATGGGTATGCTTTCCGAGTGAGGCAATGTCAACTGAACAAATTTTGTTGCTTTGTATGTCATAGAACTTTTCTTATTTCTGTTTGTTCCGAAAATATAATTCACGCAGGCATAACATTCATCTGAATTGTGTACCTGTGGGTCCGTCCAAATCATAGGAATACCGAAAGGCATACAATTGATCTCACCTTTATTCCATTGATTCAATTTTTTCAAACTTCCTGTACAAATTATAGACGGAGCCCATTCCACATCACAAAAAACCTCTTGATTGAAGTATTGGCGATATATTTCAACGATGTCTGAAGTAATTTTACGCCGACTAGGCTTAAGAGTGTATTTTCCGCAAACATAACAAAAGTTATCGAATTTTAATACTCCACATTAGGGTGAGCCAAAAAAACTAACCTATCGGATTTATGGGTTAAAATGAACCTACATACCGAGCAAAAAATTTCCCTGCAAGGCAAAATTTTTTGCTCAATTTTAAAAGGTGTCGGTGAGCATTCTAAGTTTTCCATTGAAATAACACGTAAAAAAATCTTTTTTCATTAAAAAGACTATAACTTTTGAACCGTTTGAGATAAAATTTTTTACGTCGCGGATTCTTGTAGAGCATAAAATTTTCCAAAGAATCTATACCAAAATTATTTTTTTTTATTTAAAAATTCGTATGTTTGAAAGCTTTGAAAAGTGTAAAAAATCACTAAAACTGCAGTTTGTAGTGATTTTTTACACTTTTCAAAGCTTTCAAACATACGAATTTTTGAATTAAAAAAAATAATCCTGGTATAGATTCTTTGGGAAATTTTATGCTCTACAAGAATCCGCGACGTAAAAATTTTTATCTCAAACGGTTCAAAAGATATAGTATTTCTAATGAAAAAAGATTTTTTTACGTGTTATTTCAATGGAAAACTTAGAATGCTCACCGACACCTTTTAAAATTGAGCAAAAAATTTTGCCTTGCAGGGGTTAGTTTTTTTGGCTCACCCTACTCCACATGTATTCATTTTGGACACTTTTAAACGACTAACATTGCAAACCAATAAAAACTACCGATAAAAAGAATGCGTGTAAAAACATATCGTAATAGAATGAAGGTTGCTATATTAAAATGTGTAAAATAATAACTGAATTTTGTTTCTTTTTGGTAAATATAAATTCATACCACGGGTGGCGCAGTGGGTTAGGCGACTATGCCGAGACAAACTGCGTCCGAAGGTAGCGGGTTCGATTCCCGGTCACAGCCTTGGGTGTTGTGCGCGTTGAAAGTCGGTAGATGAGTCTAACTCATCGAGGACTGTGGTTCGGATTCCACGTTTTTTTTAAGGTGCCCAACGGCAATGAAATAGAGGTGAAGGCAAGGGTTTTTATTCTGGTCTATTTGTTTTTTTACATATATTTAATGCAAAAAATAAACTATGTTGAAATTTATTTGGAATCACAAAACTATAAAGTATAAATAAAATGCAAATTTTATAAACAAATGGTAAAAAATTGTATCACAAGCCAAGATGGACGTGAACCAGGTGCCTGAGGGGGCTCCCGTCATAGACGATGATGAACCCGAGTACCTACCGGCAGAAGACAGCTTCCTGGAGGGCACAGGCGATGCCGACCCGGTCCACCAGGTCGACGATGTTTCGCCACCATCTTCAACCAGTACCATACTCGTTGGGCAACACCCCGGAAGTGTCCAGGTGCCGGTGCCAGCATCTACAGCGATTCCAGAGCACCGAGTCACCCGTGTACAACATGGCGCCCGAGCAGGGACAAAATACGAAGGCCAGGAGGTTTTCGGGTCCCGAACCACTTTCCCGGACCTCAGCGAGGTGGTCTATGAGATGGCCCGTGCCCTGAAGGACGTACCCGTCCAAAGAAGCGTCTTCCCCACGTACCAAGGCGAAGACTTCGAGGATCCACACTTCTTTCTGCGAAAAATGGAAGAAGCCCTTAAGAAGCGCCACATCCCGGAGGACGAATGGGCCTTCCATGCCATGGGACAGATTAAAGGGAAGGAAGAAAGTACGTTCGCTTGGTTCAAGACCCAAGAAATTTCGTGGCCACGGTTTCTGACAGAATTCAAAGAAACCTTCATGAGCCGCGCTAAAGTCACGAAACTTATCTCGAAGTTTTATGGGGAGAGCCAAACAGAAGATGAAGACGTGGTCCGGTTCATCCAAAGGAAGAGGTCCATGGCGAGGTGGTTGCTGCCGAAGATTCCGGAGGAACACTTGGTGGACGAAGTATTCGAACTGCTAATTCCGAGAGTTCGGTACGTGCTACGACTACGGCTGCCAATGTCCATGGACGAGATGACCCGCTACGCACGAGCTTTGGAGACCGATCTGAGGGCGAGCGACTTCAACAGGGCCACGTCGATCCGATTCCGGGACGCACCCACGGCGTCGGAAAACTTCCAGCGGAGAAACGCAACCCGGGAGGGCGCTTCTCCGCAGTAAACATCATCAAGGATGGAGAAAGGGCCCCGGTAGTACTGATCCAAGTACACGGCAAGCCCTTGAGGGCGTTGGTGGATACCGGCGCCTGCCTGACGTTGGTGGAAAGGCAACATGTGATGGACTTCGAAGAGGAACCCCACGTTCTGATGGCAGTCGGCGATCACCAGGTGCACGTCCTGGGATACGCCCGCACACACTTCCGTATCAGAGGGCAGTCCTACGTCCATCGAATGAGCGTCGTGGAACATCTCCCGTATCCAGTCATCCTAGGAATGGATTTTCTCCGGGACCAGCAGGCCTTGGTGGACATCGCCAGAGGATGTTTGTACCTGGGGAAACGAGAGAGACTGGCGATATACTGGAGGAACCACGACGACGCCGGCGATGGGGAAGAGCTCCCGCTTCCCTCGCTACCTGACCAACTACCAGATGACATTAAGAACAAGATGACCACAATCTTGGAGGAACACCGTGGACTGTTCAGCGGTCGAATGCGACCACCGTCGGCGATGCTGAGGGCCCACCGGATCGAACTCAGCGACCGAACGCCGTTCCGAACGAGTCCCAGGCGATATTCAACGGAGAAGGCAGCGGAGATCGAGGCCCAAGTCGAACAAATGCTCCAGGGGGGCATTGTCGAGCCTTCAAACTCCCCATACGCTTCGCCGGTGTTGCTGGTGAAGAAGAATCAAGGATGGCGTTTCTGCGTGGACTACCGTGAGCTAAACAAGCGCACGACTGATGTCATCAGTGTCCTGCCACGCATCATCGACACCGTCAGGGACCTGGGGCAGGCCCGCTTCTTTACCAGTTTGGACCTTACCAGCGGGTACTGGCAGCTGCCCATGGAAGCCGCTTCGAAGAAGTATACAGCGTTCTTCACTCCGTCCGGCGGGCAGTTCCAGTTCACGGCGATGCCCTTCGGCCTGAAGCTGGCCCTAGCTACCTTCCAGAGGGCCATGACGGAGATCTTCTCGGGCATGTTAAACCGTTTCGTCAAGGTGTACCTTGACGACATTATCGTCTACTCAGCAACCTACGAGGAACACCTGGAGCATCTATAGCGTGTCCTAGAGAGGATCGAGGTCCACCAGCTGCGTTTGAATCCAGACAAATGCCAGTTCGCCACGACGAGTCTGCCCTACCTGGGCTATGAGGTGGACGGCAAGTTTACCAAGGCCCGGGAATGTCACCTGCTGAAGATCAAGCAGTTCGAGCGGCCCAAGAACAAACGCTAGGTCCAGGCGTTCCTGGGATTGGTGAATTGGCTCCGTGGGTACCTTCCAGACGTCGCCACCTTAGTCGCCCCTATGACTGAGCTGACGGGGAACGTGCCGTTCAAATGGACCGATGACTGCGAGCGGAGCTGGGTCCGGACCAAAGAAGCCTTGGAGAAACCACAGCGACTCGAGCGGCCCCATAAGGACTGGAGATTCGTCCTGCAGGTCGACGCCTCCGAGGAAGGCATGGGGGCCGTTCTCATGCAGGAGGACTCCGAGGCCAAGCGACATCTGATCCACTTCAGCTCGTCGAAGTTCCACAAAGCAGAAAAACATTACCATATCAACGAGAAGGAGTGCCTGGCCATGGTGTGGGCAATCCGAAGATACCGTCACTACTTGGAGGACAAACACTTTGTCCTGCGGACGGACAATCGGGCCCTTGTCTGGTTGCAAAGCCATCAGGACGACCGGGCCAAGTTGACACGCTGGGCATTGTTGCTACAAGAATTCTCCTTCACCATCGAACACGTCGCCGGGAAGGCGAACCAGCTCCCAGACTACCTGTCGAGACACGCCGCCGAGTGTCCAGAGGGGCCTGCCATCGCCTACGACGAACTCATCCCGACACCAGCCGTCTGTGTCCTTCAAGAGGTCGAGCCATTGGTGAAGAGGATCCTGGCTGGACAATTAGTGGATCCGATCACCCAGCGCCTTATCCGAAGGACACGGAAAGCCGAAGAGGATGGCCCCCAAGACGAGGTCGACGAAAGTCTACTGGCGAACTTCATCGTGTCCGTGGAAGGAAACCTGTTCCAGCAGCGCCAGGATGGGACGTGTCGGGCGTACGTGCCCGAAGGCATGCGTCCCCAGGTCCTGGAACATTACCACGCTGGAGAGGACAGCGCACACCCAGGCCAGAGGGAGACCCAGCGGGCAATCAATGCTCGTTTCTACTGGTATGGAATGCAGTCAGAAATCAGAAGGTTTGTGCAGAAGTGCCTAGTCTGCAAACAAATCAAAGGACGAAATGTACAACCAGCGGCGCCGATGTCTACGCACACGCCGACCCGAGCATGGCAGTACATCTCGATTGACACGTTGGGCCGCTACCGCGGCGATGGGACTGAGCCAGAGTACGCCGTCATCCTGGAAGACGTACTCACGAAGTGGACCGAAGCAGTTCCAGTCAAGGATACCCGTCATCAGACGATCACCGAGGTCCTGGACGCAGTCTTCTTGCGCTACGGGGTCCTCGAAGTGGTGATCGCCGATTGTGCCACCCAGTTCACCCTCACCAAGTGGGAGAAATACTGCAAGAAGCTGGGAATGCGGATCGTCAACTCGGCGACCTACCACCAGCGGGCAAATCCCGTCGAGAGGCAGGTCCAAGAAGTCAAGAAAATCATCAGGGCGTTGATGAAGACCAACGCTGGCAAACGATGGCACGAGCTACTCCCGAGGGCCACTGGGATCCTCCGCAACAGAGCCAACCGTGCCACCGGCGAAACACCAGCAAAGGCCTTTTTGGGCTTTGAACCTCGACTTCCTGGCGACTGGTTGATCCCTGGAGTTCAAGAAATCCGTCAAACAAGGGAACAACATGATGGACAACTCCGGGACCGAAAACAGATCTTCGCCAGGGAGTACGTGAAGAATCCAGAACAGCAACCGGTCACTTTCAATGTGGGTGACACAGTCCTGGTCAGAAATCATGACCGGGGCACCTTCAGAGATCCTTGGCTGGGACCATTTCCTGTCATCACCAGGACATCGCCAACCATCTACGAGGTCCGGACGAACAGCAGGATACTACCCATCCACGTAGACGATCTCCGGCCAGCCCCAGATGAAAATGTGCAATAAACTGTGTAGTTCGCGAAATTTCGAGTGCGCAAAAAAACACCTTGTTCGAATTGTGATAACAAATGTACATTGAAAATTATTTATGTCAATCGTTCTTATTTTATTTTTATAAATAAATAAGGCGACTTGTCGTAAAAACCAGGGGGGCATGTTGAAATTCGACATCAGTCGATTTCTTATAAAAGAGAGGATCAGACCTCTCATAATTCAGTACGAGATTACCACTCGTAAAGACAACAGCTCCCTGGTTGCCTACGAATACAAGTCACCGCTTCAACTTCGAACTTGATTTTCATTTCAATCCACCTGAGGGCTACCTTTCCTACTGCTGCGTCGAGAGTAGGAAACAATTGTTCTTTTTAGAACAAAACACAAAAAGAGAAAAGCTTTAAGTAGTTACTTACCTTTTCAAAAGAAAAGATAAAACTTCTTCACCGTGGAGGACAACACCAGGTCCCAACCGTTGGAGCCCAGCACCGCCATCGAGGTCGAGCGACGTCACAGCCATCCGGTTGCACAGGAGGTCAACATCGCCGACCAGTTCCACCAGCGGGGCCGTGCCAGGTCCACCAGCGGGGCCAACCCAGGTCCGACAACAGGACCGACCCAGGTCCAACAGCGGGGCCGCTCCAGGTCCGTCAGTGGGGCCGATCCAGGTCCACCAGCAGGGCCGATCCAGATCTACCAGCAGGGCCGATCCAGGTCCACCAGCAGGGCCGATCCAGGTCCGTCAGTGGGGCCGATCCCAGGCCATACACAGGGCCGACCCCGGCCTACTACTAGGGACGATCCGAGGTTCTTCGAAGGGCAACGTATGGTCCGTACCAGATCACAAGCCAAGATGGACGTGAACCAGGTGCCTGAGGGGGCTCCCGCCATAGACGATGACGAACCCGAGTACCTACCGGCAGAAGACAGCTTCCTGGAGGGCACAGGCGATGCCGACCCGGTCCACCAGGTCGACGCCACCATCTTCAACCAGTACCATCCTCGTTGGGCAACACCCCGGAAGTGTCCAGGTGCCGGTGCCAGCATCTACAGCGATTCCAGAGCACCGAGTCACCCGTGTACAACAGGATCGATTTAATGTTTGATGTGAGGGGAGTGGCTTATCGAATATTGGAGTATTAACAATTAGGGGAGCACATTGGGGCTTTTTACAGCCCTGGCAGCAGTCAGAGAGTCCAGGGAGCGTGGTAAGATGGTGGAAATTTAATGAGTGGATGAATATTTGTAATTGAGAAAAGAAACATGAAAATTTATGATTTTTAAAATGGAATAATTAATACGTGATGGACAGGAAATAAACTTGGGAAATTGGCACCTACTTAATTCAGTGCCCGCCCATGCTTATGCCTGCTTAGCGGGATTTTGTTTAGCTTAAGTGACTGTTTAGTTGGAAATGTGAGAAATATTAAATTAGAGTGTGTGGAATTTTGATGAAAATGCTTGAAAAAAAGAGGAAAAAACTGTTCTAACCTGGATCTCTGTGGATGAAGCCAAGGATTCCTCGATGTAGACGTCTATTTTCCGGGTTGTAGTCTGGAATGTTTCTGGCCAATGAGTTGTCGCTCGTGGTTGCTCGTTCTATTGTGTTTATGGCGTGGTTGTGAATAAATTTCCTTAGGGTGGTAATTTTTAGGTCATCTCTTATGATTTGGTTTCTAACGAACCACGGGGCGCCAGTGGTGTGTCGTAGGAATTTACTTTGTAGGACTTCCAGCTTCTTCAGATGGACCTCCGCAGCAGTGCACCAGGCTGGAGATGCGTAGGTTATTGTAGGTCGAATCAATGCAGTCCAAATTAGTTTTCTGTTGTTAAGTGACAGCCTGCTTCTCGGGTAGGTGACAGGTCTAAGTTGGGCGATTAACTGTTTGGCTTTGTCGAGGATTTTTTCAATATGAACCTTCCACGTTAGTTTACGGTCTATGGTGACGCCGAGGTAAGTAGCTTGGTTGGACCATGGAATTATGGTGTTCTCGTATTCAAGGGCTACAGGGGTGGCGCCGCCACCCTTGGATAGGTGGATGGCTTGCGTTTTTCTTGGATTTACTCTAATTCTCCACTTGTCTGCCCAGTGTTCAAAATTATCTAGGGCTATTTGTAGTCGGTGTTTGATAACCCGGTTGTTTCGGGCACGAATAAATAGGGCAGTGTCGTCGGCGTAAAGGGCAAGGTGCACCTCAGGGGTTCTTGGGATGTCGGTCATGAAGATGTTGAAAATTGTGGGGCCTAGCACGGAGCCCTGGGGTACACCTGCTGTGATTTGATGGGAAGAGGATACAGCTTGGCCGCATTTTACTTTAAACGACCTGCCGGAGAGATATGAGGCGATAAGTTTAGTCATTGAAGTGGAGAAGTTAAGAGTAATCATTTTTTCTAGTATTCCATGGTGCCAAACCTTATCGAAGGCCTTGGATATGTCCATCAGTACGAGACCCGTTTTCTCCTTTGAATCGAAGCCTTGAGTATCGAATTCAGTAAGCCGGAGAATTTGAAGCTCAGTTGAAAGGCCCCTTCGGAAGCCGAACTGTTCTTCGGGGAGGAGCTGTTGGTCTGTGATTTGGTCTTCGAGTCTTTCTTTAATCGCTCTTTCGCAGACTTTCGCAAGCGAAGATAGAAGTGAGATGGGGCGATAATTTTGGGGAAATAATGGGTCCTGCCCTGGTTTAGGAATCATTACAACCTCAGCCTTTTTCCAGATTTTTGGGAAATACTGTGTGGAGAAGATGGAGTTTATGAGGATTGATAGGCTTTTAATGGTTGTTTGGGGGAGCTTTTTGAGGGCGGTGCACCGGTACATCACGGACTAGTAATCCGGAAACCACAGGTGAGCACACAACAACTGGTGCATGAAATCACTCACCGGAACACCAACCAGCGGGCCAAAAAACACCTATATAAAGACGTGAACCAATCCAATCTCTTTAGTTTCAGTTTTCTTAAGAAGACAGCAACATGGCTGTCGAAACGTAAAACCGAATTACAATGATACGCGGCTTAAAACCAGGAAACCTTTTTAACTTCTAAATAAATAACCGTTAAAACAATTTTTTCATCATTTCTTCATATGCTTTAAAATGACGTAAACTTTTTAAAATGCTATAAAAAATAACCCGTTATAGAGGTTTTTTTAAAACAAAAATAATAAAATTGTCATTTTATTGATGGGCTTTAAAGAACCAAGTTATAGATGTTTTTTTGAACAAAAATAATAAAATTGTTATACTTTTAACCTTTCTTTAAGTTATAGAGGTTTAATTTAAAACAAAAATATTAAAATCTTTATATTTTCAACCTTTCTCTTAATGTGCTTTAAAACGGTAAACTTTTTTAAAATGCGATAATAAAAAACCAAGATAGAGGTTTTTTGAACAAAAATAATAAAATTGTTATTCTTTGAACCTTTCTTTACAGACCAAGAGATCGAATTGGCTCCCATTTGGAAGAACATGTTTCGCAACACCGGTACATCACGGACTAGTAATCCGGTAACCACAGGTGAGTACACAACAACTGGTGCATGAAATCACTCACCGGAATACCAACTAGCGGGCCAAAAAACACCTATAAAGACTTTATAAAGACGTGAACTGATCCAATCTCTTTAGTTTCAGTTTTTTTACAGACCAAGGGATCGAATTAGCTCCCATTTGGAAGAACATGTTTCGCAACACCGGTACATCACGGACTAGTAATCCGGAAACCACAGGTGAGCACACAACAACTGGTGCATGAAATCACTCACCGGAACACCAACTAGCGGGCCAAAAAACACCTATAAAGACTTTATAAAGACGTGAACTGATCCAATCTCTTTAGTTTCAGTTTTCTTACAGACCAAGGGATCGAATTAGCTCCCATTTGGAAGAACATGTTTCGCAACACCGGTACATCACGGACTAGTAATCCGGAAACCACAGGTGTGCACATAACAACTGGTGCATGAAATCACTCACCGGAACACCAACCAGCGGGACAAAAACACCTATAAAGACTTTATAAAGACGTGAACTGATCCAATCTCTTTAGTTTCAGTTTTCTTACAGACCAAGGGTTCGAATTAGCTCCCATTTGGAAGAACATGTTTCGCAACACCGGTACATCACGGACTGGTAATCCGGAAACCACAGGTGTGCACATAACAACTGGTGCATGAAATCACTCACCGGAACACCAACCAGCGGGCCAAAAAACACCTATATAAAGACGTGAACCGATCCAATCTCTTTAGTTTCAGTTTTCTTAAGAAGACAGCAACATGGCTGTCGAAACGTAAAACCGAATTACAATGATACGCGGCTTAAAACCAGAAAACCTTTTAACTTCTAAATAAATAACCGTTAAAACAATTTTTTCATCATTTCTTCATATGCTTTAAAATGACGTAAACTTTTTAAAATGCTATAATAAATAACCCGTTATAGTGGTTTTTTTAAAACAAAAATAATAAAATTGTCATTTTATCAACCTTTCTTGATGGGCTTTAAAGAACCAAGTTATAGATGTTTTTTTGAACAAAAATAATAAAATTGTTATACTTTTAACCTTTTTTTAAGTTATAGAGGTTTAATTTAAAACAAAAATATTAAAATCTTTATATTTTCAACCTTTCTCTTAATGTGCTTTAAAACGGTAAACTTTTTTAAAATGCGATAATAAAAAACCAAGATAGAGGTTTTTTGAACAAAAATAATAAAATTGTTATTCTTTGAACCTTTCTTTACAGACCAAGAGATCGAATTGGCTCCCATTTGGAAGAACATGTTTCGGAACACCGGTACATCACGGACTAGTAATCCGGAAACCACAGGTGAGCACACAACAACTGGTGCATAAAATCACTCACCGGAACACCAACTAGCGGGCCAAAAAACACCTATAAAGACTTTATAAAGACGTGAACTGATCCAATCTTTTTAGTTTCAGTTTTCTTACAGACCAAGGGTTCGAATTAGCTCCCATTTGGAAGAACATGTTTCGCAACACCGGTACATCACGGACTAGTAATCCGAAAACCACAGGTGAGCACACAACAACTGGTGCATGAAACACCAACTAGCGGGCCAAAAAACACCTATAAAGACTTTATAAAGACGTGAACTGATCCAATCTCTTTAGTTTCAGTTTTCTTACAGACCAAGCGATCGAATTAGCTCCCATTTGGAAGAACATGTTTCGCAACACCGGTACATCACGGACTGGTAATCCGGAAACCACAGGTGTGCACATAACAACTGGTGCATGAAATCACTCACCGGAACACCAACCAGCGGGCCAAAAAACACCTATATAAAGACGTGAACCGATCCAATCTCTTTAGTTTCAGTTTTCTTAAGAAGACAGCAACATGGCTGTCGAAACGTAAAACCGAATTACAATGATACGCGGCTTAAAACCAGGAAACCTTTTAACTTCTAAATAAATAACCGTTAAAACAATTTTTTCATCATTTCTTCATATGCTTTAAAATGACGTAAACTTTTTAAAATGCTATAATAAATAACCCGTTATAGAGGTTTTTATAAAACAAAAATAATAAAATTGTCATTTTATCAACCTTTCTTGATGGGCTTTAAAGAACCAAGTTATAGATGTTTTTTTGAACAAAAATAATAAAATTGTTATACTTTTAACCTTTCTTTAAGTTATAGAGAGAGGTTTAATTTAAAACAAAAATATTAAAATCTTTATATTTTCAACCTTTCTCTTAATGTGCTTTAAAACGGTAAACTTTTTTAAAATGCGATAATAAAAAACCAAGATAGAGGTTTTTTTGAACAAAAATAATAAAATTGTTATTCTTTGAACCTTTCTTTACAGACCAAGAGATCGAATTGGCTCCCATTTGGAAGAACATGTTTCGCAACACCGGTACATCACGGACTAGTAATCCGGAAACCACAGGTGAGCACACAACAACTGGTGCATGAAATCACTCACCGGAACACCAACCAGCGGGTCAAAAAACACCTATAAAGACTTTATAAAGACGTGAACTGATCCAATCTTTTTAGTTTCAGTTTTCTTACAGACCAAGCGATAGAATTAGCTCCCATTTGGAAGAACATGTTTCGCAACACCGGTACATCACGGACTAGTAATCCGGAAACCACAGGTGTGCACATAACAACTGGTGCATGAAATCACTCACCGGAACACCAACCAGCGGGCCAAAAACACCTATAAAGACTTTATAAAGACGTGAACTGATCCAATCTCTTTAGTTTCAGTTTTCTTACAGACCAAGGGTTCGAATTAGCTCCCATTTGGAAGAACATGTTTCGCAACACCGGTACATCACGGACTGGTAATCCGGAAACCACAGGTGTGCACATAACAACTGGTGCATGAAATCACTCACCGGAACACCAACCAGCGGGCCAAAAAACACCTATATAAAGACGTGAACCGATCCAATCTCTTTAGTTTCAGTTTTCTTAAGAAGACAGCAACATGGCTGTCGAAACGTAAAACCGAATTACAATGATACGCGACTTAAAACCAGGAAACCTTTTAACTTCTAAATAAATAACCGTTAAAACAATTTTTTCATCATTTCTTCATATGCTTTAAAATGACGTAAACTTTTTAAAATGCTATAATAAATAACCCGTCATAGAGGTTTTTTTAAAACAAAAATAATAAAATTGTCATTTTATCAACCTTTCTTGATGGGCTTTAAAGAACCAAGTTACAGATGTTTTTTTGAACAAAAATAATAAAATTGTTATACTTTTAACCTTTCTTTAAGTTATAGAGGTTTAATTTAAAACAAAAATATTCAAATCTTTTTTTATTTTCAACCTTTCTCTTAATGTGCTTTAAAACGGTAAACTTTTTTAAAATGCGATAATAAAAAACCAAGATAGAGGTTTTTTTGAACAAAAATAATAAAATTGTTATTCTTTGAACCTTTACAGACCAAGGGATCGAATTAGCTCCCATTTGGAAGAACATGTTTCGCAACACCGGTACATCACGGACTAGTAATCCGGAAACCACAGGTGAGCACACAACTGGTGCATGAAATCACTCACCGGAACACCAACTAGCGGGACAAAAAACACCTATAAAGACTTTATAAAGACGTGAACTGATCCAATCTCTTTAGTTACAGTTTTTTTACAGACCAAGGGATCGAATTAGCTCCAATTTGGAAGAACATGTTTCGCAACACCGGTACATCACGGACTAGTAATCCGGAAACCACAGGTGAGCACACAACAACTGGTGCATAAAATCACTCACCAGAACACCAACCAGCGGGTCAAAAAACACCTATAAAGACTTTATAAAGACGTGAACTGATCCAATCTTTTTAGTTTCAGTTTTCTTACAGACCAAGGGTTCGAATTAGCTCCCATTTGGAAGAACATGTTTCGCAACACCGGTACATCACGGACTAGTAATCCGGAAACCACAGGTGAGCACACAACAACTGGTGCATGAAACACCAACTAGCGGGCCTAAAAAACACCTATAAAGACTTTATAAAGACGTGAACTGATCCAATCTCTTTAGTTTCAGTTTTCTTACAGACCAAGGGATCGAATTAGCTCCCATTTGGAAGAACATGTTTCGCAACACCGGTACATCACGGACTGGTAATCCGGAAACCACAGGTGTGCACATAACAACTGGTGCATGAAATCACTCACCGGAACACCAACCAGCGGGCCAAAAAACACCTATATAAAGACGTGAACCGATCCAATCTCTTTAGTTTCAGTTTTCTTAAGAAGACAGCAACATGGCTGTCGAAACGTAAAACCGAATTACAATGATACGCGGCTTAAAACCAGGAAACCTTTTAACTTCTAAATAAATAACCGTTAAAACAATTTTTTCATCATTTCTTCATATGCTTTAAAATGACGTAAACTTTTTAAAATGCTATAATAAATAACCCGTTATAGAGGTTTTTTTAAAACAAAAATAATAAAATTGTCATTTTATCAACCTTTCTTGATGGGCTTTAAAGAACCAAGTTACAGATGTTTTTTTGAACAAAAATAATAAAATTGTTATACTTTTAACCTTTCTTTAAGTTATAGAGGTTTAATTTAAAACAAAAATATTAAAATCTTTTTTTATTTTCAACCTTTCTCTTAATGTGCTTTAAAACGGTAAACTTTTTTAAAATGCGATAATAAAAAACCAAGATAGAGGTTTTTTTGAACAAAAATAATAAAATTGTTATTCTTTGAACCTTTACAGACCAAGGGATCGAATTAGCTCCCATTTGGAAGAACATGTTTCGCAACACCGGTACATCACGGACTAGTAATCCGGAAACCACAGGTGAGCACACAACTGGTGCATGAAATCACTCACCGGAACACCAACTAGCGGGACAAAAAACACCTATAAAGACTTTATAAAGACGTGAACTGATCCAATCTCTTTAGTTACAGTTTTTTTACAGACCAAGGGATCGAATTAGCTCCAATTTGGAAGAACATGTTTCGCAACACCGGTACATCACGGACTAGTAATCCGGAAACCACAGGTGAGCACACAACAACTGGTGCATAAAATCACTCACCAGAACACCAACCAGCGGGTCAAAAAACACCTATAAAGACTTTATAAAGACGTGAACTGATCCAATCTTTTTAGTTTCAGTTTTCTTACAGACCAAGGGTTCGAATTAGCTCCCATTTGGAAGAACATGTTTCGCAACACCGGTACATCACGGACTAGTAATCCGGAAACCACAGGTGAGCACACAACAACTGGTGCATGAAACACGTTAGCGGGCCTAAAAAACACCTATAAAGACTTTATAAAGACGTGAACTGATCCAATCTCTTTAGTTTCAGTTTTCTTAAGAAGACAGCAACATGGCTGTCGAAACGTAAAACCGAATTACAATGATACGCGGCTTAAAACCAGGAAACCTTTTAACTTCTAAATAAATAACCGTTAAAACAATTTTTTTATCATTTCTTCATATGCTTTAAAATGACGTAAACTTTTTAAAATGCTATAAAAAATAAACCGTTATAGAGGTTTTTTTAAAACAAAAATAATAAAATTGTCATTTTATCAACCTTTCTTGATGGGCTTTAAAGAACCAAGTTATAGATGTTTTTTTGAACAAAAATAATAAAATTGTTATTCTTTGAACCTTTCTTTACAGACCAAGAGATCGAATTGGCTCCCATTTGGAAGAACATGTTTCGCAACACCGGTACATCACGGACTAGTAATCCGGAAACCACAGGTGAGCACACAACAACTGGTGCATGAAACACCAACTAGCGGGCCAAAAAACACCTATAAAGACTTTATAAAGACGTGAACTGATCCAATCTCTTTAGTTTCAGTTTTCTTACAGACCAAGCGATCGAATTAGCTCCCATTTGGAAGAACATGTTTCGCAACACCGGTACATCACGGACTAGTAATCCGGAAACCACAGGTGAGCACACAACAACTGGTGCATGAAACACGTTAGCGGGCCTAAAAAACACCTATAAAGACTTTATAAAGACGTGAACTGATCCAATCTCTTTAGTTTCAGTTTTCTTAAGAAGACAGCAACATGGCTGTCGAAACGTAAAACCGAATTACAATGATACGCGGCTTAAAACCAGGAAACCTTTTAACTTCTAAATAAATAACCGTTAAAACAATTTTTTTATCATTTCTTCATATGCTTTAAAATGACGTAAACTTTTTAAAATGCTATAAAAAATAAACCGTTATAGAGGTTTTTTTAAAACAAAAATAATAAAATTGTCATTTTATCAACCTTTCTTGATGGGCTTTAAAGAACCAAGTTATAGATGTTTTTTTGAACAAAAATAATAAAATTGTTATTCTTTGAACCTTTCTTTACAGACCAAGAGATCGAATTGGCTCCCATTTGGAAGAACATGTTTCGCAACACCGGTACATCACGGACTAGTAATCCGGAAACCACAGGTGAGCACACAACAACTGGTGCATGAAACACCAACTAGCGGGCCAAAAAACACCTATAAAGACTTTATAAAGACGTGAACTGATCCAATCTCTTTAGTTTCAGTTTTCTTACAGACCAAGCGATCGAATTAGCTCCCATTTGGAAGAACATGTTTCGCAACACCGGTACATCACGGACTAGTAATCCGGAAACCACAGGTGAGCACACAACAACTGGTGCATGAAATCACTCACCGGAACACCAACCAGCGGGCCAAAAAACACCTATAAAGACTTTATAAAGACGTGAACTGATCCAATCTTTTTAGTTTCAGTTTTCTTACAGACCAAGGGTTCGAATTAGCTCCCATTTGGAAGAACATGTTTCGCAACACCGGTACATCACGGACTAGTAATCCGGAAACCACAGGTGTGCACATAACAACTGGTGCATGAAATCACACCGGAACACCAACCAGCGGGCCAAAAAACACCTATATAAAGACGTGAACCGATCCAATCTCTTTAGTTTCAGTTTTCTTAAGAAGACAGCAACATGGCTGTCGAAACGTAAAACCGAATTACAATGATACGCGGCTTAAAACCAGGAAACCTTTTAACTTCTAAATAAATAACCGTTAAAACAATTTTTTCATCATTTCCTCATATGCTTTAAAAGACGTAAACTTTTTAAAATGCTATAAAAAATAACCCGTTATAGAGGTTTTTTTAAAACAAAAATAATAAAATTGTCATTTTATCAACCTTTCTTGATGGGCTTTAAAGAACCAAGTTATAGATGTTTTTTTGAACAAAAATAATAAAATTGTTATTCTTTGAACCTTTCTTTACAGACCAAGAGATCGAATTGGCTCCCATTTGGAAGAACATGTTTCGCAACACCGGTACATCACGGACTAGTAATCCGGAAACCACAGGTGAGCACACAACAACTGGTGCATAAAATCACTCACCGGAACACCAACCAGCGGGTCAAAAAACACCTATAAAGACTTTATAAAGACGTGAACTGATCCAATCTTTTTAGTTTCAGTTTTCTTACAGACCAAGGGTTCGAATTAGCTCCCATTTGGAAGAACATGTTTCGCAACACCGGTACATCACGGACTAGTAATCCGGAAACCACAGGTGTGCACATAACAACTGGTGCATGAAATCACTCACCGGAACACCAACCAGCGGGCCAAAAAACACCTATAAAGACTTTATAAAGACGTGAACTGATCCAATCTTTTTAGTTTCAGTTTTCTTACAGACCAAGGCTTCGAATTAGCTCCCATTTGGAAGAACATGTTACGCAACACCGGTACATCACGGACTAGTAATCCGAAAACCACAGGTGAGCACACAACAACTGGTGCATGAAACACCAACTAGCGGGCCAAAAAACACCTATAAAGACTTTATAAAGACGTGAGCTGATCCAATCTCTTTAGTTTCAGTTTTCTTACAGACCAAGCGATCGAATTAGCTCCCATTTGGAAGAACATGTTTCGCAACACCGGTACATCACGGACTGGTAATCCGGAAACCACAGGTGTGCACATAACAACTGGTGCATGAAATCACTCACCGGAACACCAACTAGCGGGCCAAAAAACACCTATAAAGACTTTATAAATACGTGAACTGATCCAATCTCTTTAGTTTCAGTTTTCTTACAGACCAAGGGATCGAATTAGCTTCCATTTGGAAGAACATGTTTCGCAACACCGGTACATCACGGACTGGTAATCCGGAAACCACAGGTGTGCACATAACAACGTGCATGAAATCACTCACCGGAACACCAACCAGCGGGCCAAAAAACACCTATATAAAGACGTGAACCGATCCAATCTCTTTAGTTTCAGTTTTCTTAAGAAGACAGCAACATGGCTGTACATCACGGACTAGTAATCCGGAA
Organism: Brassicogethes aeneus; assembly: GCA_921294245.1. Classification (NCBI taxonomy): domain Eukaryota; kingdom Metazoa; phylum Arthropoda; class Insecta; order Coleoptera; family Nitidulidae; genus Brassicogethes; species Brassicogethes aeneus. Next base: position 46,780,524 of record OV121133.1, read on the forward strand.
ACCACAGGTGAGCACACAACAACTGGTGCATGAAACACCAACTAGCGGGCCAAAAAACACCTATAAAGACTTTATAAAGACGTGAACTGATCCAATCTCTTTAGTTTCAGTTTTCTTACAGACCAAGCGATCGAATTAGCTCCCATTTGGAAGAACATGTTTCGCAACACCGGTACATCACGGACTAGTAATCCGGAAACCACAGGTGAGCACACAACAACTGGTGCATGAAACACCAACTAGCGGGCCAAAAAACACCTATAAAGACTTTATAAAGACGTGAACTGATCCAATCTCTTTAGTTTCAGTTTTCTTAAGAAGACAGCAACATGGCTGTCGAAACGTAAAACCGAATTACAATGATACGCGGCTTAAAACCAGGAAACCTTTTAACTTCTAAATAAATAACCGTTAAAACAATTTTTTTATCATTTCTTCATATGCTTTAAAATGACGTAAACTTTTTAAAATGCTATAAAAAATAAACCGTTATAGAGGTTTTTTTAAAACAAAAATAATAAAATTGTCATTTTATCAACCTTTCTTGATGGGCTTTAAAGAACCAAGTTATAGATGTTTTTTTGAACAAAAATAATAAAATTGTTATTCTTTGAACCTTTCTTTACAGACCAAGAGATCGAATTGGCTCCCATTTGGAAGAACATGTTTCGCAACACCGGTACATCACGGACTAGTAATCCGGAAACCACAGGTGAGCACACAACAACTGGTGCATGAAACACCAACTAGCGGGCCAAAAAACACCTATAAAGACTTTATAAAGACGTGAACTGATCCAATCTCTTTAGTTTCAGTTTTCTTACAGACCAAGCGATCGAATTAGCTCCCATTTGGAAGAACATGTTTCGCAACACCGGTACATCACGGACTAGTAATCCGGAAACCACAGGTGAGCACACAACAACTGGTGCATGAAATCACTCACCGGAACACCAACCAGCGGGCCAAAAAACACCTATAAAGACTTTATAAAGACGTGAACTGATCCAATCTTTTTAGTTTCAGTTTTCTTACAGACCAAGGGTTCGAATTAGCTCCCATTTGGAAGAACATGTTTCGCAACACCGGTACATCACGGACTAGTAATCCGGAAACCACAGGTGTGCACATAACAACTGGTGCATGAAATCACACCGGAACACCAACCAGCGGGCCAAAAAACACCTATATAAAGACGTGAACCGATCCAATCTCTTTAGTTTCAGTTTTCTTAAGAAGACAGCAACATGGCTGTCGAAACGTAAAACCGAATTACAATGATACGCGGCTTAAAACCAGGAAACCTTTTAACTTCTAAATAAATAACCGTTAAAACAATTTTTTCATCATTTCCTCATATGCTTTAAAAGACGTAAACTTTTTAAAATGCTATAAAAAATAACCCGTTATAGAGGTTTTTTTAAAACAAAAATAATAAAATTGTCATTTTATCAACCTTTCTTGATGGGCTTTAAAGAACCAAGTTATAGATGTTTTTTTGAACAAAAATAATAAAATTGTTATTCTTTGAACCTTTCTTTACAGACCAAGAGATCGAATTGGCTCCCATTTGGAAGAACATGTTTCGCAACACCGGTACATCACGGACTAGTAATCCGGAAACCACAGGTGAGCACACAACAACTGGTGCATAAAATCACTCACCGGAACACCAACCAGCGGGTCAAAAAACACCTATAAAGACTTTATAAAGACGTGAACTGATCCAATCTTTTTAGTTTCAGTTTTCTTACAGACCAAGGGTTCGAATTAGCTCCCATTTGGAAGAACATGTTTCGCAACACCGGTACATCACGGACTAGTAATCCGGAAACCACAGGTGTGCACATAACAACTGGTGCATGAAATCACTCACCGGAACACCAACCAGCGGGCCAAAAAACACCTATAAAGACTTTATAAAGACGTGAACTGATCCAATCTTTTTAGTTTCAGTTTTCTTACAGACCAAGGCTTCGAATTAGCTCCCATTTGGAAGAACATGTTACGCAACACCGGTACATCACGGACTAGTAATCCGAAAACCACAGGTGAGCACACAACAACTGGTGCATGAAACACCAACTAGCGGGCCAAAAAACACCTATAAAGACTTTATAAAGACGTGAGCTGATCCAATCTCTTTAGTTTCAGTTTTCTTACAGACCAAGCGATCGAATTAGCTCCCATTTGGAAGAACATGTTTCGCAACACCGGTACATCACGGACTGGTAATCCGGAAACCACAGGTGTGCACATAACAACTGGTGCATGAAATCACTCACCGGAACACCAACTAGCGGGCCAAAAAACACCTATAAAGACTTTATAAATACGTGAACTGATCCAATCTCTTTAGTTTCAGTTTTCTTACAGACCAAGGGATCGAATTAGCTTCCATTTGGAAGAACATGTTTCGCAACACCGGTACATCACGGACTGGTAATCCGGAAACCACAGGTGTGCACATAACAACGTGCATGAAATCACTCACCGGAACACCAACCAGCGGGCCAAAAAACACCTATATAAAGACGTGAACCGATCCAATCTCTTTAGTTTCAGTTTTCTTAAGAAGACAGCAACATGGCTGTACATCACGGACTAGTAATCCGGAAACCACAGGTGAGCACACAACTGGTGCATGAAATCACTCACCGGAACACCAACTAGCGGGACAAAAAACACCTATAAAGACTTTATAAAGACGTGAACTGATCCAATCTCTTTAGTTACAGTTTTTTTACAGACCAAGGGATCGAATTAGCTCCCATTTGGAAGAACATGTTTCGCAACACCGGTACATCAGGGACTAGTAATCCGGAAACCACAGGTGAGCACACAACAACTGGTGCATAAAATCACTCACCAGAACACCAACCAGCGGGTCAAAAAACACCTATAAAGACTTTATAAAGACGTGAACTGATCCAATCTTTTTAGTTTCAGTTTTCTTACAGACCAAGGGTTCGAATTAGCTCCCATTTGGAAGAACATGTTTCGCAACACCGGTACATCACGGACTAGTAATCCGGAAACCACAGGTGAGCACACAACAACTGGTGCATGAAACACCAACTAGCGGGCCTAAAAAACACCTATAAACCCTTTATAAAGACGTGAACTGATCCAATCTCTTTAGTTTCAGTTTTCTTAAGAAGACAGCAACATGGCTGTCGAAACGTAAAACCGAATTACAATGATACGCGGCTTAAAACCAGGAAACCTTTTAACTTCTAAATAAATAACCGTTAAAACAATTTTTTCATCATTTCTTCATATGCTTTAAAATGACGTAAACTTTTTAAAATGCTATAAAAAATAAACCGTTATAGAGGTTTTTTTAAAACAAAAATAATAAAATTGTCATTTTATCAACCTTTCTTGATGGGCTTTAAAGAACCAAGTTATAGATGTTTTTTTGAACAAAAATAATAAAATTGTTATTCTTTGAACCTTTCTTTACAGACCAAGAGATCGAATTGGCTCCCATTTGGAAGAACATGTTTCGCAACACCGGTACATCACGGACTAGTAATCCGGAAACCACAGGTGAGCACACAACAACTGGTGCATGAAACACCAACTAGCGGGCCAAAAAACACCTATAAAGACTTTATAAAGACGTGAACTGATCCAATCTCTTTAGTTACAGTTTTTTTACAGACCAAGGGATCGAATTAGCTCCAATTTGGAAGAACATGTTTCGCAACACCGGTACATCACGGACTAGTAATCCGGAAACCACAGGTGAGCACACAACAACTGGTGCATAAAATCACTCACCAGAACACCAACCAGCGGGTCAAAAAACACCTATAAAGACTTTATAAAGACGTGAACTGATCCAATCTTTTTAGTTTCAGTTTTCTTACAGACCAAGGGTTCGAATTAGCTCCCATTTGGAAGAACATGTTTCGCAACACCGGTACATCACGGACTAGTAATCCGGAAACCACAGGTGAGCACACAACAACTGGTGCATGAAACACGTTAGCGGGCCTAAAAAACACCTATAAAGACTTTATAAAGACGTGAACTGATCCAATCTCTTTAGTTTCAGTTTTCTTAAGAAGACAGCAACATGGCTGTCGAAACGTAAAACCGAATTACAATGATACGCGGCTTAAAACCAGGAAACCTTTTAACTTCTAAATAAATAACCGTTAAAACAATTTTTTTATCATTTCTTCATATGCTTTAAAATGACGTAAACTTTTTAAAATGCTATAAAAAATAAACCGTTATAGAGGTTTTTTTAAAACAAAAATAATAAAATTGTCATTTTATCAACCTTTCTTGATGGGCTTTAAAGAACCAAGTTATAGATGTTTTTTTGAACAAAAATAATAAAATTGTTATTCTTTGAACCTTTCTTTACAGACCAAGAGATCGAATTGGCTCCCATTTGGAAGAACATGTTTCGCAACACCGGTACATCACGGACTAGTAATCCGGAAACCACAGGTGAGCACACAACAACTGGTGCATGAAACACCAACTAGCGGGCCAAAAAACACCTATAAAGACTTTATAAAGACGTGAACTGATCCAATCTCTTTAGTTTCAGTTTTCTTACAGACCAAGCGATCGAATTAGCTCCCATTTGGAAGAACATGTTTCGCAACACCGGTACATCACGGACTAGTAATCCGGAAACCACAGGTGAGCACACAACAACTGGTGCATGAAATCACTCACCGGAACACCAACCAGCGGGCCAAAAAACACCTATAAAGACTTTATAAAGACGTGAACTGATCCAATCTTTTTAGTTTCAGTTTTCTTACAGACCAAGGGTTCGAATTAGCTCCCATTTGGAAGAACATGTTTCGCAACACCGGTACATCACGGACTAGTAATCCGGAAACCACAGGTGTGCACATAACAACTGGTGCATGAAATCACACCGGAACACCAACCAGCGGGCCAAAAAACACCTATATAAAGACGTGAACCGATCCAATCTCTTTAGTTTCAGTTTTCTTAAGAAGACAGCAACATGGCTGTCGAAACGTAAAACCGAATTACAATGATACGCGGCTTAAAACCAGGAAACCTTTTAACTTCTAAATAAATAACCGTTAAAACAATTTTTTCATCATTTCCTCATATGCTTTAAAAGACGTAAACTTTTTAAAATGCTATAAAAAATAACCCGTTATAGAGGTTTTTTTAAAACAAAAATAATAAAATTGTCATTTTATCAACCTTTCTTGATGGGCTTTAAAGAACCAAGTTATAGATGTTTTTTTGAACAAAAATAATAAAATTGTTATTCTTTGAACCTTTCTTTACAGACCAAGAGATCGAATTGGCTCCCATTTGGAAGAACATGTTTCGCAACACCGGTACATCACGGACTAGTAATCCGGAAACCACAGGTGAGCACACAACAACTGGTGCATAAAATCACTCACCGGAACACCAACCAGCGGGTCAAAAAACACCTATAAAGACTTTATAAAGACGTGAACTGATCCAATCTTTTTAGTTTCAGTTTTCTTACAGACCAAGGGATCGAATTAGCTCCCATTTGGAAGAACATGTTTCGCAACACCGGTACATCACGGACTAGTAATCCGGAAACCACAGGTGAGCACACAACTGGTGCATGAAATCACTCACCGGAACACCAACTAGCGGGACAAAAAACACCTATAAAGACTTTATAAAGACGTGAACTGATCCAATCTCTTTAGTTACAGTTTTTCTACAGACCAAGGGATCGAATTAGCTCCAATTTGGAAGAACATGTTTCGCAACACCGGTACATCACGGACTAGTAATCCGGAAACCACAGGTGAGCACACAACAACTGGTGCATAAAATCACTCACCAGAACACCAACCAGCGGGTCAAAAAACACCTATAAAGACTTTATAAAGACGTGAACTGATCCAATCTTTTTAGTTTCAGTTTTCTTACAGACCAAGGGTTCGAATTAGCTCCCATTTGGAAGAACATGTTTCGCAACACCGGTACATCACGGACTAGTAATCCGGAAACCACAGGTGAGCACACAACAACTGGTGCATGAAACACGTTAGCGGGCCTAAAAAACACCTATAAAGACTTTATAAAGACGTGAACTGATCCAATCTCTTTAGTTTCAGTTTTCTTAAGAAGACAGCAACATGGCTGTCGAAACGTAAAACCGAATTACAATGATACGCGGCTTAAAACCAGGAAACCTTTTAACTTCTAAATAAATAACCGTTAAAACAATTTTTTTATCATTTCTTCATATGCTTTAAAATGACGTAAACTTTTTAAAATGCTATAAAAAATAAACCGTTATAGAGGTTTTTTTAAAACAAAAATAATAAAATTGTCATTTTATCAACCTTTCTTGATGGGCTTTAAAGAACCAAGTTATAGATGTTTTTTTGAACAAAAATAATAAAATTGTTATTCTTTGAACCTTTCTTTACAGACCAAGAGATCGAATTGGCTCCCATTTGGAAGAACATGTTTCGCAACACCGGTACATCACGGACTAGTAATCCGGAAACCACAGGTGAGCACACAACAACTGGTGCATGAAACACCAACTAGCGGGCCAAAAAACACCTATAAAGACTTTATAAAGACGTGAACTGATCCAATCTCTTTAGTTTCAGTTTTCTTACAGACCAAGCGATCGAATTAGCTCCCATTTGGAAGAACATGTTTCGCAACACCGGTACATCACGGACTAGTAATCCGGAAACCACAGGTGAGCACACAACAACTGGTGCATGAAATCACTCACCGGAACACCAACCAGCGGGCCAAAAAACACCTATAAAGACTTTATAAAGACGTGAACTGATCCAATCTTTTTAGTTTCAGTTTTCTTACAGACCAAGGGTTCGAATTAGCTCCCATTTGGAAGAACATGTTTCGCAACACCGGTACATCACGGACTAGTAATCCGGAAACCACAGGTGTGCACATAACAACTGGTGCATGAAATCACACCGGAACACCAACCAGCGGGCCAAAAAACACCTATATAAAGACGTGAACCGATCCAATCTCTTTAGTTTCAGTTTTCTTAAGAAGACAGCAACATGGCTGTCGAAACGTAAAACCGAATTACAATGATACGCGGCTTAAAACCAGGAAACCTTTTAACTTCTAAATAAATAACCGTTAAAACAATTTTTTCATCATTTCCTCATATGCTTTAAAAGACGTAAACTTTTTAAAATGCTATAAAAAATAACCCGTTATAGAGGTTTTTTTAAAACAAAAATAATAAAATTGTCATTTTATCAACCTTTCTTGATGGGCTTTAAAGAACCAAGTTATAGATGTTTTTTTGAACAAAAATAATAAAATTGTTATTCTTTGAACCTTTCTTTACAGACCAAGAGATCGAATTGGCTCCCATTTGGAAGAACATGTTTCGCAACACCGGTACATCACGGACTAGTAATCCGGAAACCACAGGTGAGCACACAACAACTGGTGCATAAAATCACTCACCGGAACACCAACCAGCGGGTCAAAAAACACCTATAAAGACTTTATAAAGACGTGAACTGATCCAATCTTTTTAGTTTCAGTTTTCTTACAGACCAAGGGTTCGAATTAGCTCCCATTTGGAAGAACATGTTTCGCAACACCGGTACATCACGGACTAGTAATCCGGAAACCACAGGTGTGCACATAACAACTGGTGCATGAAATCACTCACCGGAACACCAACCAGCGGGCCAAAAAACACCTATAAAGACTTTATAAAGACGTGAACTGATCCAATCTTTTTAGTTTCAGTTTTCTTACAGACCAAGGCTTCGAATTAGCTCCCATTTGGAAGAACATGTTTCGCAACACCGGTACATCACGGACTAGTAATCCGAAAACCACAGGTGAGCACACAACAACTGGTGCATGAAACACCAACTAGCGGGCCAAAAAACACCTATAAAGACTTTATAAAGACGTGAACTGATCCAATCTCTTTAGTTTCAGTTTTCTTACAGACCAAGCGATCGAATTAGCTCCCATTTGGAAGAACATGTTTCGCAACACCGGTACATCACGGACTGGTAATCCGGAAACCACAGGTGTGCACATAACAACTGGTGCATGAAATCACTCACCGGAACACCAACTAGCGGGCCAAAAAACACCTATAAAGACTTTATAAATACGTGAACTGATCCAATCTCTTTAGTTTCAGTTTTCTTACAGACCAAGGGATCGAATTAGCTCCCATTTGGAAGAACATGTTTCGCAACACCGGTACATCACGGACTGGTAATCCGGAAACCACAGGTGTGCACATAACAACGTGCATGAAATCACTCACCGGAACACCAACCAGCGGGCCAAAAAACACCTATATAAAGACGTGAACCGATCCAATCTCTTTAGTTTCAGTTTTCTTAAGAAGACAGCAACATGGCTGTACATCACGGACTAGTAATCCGGAAACCACAGGTGAGCACACAACTGGTGCATGAAATCACTCACCGGAACACCAACTAGCGGGACAAAAAACACCTATAAAGACTTTATAAAGACGTGAACTGATCCAATCTCTTTAGTTACAGTTTTTTTACAGACCAAGGGATCGAATTAGCTCCCATTTGGAAGAACATGTTTCGCAACACCGGTACATCAGGGACTAGTAATCCGGAAACCACAGGTGAGCACACAACAACTGGTGCATAAAATCACTCACCAGAACACCAACCAGCGGGTCAAAAAACACCTATAAAGACTTTATAAAGACGTGAACTGATCCAATCTTTTTAGTTTCAGTTTTCTTACAGACCAAGGGTTCGAATTAGCTCCCATTTGGAAGAACATGTTTCGCAACACCGGTACATCACGGACTAGTAATCCGGAAACCACAGGTGAGCACACAACAACTGGTGCATGAAACACCAACTAGCGGGCCTAAAAAACACCTATAAACCCTTTATAAAGACGTGAACTGATCCAATCTCTTTAGTTTCAGTTTTCTTAAGAAGACAGCAACATGGCTGTCGAAACGTAAAACCGAATTACAATGATACGCGGCTTAAAACCAGGAAACCTTTTAACTTCTAAATAAATAACCGTTAAAACAATTTTTTCATCATTTCTTCATATGCTTTAAAATGACGTAAACTTTTTAAAATGCTATAAAAAATAAACCGTTATAGAGGTTTTTTTAAAACAAAAATAATAAAATTGTCATTTTATCAACCTTTCTTGATGGGCTTTAAAGAACCAAGTTATAGATGTTTTTTTGAACAAAAATAATAAAATTGTTATTCTTTGAACCTTTCTTTACAGACCAAGAGATCGAATTGGCTCCCATTTGGAAGAACATGTTTCGCAACACCGGTACATCACGGACTAGTAATCCGGAAACCACAGGTGAGCACACAACAACTGGTGCATGAAACACCAACTAGCGGGCCAAAAAACACCTATAAAGACTTTATAAAGACGTGAACTGATCCAATCTCTTTAGTTACAGTTTTTTTACAGACCAAGGGATCGAATTAGCTCCAATTTGGAAGAACATGTTTCGCAACACCGGTACATCACGGACTAGTAATCCGGAAACCACAGGTGAGCACACAACAACTGGTGCATAAAATCACTCACCAGAACACCAACCAGCGGGTCAAAAAACACCTATAAAGACTTTATAAAGACGTGAACTGATCCAATCTTTTTAGTTTCAGTTTTCTTACAGACCAAGGGTTCGAATTAGCTCCCATTTGGAAGAACATGTTTCGCAACACCGGTACATCACGGACTAGTAATCCGGAAACCACAGGTGAGCACACAACAACTGGTGCATGAAACACGTTAGCGGGCCTAAAAAACACCTATAAAGACTTTATAAAGACGTGAACTGATCCAATCTCTTTAGTTTCAGTTTTCTTAAGAAGACAGCAACATGGCTGTCGAAACGTAAAACCGAATTACAATGATACGCGGCTTAAAACCAGGAAACCTTTTAACTTCTAAATAAATAACCGTTAAAACAATTTTTTTATCATTTCTTCATATGCTTTAAAATGACGTAAACTTTTTAAAATGCTATAAAAAATAAACCGTTATAGAGGTTTTTTTAAAACAAAAATAATAAAATTGTCATTTTATCAACCTTTCTTGATGGGCTTTAAAGAACCAAGTTATAGATGTTTTTTTGAACAAAAATAATAAAATTGTTATTCTTTGAACCTTTCTTTACAGACCAAGAGATCGAATTGGCTCCCATTTGGAAGAACATGTTTCGCAACACCGGTACATCACGGACTAGTAATCCGGAAACCACAGGTGAGCACACAACAACTGGTGCATGAAACACCAACTAGCGGGCCAAAAAACACCTATAAAGACTTTATAAAGACGTGAACTGATCCAATCTCTTTAGTTTCAGTTTTCTTACAGACCAAGCGATCGAATTAGCTCCCATTTGGAAGAACATGTTTCGCAACACCGGTACATCACGGACTAGTAATCCGGAAACCACAGGTGAGCACACAACAACTGGTGCATGAAATCACTCACCGGAACACCAACCAGCGGGCCAAAAAACACCTATAAAGACTTTATAAAGACGTGAACTGATCCAATCTTTTTAGTTTCAGTTTTCTTACAGACCAAGGGTTCGAATTAGCTCCCATTTGGAAGAACATGTTTCGCAACACCGGTACATCACGGACTAGTAATCCGGAAACCACAGGTGAGCACACAACTGGTGCATGAAATCACTCACCGGAACACCAACTAGCGGGACAAAAAACACCTATAAAGACTTTATAAAGACGTGAACTGATCCAATCTCTTTAGTTACAGTTTTTTTACAGACCAAGGGATCGAATTAGCTCCAATTTGGAAGAACATGTTTCGCAACACCGGTACATCACGGACTAGTAATCCGGAAACCACAGGTGAGCACACAACAACTGGTGCATAAAATCACTCACCAGAACACCAACCAGCGGGTCAAAAAACACCTATAAAGACTTTATAAAGACGTGAACTGATCCAATCTTTTTAGTTTCAGTTTTCTTACAGACCAAGGGTTCGAATTAGCTCCCATTTGGAAGAACATGTTTCGCAACACCGGTACATCACGGACTAGTAATCCGGAAACCACAGGTGAGCACACAACAACTGGTGCATGAAACACCAACTAGCGGGCCTAAAAAACACCTATAAAGACTTTATAAAGACGTGAACTGATCCAATCTCTTTAGTTTCAGTTTTCTTACAGACCAAGGGATCGAATTAGCTCCCATTTGGAAGAACATGTTTCGCAACACCGGTACATCACGGACTGGTAATCCGGAAACCACAGGTGTGCACATAACAACTGGTGCATGAAATCACTCACCGGAACACCAACCAGCGGGCCAAAAAACACCTATATAAAGACGTGAACCGATCCAATCTCTTTAGTTTCAGTTTTCTTAAAAAGACAGCAACATGGCTGTCGAAACGTAAAACCGAATTACAATGATACGCGGCTTAAAACCAGGAAACCTTTTAACTTCTAAATAAATAACCGTTAAAACAATTTTTTCATCATTTCTTCATATGCTTTAAAATGACGTAAACTTTTTAAAATGCTATAATAAATAACCCGTTATAGAGGTTTTTTTAAAACAAAAATAATAAAATTGTTATTTTATCAACCTTTCTTGATGGGCTTTAAAGAACCAAGTTACAGATGTTTTTTTGAACAAAAATAATAAAATTGTTATACTTTTAACCTTTCTTTAAGTTATAGAGGTTTAATTTAAAACAAAAATATTAAAATCTTTTTTTATTTTCAACCTTTCTCTTAATGTGCTTTAAAACGGTAAACTTTTTTAAAATGCGATAATAAAAAACCAAGATAGAGGTTTTTTTGAACAAAAATAATAAAATTGTTATTCTTTGAACCTTTACAGACCAAGGGATCGAATTAGCTCCCATTTGGAAGAACATGTTTCGCAACACCGGTACATCACGGACTAGTAATCCGGAAACCACAGGTGAGCACACAACTGGTGCATGAAATCACTCACCGGAACACCAACTAGCGGGACAAAAACACCTATAAAGACTTTATAAAGACGTGAACTGATCCAATCTCTTTAGTTACAGTTTTTTTACAGACCAAGGGATCGAATTAGCTCCAATTTGGAAGAACATGTTTCGCAACACCGGTACATCACGGACTAGTAATCCGGAAACCACAGGTGAGCACACAACAACTGGTGCATAAAATCACTCACCAGAACACCAACCAGCGGGTCAAAAAACACCTATAAAGACTTTATAAAGACGTGAACTGATCCAATCTTTTTAGTTTCAGTTTTCTTACAGACCAAGGGTTCGAATTAGCTCCCATTTGGAAGAACATGTTTCGCAACACCGGTACATCACGGACTAGTAATCCGGAAACCACAGGTGAGCACACAACAACTGGTGCATGAAACACGTTAGCGGGCCTAAAAAACACCTATAAAGACTTTATAAAGACGTGAACTGATCCAATCTCTTTAGTTTTAGTTTTCTTAAGAAGACAGCAACATGGCTGTCGAAACGTAAAACCGAATTACAATGATACGCGGCTTAAAACCAGGAAACCTTTTAACTTCTAAATAAATAACCGTTAAAACAATTTTTTTATCATTTCTTCATATGCTTTAAAATGACGTAAACTTTTTAAAATGCTATAAAAAATAAACCGTTATAGAGGTTTTTTTAAAACAAAAATAATAAAATTGTCATTTTATCAACCTTTCTTGATGGGCTTTAAAGAACCAAGTTATAGATGTTTTTTTGAACAAAAATAATAAAATTGTTATTCTTTGAACCTTTCTTTACAGACCAAGAGATCGAATTGGCTCCCATTTGGAAGAACATGTTTCGCAACACCGGTACATCACGGACTAGTAATCCGGAAACCACAGGTGAGCACACAACAACTGGTGCATGAAACACCAACTAGCGGGCCAAAAAACACCTATAAAGACTTTATAAAGACGTGAACTGATCCAATCTCTTTAGTTTCAGTTTTCTTACAGACCAAGCGATCGAATTAGCTCCCATTTGGAAGAACATGTTTCGCAACACCGGTACATCACGGACTAGTAATCCGGAAACCACAGGTGAGCACACAACAACTGGTGCATGAAATCACTCACCGGAACACCAACCAGCGGGCCAAAAAACACCTATAAAGACTTTATAAAGACGTGAACTGATCCAATCTTTTTAGTTTCAGTTTTCTTACAGACCAAGGGTTCGAATTAGCTCCCATTTGGAAGAACATGTTTCGCAACACCGGTACATCACGGACTAGTAATCCGGAAACCACAGGTGTGCACATAACAACTGGTGCATGAAATCACACCGGAACACCAACCAGCGGGCCAAAAAACACCTATATAAAGACGTGAACCGATCCAATCTCTTTAGTTTCAGTTTTCTTAAGAAGACAGCAACATGGCTGTCGAAACGTAAAACCGAATTACAATGATACGCGGCTTAAAACCAGGAAACCTTTTAACTTCTAAATAAATAACCGTTAAAACAATTTTTTCATCATTTCCTCATATGCTTTAAAAGACGTAAACTTTTTAAAATGCTATAAAAAATAACCCGTTATAGAGGTTTTTTTAAAACAAAAATAATAAAATTGTCATTTTATCAACCTTTCTTGATGGGCTTTAAAGAACCAAGTTATAGATGTTTTTTTGAACAAAAATAATAAAATTGTTATTCTTTGAACCTTTCTTTACAGACCAAGAGATCGAATTGGCTCCCATTTGGAAGAACATGTTTCGCAACACCGGTACATCACGGACTAGTAATCCGGAAACCACAGGTGAGCACACAACAACTGGTGCATAAAATCACTCACCGGAACACCAACCAGCGGGTCAAAAAACACCTATAAAGACTTTATAAAGACGTGAACTGATCCAATCTTTTTAGTTTCAGTTTTCTTACAGACCAAGGGATCGAATTAGCTCCCATTTGGAAGAACATGTTTCGCAACACCGGTACATCACGGACTAGTAATCCGGAAACCACAGGTGAGCACACAACTGGTGCATGAAATCACTCACCGGAACACCAACTAGCGGGACAAAAAACACCTATAAAGACTTTATAAAGACGTGAACTGATCCAATCTCTTTAGTTACAGTTTTTCTACAGACCAAGGGATCGAATTAGCTCCAATTTGGAAGAACATGTTTCGCAACACCGGTACATCACGGACTAGTAATCCGGAAACCACAGGTGAGCACACAACAACTGGTGCATAAAATCACTCACCGGAACACCAACCAGCGGGTCAAAAAACACCTATAAAGACTTTATAAAGACGTGAACTGATCCAATCTTTTTAGTTTCAGTTTTCTTACAGACCAAGGGATCGAATTAGCTCCCATTTGGAAGAACATGTTTCGCAACACCGGTACATCACGGACTAGTAATCCGGAAACCACAGGTGAGCACACAACTGGTGCATGAAATCACTCACCGGAACACCAACTAGCGGGACAAAAAACACCTATAAAGACTTTATAAAGACGTGAACTGATCCAATCTCTTTAGTTACAGTTTTTCTACAGACCAAGGGATCGAATTAGCTCCAATTTGGAAGAACATGTTTCGCAACACCGGTACATCACGGACTAGTAATCCGGAAACCACAGGTGAGCACACAACAACTGGTGCATAAAATCACTTACCAGAACACCAACCAGCGGGTCAAAAAACACCTATAAAGACTTTATAAAGACGTGAACTGATCCAATCTTTTTAGTTTCAGTTTTCTTACAGACCAAGGGTTCGAATTAGCTCCCATTTGGAAGAACATGTTTCGCAACACCGGTACATCACGGACTAGTAATCCGGAAACCACAGGTGAGCACACAACAACTGGTGCATGAAACACGTTAGCGGGCCTAAAAAACACCTATAAAGACTTTATAAAGACGTGAACTGATCCAATCTCTTTAGTTTCAGTTTTCTTAAGAAGACAGCAACATGGCTGTCGAAACGTAAAACCGAATTACAATGATACGCGGCTTAAAACCAGGAAACCTTTTAACTTCTAAATAAATAACCGTTAAAACAATTTTTTTATCATTTCTTCATATGCTTTAAAATGACGTAAACTTTTTAAAATGCTATAAAAAATAAACCGTTATAGAGGTTTTTTTAAAACAAAAATAATAAAATTGTCATTTTTCAACCTTTCTTGATGGGCTTTAAAGAACCAAGTTATAGATGTTTTTTTGAACAAAAATAATAAAATTGTTATTCTTTGAACCTTTCTTTACAGACCAAGAGATCGAATTGGCTCCCATTTGGAAGAACATGTTTCGCAACACCGGTACATCACGGACTAGTAATCCGGAAACCACAGGTGAGCACACAACAACTGGTGCATGAAACACCAACTAGCGGGCCAAAAAACACCTATAAAGACTTTATAAAGACGTGAACTGATCCAATCTCTTTAGTTTCAGTTTTCTTACAGACCAAGCGATCGAATTAGCTCCCATTTGGAAGAACATGTTTCGCAACACCGGTACATCACGGACTAGTAATCCGGAAACCACAGGTGAGCACACAACAACTGGTGCATGAAATCACTCACCGGAACACCAACCAGCGGGCCAAAAAACACCTATAAAGACTTTATAAAGACGTGAACTGATCCAATCTTTTTAGTTTCAGTTTTCTTACAGACCAAGGGTTCGAATTAGCTCCCATTTGGAAGAACATGTTTCGCAACACCGGTACATCACGGACTAGTAATCCGGAAACCACAGGTGTGCACATAACAACTGGTGCATGAAATCACACCGGAACACCAACCAGCGGGCCAAAAAACACCTATATAAAGACGTGAACCGATCCAATCTCTTTAGTTTCAGTTTTCTTAAGAAGACAGCAACATGGCTGTCGAAACGTAAAACCGAATTACAATGATACGCGGCTTAAAACCAGGAAACCTTTTAACTTCTAAATAAATAACCGTTAAAACAATTTCCTCATATGCTTTAAAAGACGTAAACTTTTTAAAATGCTATAAAAAATAACCCGTTATAGAGGTTTTTTTAAAACAAAAATAATAAAATTGTCATTTTATCAACCTTTCTTGATGGGCTTTAAAGAACCAAGTTATAGATGTTTTTTTGAACAAAAATAATAAAATTGTTATTCTTTGAACCTTTCTTTACAGACCAAGAGATCGAATTGGCTCCCATTTGGAAGAACATGTTTCGCAACACCGGTACATCACGGACTAGTAATCCGGAAACCACAGGTGAGCACACAACAACTGGTGCATAAAATCACTCACCGGAACACCAACCAGCGGGTCAAAAAACACCTATAAAGACTTTATAAAGACGTGAACTGATCCAATCTTTTTAGTTTCAGTTTTCTTACAGACCAAGGGTTCGAATTAGCTCCCATTTGGAAGAACATGTTTCGCAACACCGGTACATCACGGACTAGTAATCCGGAAACCACAGGTGTGCACATAACAACTGGTGCATGAAATCACTCACCGGAACACCAACCAGCGGGCCAAAAAACACCTATAAAGACTTTATAAAGACGTGAACTGATCCAATCTTTTTAGTTTCAGTTTTCTTACAGACCAAGGCTTCGAATTAGCTCCCATTTGGAAGAACATGTTTCGCAACACCGGTACATCACGGACTGGTAATCCGGAAACCACAGGTGTGCACATAACAACGTGCATGAAATCACTCACCGGAACACCAACCAGCGGGCCAAAAAACACCTATATAAAGACGTGAACCGATCCAATCTCTTTAGTTTCAGTTTTCTTAAGAAGACAGCAACATGGCTGTACATCACGGACTAGTAATCCGGAAACCACAGGTGAGCACACAACTGGTGCATGAAATCACTCACCGGAACACCAACTAGCGGGACAAAAAACACCTATAAAGACTTTATAAAGACGTGAACTGATCCAATCTCTTTAGTTACAGTTTTTCTACAGACCAAGGGATCGAATTAGCTCCAATTTGGAAGAACATGTTTCGCAACACCGGTACATCACGGACTAGTAATCCGGAAACCACAGGTGAGCACACAACAACTGGTGCATAAAATCACTCACCAGAACACCAACCAGCGGGTCAAAAAACACCTATAAAGACTTTATAAAGACGTGAACTGATCCAATCTTTTTAGTTTCAGTTTTCTTACAGACCAAGGGTTCAAATTAGCTCCCATTTGGAAGAACATGTTTCGCAACACCGGTACATCACGGACTAGTAATCCGGAAACCACAGGTGAGCACACAACAACTGGTGCATGAAACACGTTAGCGGGCCTAAAAAACACCTATAAAGACTTTATAAAGACGTGAACTGATCCAATCTTTTTAGTTTCAGTTTTCTTACAGACCAAGGGTTCGAATTAGCTCCCATTTGGAAGAACATGTTTCGCAACACCGGTACATCACGGACTAGTAATCCGGAAACCACAGGTGAGCACACAACAACTGGTGCATGAAACACCAACTAGCGGGCCTAAAAAACACCTATAAACCCTTTATAAAGACGTGAACTGATCCAATCTCTTTAGTTTCAGTTTTCTTAAGAAGACAGCAACATGGCTGTCGAAACGTAAAACCGAATTACAATGATACGCGGCTTAAAACCAGGAAACCTTTTAACTTCTAAATAAATAACCGTTAAAACAATTTTTTCATCATTTCTTCATATGCTTTAAAATGACGTAAACTTTTTAAAATGCTATAATAAATAACCCGTCATAGAGGTTTTTTAAAACAAAAATAATAAAATTGTCATTTTATCAACCTTTCTTGATGGGCTTTAAAGAACCAAGTTATAGATGTTTTTTTGAACAAAAATAATAAAATTGTTATACTTTTAACCTTTCTTTAAGTTATAGAGGTTTAATTTAAAACAAAAATATTAAAATCTTTATATTTTCAACCTTTCTCTTAATGTGCTTTAAAACGGTAAACTTTTTTAAAATGCGATAATAAAAAACCAAGATAGAGGTTTTTTTGAACAAAAATAATAAAATTGTTATTCTTTCTTACAGACCAAGGGTTCGAATTAGCTCCCATTTGGAAGAACATGTTTCGCAACACCGGTACATCACGGACTAGTAATCCGAAAACCACAGGTGAGCACACAACAACTGGTGCATGAAACACCAACTAGCGGGCCAAAAAACACCTATAAAGACTTTATAAAGACGTGAACTGATCCAATCTCTTTAGTTTCAGTTTTCTTACAGACCAAGCGATCGAATTAGCTCCCATTTGGAAGAACATGTTTCGCAACACCGGTACATCACGGACTGGTAATCCGGAAACCACAGGTGTGCACATAACAACTGGTGCATGAAATCACTCACCGGAACACCAACCAGCGGGCCAAAAAACACCTATATAAAGACGTGAACCGATCCAATCTCTTTAGTTTCAGTTTTCTTAAGAAGACAGCAACATGGCTGTCGAAACGTAAAACCGAATTACAATGATACGCGGCTTAAAACCAGGAAACCTTTTAACTTCTAAATAAATAACCGTTAAAACAATTTTTTTATCATTTCTTCATATGCTTTAAAATGACGTAAACTTTTTAAAATGCTATAATAAATAACCCGTTATAGAGGTTTTTTTAAAACAAAAATAATAAAATTGTCATTTTATCAACCTTTCTTGATGGGCTTTAAAGAACCAAGTTACAGATGTTTTTTTGAACAAAAATAATAAAATTGTTATTTATACTTTTAACCTTTCTTTAAGTTATAGAGGTTTAATTTAAAACAAAAATATTAAAATCTTTATATTTTCAACCTTTCTCTTAATGTGCTTTAAAACGGTAAACTTTTTTAAAATGCGATAATAAAAAACCAAGATAGAGGTTTTTTTGAACAAAAATAATAAAATTGTTATTCTTTGAACCTTTCTTTACAGACCAAGAGATCGAATTGGCTCCCATTTGGAAGAACATGTTTCGCAACACCGGTACATCACGGACTAGTAATCCGGAAACCACAGGTGAGCACACAACAACTGGTGCATGAAATCACTCACCGGAACACCAACTAGCGGGCCAAAAAACACCTATAAAGACTTTATAAAGACGTGAACTGATCCAATCTCTTTAGTTTCAGTTTTCTTACAGACCAAGCGATCGAATTAGCTCCCATTTGGAAGAACATGTTTCGCAACACCGGTACATCACGGACTAGTAATCCGGAAACCACAGGTGAGCACACAACAACTGGTGCATAAAATCACTCACCGGAACACCAACCAGCGGGTCAAAAAACACCTAAAAGACTTTATAAAGACGTGAACTGATCCAATCTTTTTAGTTTCAGTTTTCTTACATACCAAGGGTTCGAATTAGCTCCCATTTGGAAGAACATGTTTCGCAACACCGGTACATCACGGACTAGTAATCCGGAAACCACAGGTGAGCACACAACAACTGGTGCATGAAACACCAACTAGCGGGCCAAAAAACACCTATAAAGACTTTATAAAGACGTGAACTGATCCAATCTCTTTAGTTTCAGTTTTCTTACAGACCAAGCGATCGAATTAGCTCCCATTTGGAAGAACATGTTTCGCAACACCGGTACATCACGGACTGGTAATCCGGAAACCACAGGTGTGCACATAACAACTGGTGCATGAAATCACTCACCGGAACACCAACCGGCGGGCCAAAAAACACCTATATAAAGACGTGAACCGATCCAATCTCTTTAGTTTCAGTTTTCTTAAGAAGACAGCAACATGGCTGTCGAAACGTAAAACCGAATTACAATGATACGCGGCTTAAAACCAGGAAACCTTTTAACTTCTAAATAAATAACCGTTAAAACAATTTTTTCATCATTTCTTCATATGCTTTAAAATGACGTAAACTTTTTAATAACCCGTTATAGAGGTTTTTTTAAAACAAAAATAATAAAATTGTCATTTTATCAACCTTTCTTGATGGGCTTTAAAGAACCAAGTTATAGATGTTTTTTTGAACAAAAATAATAAAATTGTTATACTTTTAACCTTTCTTTAAGTTATAGAGGTTTAATTTAAAACAAAAATATTAAAATCTTTATATTTTCAACCTTTCTCTTAATGTGCTTTAAAACGGTAAACTTTTTTAAAATGCGATAATAAAAAACCAAGATAGAGGTTTTTTGAACAAAAATAATAAAATTGTTATTCTTTGAACCTTTCTTTACAGACCAAGAGATCGAATTGGCTCCCATTTGGAAGAACATGTTTCGGAACACCGGTACATCACGGACTAGTAATCCGGAAACCACAGGTGAGCACACAACAACTGGTGCATAAAATCACTCACCGGAACACCAACTAGCGGGCCAAAAAACACCTATAAAGACTTTATAAAGACGTGAACTGATCCAATCTCTTTAGTTTCAGTTTTCTTACAGACCAAGGGTTCGAATTAGCTCCCATTTGGAAGAACATGTTTCGCAACACCGGTACATCACGGACTAGTAATCCGGAAACCACAGGTGAGCACACAACAACTGGTGCATGAAACACGTTAGCGGGCCTAAAAAACACCTATAAAGACTTTATAAAGACGTGAACTGATCCAATCTCTTTAGTTTCAGTTTTCTTAAGAAGACAGCAACATGGCTGTCGAAACGTAAAACCGAATTACAATGATACGCGGCTTAAAACCAGGAAACCTTTTAACTTCTAAATAAATAACCGTTAAAACAATTTTTTTATCATTTCTTCATATGCTTTAAAATGACGTAAACTTTTTAAAATGCTATAAAAAATAAACCGTTATAGAGGTTTTTTTAAAACAAAAATAATAAAATTGTCATTTTATCAACCTTTCTTGATGGGCTTTAAAGAACCAAGTTATAGATGTTTTTTTGAACAAAAATAATAAAATTGTTATTCTTTCTTGCAAGGGTTCGAATTAGCTCCCATTTGGAAGAACATGTTTCGCAACACCGGTACATCACGGACTAGTAATCCGAAAACCACAGGTGAGCACACAACAACTGGTGCATGAAACACCAACTAGCGGGCCAAAAAACACCTATAAAGACTTTATAAAGACGTGAACTGATCCAATCTCTTTAGTTTCAGTTTTCTTACAGACCAAGCGATCGAATTAGCTCCCATTTGGAAGAACATGTTTCGCAACACCGGTACATCACGGACTGGTAATCCGGAAACCACAGGTGTGCACATAACAACTGGTGCATGAAATCACTCACCGGAACACCAACCAGCGGGCCAAAAAACACCTATATAAAGACGTGAACCGTTCCAATCTCTTTAGTTTCAGTTTTCTTAAGAAGACAGCAACATGGCTGTCGAAACGTAAAACCGAATTACAATGATACGCGGCTTAAAACCAGGAAACCTTTTAACTTCTAAATAAATAACCGTTAAAACAATTTTTTTATCATTTCTTCATATGCTTTAAAATGACGTAAACTTTTTAAAATGCTATAATAAATAACCCGTTATAGAGGTTTTTTTAAAACAAAAATAATAAAATTGTCATTTTATCAACCTTTCTTGATGGGCTTTAAAGAACCAAGTTACAGATGTTTTTTTGAACAAAAATAATAAAATTGTTATACTTTTAACCTTTCTTTAAGTTATAGAGGTTTAATTTAAAACAAAAATATTAAAATCTTTATATTTTCAACCTTTCTCTTAATGTGCTTTAAAACGGTAAACTTTTTTAAAATGCGATAATAAAAAACCAAGATAGAGGTTTTTTTGAACAAAAATAATAAAATTGTTATTCTTTGAACCTTTCTTTACAGACCAAGAGATCGAATTGGCTCCCATTTGGAAGAACATGTTTCGCAACACCGGTACATCACGGACTAGTAATCCGGAAACCACAGGTGAGCACACAACAACTGGTGCATGAAATCACTCACCGGAACACCAACTAGCGGGACAAAAAACACCTATAAAGACTTTATAAAGACGTGAACTGATCCAATCTCTTTAGTTTCAGTTTTTTTACAGACCAAGGGATCGAATTAGCTCCCATTTGGAAGAACATGTTTCGCAACACCGGTACATCACGGACTAGTAATCCGGAAACCACAGGTGAGCACACAACAACTGGTGCATGAAATCACTCACCGGAACACCAACTAGCGGGACAAAAAACACCTATAAACTTTATAAAGACGTGAACTGATCCAATCTCTTTAGTTTCAGTTTTTTTACAGACCAAGGGATCGAATTAGCTCCCATTTGGAAGAACATGTTTCGCAACACCGGTACATCACGGACTAGTAATCCGGAAACCACAGGTGAGCACACAACAACTGGTGCATGAAATCACTCACCGGAACACCAACTAGCGGGCCAAAAAACACCTATAAAGACTTTATAAAGACGTGAACTGATCCAATCTCTTTAGTTTCAGTTTTCTTACAGACCAAGCGATCGAATTAGCTCCCATTTGGAAGAACATGTTTCGCAACACCGGTACATCACGGACTAGTAATCCGGAAACCACAGGTGAGCACACAACAACTGGTGCATAAAATCACTCACCGGAACACCAACCAGCGGGTCAAAAAACACCTAAAAGACTTTATAAAGACGTGAACTGATCCAATCTTTTTAGTTTCAGTTTTCTTACAGACCAAGCGATCGAATTAGCTCCCATTTGGAAGAACATGTTTCGCAACACCGGTACATCACGGACTGGTAATCCGGAAACCACAGGTGTGCACATAACAACTGGTGCATGAAATCACTCACCGGAACACCAACCAGCGGGCCAAAAAACACCTATATAAAGACGTGAACCGATCCAATCTCTTTAGTTTCAGTTTTCTTAAGAAGACAGCAACATGGCTGTCGAAACGTAAAACCGAATTACAATGATACGCGGCTTAAAACCAGGAAACCTTTTAACTTCTAAATAAATAACCGTTAAAACAATTTTTTCATCATTTCTTCATATGCTTTAAAATGACGTAAACTTTTTAATAACCCGTTATAGAGGTTTTTTTAAAACAAAAATAATAAAATTGTCATTTTATCAACCTTTCTTGATGGGCTTTAAAGAACCAAGTTATAGATGTTTTTTTGAACAAAAATAATAAAATTGTTATACTTTTAACCTTTCTTTAAGTTATAGAGGTTTAATTTAAAACAAAAATATTAAAATCTTTATATTTTCAACCTTTCTCTTAATGTGCTTTAAAACGGTAAACTTTTTTAAAATGCGATAATAAAAAACCAAGATAGAGGTTTTTTTAAACAAAAATAATAAAATTGTTATTCTTTCTTACAGACCAAGGGTTCGAATTAGCTCCCATTTGGAAGAACATGTTTCGCAACACCGGTACATCACGGACTAGTAATCCGAAAACCACAGGTGAGCACACAACAACTGGTGCATAAAATCACTCACCGGAACACCAACCAGCGGGTCAAAAAACACCTATAAAGACTTTATAAAGACGTGAACTGATCCAATCTTTTTAGTTTCAGTTTTCTTACAGACCAAGGGTTCGAATTAGCTCCCATTTGGAAGAACATGTTTCGCAACACCGGTACATCACGGACTAGTAATCCGGAAACCACAGGTGTGCACATAACAACTGGTGCATGAAATCACTCACCGGAACACCAACCAGCGGGCCAAAAAACACCTATAAAGACTTTATAAAGACGTGAACTGATCCAATCTTTTTAGTTTCAGTTTTCTTACAGACCAAGGCTTCGAATTAGCTCCCATTTGGAAGAACATGTTTCGCAACACCGGTACATCACGGACTAGTAATCCGGAAACCACAGGTGTGCACATAACAACTGGTGCATGAAATCACTCACCGGAACACCAACCAGCGGGTCAAAAAACACCTATAAAGACTTTATAAAGACGTGAACTGATCCAATCTTTTTAGTTTCAGTTTTCTTACAGACCAAGGCTTCGAATTAGCTCCCATTTGGAAGAACATGTTTCGCAACACCGGTACATCACGGACTAGTAATCCGGAAACCACAGGTGTGCACATAACAACTGGTGCATGAAATCACTCACCGGAACACCAACCAGCGGGTCAAAAAACACCTATAAAGACTTTATAAAGACGTGAACTGATCCAATCTTTTTAGTTTCAGTTTTCTTACAGACCAAGGCTTCGAATTAGCTCCCATTTGGAAGAACATGTTTCGCAACACCGGTACATCACGGACTAGTAATCCGGAAACCACAGGTGTGCACATAACAACTGGTGCATGAAATCACTCACCGGAACACCAACCAGCGGGTCAAAAAACACCTATAAAGACTTTATAAAGACGTGAACTGATCCAATCTTTTTAGTTTCAGTTTTCTTACAGACCAAGCGATAGAATTAGCTCCCATTTGGAAGAACATGTTTCGCAACACCGGTACATCACGGACTAGTAATCCGGAAACCACAGGTGTGCACATAACAACTGGTGCATGAAATCACTCACCGGAACACCAACCAGCGGGCCAAAAACACCTATAAAGACTTTATAAAGACGTGAACTGATCCAATCTCTTTAGTTTCAGTTTTCTTACAGACCAAGGGTTCGAATTAGCTCCCATTTGGAAGAACATGTTTCGCAACACCGGTACATCACGGACTGGTAATCCGGAAACCACAGGTGTGCACATAACAACTGGTGCATGAAATCACTCATCGGAACACCAACCAGCGGGCCAAAAAACACCTATATAAAGACGTGAACCGATCCAATCTCTTTAGTTTCAGTTTTCTTAAGAAGACAGCAACATGGCTGTCGAAACGTAAAACCGAATTACAATGATACGCGGCTTAAAACCAGGAAACCTTTTAACTTCTAAATAAATAACCGTTAAAACAATTTTTTCATCATTTCTTCATATGCTTTAAAATGACGTAAACTTTTTAAAATGCTATAATAAATAACCCGTTATAGAGGTTTTTTTAAAACAAAAATAATAAAATTGTCATTTTATCAACCTTTCTTGATGGGCTTTAAAGAACCAAGTTACAGATGTTTTTTTGAACAAAAATAATAAAATTGTTATACTTTTAACCTTTCTTTAAGTTATAGAGGTTTAATTTAAAACAAAAATATTAAAATCTTTATATTTTCAACCTTTCTCTAATGTGCTTTAAAACGGTAAACTTTTTTAAAATGCGATAATAAAAAACCAAGATAAAGGTTTTTTTGAACAAAAATAATAAAATTGTTATTCTTTGAACCTTTCTTTACAGACCAAGGGATCGAATTAGCTCCCATTTGGAAGAACATGTTTCGCAACACCGGTACATCACGGACTAGTAATCCGGAAACCACAGGTGAGCACACAACTGGTGCATGAAATCACTCACCGGAACACCAACTAGCGGGACAAAAAACACCTATAAAGACTTTATAAAGACGTGAACTGATCCAATCTCTTTAGTTACAGTTTTTTTACAGACCAAGGGATCGAATTAGCTCCCATTTGGAAGAACATGTTTCGCAACACCGGTACATCACGGACTAGTAATCCGGAAACCACAGGTGAGCACACAACTGGTGCATGAAATCACTCACCGGAACACCAACTAGCGGGACAAAAAACACCTATAAAGACTTTATAAAGACGTGAACTGATCCAATCTCTTTAGTTTCAGTTTTTTTACAGACCAAGGGATCGAATTAGCTCCCATTTGGAAGAACATGTTTCGCAACACCGGTACATCACGGACTAGTAATCCGGAAACCACAGGTGAGCACACAACAACTGGTGCATGAAATCACTCACCGGAACACCAACTAGCGGGCCAAAAAACACCTATAAAGACTTTATAAAGACGTGAACTGATCCAATCTCTTTAGTTTCAGTTTTCTTACAGACCAAGCGATCGAATTAGCTCCCATTTGGAAGAACATGTTTCGCAACACCGGTACATCACGGACTAGTAATCCGGAAACCACAGGTAAGCACACAACAACTGGTGCATAAAATCACTCACCGGAACACCAACCAGCGGGTCAAAAAACACCTAAAAGACTTTATAAAGACGTGAACTGATCCAATCTTTTTAGTTTCAGTTTTCTTACAGACGAATTAGCTCCCATTTGGAAGAACATGTTTCGCAACACCGGTACATCACGGACTAGTAATCCGGAAACCACAGGTGAGCACACAACAACTGGTGCATGAAACACCAACTAGCGGGCCAAAAAACACCTATAAAGACTTTATAAAGACGTGAACTGATCCAATCTCTTTAGTTTCAGTTTTCTTACAGACCAAGCGATCGAATTTGGAAGAACATGTTTCGCAACACCGGTACATCACGGACTGGTAATCCGGAAACCACAGGTGTGCACATAACAACTGGTGCATGAAATCACTCACCGGAACACCAACCAGCGGGCCAAAAAACACCTATATAAAGACGTGAACCGATCCAATCTCTTTAGTTTCAGTTTTCTTAAGAAGACAGCAACATGGCTGTCGAAACGTAAAACCGAATTACAATGATACGCGGCTTAAAACCAGGAAACCTTTTAACTTCTAAATAAATAACCGTTAAAACAATTTTTTCATCATTTCTTCATATGCTTTAAAATGACGTAAACTTTTTAAAATGCTATAATAAATAACCCGTTATAGAGGTTTTTTTAAAACAAAAATAATAAAATTGTCATTTTATCAACCTTTCTTGATGGGCTTTAAAGAACCAAGTTACAGATGTTTTTTTGAACAAAAATAATAAAATTGTTATACTTTTAACCTTTCTTTAAGTTATAGAGGTTTAATTTAAAACAAAAATATTAAAATCTTTATATTTTCAACCTTTCTCTTAATGTGCTTTAAAACGGTAAACTTTTTTAAAATGCGATAATAAAAAACCAAGATAAAGGTTTTTTTGAACAAAAATAATAAAATTGTTATTCTTTGAACCTTTCTTTACAGACCAAGGGATCGAATTAGCTCCCATTTGGAAGAACATGTTTCGCAACACCGGTACATCACGGACTAGTAATCCGGAAACCACAGGTGAGCACACAACTGGTGCATGAAATCACTCACCGGAACACCAACTAGCGGGACAAAAAACACCTATAAAGACTTTATAAAGACGTGAACTGATCCAATCTCTTTAGTTACAGTTTTTTTACAGACCAAGGGATCGAATTAGCTCCCATTTGGAAGAACATGTTTCGCAACACCGGTACATCACGGACTAGTAATCCGGAAACCACAGGTGAGCACACAACTGGTGCATGAAATCACTCACCGGAACACCAACTAGCGGGACAAAAAACACCTATAAAGACTTTATAAAGACGTGAACTGATCCAATCTCTTTAGTTTCAGTTTTTTTACAGACCAAGGGATCGAATTAGCTCCCATTTGGAAGAACATGTTTCACAACACCGGTACATCACGGACTAGTAATCCGGAAACCACAGGTGAGCACACAACAACTGGTGCATGAAATCACTCACCGGAACACCAACTAGCGGGCCAAAAAACACCTATAAAGACTTTATAAAGACGTGAACTGATCCAATCTCTTTAGTTTCAGTTTTCTTACAGACCAAGCGATCGAATTAGCTCCCATTTGGAAGAACATGTTTCGCAACACCGGTACATCACGGACTGGTAATCCGGAAACCACAGGTGTGCACATAACAACTGGTGCATGAAATCACTCACCGGAACACCAACCAGCGGGCCAAAAAACACCTATATAAAGACGTGAACCGATCCAATCTCTTTAGTTTCAGTTTTCTTAAGAAGACAGCAACATGGCTGTCGAAACGTAAAACCGAATTACAATGATACGCGGCTTAAAACCAGGAAACCTTTTAACTTCTAAATAAATAACCGTTAAAACAATTTTTTCATCATTTCTTCATATGCTTTAAAATGACGTAAACTTTTTAAAATGCTATAATAAATAACCCGTTATAGAGGTTTTTTTAAAACAAAAATAATAAAATTGTCATTTTATCAACCTTTCTTGATGGGCTTTAAAGAACCAAGTTATAGATGTTTTTTTGAACAAAAATAATAAAATTGTTATACTTTTAACCTTTTTTTAAGTTATAGAGGTTTAATTTAAAACAAAAATATTAAAATCTTTATATTTTCAACCTTTCTCTTAATGTGCTTTAAAACGGTAAACTTTTTTAAAATGCGATAATAAAAAACCAAGATAGAGGTTTTTTGAACAAAAATAATAAAATTGTTATTCTTTGAACCTTTCTTTACAGACCAAGAGATCGAATTGGCTCCCATTTGGAAGAACATGTTTCGGAACACCGGTACATCACGGACTAGTAATCCGGAAACCACAGGTGAGCACACAACAACTGGTGCATAAAATCACTCACCGGAACACCAACTAGCGGGCCAAAAAACACCTATAAAGACTTTATAAAGACGTGAACTGATCCAATCTTTTTAGTTTCAGTTTTCTTACAGACCAAGGGTTCGAATTAGCTCCCATTTGGAAGAACATGTTTCGCAACACCGGTACATCACGGACTAGTAATCCGAAAACCACAGGTGAGCACACAACAACTGGTGCATGAAACACCAACTAGCGGGCCAAAAAACACCTATAAAGACTTTATAAAGACGTGAACTAATCCAATCTCTTTAGTTTCAGTTTTCTTACAGACCAAGCGATCGAATTAGCTCCCATTTGGAAGAACATGTTTCGCAACACCGGTACATCACGGACTGGTAATCCGGAAACCACAGGTGTGCACATAACAACTGGTGCATGAAATCACTCACCGGAACACCAACCAGCGGGCCAAAAAACACCTATATAAAGACGTGAACCGATCCAATCTCTTTAGTTTCAGTTTTCTTAAGAAGACAGCAACATGGCTGTCGAAACGTAAAACCGAATTACAATGATACGCGGCTTAAAACCAGGAAACCTTTTAACTTCTAAATAAATAACCGTTAAAACAATTTTTTCATCATTTCTTCATATGCTTTAAAATGACGTAAACTTTTTAAAATGCTATAATAAATAACCCGTTATAGAGGTTTTTATAAAACAAAAATAATAAAATTGTCATTTTATCAACCTTTCTTGATGGGCTTTAAAGAACCAAGTTATAGATGTTTTTTTGAACAAAAATAATAAAATTGTTATACTTTTAACCTTTCTTTAAGTTATAGAGAGAGGTTTAATTTAAAACAAAAATATTAAAATCTTTATATTTTCAACCTTTCTCTTAATGTGCTTTAAAACGGTAAATTTTTTTAAAATGCGATAATAAAAAACCAAGATAGAGGTTTTTTTGAACAAAAATAATAAAATTGTTATTCTTTGAACCTTTCTTTACAGACCAAGAGATCGAATTGGCTCCCATTTGGAAGAACATGTTTCGCAACACCGGTACATCACGGACTAGTAATCCGGAAACCACAGGTGAGCACACAACAACTGGTGCATGAAATCACTCACCGGAACACCAACCAGCGGGCCAAAAAACACCTATATAAAGACGTGAACCGATCCAATCTTTTTAGTTTCAGTTTTCTTAAGAAGACAGCAACATGGCTGTCGAAACGTAAAACCGAATTACAATGATACGCGGCTTAAAACCAGGAAACCTTTTAACTTCTAAATAAATAACCGTTAAAACAATTTTTTCATCATTTCTTCATATGCTTTAAAATGACCTAAACTTTTTAAAATGCTATAATAAATAACCCGTTATAGAGGTTTTTTTAAAACAAAAATAATAAAATTGTCATTTTATCAACCTTTCTTGATGGGCTTTAAAGAACCAAGTTACAGATGTTTTTTTGAACAAAAATAATAAAATTGTTATACTTTTAACCTTTCTTTAAGTTATAGAGGTTAAATTTAAAACAAAAATATTAAAATCTTTTTTTATTTTCAACCTTTCTCTTAATGTGCTTTAAAACGGTAAACTTTTTTAAAATGCGATAATAAAAAACCAAGATAGAGGTTTTTTTGAACAAAAATAATAAAATTGTTATTCTTTGAACCTTTCTTTACAGACCAAGGGATCGAATTAGCTCCCATTTGGAAGAACATGTTTCGCAACACCGGTACATCACGGACTAGTAATCCGGAAACCACAGGTGAGCACACAACTGGTGCATGAAATCACTCACCGGAACACCAACTAGCGGGACAAAAAACACCTATAAAGACTTTATAAAGACGTGAACTGATCCAATCTCTTTAGTTACAGTTTTTTTACAGACCAAGGGATCGAATTAGCTCCCATTTGGAAGAACATGTTTCGCAACACCGGTACATCACGGACTAGTAATCCGGAAACCACAGGTGAGCACACAACTGGTGCATGAAATCACTCACCGGAACACCAACTAGCGGGACAAAAAACACCTATAAAGACTTTATAAAGACGTGAACTGATCCAATCTCTTTAGTTTCAGTTTTTTTACAGACCAAGGGATCGAATTAGCTCCCATTTGGAAGAACATGTTTCGCAACACCGGTACATCACGGACTAGTAATCCGGAAACCACAGGTGAGCACACAACAACTGGTGCATGAAATCACTCACCGGAACACCAACTAGCGGGCCAAAAAACACCTATAAAGACTTTATAAAGACGTGAACTGATCCAATCTCTTTAGTTTCAGTTTTCTTACAGACCAAGCGATCGAATTAGCTCCCATTTGGAAGAACATGTTTCGCAACACCGGTACATCACGGACTAGTAATCCGGAAACCACAGGTGAGCACACAACAACTGGTGCATAAAATCACTCACCGGAACACCAACCAGCGGGTCAAAAAACACCTAAAAGACTTTATAAAGACGTGAACCGATCCAATCTCTTTAGTTTCAGTTTTCTTAAGAAGACAGCAACATGGCTGTCGAAACGTAAAACCGAATTACAATGATACGCGGCTTAAAACCAGGAAACCTTTTAACTTCTAAATAAATAACCGTTAAAACAATTTTTTCATCATTTCTTCATATGCTTTAAAATGACGTAAACTTTTTAAAATGCTATAATAAATAACCCGTTATAGAGGTTTTTTTAAAACAAAAATAATAAAATTGTCATTTTATCAACCTTTCTTGATGGGCTTTAAAGAACCAAGTTATAGATGTTTTTTTGAACAAAAATAATAAAATTGTTATACTTTTAACCTTTTTTTAAGTTATAGAGGTTTAATTTAAAACAAAAATATTAAAATCTTTATATTTTCAACCTTTCTCTTAATGTGCTTTAAAACGGTAAACTTTTTTAAAATGCGATAATAAAAAACCAAGATAGAGGTTTTTTGAACAAAAATAATAAAATTGTTATTCTTTGAACCTTTCTTTACAGACCAAGAGATCGAATTGGCTCCCATTTGGAAGAACATGTTTCGGAACACCGGTACATCACGGACTAGTAATCCGGAAACCACAGGTGAGCACACAACAACTGGTGCATAAAATCACTCACCGGAACACCAACTAGCGGGCCAAAAAACACCTATAAAGACTTTATAAAGACGTGAACTGATCCAATCTCTTTAGTTTCAGTTTTCTTACAGACCAAGCGATCGAATTAGCTCCCATTTGGAAGAACATGTTTCGCAACACCGGTACATCACGGACTGGTAATCCGGAAACCACAGGTGTGCACATAACAACTGGTGCATGAAATCACTCACCGGAACACCAACCAGCGGGCCAAAAAACACCTATATAAAGACGTGAACCGATCCAATCTCTTTAGTTTCAGTTTTCTTAAGAAGACAGCAACATGGCTGTCGAAACGTAAAACCGAATTACAATGATACGCGGCTTAAAACCAGGAAACCTTTTAACTTCTAAATAAATAACCGTTAAAACAATTTTTTCATCATTTCTTCATATGCTTTAAAATGACGTAAACTTTTTAAAATGCTATAATAAATAACCCGTTATAGAGGTTTTTATAAAACAAAAATAATAAACTTGTCATTTTATCAACCTTTCTTGATGGGCTTTAAAGAACCAAGTTATAGATGTTTTTTTGAACAAAAATAATAAAATTGTTATACTTTTAACCTTTCTTTAAGTTATAGAGAGAGGTTTAATTTAAAACAAAAATATTAAAATCTTTATATTTTCAACCTTTCTCTTAATGTGCTTTAAAACGGTAAATTTTTTTAAAATGCGATAATAAAAAACCAAGATAGAGGTTTTTTTGAACAAAAATAATAAAATTGTTATTCTTTGAACCTTTCTTTACAGACCAAGAGATCGAATTGGCTCCCATTTGGAAGAACATGTTTCGCAACACCGGTACATCACGGACTAGTAATCCGGAAACCACAGGTGAGCACACAACAACTGGTGCATGAAATCACTCACCGGAACACCAACCAGCGGGCCAAAAAACACCTATATAAAGACGTGAACCGATCCAATCTTTTTAGTTTCAGTTTTCTTAAGAAGACAGCAACATGGCTGTCGAAACGTAAAACCGAATTACAATGATACGCGGCTTAAAACCAGGAAACCTTTTAACTTCTAAATAAATAACCGTTAAAACAATTTTTTCATCATTTCTTCATATGCTTTAAAATGACCTAAACTTTTTAAAATGCTATAATAAATAACCCGTTATAGAGGTTTTTTTAAAACAAAAATAATAAAATTGTCATTTTATCAACCTTTCTTGATGGGCTTTAAAGAACCAAGTTACAGATGTTTTTTTGAACAAAAATAATAAAATTGTTATACTTTTAACCTTTCTTTAAGTTATAGAGGTTTAATTTAAAACAAACATATTAAAATCTTTTTTTATTTTCAACCTTTCTCTTAATGTGCTTTAAAACGGTAAACTTTTTTAAAATGCGATAATAAAAAACCAAGATAGAGGTTTTTTTGAACAAAAATAATAAAATTGTTATTCTTTGAACCTTTCTTTACAGACCAAGGGATCGAATTAGCTCCCATTTGGAAGAACATGTTTCGCAACACCGGTACATCACGGACTAGTAATCCGGAAACCACAGGTGAGCACACAACTGGTGCATGAAATCACTCACCGGAACACCAACTAGCGGGACAAAAAACACCTATAAAGACTTTATAAAGACGTGAACTGATCCAATCTCTTTAGTTACAGTTTTTTTACAGACCAAGGGATCGAATTAGCTCCCATTTGGAAGAACATGTTTCGCAACACCGGTACATCACGGACTAGTAATCCGGAAACCACAGGTGAGCACACAACAACTGGTGCATGAAACACCAACTAGCGGGCCTAAAAAACACCTATAAACCCTTTATAAAGACGTGAACTGATCCAATCTCTTTAGTTTCAGTTTTCTTAAGAAGACAGCAACATGGCTGTCGAAACGTAAAACCGAATTACAATGATACGCGGCTTAAAACCAGGAAACCTTTTAACTTCTAAATAAATAACCGTTAAAACAATTTTTTCATCATTTCTTCATATGCTTTAAAATGACGTAAACTTTTTAAAATGCTATAAAAAATAAACCGTTATAGAGGTTTTTTTAAAACAAAAATAATAAAATTGTCATTTTATCAACCTTTCTTGATGGGCTTTAAAGAACCAAGTTATAGATGTTTTTTTGAACAAAAATAATAAAATTGTTATTCTTTGAACCTTTCTTTACAGACCAAGAGATCGAATTGGCTCCCATTTGGAAGAACATGTTTCGCAACACCGGTACATCACGGACTAGTAATCCGGAAACCACAGGTGAGCACACAACTGGTGCATGAAATCACTCACCGGAACACCAACTAGCGGGACAAAAAACACCTATAAAGACTTTATAAAGACGTGAACTGATCCAATCTCTTTAGTTTCAGTTTTTTTACAGACCAAGGGATCGAATTAGCTCCCATTTGGAAGAACATGTTTCGCAACACCGGTACATCACGGACTAGTAATCCGGAAACCACAGGTGAGCACACAACAACTGGTGCATGAAATCACTCACCGGA
The DNA here is from genome assembly GCA_921294245.1 of Brassicogethes aeneus. Taxonomy (NCBI): domain Eukaryota; kingdom Metazoa; phylum Arthropoda; class Insecta; order Coleoptera; family Nitidulidae; genus Brassicogethes; species Brassicogethes aeneus. The sequence goes on from OV121133.1 coordinate 46,814,510, forward strand.
ACACCAACTAGCGGGCCAAAAAACACCTATAAAGACTTTATAAAGACGTGAACTGATCCAATCTCTTTAGTTTCAGTTTTCTTACAGACCAAGCGATCGAATTAGCTCCCATTTGGAAGAACATGTTTCGCAACACCGGTACATCACGGACTAGTAATCCGGAAACCACAGGTGAGCACACAACAACTGGTGCATAAAATCACTCACCGGAACACCAACCAGCGGGTCAAAAAACACCTAAAAGACTTTATAAAGACGTGAACTGATCCAATCTTTTTAGTTTCAGTTTTCTTACAGACCAAGGGTTCGAATTAGCTCCCATTTGGAAGAACATGTTTCGCAACACCGGTACATCACGGACTAGTAATCCGGAAACCACAGGTGAGCACACAACAACTGGTGCATGAAACACCAACTAGCGGGCCAAAAAACACCTATAAAGACTTTATAAAGACGTGAACTGATCCAATCTCTTTAGTTTCAGTTTTCTTACAGACCAAGCGATCGAATTAGCTCCCATTTGGAAGAACATGTTTCGCAACACCGGTACATCACGGACTGGTAATCCGGAAACCACAGGTGTGCACATAACAACTGGTGCATGAAATCACTCACCGGAACACCAACCAGCGGGCCAAAAAACACCTATATGAAGACGTGAACCGATCCAATCTCTTTAGTTTTAGTTTTCTTAAGAAGACAGCAACATGGCTGTCGAAACGTAAAACCGAATTACAATGATACGCGGCTTAAAACCAGGAAACCTTTTAACTTCTAAATAAATAACCGTTAAAACAATTTTTTCATCATTTCTTCATATGCTTTAAAATGACGTAAACTTTTTAAAATGCTATAATAAATAACCCGTTATAGAGGTTTTTTTAAAACAAAAATAATAAAATTGTCATTTTATCAACCTTTCTTGATGGGCTTTAAAGAACCAAGTTATAGATGTTTTTTTGAACAAAAATAATAAAATTGTTATACTTTTAACCTTTTTTTAAGTTATAGAGGTTTAATTTAAAACAAAAATATTAAAATCTTTATATTTTCAACCTTTCTCTTAATGTGCTTTAAAACGGTAAACTTTTTTAAAATGCGATAATAAAAAACCAAGATAGAGGTTTTTTGAACAAAAATAATAAAATTGTTATTCTTTGAACCTTTCTTTACAGACCAAGAGATCGAATTGGCTCCCATTTGGAAGAACATGTTTCGGAACACCGGTACATCACGGACTAGTAATCCGGAAACCACAGGTGAGCACACAACAACTGGTGCATAAAATCACTCACCGGAACACCAACTAGCGGGCCAAAAAACACCTATAAAGACTTTATAAAGACGTGAACTGATCCAATCTTTTTAGTTTCAGTTTTCTTACAGACCAAGGGTTCGAATTAGCTCCCATTTGGAAGAACATGTTTCGCAACACCGGTACATCACGGACTAGTAATCCGAAAACCACAGGTGAGCACACAACAACTGGTGCATGAAACACCAACTAGCGGGCCAAAAAACACCTATAAAGACTTTATAAAGACGTGAACTGATCCAATCTCTTTAGTTTCAGTTTTCTTACAGACCAAGCGATCGAATTAGCTCCCATTTGGAAGAACATGTTTCGCAACACCGGTACATCACGGACTAGTAATCCGGAAACCACAGGTGAGCACACAACTGGTGCATGAAATCACTCACCGGAACACCAACTAGCGGGACAAAAAACACCTATAAAGACTTTATAAAGACGTGAACTGATCCAATCTCTTTAGTTACAGTTTTTTTACAGACCAAGGGATCGAATTAGCTCCCATTTGGAAGAACATGTTTCGCAACACCGGTACATCAGGGACTAGTAATCCGGAAACCACAGGTGAGCACACAACAACTGGTGCATAAAATCACTCACCAGAACACCAACCAGCGGGTCAAAAAACACCTATAAAGACTTTATAAAGACGTGAACTGATCCAATCTTTTTAGTTTCAGTTTTCTTACAGACCAAGGGTTCGAATTAGCTCCCATTTGGAAGAACATGTTTCGCAACACCGGTACATCACGGACTAGTAATCCGGAAACCACAGGTGAGCACACAACAACTGGTGCATGAAACACCAACTAGCGGGCCTAAAAAACACCTATAAACCCTTTATAAAGACGTGAACTGATCCAATCTCTTTAGTTTCAGTTTTCTTAAGAAGACAGCAACATGGCTGTCGAAACGTAAAACCGAATTACAATGATACGCGGCTTAAAACCAGGAAACCTTTTAACTTCTAAATAAATAACCGTTAAAACAATTTTTTCATCATTTCTTCATATGCTTTAAAATGACGTAAACTTTTTAAAATGCTATAAAAAATAAACCGTTATAGAGGTTTTTTTAAAACAAAAATAATAAAATTGTCATTTTATCAACCTTTCTTGATGGGCTTTAAAGAACCAAGTTATAGATGTTTTTTTGAACAAAAATAATAAAATTGTTATTCTTTGAACCTTTCTTTACAGACCAAGAGATCGAATTGGCTCCCATTTGGAAGAACATGTTTCGCAACACCGGTACATCACGGACTAGTAATCCGGAAACCACAGGTGAGCACACAACAACTGGTGCATGAAACACCAACTAGCGGGCCAAAAAACACCTATAAAGACTTTATAAAGACGTGAACTGATCCAATCTCTTTAGTTTCAGTTTTCTTACAGACCAAGCGATCGAATTAGCTCCCATTTGGAAGAACATGTTTCGCAACACCGGTACATCACGGACTAGTAATCCGGAAACCACAGGTGAGCACACAACAACTGGTGCATGAAATCACTCACCGGAACACCAACCAGCGGGCCAAAAAACACCTATAAAGACTTTATAAAGACGTGAACTGATCCAATCTTTTTAGTTTCAGTTTTCTTACAGACCAAGGGTTCGAATTAGCTCCCATTTGGAAAAACATGTTTCGCAACACCGGTACATCACGGACTAGTAATCCGGAAACCACAGGTGAGCACACAACAACTGGTGCATGAAATCACACCGGAACACCAACCAGCGGGCCAAAAAACACCTATATAAAGACGAGAACCGATCCAATCTCTTTAGTTTCAGTTTTCTTAAGAAGACAGCAACATGGCTGTCGAAACGTAAAACCGAATTACAATGATACGCGGCTTAAAACCAGGAAACCTTTTAACTTCTAAATAAATAACCGTTAAAACAATTTTTTCATCATTTCTTCATATGCTTTAAAATGACGTAAACTTTTTAAAATGCTATAATAAATAACCCGTTATAGAGGTTTTTTTAAAACAAAAATAATAAAATTGTCATTTTATCAACCTTTCTTGATGGGCTTTAAAGAACCAAGTTACAGATGTTTTTTTGAACAAAAATAATAAAATTGTTATACTTTTAACCTTTCTTTAAGTTATAGAGGTTTAATTTAAAACAAAAATATTAAAATCTTTTTTTATTTTCAACCTTTCTCTTAATGTGCTTTAAAACGGTAAACTTTTTTAAAATGCGATAATAAAAAACCAAGATAGAGGTTTTTTTAAACAAAAATAATAAAATTGTTATTCTTTGAACCTTTCTTTACAGACCAAGGGATCGAATTAGCTCCCATTTGGAAGAACATGTTTCGCAACACCGGTACATCACGGACTAGTAATCCGGAAACCACAGGTGAGCACACAACTGGTGCATGAAATCACTCACCGGAACACCAACTAGCGGGACAAAAAACACCTATAAAGACTTTATAAAGACGTGAACTGATCCAATCTCTTTAGTTACAGTTTTTTTACAGACCAAGGGATCGAATTAGCTCCCATTTGGAAGAACATGTTTCGCAACACCGGTACATCACGGACTAGTAATCCGGAAACCACAGGTGAGCACACAACAACTGGTGCATAAAATCACTCACCAGAACACCAACCAGCGGGTCAAAAAACACCTATAAAGACTTTATAAAGACGTGAACTGATCCAATCTTTTTAGTTTCAGTTTTCTTACAGACCAAGGGTTCGAATTAGCTCCCATTTGGAAGAACATGTTTCGCAACACCGGTACATCACGGACTAGTAATCCGGAAACCACAGGTGAGCACACAACAACTGGTGCATGAAACACCAACTAGCGGGCCTAAAAAACACCTATAAACCCTTTATAAAGACGTGAACTGATCCAATCTCTTTAGTTTCAGTTTTCTTAAGAAGACAGCAACATGGCTGTCGAAACGTAAAACCGAATTACAATGATACGCGGCTTAAAACCAGGAAACCTTTTAACTTCTAAATAAATAACCGTTAAAACAATTTTTTCATCATTTCTTCATATGCTTTAAAATGACGTAAACTTTTTAAAATGCTATAAAAAATAAACCGTTATAGAGGTTTTTTTAAAACAAAAATAATAAAATTGTCATTTTATCAACCTTTCTTGATGGGCTTTAAAGAACCAAGTTATAGATGTTTTTTTGAACAAAAATAATAAAATTGTTATTCTTTGAACCTTTCTTTACAGACCAAGAGATCGAATTGGCTAGTAATCCGGAAACCACAGGTGAGCACACAACAACTGGTGCATGAAACACCAACTAGCGGGCCAAAAAACACCTATAAAGACTTTATAAAGACGTGAACTGATCCAATCTCTTTAGTTTCAGTTTTCTTACAGACCAAGCGATCGAATTAGCTCCCATTTGGAAGAACATGTTTCGCAACACCGGTACATCACGGACTAGTAATCCGGAAACCACAGGTGAGCACACAACAACTGGTGCATGAAATCACTCACCGGAACACCAACCAGCGGGCCAAAAAACACCTATAAAGACTTTATAAAGACGTGAACTGATCCAATCTTTTTAGTTTCAGTTTTCTTACAGACCAAGGGTTCGAATTAGCTCCCATTTGGAAGAACATGTTTCGCAACACCGGTACATCACGGACTAGTAATCCGGAAACCACAGGTGTGCACATAACAACTGGTGCATGAAATCATACCGGAACACCAACCAGCGGGCCAAAAAACACCTATATAAAGACGTGAACCGATCCAATCTCTTTAGTTTCAGTTTTCTTAAGAAGACAGCAACATGGCTGTCGAAACGTAAAACCGAATTACAATGATACGCGGCTTAAAACCAGGAAACCTTTTAACTTTTAAATAAATAACCGTTAAAACAATTTTTTCATCATTTCCTCATATGCTTTAAAAGACGTAAACTTTTTAAAATGCTATAAAAAATAACCCGTTATAGAGGTTTTTTTAAAACAAAAATAATAAAATTGTCATTTTATCAACCTTTCTTGATGGGCTTTAAAGAACCAAGTTATAGATGTTTTTTTGAACAAAAATAATAAAATTGTTATTCTTTGAACCTTTCTTTACAGACCAAGAGATCGAATTGGCTCCCATTTGGAAGAACATGTTTCGCAACACCGGTACATCACGGACTAGTAATCCGGAAACCACAGGTGAGCACACAACAACTGGTGCATGAAATCACTCACCGGAACACCAACCAGCGGGCCAAAAACACCTATAAAGACTTTATAAAGACGTGAACTGATCCAATCTTTTTAGTTTCAGTTTTCTTACAGACCAAGGGTTCGAATTAGCTCCCATTTGGAAGAACATGTTTCGCAACACCGGTACATCACGGACTAGTAATCCGAAAACCACAGGTGAGCACACAACAACTGGTGCATGAAACACCAACTAGCGGGCCAAAAAACACCTATAAAGACTTTATAAAGACGTGAACTGATCCAATCTCTTTAGTTTCAGTTTTCTTACAGACCAAGGGTTCGAATTAGCTCCCATTTGGAAGAACATGTTTCGCAACACCGGTACATCACGGACTGGTAATCCGGAAACCACAGGTGTGCACACAACAACTGGTGCATGAAACACCAACTAGCGGGCCAAAAAACACCTATAAAGACTTTATAAAGACGTGAACTGATCCAATCTTTTTAGTTTCAGTTTTCTTACAGACCAAGGGTTCGAATTAGCTCCCATTTGGAAGAACATGTTTCGCAACACCGGTACATCACGGACTGGTAATCCGGAAACCACAGGTGTGCACATAACAACTGGTGCATGAAACACCAACTAGCGGGCCAAAAAACACCTATAAAGACTTTATAAAGACGTGAACTGATCCAATCTTTTTAGTTTCAGTTTTCTTACAGACCAAGGGTTCGAATTAGCTCCCATTTGGAAGAACATGTTTCGCAACACCGGTACATCACGGACTGGTAATCCGGAAACCACAGGTGTGCACATAACAACTGGTGCATGAAATCACTCACCGGAACACCAACCAGCGGGCCAAAAAACACCTATATAAAGACGTGAACCGATCCAATCTCTTTAGTTTCAGTTTTCTTAAGAAGACAGCAACATGGCTGTCGAAACGTAAAACCGAATTACAATGATACGCGGCTTAAAACCAGGAAACCTTTTAACTTCTAAATAAATAACCGTTAAAACAATTTTTTCATCATTTCTTCATATGCTTTAAAATGACGTAAACTTTTTAAAATGCTATAATAAATAACCCGTTATAGAGGTTTTTATAAAACAAAAATAATAAAATTGTCATTTTATCAACCTTTCTTGATGGGCTTTAAAGAACCAAGTTATAGATGTTTTTTTGAACAAAAATAATAAAATTGTTATACTTTTAACCTTTCTTTAAGTTATAGAGAGAGGTTTAATTTAAAACAAAAATATTAAAATCTTTATATTTTCAACCTTTCTCTTAATGTGCTTTAAAACGGTAAATTTTTTTAAAATGCGATAATAAAAAACCAAGATAGAGGTTTTTTTGAACAAAAATAATAAAATTGTTATTCTTTGAACCTTTCTTTACAGACCAAGAGATCGAATTGGCTCCCATTTGGAAGAACATGTTTCGCAACACCGGTACATCACGGACTAGTAATCCGGAAACCACAGGTGAGCACACAACAACTGGTGCATGAAATCACTCACCGGAACACCAACCAGCGGGCCAAAAAACACCTATATAAAGACGTGAACCGATCCAATCTTTTTAGTTTCAGTTTTCTTAAGAAGACAGCAACATGGCTGTCGAAACGTAAAACCGAATTACAATGATACGCGGCTTAAAACCAGGAAACCTTTTAACTTCTAAATAAATAACCGTTAAAACAATTTTTTCATCATTTCTTCATATGCTTTAAAATGACCTAAACTTTTTAAAATGCTATAATAAATAACCCGTTATAGAGGTTTTTTTAAAACAAAAATAATAAAATTGTCATTTTATCAACCTTTCTTGATGGGCTTTAAAGAACCAAGTTACAGATGTTTTTTTGAACAAAAATTATAAAATTGTTATACTTTTAACCTTTCTTTAAGTTATAGAGGTTAAATTTAAAACAAAAATATTAAAATCTTTTTTTATTTTCAACCTTTCTCTTAATGTGCTTTAAAACGGTAAACTTTTTTAAAATGCGATAATAAAAAACCAAGATAGAGGTTTTTTTGAACAAAAATAATAAAATTGTTATTCTTTGAACCTTTCTTTACAGACCAAGGGATCGAATTAGCTCCCATTTGGAAGAACATGTTTCGCAACACCGGTACATCACGGACTAGTAATCCGGAAACCACAGGTGAGCACACAACTGGTGCATGAAATCACTCACCGGAACACCAACTAGCGGGACAAAAAACACCTATAAAGACTTTATAAAGACGTGAACTGATCCAATCTCTTTAGTTACAGTTTTTTTACAGACCAAGGGATCGAATTAGCTCCCATTTGGAAGAACATGTTTCGCAACACCGGTACATCACGGACTAGTAATCCGGAAACACAGGTGAGCACACAACTGGTGCATGAAATCACTCACCGGAACACCAACTAGCGGGACAAAAAACACCTATAAAGACTTTATAAAGACGTGAACTGATCCAATCTCTTTAGTTTCAGTTTTTTTACAGACCAAGGGATCGAATTAGCTCCCATTTGGAAGAACATGTTTCGCAACACCGGTACATCACGGACTAGTAATCCGGAAACCACAGGTGAGCACACAACAACTGGTGCATGAAATCACTCACCGGAACACCAACTAGCGGGCCAAAAAACACCTATAAAGACTTTATAAAGACGTGAACTGATCCAATCTCTTTAGTTTCAGTTTTCTTACAGACCAAGCGATCGAATTAGCTCCCATTTGGAAGAACATGTTTCGCAACACCGGTACATCACGGACTAGTAATCCGGAAACCACAGGTGAGCACACAACAACTGGTGCATAAAATCACTCACCGGAACACCAACCAGCGGGTCAAAAAACACCTAAAAGACTTTATAAAGACGTGAACCGATCCAATCTCTTTAGTTTCAGTTTTCTTAAGAAGACAGCAACATGTCTGTCGAAACGTAAAACCGAATAACAATGATACGCGGCTTAAAACCAGGAAACCTTTTAACTTCTAAATAAATAACCGTTAAAACAATTTTTTCATCATTTCTTCATATGCTTTAAAATGACGTAAACTTTTTAAAATGCTATAATAAATAACCCGTTATAGAGGTTTTTTTAAAACAAAAATAATAAAATTGTCATTTTATCAACCTTTCTTGATGGGCTTTAAAGAACCAAGTTATAGATGTTTTTTTGAACAAAAATAATAAAATTGTTATACTTTTAACCTTTTTTTAAGTTATAGAGGTTTAATTTAAAACAAAAATATTAAAATCTTTATATTTTCAACCTTTCTCTTAATGTGCTTTAAAACGGTAAACTTTTTTAAAATGCGATAATAAAAAACCAAGATAGAGGTTTTTTGAACAAAAATAATAAAATTGTTATTCTTTGAACCTTTCTTTACAGACCAAGAGATCGAATTGGCTCCCATTTGGAAGAACATGTTTCGGAACACCGGTACATCACGGACTAGTAATCCGGAAACCACAGGTGAGCACACAACAACTGGTGCATAAAATCACTCACCGGAACACCAACTAGCGGGCCAAAAAACACCTATAAAGACTTTATAAAGACGTGAACTGATCCAATCTCTTTAGTTTCAGTTTTCTTACAGACCAAGCGATCGAATTAGCTCCTATTTGGAAGAACATGTTTCGCAACACCGGTACATCACGGACTGGTAATCCGGAAACCACAGGTGTGCACATAACAACTGGTGCATGAAATCACTCACCGGAACACCAACCAGCGGGCCAAAAAACACCTATATAAAGACGTGAACCGATCCAATCTCTTTAGTTTCAGTTTTCTTAAGAAGACAGCAACATGGCTGTCGAAACGTAAAACCGAATTACAATGATACGCGGCTTAAAACCAGGAAACCTTTTAACTTCTAAATAAATAACCGTTAAAACAATTTTTTCATCATTTCTTCATATGCTTTAAAATGACGTAAACTTTTTAAAATGCTATAATAAATAACCCGTTATAGAGGTTTTTATAAAACAAAAATAATAAAATTGTCATTTTATCAACCTTTCTTGATGGGCTTTAAAGAACCAAGTTATAGATGTTTTTTTGAACAAAAATAATAAAATTGTTATACTTTTAACCTTTCTTTAAGTTATAGAGAGAGGTTTAATTTAAAACAAAAATATTAAAATCTTTATATTTTCAACCTTTCTCTTAATGTGCTTTAAAACGGTAAATTTTTTTAAAATGCGATAATAAAAAACCAAGATAGAGGTTTTTTTGAACAAAAATAATAAAATTGTTATTCTTTGAACCTTTCTTTACAGACCAAGAGATCGAATTGGCTCCCATTTGGAAGAACATGTTTCGCAACACCGGTACATCACGGACTAGTAATCCGGAAACCACAGGTGAGCACACAACAACTGGTGCATGAAATCACTCACCGGAACACCAACCAGCGGGCCAAAAAACACCTATATAAAGACGTGAACCGATCCAATCTTTTTAGTTTCAGTTTTCTTAAGAAGACAGCAACATGGCTGTCGAAACGTAAAACCGAATTACAATGATACGCGGCTTAAAACCAGGAAACCTTTTAACTTCTAAATAAATAACCGTTAAAACAATTTTTTCATCATTTCTTCATATGCTTTAAAATGACCTAAACTTTTTAAAATGCTATAATAAATAACCCGTTATAGAGGTTTTTTTAAAACAAAAATAATAAAATTGTCATTTTATCAACCTTTCTTGATGGGCTTTAAAGAACCAAGTTACAGATGTTTTTTTGAACAAAAATAATAAAATTGTTATACTTTTAACCTTTCTTTAAGTTATAGAGGTTTAATTTAAAACAAACATATTAAAATCTTTTTTTATTTTCAACCTTTCTCTTAATGTGCTTTAAAACGGTAAACTTTTTTAAAATGCGATAATAAAAAACCAAGATAGAGGTTTTTTTGAACAAAAATAATAAAATTGTTATTCTTTGAACCTTTCTTTACAGACCAAGGGATCGAATTAGCTCCCATTTGGAAGAACATGTTTCGCAACACCGGTACATCACGGACTAGTAATCCGGAAACCACAGGTGAGCACACAACTGGTGCATGAAATCACTCACCGGAACACCAACTAGCGGGACAAAAAACACCTATAAAGACTTTATAAAGACGTGAACTGATCCAATCTCTTTAGTTACAGTTTTTTTACAGACCAAGGGATCGAATTAGCTCCCATTTGGAAGAACATGTTTCGCAACACCGGTACATCACGGACTAGTAATCCGGAAACCACAGGTGAGCACACAACAACTGGTGCATGAAACACCAACTAGCGGGCCTAAAAAACACCTATAAACCCTTTATAAAGACGTGAACTGATCCAATCTCTTTAGTTTCAGTTTTCTTAAGAAGACAGCAACATGGCTGTCGAAACGTAAAACCGAATTACAATGATACGCGGCTTAAAACCAGGAAACCTTTTAACTTCTAAATAAATAACCGTTAAAACAATTTTTTCATCATTTCTTCATATGCTTTAAAATGACGTAAACTTTTTAAAATGCTATAAAAAATAAACCGTTATAGAGGTTTTTTTAAAACAAAAATAATAAAATTGTCATTTTATCAACCTTTCTTGATGGGCTTTAAAGAACCAAGTTATAGATGTTTTTTTGAACAAAAATAATAAAATTGTTATTCTTTGAACCTTTCTTTACAGACCAAGAGATCGAATTGGCTCCCATTTGGAAGAACATGTTTCGCAACACCGGTACATCACGGACTAGTAATCCGGAAACCACAGGTGAGCACACAACAACTGGTGCATGAAATCACTCACCGGAACACCAACCAGCGGGCCAAAAAACACCTATATAAAGACGTGAACCGATCCAATCTTTTTAGTTTCAGTTTTCTTAAGAAGACAGCAACATGGCTGTCGAAACGTAAAACCGAATTACAATGATACGCGGCTTAAAACCAGGAAACCTTTTAACTTCTAAATAAATAACCGTTAAAACAATTTTTTCATCATTTCTTCATATGCTTTAAAATGACCTAAACTTTTTAAAATGCTATAATAAATAACCCGTTATAGAGGTTTTTTTAAAACAAAAATAATAAAATTGTCATTTTATCAACCTTTCTTGATGGGCTTTAAAGAACCAAGTTACAGATGTTTTTTTGAACAAAAATAATAAAATTGTTATTCTTTGAACCTTTCTTTACAGACCAAGAGATCGAATTGGCTCCCATTTGGAAGAACATGTTTCGCAACACCGGTACATCACGGACTAGTAATCCGGAAACCACAGGTGAGCACACAACAACTGGTGCATGAAACACCAACTAGCGGGCCAAAAAACACCTATAAAGACTTTATAAAGACGTGAACTGATCCAATCTCTTTAGTTTCAGTTTTCTTACAGACCAAGCGATCGAATTAGCTCCCATTTGGAAGAACATGTTTCGCAACACCGGTACATCACGGACTAGTAATCCGGAAACCACAGGTGAGCACACAACAACTGGTGCATGAAATCACTCACCGGAACACCAACCAGCGGGCCAAAAAACACCTATAAAGACTTTATAAAGACGTGAACTGATCCAATCTTTTTAGTTTCAGTTTTCTTACAGACCAAGGGTTCGAATTAGCTCCCATTTGGAAGAACATGTTTCGCAACACCGGTACATCACGGACTAGTAATCCGGAAACCACAGGTGTGCACATAACAACTGGTGCATGAAATCATACCGGAACACCAACCAGCGGGCCAAAAAACACCTATATAAAGACGTGAACCGATCCAATCTCTTTAGTTTCAGTTTTCTTAAGAAGACAGCAACATGGCTGTCGAAACGTAAAACCGAATTACAATGATACGCGGCTTAAAACCAGGAAACCTTTTAACTTCTAAATAAATAACCGTTAAAACAATTTTTTCATCATTTCCTCATATGCTTTAAAAGACGTAAACTTTTTAAAATGCTATAAAAAATAACCCGTTATAGAGGTTTTTTTAAAACAAAAATAATAAAATTGTCATTTTATCAACCTTTCTTGATGGGCTTTAAAGAACCAAGTTATAGATGTTTTTTTGAACAAAAATAATAAAATTGTTATTCTTTGAACCTTTCTTTACAGACCAAGAGATCGAATTGGCTCCCATTTGGAAGAACATGTTTCGCAACACCGGTACATCACGGACTAGTAATCCGGAAACCACAGGTGAGCACACAACAACTGGTGCATGAAATCACTCACCGGAACACCAACCAGCGGGCCAAAAACACCTATAAAGACTTTATAAAGACGTGAACTGATCCAATCTCTTTAGTTTCAGTCTTCTTACAGACCAAGGGATCGAATTAGCTCCCATTTGGAAGAACATGTTTCGCAACACCGGTACATCACGGACTAGTAATCCGGAAACCACAGGTGAGCACACAACAACTGGTGCATGAAACACCAACTAGCGGGCCAAAAAACACCTATAAAGACTTTATAAAGACGTGAACTGATCCAATCTCTTTAGTTTCAGTTTTCTTACAGACCAAGCGATCGAATTGCTCCCATTTGGAAAAACATGTTTCGCAACACCGGTACATCACGGACTGGTAATCCGGAAACCACAGGTGTGCACATAACAACTGGTGCATGAAATCACTCACCGGAACACCAACCAGCGGGCCAAAAAACACCTATATAAAGACGTGAACCGATCCAATCTCTTTAGTTTCAGTTTTCTTAAGAAGACAGCAACATGGCTGTCGAAACGTAAAACCGAATTACAATGATACGCGGCTTAAAACCAGGAAACCTTTTAACTTCTAAATAAATAACCGTTAAAACAATTTTTTCATCATTTCTTCATATGCTTTAAAATGACGTAAACTTTTTAAAATGCTATAATAAATAACCCGTTATAGAGGTTTTTTTAAAACAAAAATAATAAAATTGTCATTTTATCAACCTTTCTTGATGGGCTTTAAAGAACCAAGTTACAGATGTTTTTTTGAACAAAAATAATAAAATTGTTATACTTTTAACCTTTCTTTAAGTTATAGAGGTTTAATTTAAAACAAAAATATTAAAATCTTTATATTTTCAACCTTTCTCTTAATGTGCTTTAAAACGGTAAACTTTTTTAAAATGCGATAATAAAAAACCAAGATAGAGGTTTTTTTGAACAAAAATAATAAAATTGTTATTCTTTGAACCTTTCTTTACAGACCAAGAGATCGAATTGGCTCCCATTTGGAAGAACATGTTTCGCAACACCGGTACATCACGGACTAGTAATCCGGAAACCACAGGTGAGCACACAACAACTGGTGCATGAAATCACTCACCGGAACACCAACTAGCGGGACAAAAAACACCTATAAAGACTTTATAAAGACGTGAACTGATCCAATCTCTTTAGTTTCAGTTTTTTTACAGACCAAGGGATCGAATTAGCTCCCATTTGGAAGAACATGTTTCGCAACACCGGTACATCACGGACTAGTAATCCGGAAACCACAGGTGAGCACACAACAACTGGTGCATGAAACACCAACTAGCGGGCCAAAAAACACCTATAAAGACTTTATAAAGACGTGAACTGATCCAATCTCTTTAGTTACAGTTTTTTTACAGACCAAGGGATCGAATTAGCTCCCATTTGGAAGAACATGTTTCGCAACACCGGTACATCACGGACTAGTAATCCGGAAACCACAGGTGAGCACACAACTGGTGCATGAAATCACTCACCGGAACACCAACTAGCGGGACAAAAAACACCTATAAAGACTTTATAAAGACGTGAACTGATCCAATCTCTTTAGTTACAGTTTTTTTACAGACCAAGGGATCGAATTAGCTCCCATTTGGAAGAACATGTTTCGCAACACCGGTACATCACGGACTAGTAATCCGGAAACCACAGGTGAGCACACAACTGGTGCATGAAATCACTCACCGGAACACCAACTAGCGGGACAAAAAACACCTATAAAGACTTTATAAAGACGTGAACTGATCCAATCTCTTTAGTTTCAGTTTTTTTACAGACCAAGGGATCGAATTAGCTCCCATTTGGAAGAACATGTACATCACGGACTAGTAATCCGGAAACCACAGGTGAGCACACAACAACTGGTGCATGAAATCACTCACCGGAACACCAACTAGCGGGCCAAAAAACACCTATAAAGACTTTATAAAGACGTGAACTGATCCAATCTCTTTAGTTTCAGTTTTCTTACAGACCAAGCGATCGAATTAGCTCCCATTTGGAAGAACATGTTTCGCAACACCGGTACATCACGGACTAGTAATCCGGAAACCACAGGTGAGCACACAACAACTGGTGCATAAAATCACTCACCGGAACACCAACCAGCGGGTCAAAAAACACCTAAAAGACTTTATAAAGACGTGAACTGATCCAATCTTTTTAGTTTCAGTTTTCTTACAGACCAAGGGTTCGAATTAGCTCCCATTTGGAAGAACATGTTTCGCAACACCGGTACATCACGGACTAGTAATCCGGAAACCACAGGTGAGCACACAACAACTGGTGCATGAAACACCAACTAGCGGGCCAAAAAACACCTATAAAGACTTTATAAAGACGTGAACTGATCCAATCTCTTTAGTTTCAGTTTTCTTACAGACCAAGCGATCGAATTAGCTCCCATTTGGAAGAACATGTTTCGCAACACCGGTACATCACGGACTGGTAATCCGGAAACCACAGGTGTGCACATAACAACTGGTGCATGAAATCACTCACCGGAACACCAACCAGCGGGCCAAAAAACACCTATATAAAGACGTGAACCGATCCAATCTCTTTAGTTTCAGTTTTCTTAAGAAGACAGCAACATGGCTGTCGAAACGTAAAACCGAATTACAATGATACGCGGCTTAAAACCAGGAAACCTTTTAACTTCTAAATAAATAACCGTTAAAACAATTTTTTCATCATTTCTTCATATGCTTTAAAATGACGTAAACTTTTTAAAATGCTATAATAAATAACCCGTTATAGAGGTTTTTTTAAAACAAAAATAATAAAATTGTCATTTTATCAACCTTTCTTGATGGGCTTTAAAGAACCAAGTTATAGATGTTTTTTTGAACAAAAATAATAAAATTGTTATACTTTTAACCTTTTTTTAAGTTATAGAGGTTTAATTTAAAACAAAAATATTAAAATCTTTATATTTTCAACCTTTCTCTTAATGTGCTTTAAAACGGTAAACTTTTTTAAAATGCGATAATAAAAAACCAAGATAGAGGTTTTTTGAACAAAAATAATAAAATTGTTATTCTTTGAACCTTTCTTTACAGACCAAGAGATCGAATTGGCTCCCATTTGGAAGAACATGTTTCGGAACACCGGTACATCACGGACTAGTAATCCGGAAACCACAGGTGAGCACACAACAACTGGTGCATAAAATCACTCACCGGAACACCAACTAGCGGGCCAAAAAACACCTATAAAGACTTTATAAAGACGTGAACTGATCCAATCTTTTTAGTTTCAGTTTTCTTACAGACCAAGGGTTCGAATTAGCTCCCATTTGGAAGAACATGTTTCGCAACACCGGTACATCACGGACTAGTAATCCGAAAACCACAGGTGAGCACACAACAACTGGTGCATGAAACACCAACTAGCGGGCCAAAAAACACCTATAAAGACTTTATAAAGACGTGAACTGATCCAATCTCTTTAGTTTCAGTTTTCTTACAGACCAAGCGATCGAATTAGCTCCCATTTGGAAGAACATGTTTCGCAACACCGGTACATCACGGACTGGTAATCCGGAAACCACAGGTGTGCACATAACAACTGGTGCATGAAATCACTCACCGGAACACCAACCAGCGGGCCAAAAAACACCTATATAAAGACGTGAACCGATCCAATCTCTTTAGTTTCAGTTTTCTTAAGAAGACAGCAACATGGCTGTCGAAACGTAAAACCGAATTACAATGATACGCGGCTTAAAACCAGGAAACCTTTTAACTTCTAAATAAATAACCGTTAAAACAATTTTTTCATCATTTCTTCATATGCTTTAAAATGACGTAAACTTTTTAAAATGCTATAATAAATAACCCGTTATAGAGGTTTTTATAAAACAAAAATAATAAAATTGTCATTTTATCAACCTTTCTTGATGGGCTTTAAAGAACCAAGTTATAGATGTTTTTTTGAACAAAAATAATAAAATTGTTATACTTTTAACCTTTCTTTAAGTTATAGAGAGAGGTTTAATTTAAAACAAAAATATTAAAATCTTTATATTTTCAACCTTTCTCTTAATGTGCTTTAAAACGGTAAATTTTTTTAAAATGCGATAATAAAAAACCAAGATAGAGGTTTTTTTGAACAAAAATAATAAAATTGTTATTCTTTGAACCTTTCTTTACAGACCAAGAGATCGAATTGGCTCCCATTTGGAAGAACATGTTTCGCAACACCGGTACATCACGGACTAGTAATCCGGAAACCACAGGTGAGCACACAACAACTGGTGCATGAAATCACTCACCGGAACACCAACCAGCGGGCCAAAAAACACCTATATAAAGACGTGAACCGATCCAATCTTTTTAGTTTCAGTTTTCTTAAGAAGACAGCAACATGGCTGTCGAAACGTAAAACCGAATTACAATGATACGCGGCTTAAAACCAGGAAACCTTTTAACTTCTAAATAAATAACCGTTAAAACAATTTTTTCATCATTTCTTCATATGCTTTAAAATGACCTAAACTTTTTAAAATGCTATAATAAATAACCCGTTATAGAGGTTTTTTTAAAACAAAAATAATAAAATTGTCATTTTATCAACCTTTCTTGATGGGCTTTAAAGAACCAAGTTACAGATGTTTTTTTGAACAAAAATAATAAAATTGTTATACTTTTAACCTTTCTTTAAGTTATAGAGGTTTAATTTAAAACAAAAATATTAAAATCTTTTTTTATTTTCAACCTTTCTCTTAATGTGCTTTAAAACGGTAAACTTTTTTAAAATGCGATAATAAAAAACCAAGATAGAGGTTTTTTTGAACAAAAATAATAAAATTGTTATTCTTTGAACCTTTCTTTACAGACCAAGGGATCGAATTAGCTCCCATTTGGAAGAACATGTTTCGCAACACCGGTACATCAGGGACTAGTAATCCGGAAACCACAGGTGAGCACACAACAACTGGTGCATAAAATCACTCACCAGAACACCAACCAGCGGGTCAAAAAACACCTATAAAGACTTTATAAAGACGTGAACTGATCCAATCTTTTTAGTTTCAGTTTTCTTACAGACCAAGGGTTCGAATTAGCTCCCATTTGGAAGAACATGTTTCGCAACACCGGTACATCACGGACTAGTAATCCGGAAACCACAGGTGAGCACACAACAACTGGTGCATGAAACACCAACTAGCGGGCCTAAAAAACACCTATAAACCCTTTATAAAGACGTGAACTGATCCAATCTCTTTAGTTTCAGTTTTCTTAAGAAGACAGCAACATGGCTGTCGAAACGTAAAACCGAATTACAATGATACGCGGCTTAAAACCAGGAAACCTTTTAACTTCTAAATAAATAACCGTTAAAACAATTTTTTCATCATTTCTTCATATGCTTTAAAATGACGTAAACTTTTTAAAATGCTATAAAAAATAAACCGTTATAGAGGTTTTTTTAAAACAAAAATAATAAAATTGTCATTTTATCAACCTTTCTTGATGGGCTTTAAAGAACCAAGTTATAGATGTTTTTTTGAACAAAAATAATAAAATTGTTATTCTTTGAACCTTTCTTTACAGACCAAGAGATCGAATTGGCTCCCATTTGGAAGAACATGTTTCGCAACACCGGTACATCACGGACTAGTAATCCGGAAACCACAGGTGAGCACACAACAACTGGTGCATGAAACACCAACTAGCGGGCCAAAAAACACCTATAAAGACTTTATAAAGACGTGAACTGATCCAATCTCTTTAGTTTCAGTTTTCTTACAGACCAAGCGATCGAATTAGCTCCCATTTGGAAGAACATGTTTCGCAACACCGGTACATCACGGACTAGTAATCCGGAAACCACAGGTGAGCACACAACAACTGGTGCATGAAATCACTCACCGGAACACCAACCAGCGGGCCAAAAAACACCTATAAAGACTTTATAAAGACGTGAACTGATCCAATCTTTTTAGTTTCAGTTTTCTTACAGACCAAGGGTTCGAATTAGCTCCCATTTGGAAAAACATGTTTCGCAACACCGGTACATCACGGACTAGTAATCCGGAAACCACAGGTGAGCACACAACTGGTGCATGAAATCACTCACCGGAACACCAACTAGCGGGACAAAAAACACCTATAAAGACTTTATAAAGACGTGAACTGATCCAATCTCTTTAGTTTCAGTTTTCTTAAGAAGACAGCAACATGGCTGTCGAAACGTAAAACCGAATTACAATGATACGCGGCTTAAAACCAGGAAACCTTTTAACTTCTAAATAAATAACCGTTAAAACAATTTTTTCATCATTTCTTCATATGCTTTAAAATGACGTAAACTTTTTAAAATGCTATAAAAAATAAACCGTTATAGAGGTTTTTTTAAAACAAAAATAATAAAATTGTCATTTTATCAACCTTTCTTGATGGGCTTTAAAGAACCAAGTTATAGATGTTTTTTTGAACAAAAATAATAAAATTGTTATTCTTTGAACCTTTCTTTACAGACCAAGAGATCGAATTGGCTCCCATTTGGAAGAACATGTTTCGCAACACCGGTACATCACGGACTAGTAATCCGGAAACCACAGGTGAGCACACAACAACTGGTGCATGAAACACCAACTAGCGGGCCAAAAAACACCTATAAAGACTTTATAAAGACGTGAACTGATCCAATCTCTTTAGTTTCAGTTTTCTTACAGACCAAGCGATCGAATTAGCTCCCATTTGGAAGAACATGTTTCGCAACACCGGTACATCACGGACTAGTAATCCGGAAACCACAGGTGAGCACACAACAACTGGTGCATGAAATCACTCACCGGAACACCAACCAGCGGGCCAAAAAACACCTATAAAGACTTTATAAAGACGTGAACTGATCCAATCTTTTTAGTTTCAGTTTTCTTACAGACCAAGGGTTCGAATTAGCTCCCATTTGGAAGAACATGTTTCGCAACACCGGTACATCACGGACTAGTAATCCGGAAACCACAGGTGTGCACATAACAACTGGTGCATGAAATCATACCGGAACACCAACCAGCGGGCCAAAAAACACCTATATAAAGACGTGAACCGATCCAATCTCTTTAGTTTCAGTTTTCTTAAGAAGACAGCAACATGGCTGTCGAAACGTAAAACCGAATTACAATGATACGCGGCTTAAAACCAGGAAACCTTTTAACTTCTAAATAAATAACCGTTAAAACAATTTTTTCATCATTTCCTCATATGCTATAAAAGACGTAAACTTTTTAAAATGCTATAAAAAATAACCCGTTATAGAGGTTTTTTTAAAACAAAAATAATAAAATTGTCATTTTATCAACCTTTCTTGATGGGCTTTAAAGAACCAAGTTATAGATGTTTTTTTGAACAAAAATAATAAAATTGTTATTCTTTGAACCTTTCTTTACAGACCAAGAGATCGAATTGGCTCCCATTTGGAAGAACATGTTTCGCAACACCGGTACATCACGGACTAGTAATCCGGAAACCACAGGTGAGCACACAACAACTGGTGCATGAAATCACTCACCGGAACACCAACCAGCGGGCCAAAAACACCTATAAAGACTTTATAAAGACGTGAACTGATCCAATCTCTTTAGTTTCAGTCTTCTTACAGACCAAGGGATCGAATTAGCTCCCATTTGGAAGAACATGTTTCGCAACACCGGTACATCACGGACTAGTAATCCGGAAACCACAGGTGAGCACACAACAACTGGTGCATGAAACACCAACTAGCGGGCCAAAAAACACCTATAAAGACTTTATAAAGACGTGAACTGATCCAATCTCTTTAGTTTCAGTTTTCTTACAGACCAAGCGATCGAATTGCTCCCATTTGGAAGAACATGTTTCGCAACACCGGTACATCACGGACTGGTAATCCGGAAACCACAGGTGTGCACATAACAACTGGTGCATGAAATCACTCACCGGAACACCAACCAGCGGGCCAAAAAACACCTATATAAAGACGTGAACCGATGCAATCTCTTTAGTTTCAGTTTTCTTAAGAAGACAGCAACATGGCTGTCGAAACGTAAAACCGAATTACAATGATACGCGGCTTAAAACCAGGAAACCTTTTAACTTCTAAATAAATAACCGTTAAAACAATTTTTTCATCATTTCTTCATATGCTTTAAAATGACGTAAACTTTTTAAAATGCTATAATAAATAACCCGTTATAGAGGTTTTTTTAAAACAAAAATAATAAAATTGTCATTTTATCAACCTTTCTTGATGGGCTTTAAAGAACCAAGTTACAGATGTTTTTTTGAACAAAAATAATAAAATTGTTATACTTTTAACCTTTCTTTAAGTTATAGAGGTTTAATTTAAAACAAAAATATTAAAATCTTTATATTTTCAACCTTTCTCTTAATGTGCTTTAAAACGGTAAACTTTTTTAAAATGCGATAATAAAAAACCAAGATAGAGGTTTTTTTGAACAAAAATAATAAAATTGTTATTCTTTGAACCTTTCTTTACAGACCAAGAGATCGAATTGGCTCCCATTTGGAAGAACATGTTTCGCAACACCGGTACATCACGGACTAGTAATCCGGAAACCACAGGTGAGCACACAACAACTGGTGCATGAAATCACTCACCGGAACACCAACTAGCGGGACAAAAAACACCTATAAAGACTTTATAAAGACGTGAACTGATCCAATCTCTTTAGTTTCAGTTTTTTTACAGACCAAGGGATCGAATTAGCTCCCATTTGGAAGAACATGTTTCGCAACACCGGTACATCACGGACTAGTAATCCGGAAACCACAGGTGTGCACATAACAACTGGTGCATGAAATCACTCACCGGAACACCAACCAGCGGGCCAAAAACACCTATAAAGACTTTATAAAGACGTGAACTGATCCAATCTTTTTAGTTTCAGTTTTCTTACAGACCAAGGGTTCGAATTAGCTCCCATTTGGAAGAACATGTTTCGCAACACCGGTACATCACGGACTAGTAATCCGGAAACCACAGGTGAGCACACAACAACTGGTGCATGAAACACCAACTAGCGGGCCAAAAAACACCTATAAAGACTTTATAAAGACGTGAACTGATCCAATCTCTTTAGTTACAGTTTTTTTACAGACCAAGGGATCGAATTAGCTCCCATTTGGAAGAACATGTTTCGCAACACCGGTACATCACGGACTAGTAATCCGGAAACCACAGGTGAGCACACAACTGGTGCATGAAATCACTCACCGGAACACCAACTAGCGGGACAAAAAACACCTATAAAGACTTTATAAAGACGTGAACTGATCCAATCTCTTTAGTTACAGTTTTTTTACAGACCAAGGGATCGAATTAGCTCCCATTTGGAAGAACATGTTTCGCAACACCGGTACATCACGGACTAGTAATCCGGAAACCACAGGTGAGCACACAACTGGTGCATGAAATCACTCACCGGAACACCAACTAGCGGGACAAAAAACACCTATAAAGACTTTATAAAGACGTGAACTGATCCAATCTCTTTAGTTTCAGTTTTTTTACAGACCAAGGGATCGAATTAGCTCCCATTTGGAAGAACATGTTTCGCAACACCGGTACATCACGGACTAGTAATCCGGAAACCACAGGTGAGCACACAACAACTGGTGCATGAAATCACTCACCGGAACACCAACTAGCGGGCCAAAAAACACATATAAAGACTTTATAAAGACGTGAACTGATCCAATCTCTTTAGTTTCAGTTTTCTTACAGACCAAGCGATTGAATTAGCTCCCATTTGGAAGAACATGTTTCGCAACACCGGTACATCACGGACTAGTAATCCGGAAACCACAGGTGAGCACACAACAACTGGTGCATAAAATCACTCACCGGAACACCAACCAGCGGGTCAAAAAACACCTAAAAGACTTTATAAAGACGTGAACTGATCCAATCTTTTTAGTTTCAGTTTTCTTACAGACCAAGGGTTCGAATTAGCTCCCATTTGGAAGAACATGTTTCGCAACACCGGTACATCACGGACAAGTAATCCGGAAACCACAGGTGAGCACACAACAACTGGTGCATGAAACACCAACTAGCGGGCCAAAAAACACCTATAAAGACTTTATAAAGACGTGAACTGATCCAATCTCTTTAGTTTCAGTTTTCTTACAGACCAAGCGATCGAATTAGCTCCCATTTGGAAGAACATGTTTCGCAACACCGGTACATCACGGACTGGTAATCCGGAAACCACAGGTGTGCACATAACAACTGGTGCATGAAATCACTCACCGGAACACCAACCAGCGGGCCAAAAAACACCTATATAAAGACGTGAACCGATCCAATCTCTTTAGTTTCAGTTTTCTTAAGAAGACAGCAACATGGCTGTCGAAACGTAAAACCGAATTACAATGATACGCGGCTTAAAACCTTTTAACTTCTAAATAAATAACCGTTAAAAAATTTTTTCATCATTTCTTCATATGCTTTAAAATGACGTAAACTTTTTAAAATGCTATAATAAATAACCCGTTATAGAGGTTTTTTTAAAACAAAAATAATAAAATTGTCATTTTATCAACCTTTCTTGATGGGCTTTAAAGAACCAAGTTATAGATGTTTTTTTGAACAAAAATAATAAAATTGTTATACTTTTAACCTTTTTTTAAGTTATAGAGGTTTAATTTAAAACAAAAATATTAAAATCTTTATATTTTCAACCTTTCTCTTAATGTGCTTTAAAACGGTAAACTTTTTTAAAATGCGATAATAAAAAACCAAGATAGAGGTTTTTTGAACAAAAATAATAAAATTGTTATTCTTTGAACCTTTCTTTACAGACCAAGAGATCGAATTGGCTCCCATTTGGAAGAACATGTTTCGGAACACCGGTACATCACGGACTAGTAATCCGGAAACCACAGGTGAGCACACAACAACTGGTGCATAAAATCACTCACCGGAACACCAACTAGCGGGCCAAAAAACACCTATAAAGACTTTATAAAGACGTGAACTGATCCAATCTTTTTAGTTTCAGTTTTCTTACAGACCAAGGGTTCGAATTAGCTCCCATTTGGAAGAACATGTTTCGCAACACCGGTACATCACGGACTAGTAATCCGAAAACCACAGGTGAGCACACAACAACTGGTGCATGAAACACCAACTAGCGGGCCAAAAAACACCTATAAAGACTTTATAAAGACGTGAACTGATCCAATCTCTTTAGTTTCAGTTTTCTTACAGACCAAGCGATCGAATTAGCTCCCATTTGGAAGAACATGTTTCGCAACACCGGTACATCACGGACTGGTAATCCGGAAACCACAGGTGTGCACATAACAACTGGTGCATGAAATCACTCACCGGAACACCAACCAGCGGGCCAAAAAACCTATATAAAGACGTGAACCGATCCAATCTCTTTAGTTTCAGTTTTCTTAAGAAGACAGCAACATGGCTGTCGAAACGTAAAACCGAATTACAATGATACGCGGCTTAAAACCAGGAAACCTTTTAACTTCTAAATAAATAACCGTTAAAACAATTTTTTCATCATTTCTTCATATGCTTTAAAATGACGTAAACTTTTTAAAATGCTATAATAAATAACCCGTTATAGAGGTTTTTATAAAACAAAAATAATAAAATTGTCATTTTATCAACCTTTCTTGATGGGCTTTAAAGAACCAAGTTATAGATGTTTTTTTGAACAAAAATAATAAAATTGTTGTTCTTTGAACCTTTCTTTACAGACCAAGAGATCGAATTGGCTCCCATTTGGAAGAACATGTTTCGCAACACCGGTACATCACGGACTAGTAATCCGGAAACCACAGGTGAGCACACAACAACTGGTGCATGAAATCACTCACCGGAACACCAACTAGCGGGACAAAAAACACCTATAAAGACTTTATAAAGACGTGAACTGATCCAATCTCTTTAGTTTCAGTTTTTTTACAGACCAAGGGATCGAATTAGCTCCCATTTGGAAGAACATGTTTCGCAACACCGGTACATCACGGACTAGTAATCCGGAAACCACAGGTGAGCACACAACAACTGGTGCATGAAACACCAACTAGCGGGCCAAAAAACACCTATAAAGACTTTATAAAGACGTGAACTGATCCAATCTCTTTAGTTACAGTTTTTTTACAGACCAAGGGATCGAATTAGCTCCCATTTGGAAGAACATGTTTCGCAACACCGGTACATCACGGACTAGTAATCCGGAAACCACAGGTGAGCACACAACTGGTGCATGAAATCACTCACCGGAACACCAACTAGCGGGACAAAAAACACCTATAAAGACTTTATAAAGACGTGAACTGATCCAATCTCTTTAGTTACAGTTTTTTTACAGACCAAGGGATCGAATTAGCTCCCATTTGGAAGAACATGTTTCGCAACACCGGTACATCACGGACTAGTAATCCGGAAACCACAGGTGAGCACACAACTGGTGCATGAAATCACTCACCGGAACACCAACTAGCGGGACAAAAAACACCTATAAAGACTTTATAAAGACGTGAACTGATCCAATCTCTTTAGTTTCAGTTTTTTTACAGACCAAGGGATCGAATTAGCTCCCATTTGGAAGAACATGTACATCACGGACTAGTAATCCGGAAACCACAGGTGAGCACACAACAACTGGTGCATGAAATCACTCACCGGAACACCAACTAGCGGGCCAAAAAACACCTATAAAGACTTTATAAAGACGTGAACTGATCCAATCTCTTTAGTTTCAGTTTTCTTACAGACCAAGCGATCGAATTAGCTCCCATTTGGAAGAACATGTTTCGCAACACCGGTACATCACGGACTAGTAATCCGAAAACCACAGGTGAGCACACAACAACTGGTGCATAAAATCACTCACCGGAACACCAACCAGCGGGTCAAAAAACACCTAAAAGACTTTATAAAGACGTGAACTGATCCAATCTTTTTAGTTTCAGTTTTCTTACAGACCAAGGGTTCGAATTAGCTCCCATTTGGAAGAACATGTTTCGCAACACCGGTACATCACGGACTAGTAATCCGGAAACCACAGGTGAGCACACAACAACTGGTGCATGAAACACCAACTAGCGGGCCAAAAAACACCTATAAAGACTTTATAAAGACGTGAACTGATCCAATCTCTTTAGTTTCAGTTTTCTTACAGACCAAGCGATCGAATTAGCTCCCATTTGGAAGAACATGTTTCGCAACACCGGTACATCACGGACTGGTAATCCGGAAACCACAGGTGTGCACATAACAACTGGTGCATGAAATCACTCACCGGAACACCAACCAGCGGGCCAAAAAACACCTATATAAAGACGTGAACCGATCCAATCTCTTTAGTTTCAGTTTTCTTAAGAAGACAGCAACATGGCTGTCGAAACGTAA
The DNA here is from genome assembly GCA_921294245.1 of Brassicogethes aeneus. Taxonomy (NCBI): domain Eukaryota; kingdom Metazoa; phylum Arthropoda; class Insecta; order Coleoptera; family Nitidulidae; genus Brassicogethes; species Brassicogethes aeneus. The sequence goes on from OV121133.1 coordinate 46,840,647, forward strand.
AACCGAATTACAATGATACGCGGCTTAAAACCAGGAAACCTTTTAACTTCTAAATAAATAACCGTTAAAACAATTTTTTCATCATTTCTTCATATGCTTTAAAATGACGTAAACTTTTTAAAATGCTATAATAAATAACCCGTTATAGAGGTTTTTATAAAACAAAAATAATAAAATTGTCATTTTATCAACCTTTCTTGATGGGCTTTAAAGAACCAAGTTATAGATGTTTTTTTGAACAAAAATAATAAAATTGTTATACTTTTAACCTTTCTTTAAGTTATAGAGGTTTAATTTAAAACAAAAATATTAAAATCTTTTTTTATTTTCAACCTTTCTCTTAATGTGCTTTAAAACGGTAAACTTTTTTAAAATGCGATAATAAAAAACCAAGATAGAGGTTTTTTTGAACAAAAATAATAAAATTGTTATTCTTTGAACCTTTCTTTACAGACCAAGGGATCGAATTAGCTCCCATTTGGAAGAACATGTTTCGCAACACCGGTACATCAGGGACTAGTAATCCGGAAACCACAGGTGAGCACACAACAACTGGTGCATAAAATCACTCACCAGAACACCAACCAGCGGGTCAAAAAACACCTATAAAGACTTTATAAAGACGTGAACTGATCCAATCTTTTTAGTTTCAGTTTTCTTACAGACCAAAGGTTCGAATTAGCTCCCATTTGGAAGAACATGTTTCGCAACACCGGTACATCACGGACTAGTAATCCGGAAACCACAGGTGAGCACACAACAACTGGTGCATGAAACACCAACTAGCGGGCCTAAAAAACACCTATAAACCCTTTATAAAGACGTGAACTGATCCAATCTCTTTAGTTTCAGTTTTCTTAAGAAGACAGCAACATGGCTGTCGAAACGTAAAACCGAATTACAATGATACGCGGCTTAAAACCAGGAAACCTTTTAACTTCTAAATAAATAACCGTTAAAACAATTTTTTCATCATTTCTTCATATGCTTTAAAATGACCTAAACTTTTTAAAATGCTATAATAAATAACCCGTTATAGAGGTTTTTTTAAAACAAAAATAATAAAATTGTCATTTTATCAACCTTTCTTGATGGGCTTTAAAGAACCAAGTTACAGATGTTTTTTTGAACAAAAATAATAAAATTGTTATACTTTTAACCTTTCTTTAAGTTATAGAGGTTTAATTTAAAACAAAAATATTAAAATCTTTTTTTATTTTCAACCTTTCTCTTAATGTGCTTTAAAACGGTAAACTTTTTTAAAATGCGATAATAAAAAACCAAGATAGAGGTTTTTTTGAACAAAAATAATAAAATTGTTATTCTTTGAACCTTTCTTTACAGACCAAGGGATCGAATTAGCTCCCATTTGGAAGAACATGTTTCGCAACACCGGTACATCAGGGACTAGTAATCCGGAAACCACAGGTGAGCACACAACAACTGGTGCATAAAATCACTCACCAGAACACCAACCAGCGGGTCAAAAAACACCTATAAAGACTTTATAAAGACGTGAACTGATCCAATCTTTTTAGTTTCAGTTTTCTTACAGACCAAAGGTTCGAATTAGCTCCCATTTGGAAGAACATGTTTCGCAACACCGGTACATCACGGACTAGTAATCCGGAAACCACAGGTGAGCACACAACAACTGGTGCATGAAACACCAACTAGCGGGCCTAAAAAACACCTATAAACCCTTTATAAAGACGTGAACTGATCCAATCTCTTTAGTTTCAGTTTTCTTAAGAAGACAGCAACATGGCTGTCGAAACGTAAAACCGAATTACAATGATACGCGGCTTAAAACCAGGAAACCTTTTAACTTCTAAATAAATAACCGTTAAAACAATTTTTTCATCATTTCTTCATATGCTTTAAAATGACGTAAACTTTTTAAAATGCTATAAAAAATAAACCGTTATAGAGGTTTTTTTAAAACAAAAATAATAAAATTGTCATTTTATCAACCTTTCTTGATGGGCTTTAAAGAACCAAGTTATAGATGTTTTTTTGAACAAAAATAATAAAATTGTTATTCTTTGAACCTTTCTTTACAGACCAAGAGATCGAATTGGCTCCCATTTGGAAGAACATGTTTCGCAACACCGGTACATCACGGACTAGTAATCCGGAAACCACAGGTGAGCACACAACAACTGGTGCATGAAACACCAACTAGCGGGCCAAAAAACACCTATAAAGACTTTATAAAGACGTGAACTGATCCAATCTCTTTAGTTTCAGTTTTCTTACAGACCAAGCGATCGAATTAGCTCCCATTTGGAAGAACATGTTTCGCAACACCGGTACATCACGGACTAGTAATCCGGAAACCACAGGTGAGCACACAACAACTGGTGCATGAAATCACTCACCGGAACACCAACCAGCGGGCCAAAAAACACCTATAAAGACTTTATAAAGACGTGAACTGATCCAATCTTTTTAGTTTCAGTTTTCTTACAGACCAAGGGTTCGAATTAGCTCCCATTTGGAAAAACATGTTTCGCAACACCGGTACATCACGGACTAGTAATCCGGAAACCACAGGTGAGCACACAACTGGTGCATGAAATCACTCACCGGAACACCAACTAGCGGGACAAAAAACACCTATAAAGACTTTATAAAGACGTGAACTGATCCAATCTCTTTAGTTTCAGTTTTCTTAAGAAGACAGCAACATGGCTGTCGAAACGTAAAACCGAATTACAATGATACGCGGCTTAAAACCAGGAAACCTTTTAACTTCTAAATAAATAACCGTTAAAACAATTTTTTCATCATTTCTTCATATGCTTTAAAATGACGTAAACTTTTTAAAATGCTATAAAAAATAAACCGTTATAGAGGTTTTTTTAAAACAAAAATAATAAAATTGTCATTTTATCAACCTTTCTTGATGGGCTTTAAAGAACCAAGTTATAGATGTTTTTTTGAACAAAAATAATAAAATTGTTATTCTTTGAACCTTTCTTTACAGACCAAGAGATCGAATTGGCTCCCATTTGGAAGAACATGTTTCGCAACACCGGTACATCACGGACTAGTAATCCGGAAACCACAGGTGAGCACACAACAACTGGTGCATGAAATCACTCACCGGAACACCAACCAGCGGGCCAAAAACACCTATAAAGACTTTATAAAGACGTGAACTGATCCAATCTCTTTAGTTTCAGTCTTCTTACAGACCAAGGGATCGAATTAGCTCCCATTTGGAAGAACATGTTTCGCAACACCGGTACATCACGGACTAGTAATCCGGAAACCACAGGTGAGCACACAACAACTGGTGCATGAAACACCAACTAGCGGGCCAAAAAACACCTATAAAGACTTTATAAAGACGTGAACTGATCCAATCTCTTTAGTTTCAGTTTTCTTACAGACCAAGCGATCGAATTGCTCCCATTTGGAAGAACATGTTTCGCAACACCGGTACATCACGGACTGGTAATCCGGAAACCACAGGTGTGCACATAACAACTGGTGCATGAAATCACTCACCGGAACACCAACCAGCGGGCCAAAAAACACCTATATAAAGACGTGAACCGATGCAATCTCTTTAGTTTCAGTTTTCTTAAGAAGACAGCAACATGGCTGTCGAAACGTAAAACCGAATTACAATGATACGCGGCTTAAAACCAGGAAACCTTTTAACTTCTAAATAAATAACCGTTAAAACAATTTTTTCATCATTTCTTCATATGCTTTAAAATGACGTAAACTTTTTAAAATGCTATAATAAATAACCCGTTATAGAGGTTTTTTTAAAACAAAAATAATAAAATTGTCATTTTATCAACCTTTCTTGATGGGCTTTAAAGAACCAAGTTACAGATGTTTTTTTGAACAAAAATAATAAAATTGTTATACTTTTAACCTTTCTTTAAGTTATAGAGGTTTAATTTAAAACAAAAATATTAAAATCTTTATATTTTCAACCTTTCTCTTAATGTGCTTTAAAACGGTAAACTTTTTTAAAATGCGATAATAAAAAACCAAGATAGAGGTTTTTTTGAACAAAAATAATAAAATTGTTATTCTTTGAACCTTTCTTTACAGACCAAGAGATCGAATTGGCTCCCATTTGGAAGAACATGTTTCGCAACACCGGTACATCACGGACTAGTAATCCGGAAACCACAGGTGAGCACACAACAACTGGTGCATGAAATCACTCACCGGAACACCAACTAGCGGGACAAAAAACACCTATAAAGACTTTATAAAGACGTGAACTGATCCAATCTCTTTAGTTTCAGTTTTTTTACAGACCAAGGGATCGAATTAGCTCCCATTTGGAAGAACATGTTTCGCAACACCGGTACATCACGGACTAGTAATCCGGAAACCACAGGTGTGCACATAACAACTGGTGCATGAAATCACTCACCGGAACACCAACCAGCGGGCCAAAAACACCTATAAAGACTTTATAAAGACGTGAACTGATCCAATCTTTTTAGTTTCAGTTTTCTTACAGACCAAGGGTTCGAATTAGCTCCCATTTGGAAGAACATGTTTCGCAACACCGGTACATCACGGACTAGTAATCCGGAAACCACAGGTGAGCACACAACAACTGGTGCATGAAACACCAACTAGCGGGCCAAAAAACACCTATAAAGACTTTATAAAGACGTGAACTGATCCAATCTCTTTAGTTACAGTTTTTTTACAGACCAAGGGATCGAATTAGCTCCCATTTGGAAGAACATGTTTCGCAACACCGGTACATCACGGACTAGTAATCCGGAAACCACAGGTGAGCACACAACTGGTGCATGAAATCACTCACCGGAACACCAACTAGCGGGACAAAAAACACCTATAAAGACTTTATAAAGACGTGAACTGATCCAATCTCTTTAGTTACAGTTTTTTTTACAGACCAAGGGATCGAATTAGCTCCCATTTGGAAGAACATGTTTCGCAACACCGGTACATCACGGACTAGTAATCCGGAAACCACAGGTGAGCACACAACTGGTGCATGAAATCACTCACCGGAACACCAACTAGCGGGACAAAAAACACCTATAAAGACTTTATAAAGACGTGAACTGATCCAATCTCTTTAGTTTCAGTTTTTTTACAGACCAAGGGATCGAATTAGCTCCCATTTGGAAGAACATGTTTCGCAACACCGGTACATCACGGACTAGTAATCCGGAAACCACAGGTGAGCACACAACAACTGGTGCATGAAATCACTCACCGGAACACCAACTAGCGGGCCAAAAAACACATATAAAGACTTTATAAAGACGTGAACTGATCCAATCTCTTTAGTTTCAGTTTTCTTACAGACCAAGCGATTGAATTAGCTCCCATTTGGAAGAACATGTTTCGCAACACCGGTACATCACGGACTAGTAATCCGGAAACCACAGGTGAGCACACAACAACTGGTGCATAAAATCACTCACCGGAACACCAACCAGCGGGTCAAAAAACACCTAAAAGACTTTATAAAGACGTGAACTGATCCAATCTTTTTAGTTTCAGTTTTCTTACAGACCAAGGGTTCGAATTAGCTCCCATTTGGAAGAACATGTTTCGCAACACCGGTACATCACGGACAAGTAATCCGGAAACCACAGGTGAGCACACAACAACTGGTGCATGAAACACCAACTAGCGGGCCAAAAAACACCTATAAAGACTTTATAAAGACGTGAACTGATCCAATCTCTTTAGTTTCAGTTTTCTTACAGACCAAGCGATCGAATTAGCTCCCATTTGGAAGAACATGTTTCGCAACACCGGTACATCACGGACTGGTAATCCGGAAACCACAGGTGTGCACATAACAACTGGTGCATGAAATCACTCACCGGAACACCAACCAGCGGGCCAAAAATCACCTATATAAAGACGTGAACCGATCCAATCTCTTTAGTTTCAGTTTTCTTAAGAAGACAGCAACATGGCTGTCGAAACGTAAAACCGAATTACAATGATACGCGGCTTAAAACCTTTTAACTTCTAAATAAATAACCGTTAAAAAATTTTTTCATCATTTCTTCATATGCTTTAAAATGACGTAAACTTTTTAAAATGCTATAATAAATAACCCGTTATAGAGGTTTTTTTAAAACAAAAATAATAAAATTGTCATTTTATCAACCTTTCTTGATGGGCTTTAAAGAACCAAGTTATAGATGTTTTTTTGAACAAAAATAATAAAATTGTTATACTTTTAACCTTTTTTTAAGTTATAGAGGTTTAATTTAAAACAAAAATATTAAAATCTTTATATTTTTAACCTTTCTCTTAATGTGCTTTAAAACGGTAAACTTTTTTAAAATGCGATAATAAAAAACCAAGATAGAGGTTTTTTGAACAAAAATAATAAAATTGTTATTCTTTGAACCTTTCTTTACAGACCAAGAGATCGAATTGGCTCCCATTTGGAAGAACATGTTTCGGAACACCGGTACATCACGGACTAGTAATCCGGAAACCACAGGTGAGCACACAACAACTGGTGCATAAAATCACTCACCGGAACACCAACTAGCGGGCCAAAAAACACCTATAAAGACTTTATAAAGACGTGAACTGATCCAATCTTTTTAGTTTCAGTTTTCTTACAGACCAAGGGTTCGAATTAGCTCCCATTTGGAAGAACATGTTTCGCAACACCGGTACATCACGGACTAGTAATCCGAAAACCACAGGTGAGCACACAACAACTGGTGCATGAAACACCAACTAGCGGGCCAAAAAACACCTATAAAGACTTTATAAAGACGTGAACTGATCCAATCTCTTTAGTTTCAGTTTTCTTACAGACCAAGCGATCGAATTAGCTCCCATTTGGAAGAACATGTTTCGCAACACCGGTACATCACGGACTGGTAATCCGGAAACCACAGGTGTGCACATAACAACTGGTGCATGAAATCACTCACCGGAACACCAACCAGCGGGCCAAAAAACCTATATAAAGACGTGAACCGATCCAATCTCTTTAGTTTCAGTTTTCTTAAGAAGACAGCAACATGGCTGTCGAAACGTAAAACCGAATTACAATGATACGCGGCTTAAAACCAGGAAACCTTTTAACTTCTAAATAAATAACCGTTAAAACAATTTTTTCATCATTTCTTCATATGCTTTAAAATGACGTAAACTTTTTAAAATGCTATAATAAATAACCCGTTATAGAGGTTTTTATAAAACAAAAATAATAAAATTGTCATTTTATCAACCTTTCTTGATGGGCTTTAAAGAACCAAGTTATAGATGTTTTTTTGAACAAAAATAATAAAATTGTTGTTCTTTGAACCTTTCTTTACAGACCAAGAGATCGAATTGGCTCCCATTTGGAAGAACATGTTTCGCAACACCGGTACATCACGGACTAGTAATCCGGAAACCACAGGTGAGCACACAACAACTGGTGCATGAAATCACTCACCGGAACACCAACTAGCGGGACAAAAAACACCTATAAAGACTTTATAAAGACGTGAACTGATCCAATCTCTTTAGTTTCAGTTTTTTTACAGACCAAGGGATCGAATTAGCTCCCATTTGGAAGAACATGTTTCGCAACACCGGTACATCACGGACTAGTAATCCGGAAACCACAGGTGTGCACATAACAACTGGTGCATGAAATCACTCACCGGAACACCAACCAGCGGGCCAAAAACACCTATAAAGACTTTATAAAGACGTGAACTGATCCATTCTTTTTAGTTTCAGTTTTCTTACAGACCAAGGGTTCGAATTAGCTCCCATTTGGAAGAACATGTTTCGCAACACCGGTACATCACGGACTAGTAATCCGGAAACCACAGGTGAGCACACAACAACTGGTGCATGAAACACCAACTAGCGGGCCAAAAAACACCTATAAAGACTTTATAAAGACGTGAACTGATCCAATCTCTTTAGTTACAGTTTTTTTACAGACCAAGGGATCGAATTAGCTCCCATTTGGAAGAACATGTTTCGCAACACCGGTACATCACGGACTAGTAATCCGGAAACCACAGGTGAGCACACAACTGGTGCATGAAATCACTCACCGGAACACCAACTAGCGGGACAAAAAACACCTATAAAGACTTTATAAAGACGTGAACTGATCCAATCTCTTTAGTTACAGTTTTTTTACAGACCAAGGGATCGAATTAGCTCCCATTTGGAAGAACATGTTTCGCAACACCGGTACATCACGGACTAGTAATCCGGAAACCACAGGTGAGCACACAACTGGTGCATGAAATCACTCACCGGAACACCAACTAGCGGGACAAAAAACACCTATAAAGACTTTATAAAGACGTGAACTGATCCAATCTCTTTAGTTTCAGTTTTTTTACAGACCAAGGGATCGAATTAGCTGCCATTTGGAAGAACATGTTTCGCAACACCGGTACATCACGGACTAGTAATCCGGAAACCACAGGTGAGCACACAACAACTGGTGCATGAAATCACTCACCGGAACACCAACTAGCGGGCCAAAAAACACCTATAAAGACTTTATAAAGACGTGAACTGATCCAATCTCTTTAGTTTCAGTTTTCTTACAGACCAAGCGATTGAATTAGCTCCCATTTGGAAGAACATGTTTCGCAACACCGGTACATCACGGACTAGTAATCCGGAAACCACAGGTGAGCACACAACAACTGGTGCATAAAATCACTCACCGGAACACCAACCAGCGGGTCAAAAAACACCTAAAAGACTTTATAAAGACGTGAACTGATCCAATCTTTTTAGTTTCAGTTTTCTTACAGACCAAGGGTTCGAATTAGCTCCCATTTGGAAGAACATGTTTCGCAACACCGGTACATCACGGACTAGTAATCCGGAAACCACAGGTGAGCACACAACAACTGGTGCATGAAACACCAACTAGCGGGCCAAAAAACACCTATAAAGACTTTATAAAGACGTGAACTGATCCAATCTCTTTAGTTTCAGTTTTCTTACAGACCAAGCGATCGAATTAGCTCCCATTTGGAAGAACATGTTTCGCAACACCGGTACATCACGGACTGGTAATCCGGAAACCACAGGTGTGCACATAACAACTGGTGCATGAAATCACTCACCGGAACACCAACCAGCGGGCCAAAAAACACCTATATAAAGACGTGAACCGATCCAATCTCTTTAGTTTCAGTTTTCTTAAGAAGACAGCAACATGGCTGTCGAAACGTAAAACCGAATTACAATGATACGCGGCTTAAAACCTTTTAACTTCTAAATAAATAACCGTTAAAACAATTTTTTCATCATTTCTTCATATGCTTTAAAATGACGTAAACTTTTTAAAATGCTATAATAAATAACCCGTTATAGAGGTTTTTTTAAAACAAAAATAATAAAATTGTCATTTTATCAACCTTTCTTGATGGGCTTTAAAGAACCAAGTTATAGATGTTTTTTTGAACAAAAATAATAAAATTGTTATACTTTTAACCTTTTTTTAAGTTATAGAGGTTTAATTTAAAACAAAAATATTAAAATCTTTATATTTTCAACCTTTCTCTTAATGTGCTTTAAAACGGTAAACTTTTTTAAAATGCGATAATAAAAAACCAAGATAGAGGTTTTTTGAACAAAAATAATAAAATTGTTATTCTTTGAACCTTTCTTTACAGACCAAGAGATCGAATTGGCTCCCATTTGGAAGAACATGTTTCGGAACACCGGTACATCACGGACTAGTAATCCGGAAACCACAGGTGAGCACACAACAACTGGTGCATAAAATCACTCACCGGAACACCAACTAGCGGGCCAAAAAACACCTATAAAGACTTTATAAAGACGTGAACTGATCCAATCTTTTTAGTTTCAGTTTTCTTACAGACCAAGGGTTCGAATTAGCTCCCATTTGGAAGAACATGTTTCGCAACACCGGTACATCACGGACTGGTAATCCGGAAACCACAGGTGTGCACATAACAACTGGTGCATGAAACACCAACTAGCGGGCCAAAAAACACCTATAAAGACTTTATAAAGACGTGAACTGATCCAATCTCTTTAGTTTCAGTTTTCTTACAGACCAAGCGATCGAATTAGCTCCCATTTGGAAGAACATGTTTCGCAACACCGGTACATCACGGACTGGTAATCCGGAAACCACAGGTGTGCACATAACAACTGGTGCATGAAATCACTCACCGGAACACCAACCAGCGGGCCAAAAAACCTATATAAAGACGTGAACCGATCCAATCTCTTTAGTTTCAGTTTTCTTAAGAAGACAGCAACATGGCTGTCGAAACGTAAAACCGAATTACAATGATACGCGGCTTAAAACCAGGAAACCTTTTAACTTCTAAATAAATAACCGTTAAAACAATTTTTTCATCATTTCTTCATATGCTTTAAAATGACGTAAACTTTTTAAAATGCTATAATAAATAACCCGTTATAGAGGTTTTTATAAAACAAAAATAATAAAATTGTCATTTTATCAACCTTTCTTGATGGGCTTTAAAGAACCAAGTTATAGATGTTTTTTTGAACAAAAATAATAAAATTGTTGTTCTTTGAACCTTTCTTTACAGACCAAGAGATCGAATTGGCTCCCATTTGGAAGAACATGTTTCGCAACACCGGTACATCACGGACTAGTAATCCGGAAACCACAGGTGAGCACACAACAACTGGTGCATGAAACACCAACTAGCGGGCCAAAAAACACCTATAAAGACTTTATAAAGACGTGAACTGATCCAATCTCTTTAGTTTCAGTTTTCTTACAGACCAAGCGATCGAATTAGCTCCCATTTGGAAGAACATGTTTCGCAACACCGGTACATCACGGACTAGTAATCCGGAAACCACAGGTGAGCACACAACTGGTGCATGAAATCACTCACCGGAACACCAACTAGCGGGACAAAAAACACCTATAAAGACTTTATAAAGACGTGAACTGATCCAATCTCTTTAGTTACAGTTTTTTTACAGACCAAGGGATCGAATTAGCTCCAATTTGGAAGAACATGTTTCGCAACACCGGTACATCACGGACTAGTAATCCGGAAACCACAGGTGAGCACACAACAACTGGTGCATAAAATCACTCACCAGAACACCAACCAGCGGGTCAAAAAACACCTATAAAGACTTTATAAAGACGTGAACTGATCCAATCTTTTTAGTTTCAGTTTTCTTACAGACCAAGGGTTCGAATTAGCTCCCATTTGGAAGAACATGTTTCGCAACACCGGTACATCACGGACTAGTAATCCGGAAACCACAGGTGAGCACACAACAACTGGTGCATGAAACACGTTAGCGGGCCTAAAAAACACACATAAAGACTTTATAAAGACGTGAACTGATCCAATCTCTTTAGTTACAGTTTTTTTACAGACCAAGGGATCGAATTAGCTCCAATTTGGAAGAACATGTTTCGTTCGCAACACCGGTACATCACGGACTAGTAATCCGAAAACCACAGGTGAGCACACAACAACTGGTGCATGAAACACCAACTAGCGGGCCAAAAAACACCTATAAAGACTTTATAAAGACGTGAACTGATCCAATCTCTTTAGTTACAGTTTTTTTACAGACCAAGGGATCGAATTAGCTCCCATTTGGAAGAACATGTTTCGCAACACCGGTACATCAGGGACTAGTAATCCGGAAACCACAGGTGAGCACACAACAACTGGTGCATAAAATCACTCACCAGAACACCAACCAGCGGGTCAAAAAACACCTATAAAGACTTTATAAAGACGTGAACTGATCCAATCTTTTTAGTTTCAGTTTTCTTACAGACCAAGGGTTCGAATTAGCTCCCATTTGGAAGAACATGTTTCGCAACACCGGTACATCACGGACTAGTAATCCGGAAACCACAGGTGAGCACACAACAACTGGTGCATGAAACACCAACTAGCGGGCCTAAAAAACACCTATAAACCCTTTATAAAGACGTGAACTGATCCAATCTCTTTAGTTTCAGTTTTCTTAAGAAGACAGCAACATGGCTGTCGAAACGTAAAACCGAATTACAATGATACGCGGCTTAAAACCAGGAAACCTTTTAACTTCTAAATAAATAACCGTTAAAACAATTTTTTCATCATTTCTTCATATGCTTTAAAATGACGTAAACTTTTTAAAATGCTATAAAAAATAAACCGTTATAGAGGTTTTTTTAAAACAAAAATAATAAAATTGTCATTTTATCAACCTTTCTTGATGGGCTTTAAAGAACCAAGTTATAGATGTTTTTTTGAACAAAAATAATAAAATTGTTATTCTTTGAACCTTTCTTTACAGACCAAGAGATCGAATTGGCTCCCATTTGGAAGAACATGTTTCGGAACACCGGTACATCACGGACTAGTAATCCGGAAACCACAGGTGAGCACACAACAACTGGTGCATAAAATCACTCACCGGAACACCAACTAGCGGGCCAAAAAACACCTATAAAGACTTTATAAAGACGTGAACTGATCCAATCTTTTTAGTTTCAGTTTTCTTACAGACCAAGGGTTCGAATTAGCTCCCATTTGGAAGAACATGTTTCGCAACACCGGTACATCACGGACTAGTAATCCGAAAACCACAGGTGAGCACACAACAACTGGTGCATGAAACACCAACTAGCGGGCCAAAAAACACCTATAAAGACTTTATAAAGACGTGAACTGATCCAATCTCTTTAGTTTCAGTTTTCTTACAGACCAAGCGATCGAATTAGCTCCCATTTGGAAGAACATGTTTCGCAACACCGGTACATCACGGACTGGTAATCCGGAAACCACAGGTGTGCACATAACAACTGGTGCATGAAATCACTCACCGGAACACCAACCAGCGGGCCAAAAAACCTATATAAAGACGTGAACCGATCCAATCTCTTTAGTTTCAGTTTTCTTAAGAAGACAGCAACATGGCTGTCGAAACGTAAAACCGAATTACAATGATACGCGGCTTAAAACCAGGAAACCTTTTAACTTCTAAATAAATAACCGTTAAAACAATTTTTTCATCATTCTTCATATGCTTTAAAATGACGTAAACTTTTTAAAATGCTATAATAAATAACCCGTTATAGAGGTTTTTATAAAACAAAAATAATAAAATTGTCATTTTATCAACCTTTCTTGATGGGCTTTAAAGAACCAAGTTATAGATGTTTTTTTGAACAAAAATAATAAAATTGTTGTTCTTTGAACCTTTCTTTACAGACCAAGAGATCGAATTGGCTCCCATTTGGAAGAACATGTTTCGCAACACCGGTACATCACGGACTAGTAATCCGGAAACCACAGGTGAGCACACAACAACTGGTGCATGAAACACCAACTAGCGGGCCAAAAAACACCTATAAAGACTTTATAAAGACGTGAACTGATCCAATCTCTTTAGTTACAGTTTTTTTACAGACCAAGGGATCGAATTAGCTCCCATTTGGAAGAACATGTTTCGCAACACCGGTACATCACGGACTAGTAATCCGGAAACCACAGGTGAGCACACAACTGGTGCATGAAATCACTCACCGGAACACCAACTAGCGGGACAAAAAACACCTATAAAGACTTTATAAAGACGTGAACTGATCCAATCTCTTTAGTTACAGTTTTTTTACAGACCAAGGGATCGAATTAGCTCCCATTTGGAAGAACATGTTTCGCAACACCGGTACATCACGGACTAGTAATCCGGAAACCACAGGTGAGCACACAACTGGTGCATGAAATCACTCACCGGAACACCAACTAGCGGGACAAAAAACACCTATAAAGACTTTTTAAAGTACGTGAACTGATCCAATCTCTTTAGTTTCAGTTTTTTTACAGACCAAGGGATCGAATTAGCTCCCATTTGGAAGAACATGTTTCGCAACACCGGTACATCACGGACTAGTAATCCGGAAACCACAGGTGAGCACACAACAACTGGTGCATGAAATCACTCACCGGAACACCAACTAGCGGGCCAAAAAACACCTATAAAGACTTTATAAAGACGTGAACTGATCCAATCTCTTTAGTTTCAGTTTTCTTACAGACCAAGCGATTGAATTAGCTCCCATTTGGAAGAACATGTTTCGCAACACCGGTACATCACGGACTAGTAATCCGGAAACCACAGGTGAGCACACAACAACTGGTGCATAAAATCACTCACCGGAACACCAACCAGCGGGTCAAAAAACACCTAAAAGACTTTATAAAGACGTGAACTGATCCAATCTTTTTAGTTTCAGTTTTCTTACAGACCAAGGGTTCGAATTAGCTCCCATTTGGAAGAACATGTTTCGCAACACCGGTACATCACGGACTAGTAATCCGGAAACCACAGGTGAGCACACAACAACTGGTGCATGAAACACCAACTAGCGGGCCAAAAAACACCTATAAAGACTTTATAAAGACGTGAACTGATCCAATCTCTTTAGTTTCAGTTTTCTTACAGACCAAGCGATCGAATTAGCTCCCATTTGGAAGAACATGTTTCGCAACACCGGTACATCACGGACTGGTAATCCGGAAACCACAGGTGTGCACATAACAACTGGTGCATGAAATCACTCACCGGAACACCAACCAGCGGGCCAAAAAACACCTATATAAAGACGTGAACCGATCCAATCTCTTTAGTTTCAGTTTTCTTAAGAAGACAGCAACATGGCTGTCGAAACGTAAAACCGAATTACAATGATACGCGGCTTAAAACCTTTTAACTTCTAAATAAATAACCGTTAAAATAATTTTTTCATCATTTCTTCATATGCTTTAAAATGACGTAAACTTTTTAAAATGCTATAATAAATAACCCGTTATAGAGGTTTTTTTAAAACAAAAATAATAAAATTGTCATTTTATCAACCTTTCTTGATGGGCTTTAAAGAACCAAGTTATAGATGTTTTTTTGAACAAAAATAATAAAATTGTTATACTTTTAACCTTTTTTTAAGTTATAGAGGTTTAATTTAAAACAAAAATATTAAAATCTTTATATTTTCAACCTTTCTCTTAATGTGCTTTAAAACGGTAAACTTTTTTAAAATGCGATAATAAAAAACCAAGATAGAGGTTTTTTGAACAAAAATAATAAAATTGTTATTCTTTGAACCTTTCTTTACAGACCAAGAGATCGAATTGGCTCCCATTTGGAAGAACATGTTTCGGAACACCGGTACATCACGGACTAGTAATCCGGAAACCACAGGTGAGCACACAACAACTGGTGCATAAAATCACTCACCGGAACACCAACTAGCGGGCTAAAAAACACCTATAAAGACTTTATAAAGACGTGAACTGATCCAATCTTTTTAGTTTCAGTTTTCTTACAGACCAAGGGTTCGAATTAGCTCCCATTTGGAAGAACATGTTTCGCAACACCGGTACATCACGGACTAGTAATCCGAAAACCACAGGTGAGCACACAACAACTGGTGCATGAAACACCAACTAGCGGGCCAAAAAACACCTATAAAGACTTTATAAAGACGTGAACTGATCCAATCTCTTTAGTTTCAGTTTTCTTACAGACCAAGCGATCGAATTAGCTCCCATTTGGAAGAACATGTTTCGCAACACCGGTACATCACGGACTGGTAATCCGGAAACCACAGGTGTGCACATAACAACTGGTGCATGAAATCACTCACCGGAACACCAACCAGCGGGCCAAAAAACACCTATATAAAGACGTAAACCGATCCAATCTCTTTAGTTTCAGTTTTCTTAAGAAGACAGCAACATGGCTGTCGAAACGTAAAACCGAATTACAATGATACGCGGCTTAAAACCAGGAAACCTTTTAACCTAAATAAATAACCGTTAAAACAATTTTTTCATCATTTCTTCATATGCTTTAAAATGACGTAAACTTTTTAAAATGATATAATAAATAACCCGTTATAGAGGTTTTTATAAAACAAAAATAATAAAATTGTCATTTTATCAACCTTTCTTGATGGGCTTTAAAGAACCAAGTTATAGATGTTTTTTTGAACAAAAATAATAAAATTGTTATACTTTTAACCTTTCTTTAAGTTATAGAGGTTTAATTTAAAACAAAAATATTAAAATCTTTTTTTATTTTCAACCTTTCTCTTAATGTGCTTTAAAACGGTAAACTTTTTTAAAATGCGATAATAAAAAACCAAGATAGAGGTTTTTTTGAACAAAAATAATAAAATTGTTATTCTTTGAACCTTTCTTTACAGACCAAGAGATCGAATTGGCTCCCATTTGGAAGAACATGTTTCGCAACACCGGTACATCACGGACTAGTAATCCGGAAACCACAGGTGAGCACACAACAACTGGTGCATGAAATCACTCACCTGAACACCAACTAGCGGGCCAAAAAACACCTATAAAGACTTTATAAATACGTGAACTGATCCAATCTCTTTAGTTTCAGTTTTCTTACAGACCAAGGGATCGAATTAGCTCCCATTTGGAAGAACATGTTTCGCAACACCGGTACATCACGGACTGGTAATCCGGAAACCACAGGTGTGCACATAACAACTGGTGCATGAAATCACTCACCGGAACACCAACCAGCGGGCCAAAAAACACCTATATAAAGACGTGAACCGATCCAATCTCTTTAGTTTCAGTTTTCTTAAGAAGACAGCAACATGGCTGTCGAAACGTAAAACCGAATTACAATGATACGCGGCTTAAAACCAGGAAACCTTTTAACTTCTAAATAAATAACCGTTAAAACAATTTTTTCATCATTTCTTCATATGCTTTAAAATGACCTAAACTTTTTAAAATGCTATAATAAATAACCCGTTATAGAGGTTTTTTTAAAACAAAAATAATAAAATTGTCATTTTATCAACCTTTCTTGATGGGCTTTAAAGAACCAAGTTACAGATGTTTTTTTGAACAAAAATAATAAAATTGTTATACTTTTAACCTTTCTTTAAGTTATAGAGGTTTAATTTAAAACAAAAATATTAAAATCTTTATATTTTCAACCTTTCTCTTAATGTGCTTTAAAACGGTAAACTTTTTTAAAATGCGATAATAAAAAACCCGTTATAGAGGTTTTTTTAAAACAAAAATAATAAAATTGTCATTTTATCAACCTTTCTTGATGGGCTTTAAAGAACCAAGTTACAGATGTTTTTTTGAACAAAAATAATAAAATTGTTATTCTTTGAACCTTTCTTTACAGACCAAGAGATCGAATTGGCTCCCATTTGGAAGAACATGTTTCGCAACACCGGTACATCACGGACTAGTAATCCGGAAACCACAGGTGAGCACACAACAACTGGTGCATGAAATCACTCACCGGAACACCAACTAGCGGGACAAAAAACACCTATAAAGACTTTATAAAGACGTGAACTGATCCAATCTCTTTTCACCGGTACATCACGGAGTAGTAATCCGGAAACCACAGGTGAGCACACAACAACTGGTGCATGAAACACCAACTAGCGGGCCAAAAAACACCTATAAAGACTTTATAAAGACGTGAACTGATCCAATCTCTTTAGTTTTAGTTTTCTTACAGACCAAGCGATCGAATTAGCTCCCATTTGGAAGAACATGTTTCGCAACACCGGTACATCACGGACTAGTAATCCGAAAACCACAGGTGAGCACACAACAACTGGTGCATGAAACACCAACTAGCGGGCCAAAAAACACCTATAAAGACTTTATAAAGACGTGAACTGATCCAATCTCTTTAGTTTTAGTTTTCTTACAGACCAAGCGATCGAATTAGCTCCCATTTGGAAGAACATGTTTCGCAACACCGGTACATCACGGACTGGTAATCCGGAAACCACAGGTGTGCACATAACAACTGGTGCATGAAATCACTCACCGGAACACCAACCAGCGGGCCAAAAAACACCTATATAAAGACGTAAACCGATCCAATCTCTTTAGTTTCAGTTTTCTTAAGAAGACAGCAACATGGCTGTCGAAACGTAAAACCGAATTACAATGATACGCGGCTTAAAACCAGGAAACCTTTTAACCTAAATAAATAACCGTTAAAACAATTTTTTCATCATTTCTTCATATGCTTTAAAATGACGTAAACTTTTTAAAATGATATAATAAATAACCCGTTATAGAGGTTTTTATAAAACAAAAATAATAAAATTGTCATTTTATCAACCTTTCTTGATGGGCTTTAAAGAACCAAGTTATAGATGTTTTTTTGAACAAAAATAATAAAATTGTTATACTTTTAACCTTTCTTTAAGTTATAGAGGTTTAATTTAAAACAAAAATATTAAAATCTTTTTTTATTTTCAACCTTTCTCTTAATGTGCTTTAAAACGGTAAACTTTTTTAAAATGCGATAATAAAAAACCAAGATAGAGGTTTTTTTGAACAAAAATAATAAAATTGTTATTCTTTGAACCTTTCTTTACAGACCAAGAGATCGAATTGGCTCCCATTTGGAAGAACATGTTTCGCAACACCGGTACATCACGGACTAGTAATCCGGAAACCACAGGTGAGCACACAACAACTGGTGCATGAAATCACTCACCTGAACACCAACTAGCGGGCCAAAAAACACCTATAAAGACTTTATAAATACGTGAACTGATCCAATCTCTTTAGTTTCAGTTTTCTTACAGACCAAGGGATCGAATTAGCTCCCATTTGGAAGAACATGTTTCGCAACACCGGTACATCACGGACTGGTAATCCGGAAACCACAGGTGTGCACATAACAACTGGTGCATGAAATCACTCACCGGAACACCAACCAGCGGGCCAAAAATCACCTATATAAAGACGTGAACCGATCCAATCTCTTTAGTTTCAGTTTTCTTAAGAAGACAGCAACATGGCTGTCGAAACGTAAAACCGAATTACAATGATACGCGGCTTAAAACCAGGAAACCTTTTAACTTCTAAATAAATAACCGTTAAAACAATTTTTTCATCATTTCTTCATATGCTTTAAAATGACCTAAACTTTTTAAAATGCTATAATAAATAACCCGTTATAGAGGTTTTTTTAAAACAAAAATAATAAAATTGTTATTCTTTCTTACAGACCAAGGGTTCGAATTAGCTCCCATTTGGAAGAACATGTTTCGCAACACCGGTACATCACGGACTAGTAATCCGAAAACCACAGGTGAGCACACAACAAGTGGTGCATGAAACACCAACTAGCGGGCCAAAAAACACCTATAAAGACTTTATAAAGACGTGAACTGATCCAATCTCTTTAGTTTCAGTTTTCTTACAGACCAAGCGATCGAATTTGGAAGAACATGTTTCGCAACACCGGTACATCACGGACTGGTAATCCGGAAACCACAGGTGTGCACATAACAACTGGTGCATGAAATCACTCACCGGAACACCAACCAGCGGGCCAAAAAACACCTATATAAAGACGTGAACCGATCCAATCTCTTTAGTTTCAGTTTTCTTAAGAAGACAGCAACATGGCTGTCGAAACGTAAAACCGAATTACAATGATACGCGGCTTAAAACCAGGAAACCTTTTAACTTCTAAATAAATAACCGTTAAAACAATTTTTTCATCATTTCTTCATATGCTTTAAAATGACGTAAACTTTTTAAAATGCTATAATAAATAACCCGTTATAGAGGTTTTTTTAAAACAAAAATAATAAAATTGTCATTTTATCAACCTTTCTTGATGGGCTTTAAAGAACCAAGTTACAGATGTTTTTTTGAACAAAAATAATAAAATTGTTATACTTTTAACCTTTCTTTAAGTTATAGAGGTTTAATTTAAAACAAAAATATTAAAATCTTTATATTTTCAACCTTTCTCTTAATGTGCTTTAAAACGGTAAACTTTTTTAAAATGCGATAATAAAAAACCCGTTATAGAGGTTTTTTTAAAACAAAAATAATAAAATTGTCATTTTATCAACCTTTCTTGATGGGCTTTAAAGAACCAAGTTACAGATGTTTTTTTGAACAAAAATAATAAAATTGTTATTCTTTGAACCTTTCTTTACAGACCAAGAGATCGAATTGGCTCCCATTTGGAAGAACATGTTTCGCAACACCGGTACATCACGGACTAGTAATCCGGAAACCACAGGTGAGCACACAACTGGTGCATGAAATCACTCACCGGAACACCAACTAGCGGGACAAAAAACACCTATAAAGACTTTATAAAGACGTGAACTGATCCAATCTCTTTAGTTACAGTTTTTTTACAGACCAAGGGATCGAATTAGCTCCCATTTGGAAGAACATGTTTCGCAACACCGGTACATCACGGACTAGTAATCCGGAAACCACAGGTGAGCAAACAACTGGTGCATGAAATCACTCACCGGAACACCAACTAGCGGGACAAAAAACACCTATAAAGACTTTATAAAGACGTGAACTGATCCAATCTCTTTAGTTTCAGTTTTTTTACAGACCAAGGGATCGAATTAGCTCCCATTTGGAAGAACATGTTTCGCAACACCGGTACATCACGGACTAGTAATCCGGAAACCACAGGTGAGCACACAACAACTGGTGCATGAAATCACTCACCGGAACACCAACTAGCGGGCCAAAAAACACCTATAAAGACTTTATAAAGACGTGAACTGATCCAATCTCTTTAGTTTAAGTTTTCTTACAGACCAAGCGATCGAATTAGCTCCCATTTGGAAGAACATGTTTCGCAACACCGGTACATCACGGACTAGTAATCCGGAAACCACAGGTGAGCACACAACAACTGGTGCATAAAATCACTCACCGGAACACCAACCAGCGGGTCAAAAAACACCTAAAAGACTTTATAAAGACGTGAACTGATCCAATCTTTTTAGTTTCAGTTTTCTTACAGACCAAGGGTTCGAATTAGCTCCCATTTGGAAGAACATGTTTCGCAACACCGGTACATCACGGAGTAGTAATCCGGAAACCACAGGTGAGCACACAACAACTGGTGCATGAAACACCAACTAGCGGGCCAAAAAACACCTATAAAGACTTTATAAAGACGTGAACTGATCCAATCTCTTTAGTTTCAGTTTTCTTACAGACCAAGCGATCGAATTAGCTCCCATTTGGAAGAACATGTTTCGCAACACCGGTACATCACGGACTGGTAATCCGGAAACCACAGGTGTGCACATAACAACTGGTGCATGAAATCACTCACCGGAACACCAACCAGCGGGCCAAAAAACACCTATATAAAGACGTGAACCGATCCAATCTCTTTAGTTTCAGTTTTCTTAAGAAGACAGCAACATGGCTGTCGAAACGTAAAACCGAATTACAATGATACGCGGCTTAAAACCAGGAAACCTTTTAACTTCTAAATAAATAACCGTTAAAACAATTTTTTCATCATTTCTTCATATGCTTTAAAATGACGTAAACTTTTTTAAATGCTATAATAAATAACCCGTTATAGAGGTTTTTTTAAAACAAAAATAATAAAATTGTCATTTTATCAACCTTTCTTGATGGGCTTTAAAGAACCAAGTTATAGATGTTTTTTTGAACAAAAATAATAAAATTGTTATACTTTTAACCTTTTTTTAAGTTATAGAGGTTTAATTTAAAACAAAAATATTAAAATCTTTATATTTTCAACCTTTCTCTTAATGTGCTTTAAAACGGTAAACTTTTTTAAAATGCGATAATAAAAAACCAAGATAGAGGTTTTTTGAACAAAAATAATAAAATTGTTATTCTTTGAACCTTTCTTTACAGACCAAGAGATCGAATTGGCTCCCATTTGGAAGAACATGTTTCGGAACACCGGTACATCACGGACTAGTAATCCGGAAACCACAGGTGAGCACACAACAACTGGTGCATAAAATCACTCACCGGAACACCAACTAGCGGGCCAAAAAACACCTATAAAGACTTTATAAAGACGTGAACTGATCCAATCTTTTTAGTTTCAGTTTTCTTACAGACCAAGGGTTCGAATTAGCTCCCATTTGGAAGAACATGTTTCGCAACACCGGTACATCACGGACTAGTAATCCGAAAACCACAGGTGAGCACACAACAACTGGTGCATGAAACACCAACTAGCGGGCCAAAAAACACCTATAAAGACTTTATAAAGACGTGAACTGATCCAATCTCTTTAGTTTCAGTTTTCTTACAGACCAAGCGATCGAATTAGCTCCCATTTGGAAGAACATGTTTCGCAACACCGGTACATCACGGACTGGTAATCCGGAAACCACAGGTGTGCACATAACAACTGGTGCATGAAATCACTCACCGGAACACCAACCAGCGGGCCAAAAAACACCTATATAAAGACGTAAACCGATCCAATCTCTTTAGTTTCAGTTTTCTTAAGAAGACAGCAACATGGCTGTCGAAACGTAAAACCGAATTACAATGATACGCGGCTTAAAACCAGGAAACCTTTTAACCTAAATAAATAACCGTTAAAACAATTTTTTCATCATTTCTTCATATGCTTTAAAATGACGTAAACTTTTTAAAATGATATAATAAATAACCCGTTATAGAGGTTTTTATAAAACAAAAATAATAAAATTGTCATTTTATCAACCTTTCTTGATGGGCTTTAAAGAACCAAGTTATAGATGTTTTTTTGAACAAAAATAATAAAATTGTTATACTTTTAACCTTTCTTTAAGTTATAGAGGTTTAATTTAAAACAAAAATATTAAAATCTTTTTTTATTTTCAACCTTTCTCTTAATGTGCTTTAAAACGGTAAACTTTTTTAAAATGCGATAATAAAAAAACAAGATAGAGGTTTTTTTGAACAAAAATAATAAAATTGTTATTCTTTGAACCTTTCTTTACAGACCAAGAGATCGAATTGGCTCCCATTTGGAAGAACATGTTTCGCAACACCGGTACATCACGGACTAGTAATCCGGAAACCACAGGTGAGCACACAACAACTGGTGCATGAAATCACTCACCGGAACACCAACCAGCGGGCCAAAAAACACCTATAAAGACTTTATAAAGACGTGAACTGATCCAATCTTTTTAGTTTCAGTTTTCTTACAGACCAAGGGTTCGAATTAGCTCCCATTTGGAAGAACATGTTTCGCAACACCGGTACATCACGGACTAGTAATCCGGAAACCACAGGTGAGCACACAACAACTGGTGCATGAAATCACACCGGAACACCAACCAGCGGGCCAAAAAACACCTATATAAAGACGTGAACCGATCCAATCTCTTTAGTTTCAGTTTTCTTAAGAAGACAGCAACATGGCTGTCGAAACGTAAAACCGAATTACAATGATACGCGGCTTAAAACCAGGAAACCTTTTAACTTCTAAATAAATAACCGTTAAAACAATTTTTTCATCATTTCTTCATATGCTTTAAAATGACGTAAACTTTTTAAAATGCTATAAAAAATAAACCGTTATAGAGGTTTTTTTAAAACAAAAATAATAAAATTGTCATTTTATCAACCTTTCTTGATGGGCTTTAAAGAACCAAGTTATAGATGTTTTTTTGAACAAAAATAATAAAATTGTTATTCTTTGAACCTTTCTTTACAGACCAAGAGATCGAATTGGCTCCCATTTGGAAGAACATGTTTCGCAACACCGGTACATCACGGACTAGTAATCCGGAAACCACAGGTGAGCACACAACAACTGGTGCATGAAACACCAACTAGCGGGCCAAAAAACACCTATAAAGACTTTATAAAGACGTGAACTGATCCAATCTCTTTAGTTTCAGTTTTCTTACAGACCAAGCGATCGAATTAGCTCCCATTTGGAAGAACATGTTTCGCAACACCGGTACATCACGGACTAGTAATCCGGAAACCACAGGTGAGCACACAACAACTGGTGCATGAAATCACTCACCGGAACACCAACCAGCGGGCCAAAAAACACCTATAAAGACTTTATAAAGACGTGAACTGATCCAATCTTTTTAGTTTCAGTTTTCTTACAGACCAAGGGTTCGAATTAGCTCCCATTTGGAAGAACATGTTTCGCAACACCGGTACATCACGGACTAGTAATCCGGAAACCACAGGTGAGCACACAACAACTGGTGCATGAAATCACACCGGAACACCAACCAGCGGGCCAAAAAACACCTATATAAAGACGTGAACCGATCCAATCTCTTTAGTTTCAGTTTTCTTAAGAAGACAGCAACATGGCTGTCGAAACGTAAAACCGAATTACAATGATACGCGGCTTAAAACCAGGAAACCTTTTAACTTCTAAATAAATAACCGTTAAAACAATTTTTTCATCATTTCTTCATATGCTTTAAAATGACGTAAACTTTTTAAAATGCTATAATAAATAACCCGTTATAGAGGTTTTTTTAAAACAAAAATAATAAAATTGTCATTTTATCAACCTTTCTTGATGGGCTTTAAAGAACCAAGTTACAGATGTTTTTTTGAACAAAAATAATAAAATTGTTATACTTTTAACCTTTCTTTAAGTTATAGAGGTTTAATTTAAAACAAAAATATTAAAATCTTTTTTTATTTTCAACCTTTCTCTTAATGTGCTTTAAAACGGTAAACTTTTTTAAAATGCGATAATAAAAAACCAAGATAGAGGTTTTTTTAAACAAAAATAATAAAATTGTTATTCTTTGAACCTTTCTTTACAGACCAAGGGATCGAATTAGCTCCCATTTGGAAGAACATGTTTCTCAACACCGGTACATCACGGACTAGTAATCCGGAAACCACAGGTGAGCACACAACTGGTGCATGAAATCACTCACCGGAACACCAACTAGCGAGACAAAAAACACCTATAAAGACTTTATAAAGACGTGAACTGATCCAATCTCTTTAGTTACAGTTTTTTTACAGACCAAGGGATCGAATTAGCTCCCATTTGGAAGAACATGTTTCGCAACACCGGTACATCACGGACTAGTAATCCGGAAACCACAGGTGAGCACACAACAACTGGTGCATAAAATCACTCACCAGAACACCAACCAGCGGGTCAAAAAACACCTATAAAGACTTTATAAAGACGTGAACTGATCCAATCTTTTTAGTTTCAGTTTTCTTACAGACCAAGGGTTCGAATTAGCTCCCATTTGGAAGAACATGTTTCGCAACACCGGTACATCACGGACTAGTAATCCGGAAACCACAGGTGAGCACACAACAACTGGTGCATGAAACACCAACTAGCGGGCCTAAAAAACACCTATAAACCCTTTATAAAGACGTGAACTGATCCAATCTCTTTAGTTTCAGTTTTCTTAAGAAGACAGCAACATGGCTGTCGAAACGTAAAACCGAATTACAATGATACGCGGCTTAAAACCAGGAAACCTTTTAACTTCTAAATAAATAACCGTTAAAACAATTTTTTCATCATTTCTTCATATGCTTTAAAATGACGTAAACTTTTTAAAATGTATAAAAAATAAACCGTTATAGAGGTTTTTTTAAAACAAAAATAATAAAATTGTCATTTTATCAACCTTTCTTGATGGGCTTTAAAGAACCAAGTTATAGATGTTTTTTTGAACAAAAATAATAAAATTGTTATTCTTTGAACCTTTCTTTACAGACCAAGAGATCGAATTGGCTCCCATTTGGAAGAACATGTTTCGCAACACCGGTACATCACGGACTAGTAATCCGGAAACCACAGGTGAGCACACAACAACTGGTGCATGAAACACCAACTAGCGGGCCAAAAAACACCTATAAAGACTTTATAAAGACGTGAACTGATCCAATCTCTTTAGTTTCAGTTTTCTTACAGACCAAGCGATCGAATTAGCTCCCATTTGGAAGAACATGTTTCGCAACACCGGTACATCACGGACTAGTAATCCGGAAACCACAGGTGAGCACACAACAACTGGTGCATGAAATCACTCACCGGAACACCAACCAGCGGGCCAAAAAACACCTATAAAGACTTTATAAAGACGTGAACTGATCCAATCTTTTTAGTTTCAGTTTTCTTACAGACCAAGGGTTCGAATTAGCTCCCATTTGGAAGAACATGTTTCGCAACACCGGTACATCACGGACTAGTAATCCGGAAACCACAGGTGTGCACATAACAACTGGTGCATGAAATCATACCGGAACACCAACCAGCGGGCCAAAAAACACCTATATAAAGACGTGAACCGATCCAATCTCTTTAGTTTCAGTTTTCTTAAGAAGACAGCAACATGGCTGTCGAAACGTAAAACCGAATTACAATGATACGCGGCTTAAAACCAGGAAACCTTTTAACTTCTAAATAAATAACCGTTAAAACAATTTTTTCATCATTTCCTCATATGCTTTAAAAGACGTAAACTTTTTAAAATGCTATAAAAAATAACCCGTTATAGAGGTTTTTTTAAAACAAAAATAATAAAATTGTCATTTTATCAACCTTTCTTGATGGGCTTTAAAGAACCAAGTTATAGATGTTTTTTTGAACAAAAATAATAAAATTGTTATTCTTTGAACCTTTCTTTACAGACCAAGAGATCGAATTGGCTCCCATTTGGAAGAACATGTTTCGCAACACCGGTACATCACGGACTAGTAATCCGGAAACCACAGGTGAGCACACAACAACTGGTGCATGAAATCACTCACCGGAACACCAACCAGCGGGCCAAAAAACACCTATATAAAGACGTGAACCGATCCAATCTTTTTAGTTTCAGTTTTCTTAAGAAGACAGCAACATGGCTGTCGAAACGTAAAACCGAATTACAATGATACGCGGCTTAAAACCAGGAAACCTTTTAACTTCTAAATAAATAACCGTTAAAACAATTTTTTCATCATTTCTTCATATGCTTTAAAATGACCTAAACTTTTTAAAATGCTATAATAAATAACCCGTTATAGAGGTTTTTTTAAAACAAAAATAATAAAATTGTCATTTTATCAACCTTTCTTGATGGGCTTTAAAGAACCAAGTTACAGATGTTTTTTTGAACAAAAATAATAAAATTGTTATACTTTTAACCTTTCTTTAAGTTATAGAGGTTTAATTTAAAACAAAAATATTAAAATCTTTTTTTATTTTCAACCTTTCTCTTAATGTGCTTTAAAACGGTAAACTTTTTTAAAATGCGATAATAAAAAACCAAGATAGAGGTTTTTTTGAACAAAAATAAAAAAATTGTTATTCTTTGAACCTTTCTTTACAGACCAAGGGATCGAATTAGCTCCCATTTGGAAGAACATGTTTCGCAACACCGGTACATCACGGACTAGTAATCCGGAAACCACAGGTGAGCACACAACTGGTGCATGAAATCACTCACCGGAACACCAACTAGCGGGACAAAAAACACCTATAAAGACTTTATAAAGACGTGAACTGATCCAATCTCTTTGGTTACAGTTTTTTTACAGACCAAGGGATCGAATTAGCTCCCATTTGGAAGAACATGTTTCGCAACACCGGTACATCACGGACTAGTAATCCGGAAACCACAGGTGAGCACACAACAACTGGTGCATAAAATCACTCACCAGAACACCAACCAGCGGGTCAAAAAACACCTATAAAGACTTTATAAAGACGTGAACTGATCCAATCTTTTTAGTTTCAGTTTTCTTACAGACCAAGGGTTCGAATTAGCTCCCATTTGGAAGAACATGTTTCGCAACACCGGTACATCACGGACTAGTAATCCGGAAACCACAGGTGAGCACACAACAACTGGTGCATGAAACACCAACTAGCGGGCCAAAAAACACCTATAAAGACTTTATAAAGACGTGAACTGATCCAATCTCTTTAGTTTCAGTTTTCTTACAGACCAAGGGATCGAATTAGCTCCCATTTGGAAGAACATGTTTCGCAACACCGGTACATCACGGACTAGTAATCCGGAAACCACAGGTGAGCACACAACTGGTGCATGAAATCACTCACCGGAACACCAACTAGCGGGACAAAAAACACCTATAAAGACTTTATAAAGACGTGAACTGATCCAATCTCTTTGGTTACAGTTTTCTTACAGACCAAGGGTTCGAATTAGCTCCCATTTGGAAGAACATGTTTCGCAACACCGGTACATCACGGACTAGTAATCCGGAAACCACAGGTGTGCACATAACAACTGGTGCATGAAATCATACCGGAACACCAACCAGCGGGCCAAAAAACACCTATATAAAGACGTGAACCGATCCAATCTCTTTAGTTTCAGTTTTCTTAAGAAGACAGCAACATGGCTGTCGAAACGTAAAACCGAATTACAATGATACGCGGCTTAAAACCAGGAAACCTTTTAACTTCTAAATAAATAACCGTTAAAACAATTTTTTCATCATTTCCTCATATGCTTTAAAAGACGTAAACTTTTTAAAATGCTATAAAAAATAACCCGTTATAGAGGTTTTTTTAAAACAAAAATAATAAAATTGTCATTTTATCAACCTTTCTTGATGGGCTTTAAAGAACCAAGTTATAGATGTTTTTTTGAACAAAAATAATAAAATTGTTATTCTTTGAACCTTTCTTTACAGACCAAGAGATCGAATTGGCTCCCATTTGGAAGAACATGTTTCGCAACACCGGTACATCACGGACTAGTAATCCGGAAACCACAGGTGAGCACACAACAACTGGTGCATGAAATCACTCACCGGAACACCAACCAGCGGGCCAAAAAACACCTATATAAAGACGTGAACCGATCCAATCTTTTTAGTTTCAGTTTTCTTAAGAAGACAGCAACATGGCTGTCGAAACGTAAAACCGAATTACAATGATACGCGGCTTAAAACCAGGAAACCTTTTAACTTCTAAATAAATAACCGTTAAAACAATTTTTTCATCATTTCTTCATATGCTTTAAAATGACCTAAACTTTTTAAAATGCTATAATAAATAACCCGTTATAGAGGTTTTTTTAAAACAAAAATAATAAAATTGTCATTTTATCAACCTTTCTTGATGGGCTTTAAAGAACCAAGTTACAGATGTTTTTTTGAACAAAAATAATAAAATTGTTATACTTTTAACCTTTCTTTAAGTTATAGAGGTTTAATTTAAAACAAAAATATTAAAATCTTTTTTATTTTCAACCTTTCTCTTAATGTGCTTTAAAACGGTAAACTTTTTTAAAATGCGATAATAAAAAACCAAGATAGAGGTTTTTTTGAACAAAAATAAAAAAATTGTTATTCTTTGAACCTTTCTTTACAGACCAAGGGATCGAATTAGCTCCCATTTGGAAGAACATGTTTCGCAACACCGGTACATCACGGACTAGTAATCCGGAAACCACAGGTGAGCACACAACTGGTGCATGAAATCACTCACCGGAACACCAACTAGCGGGACAAAAAACACCTATAAAGACTTTATAAAGACGTGAACTGATCCAATCTCTTTGGTTACAGTTTTTTTACAGACCAAGGGATCGAATTAGCTCCCATTTGGAAGAACATGTTTCGCAACACCGGTACATCACGGACTAGTAATCCGGAAACCACAGGTGAGCACACAACAACTGGTGCATAAAATCACTCACCAGAACACCAACCAGCGGGTCAAAAAACACCTATAAAGACTTTATAAAGACGTGAACTGATCCAATCTTTTTAGTTTCAGTTTTCTTACAGACCAAGGGTTCGAATTAGCTCCCATTTGGAAGAACATGTTTCGCAACACCGGTACATCACGGACTAGTAATCCGGAAACCACAGGTGAGCACACAACAACTGGTGCATGAAACACCAACTAGCGGGCCAAAAAACACCTATAAAGACTTTATAAAGACGTGAACTGATCCAATCTCTTTAGTTTCAGTTTTCTTACAGACCAAGGGATCGAATTAGCTCCCATTTGGAAGAACATGTTTCGCAACACCGGTACATCACGGACTAGTAATCCGGAAACCACAGGTGAGCACACAACTGGTGCATGAAATCACTCACCGGAACACCAACTAGCGGGACAAAAAACACCTATAAAGACTTTATAAAGACGTGAACTGATCCAATCTCTTTGGTTACAGTTTTTTTACAGACCAAGGGATCGAATTAGCTCCCATTTGGAAGAACATGTTTCGCAACACCGGTACATCACGGACTAGTAATCCGGAAACCACAGGTGAGCACACAACAACTGGTGCATAAAATCACTCACCAGAACACCAACCAGCGGGTCAAAAAACACCTATAAAGACTTTATAAAGACGTGAACTGATCCAATCTTTTTAGTTTCAGTTTTCTTACAGACCAAGGGTTCGAATTAGCTCCCATTTGGAAGAACATGTTTCGCAACACCGGTACATCACGGACTAGTAATCCGGAAACCACAGGTGAGCACACAACAACTGGTGCATGAAACACCAACTAGCGGGCCTAAAAAACACCTATAAACCCTTTATAAAGACGTGAACTGATCCAATCTCTTTAGTTTCAGTTTTCTTAAGAAGACAGCAGGCTGTCGAAACGTAAAACCGAATTACAATGATACGCGGCTTAAAACCAGGAAACCTTTTAACTTCTAAATAAATAACCGTTAAAACAATTTTTTCATCATTTCTTCATATGCTTTAAAATGACGTAAACTTTTTAAAATGCTATAAAAAATAAACCGTTATAGAGGTTTTTTTAAAACAAAAATAATAAAATTGTCATTTTATCAACATTTCTTGATGGGCTTTAAAGAACCAAGTTATAGATGTTTTTTTGAACAAAAATAATAAAATTGTTATTCTTTGAACCTTTCTTTACAGACCAAGAGATCGAATTGGCTCCCATTTGGAAGAACATGTTTCGCAACACCGGTACATCACGGACTAGTAATCCGGAAACCACAGGTGAGCACACAACAACTGGTGCATGAAACACCAACTAGCGGGCCAAAAAACACCTATAAAGACTTTATAAAGACGTGAACTGATCCAATCTCTTTAGTTTCAGTTTTCTTACAGACCAAGCGATCGAATTAGCTCCCATTTGGAAGAACATGTTTCGCAACACCGGTACATCACGGACTAGTAATCCGGAAACCACAGGTGAGCACACAACAACTGGTGCATGAAATCACTCACCGGAACACCAACCAGCGGGCCAAAAAACACCTATAAAGACTTTATAAAGACGTGAACTGATCCAATCTTTTTAGTTTCAGTTTTCTTACAGACCAAGGGTTCGAATTAGCTCCCATTTGGAAGAACATGTTTCGCAACACCGGTACATCACGGACTAGTAATCCGGAAACCACAGGTGAGCACACAACAACTGGTGCATGAAATCACACCGGAACACCAACCAGCGGGCCAAAAAACACCTATATAAAGACGTGAACCGATCCAATCTCTTTAGTTTCAGTTTTCTTAAGAAGACAGCAACATGGCTGTCGAAACGTAAAACCGAATTACAATGATACGCGGCTTAAAACCAGGAAACCTTTTAACTTCTAAATAAATAACCGTTAAAACAATTTTTTCATCATTTCTTCATATGCTTTAAAATGACGTAAACTTTTTAAAATGCTATAATAAATAACCCGTTATAGAGGTTTTTTTAAAACAAAAATAATAAAATTGTCATTTTATCAACCTTTCTTGATGGGCTTTAAAGAACCAAGTTACAGATGTTTTTTTGAACAAAAATAATAAAATTGTTATACTTTTAACCTTTCTTTAAGTTATAGAGGTTTAATTTAAAACAAAAATATTAAAATCTTTTTTTATTTTTAACCTTTCTCTTAATGTGCTTTAAAACGGTAAACTTTTTTAAAATGCGATAATAAAAAACCAAGATAGAGGTTTTTTTGAACAAAAATAATAAAATTGTTATTCTTTGAACCTTTCTTTACAGACCAAGGGATCGAATTAGCTCCCATTTGGAAGAACATGTTTCGCAACACCGGTACATCACGGACTAGTAATCCGGAAACCACAGGTGAGCACACAACTGGTGCATGAAATCACTCACCGGAACACCAACTAGCGGGACAAAAAACACCTATAAAGACTTTATAAAGACGTGAACTGATCCAATCTCTTTAGTTACAGTTTTTTTACAGACCAAGGGATCGAATTAGCTCCCATTTGGAAGAACATGTTTCGCAACACCGGTACATCAGGGACTAGTAATCCGGAAACCACAGGTGAACACACAACAACTGGTGCATAAAATCACTCACCAGAACACCAACCAGCGGGTCAAAAAACACCTATAAAGACTTTATAAAGACGTGAACTGATCCAATCTTTTTAGTTTCAGTTTTCTTACAGACCAAGGGTTCGAATTAGCTCCCATTTGGAAGAACATGTTTCGCAACACCGGTACATCACGGACTAGTAATCCGGAAACCACAGGTGAGCACACAACAACTGGTGCATGAAACACCAACTAGCGGGCCTAAAAAACACCTATAAACCCTTTATAAAGACGTGAACTGATCCAATCTCTTTAGTTTCAGTTTTCTTAAGAAGACAGCAACATGGCTGTCGAAACGTAAAACCGAATTACAATGATACGCGGCTTAAAACCAGGAAACCTTTTAACTTCTAAATAAAAAACCGTTAAAACAATTTTTTCATCATTTCTTCATATGCTTTAAAATGACGTAAACTTTTTAAAATGCTATAAAAAATAAACCGTTATAGAGGTTTTTTTAAAACAAAAATAATAAAATTGTCATTTTATCAACCTTTCTTGATGGGCTTTAAAGAACCAAGTTATAGATGTTTTTTTGAACAAAAATAATAAAATTGTTATTCTTTGAACCTTTCTTTACAGACCAAGAGATCGAATTGGCTCCCATTTGGAAGAACATGTTTCGCAACACCGGTACATCACGGACTAGTAATCCGGAAACCACAGGTGAGCACACAACAACTGGTGCATGAAACACCAACTAGCGGGCCAAAAAACACCTATAAAGACTTTATAAAGACGTGAACTGATCCAATCTCTTTAGTTTCAGTTTTCTTACAGACCAAGCGATCGAATTAGCTCCCATTTGGAAGAACATGTTTCGCAACACCGGTACATCACGGACTAGTAATCCGGAAACCACAGGTGAGCACACAACAACTGGTGCATGAAATCACTCACCGGAACACCAACCAGCGGGCCAAAAAACACCTATATAAAGACGTGAACCGATCCAATCTCTTTAGTTTCAGTTTTCTTAAGAAGACAGCAACATGGCTGTCGAAACGTAAAACCGAATTACAATGATACGCGGCTTAAAACCAGGAAACCTTTTAACTTCTAAATAAATAACCGTTAAAACAATTTTTTCATCATTTCTTCATATGCTTTAAAATGACGTAAACTTTTTAAAATGCTATAATAAATAACCCGTTATAGAGGTTTTTTTAAAACAAAAATAATAAAATTGTCATTTTATCAACCTTTCTTGATGGGCTTTAAAGAACCAAGTTACAGATGTTTTTTTGAACAAAAATAATAAAATTGTTATACTTTTAACCTTTCTTTAAGTTATAGAGGTTTAATTTAAAACAAAAATATTAAAATCTTTTTTTATTTTCAACCTTTCTCTTAATGTGCTTTAAAACGGTAAACTTTTTTAAAATGCGATAATAAAAAACCAAGATAGAGGTTTTTTTAAACAAAAATAATAAAATTGTTATTCTTTGAACCTTTCTTTACAGACCAAGGGATCGAATTAGCTCCCATTTGGAAGAACATGTTTCGCAACACCGGTACATCACGGACTAGTAATCCGGAAACCACAGGTGAGCACACAACTGGTGCATGAAATCACTCACCGGAACACCAACTAGCGGGACAAAAAACACCTATAAAGACTTTACAAAGACGTGAACTGATCCAATCTCTTTAGTTACAGTTTTTTTACAGACCAAGGGATCGAATTAGCTCCCATTTGGAAGAACATGTTTCGCAACACCGGTACATCACGGACTAGTAATCCGGAAACCACAGGTGAGCACACAACAACTGGTGCATAAAATCACTCACCAGAACACCAACCAGCGGGTCAAAAAACACCTATAAAGACTTTATAAAGACGTGAACTGATCCAATCTTTTTAGTTTCAGTTTTCTTACAGACCAAGGGTTCGAATTAGCTCCCATTTGGAAGAACATGTTTCGCAACACCGGTACATCACGGACTAGTAATCCGGAAACCACAGGTGAGCACACAACAACTGGTGCATGAAACACCAACTAGCGGGCCTAAAAAACACCTATAAACCCTTTATAAAGACGTGAACTGATCCAATCTCTTTAGTTTCAGTTTTCTTAAGAAGACAGCAACATGGCTGTCGAAACGTAAAACCGAATTACAATGATACGCGGCTTAAAACCAGGAAACCTTTTAACTTCTAAATAAATAACCGTTAAAACAATTTTTTCATCATTTCTTCATATGCTTTAAAATGACGTAAACTTTTTAAAATGCTATAAAAAATAAACCGTTATAGAGGTTTTTTTAAAACAAAAATAATAAAATTGTCATTTTATCAACCTTTCTTGATGGGCTTTAAAGAACCAAGTTATAGATGTTTTTTTGAACAAAAATAATAAAATTGTTATTCTTTGAACCTTTCTTTACAGACCAAGAGATCGAATTGGCTCCCATTTGGAAGAACATGTTTCGCAACACCGGTACATCACGGACTAGTAATCCGGAAACCACAGGTGAGCACACAACAACTGGTGCATGAAACACCAACTAGCGGGCCAAAAAACACCTATAAAGACTTTATAAAGACGTGAACTGATCCAATCTCTTTAGTTTCAGTTTTCTTACAGACCAAGCGATCGAATTAGCTCCCATTTGGAAGAACATGTTTCGCAACACCGGTACATCACGGACTAGTAATCCGGAAACCACAGGTGTGCACATAACAACTGGTGCATGAAATCACTCACCGGAACACCAACCAGCGGGCCAAAAACACCTATAAAGACTTTATAAAGACGTGAACTGATCCAATCTCTTTAGTTTCAGTTTTCTTACAGACCAAGGGTTCGAATTAGCTCCCATTTGGAAGAACATGTTTCGCAACACCGGTACATCACGGACTGGTAATCCGGAAACCACAGGTGTGCACATAACAACTGGTGCATGAAATCACTCACCGGAACACCAACCAGCGGGCCAAAAAACACCTATATAAAGACGTGAACCGATCCAATCTCTTTAGTTTCAGTTTTCTTAAGAAGACAGCAACATGGCTGTCGAAACGTAAAACCGAATTACAATGATACGCGGCTTAAAACCAGGAAACCTTTTAACTTCTAAATAAATAACCGTTAAAACAATTTTTTCATCATTTCTTCATATGCTTTAAAATGACGTAAACTTTTTAAAATGCTATAATAAATAACCCGTCATAGAGGTTTTTTAAAACAAAAATAATAAAATTGTCATTTTATCAACCTTTCTTGATGGGCTTTAAAGAACCAAGTTATAGATGTTTTTTTGAACAAAAATAATAAAATTGTTATACTTTTAACCTTTCTTTAAGTTATAGAGGTTTAATTTAAAACAAAAATATTAAAATCTTTATATTTTCAACCTTTCTCTTAATGTGCTTTAAAACGGTAAACTTTTTTAAAATGCGATAATAAAAAACCAAGATAGAGGTTTTTTTGAACAAAAATAATAAAATTGTTATTCTTTCTTACAGACCAAGGGTTCGAATTAGCTCCCATTTGGAAGAACATGTTTCGCAACACCGGTACATCACGGACTAGTAATCCGAAAACCACAGGTGAGCACACAACAACTGGTGCATGAAACACCAACTAGCGGGCCAAAAAACACCTATAAAGACTTTATAAAGACGTGAACTGATCCAATCTCTTTAGTTTCAGTTTTCTTACAGACCAAGCGATCGAATTAGCTCCCATTTGGAAGAACATGTTTCGCAACACCGGTACATCACGGACTGGTAATCCGGAAACCACAGGTGTGCACATAACAACTGGTGCATGAAATCACTCACCGGAACACCAACCAGCGGGCCAAAAAACACCTATATAAAGACGTGAACCGATCCAATCTCTTTAGTTTCAGTTTTCTTAAGAAGACAGCAACATGGCTGTCGAAACGTAAAACCGAATTACAATGATACGCGGCTTAAAACCAGGAAACCTTTTAACTTCTAAATAAATAACCGTTAAAACAATTTTTTTATCATTTCTTCATATGCTTTAAAATGACGTAAACTTTTTAAAATGCTATAATAAATAACCCGTTATAGAGGTTTTTTTAAAACAAAAATAATAAAATTGTCATTTTATCAACCTTTCTTGATGGGCTTTAAAGAACCAAGTTACAGATGTTTTTTTGAACAAAAATAATAAAATTGTTATACTTTTAACCTTTCTTTAAGTTATAGAGGTTTAATTTAAAACAAAAATATTAAAATCTTTATATTTTCAACCTTTCTCTTAATGTGCTTTAAAACGGTAAACTTTTTTAAAATGCGATAATAAAAAAACAAGATAGAGGTTTTTTTGAACAAAAATAATAAAATTGTTATTCTTTGAACCTTTCTTTACAGACCAAGAGATCGAATTGGCTCCCATTTGGAAGAACATGTTTCGCAACACCGGTACATCACGGACTAGTAATCCGGAAACCACAGGTGAGCACACAACAACTGGTGCATGAAATCACTCACCGGAACACCAACTAGCGGGACAAAAAACACCTATAAAGACTTTATAAAGACGTGAACTGATCCAATCTCTTTAGTTTCAGTTTTTTTACAGACCAAGGGATCGAATTAGCTCCCATTTGGAAGAACATGTTTCGCAACACCGGTACATCACGGACTAGTAATCCGGAAACCACAGGTGAGCACACAACAACTGGTGCATGAAATCACTCACCGGAACACCAACTAGCGGGCCAAAAAACACCTATAAAGACTTTATAAAGACGTGAACTGATCCAATCTCTTTAGTTTCAGTTTTCTTACAGACCAAGCGATCGAATTAGCTCCCATTTGGAAGAACATGTTTCGCAACACCGGTACATCACGGACTAGTAATCCGGAAACCACAGGTGAGCACACAACAACTGGTGCATAAAATCACTCACCGGAACACCAACCAGCGGGTCAAAAAACACCTAAAAGACTTTATAAAGACGTGAACTGATCCAATCTTTTTAGTTTCAGTTTTCTTACAGACCAAGGGTTCGAATTAGCTCCCATTTGGAAGAACATGTTTCGCAACACCGGTACATCACGGACTAGTAATCCGGAAACCACAGGTGAGCACACAACAACTGGTGCATGAAACACCAACTAGCGGGCCAAAAAACACCTATAAAGACTTTATAAAGACGTGAACTGATCCAATCTCTTTAGTTTCAGTTTTCTTACAGACCAAGCGATCAAATTGCTCCCATTTGGAAGAACATGTTTCGCAACACCGGTACATCACGGACTGGTAATCCGGAAACCACAGGTGTGCACATAACAACTGGTGCATGAAATCACTCACCGGAACACCAACCAGCGGGCCAAAAAACACCTATATAAAGACGTGAACCGATCCAATCTCTTTAGTTTCAGTTTTCTTAAGAAGACAGCAACATGGCTGTCGAAACGTAAAACCGAATTACAATGATACGCGGCTTAAAACCTTTTAACTTCTAAATAAATAACCGTTAAAACAATTTTTTCATCATTTCTTCATATGCTTTAAAATGACGTAAACTTTTTAAAATGCTATAATAAATAACCCGTTATAGAGGTTTTTTTAAAACAAAAATAATAAAATTGTCATTTTATCAACCTTTCTTGATGGGCTTTAAAGAACCAAGTTACAGATGTTTTTTTGAACAAAAATAATAAAATTGTTATACTTTTAACCTTTCTTTAAGTTATAGAGGTTTAATTTAAAACAAAAATATTAAAATCTTTATATTTTCAACCTTTCTCTTAATGTGCTTTAAAACGGTAAACTTTTTTAAAATGCGATAATAAAAAACCAAGATAGAGGTTTTTTTGAACAAAAATAATAAAATTGTTATTGTTTGAACCTTTCTTTACAGACCAAGAGATCGAATTGGCTCCCATTTGGAAGAACATGTTTCGCAACACCGGTACATCACGGACTAGTAATCCGGAAACCACAGGTGAGCACACAACAACTGGTGCATGAAATCACTCACCGGAACACCAACTAGCGGGACAAAAAACACCTATAAAGACTTTATAAAGACGTGAACTGATCCAATCTCTTTAGTTTCAGTTTTTTTACAGACCAAGGGATCGAATTAGCTCCCATTTGGAAGAACATGTTTCGCAACACCGGTACATCACGGACTAGTAATCCGGAAACCACAGGTGAGCACACAACAACTGGTGCATGAAATCACTCACCGGAACACCAACTAGCGGGCCAAAAAACACCTATAAAGACTTTATAAAGACGTGAACTGATCCAATCTCTTTAGTTTCAGTTTTCTTACAGACCAAGCGATCGAATTAGCTCCCATTTGGAAGAACATGTTTCGCAACACCGGTACATCACGGACTAGTAATCCGGAAACCACAGGTGAGCACACAACAACTGGTGCATGAAATCACTCACCGGAACACCAACTAGCGGGCCAAAAAACACCTATAAAGACTTTATAAAGACGTGAACTGATCCAATCTCTTTAGTTTCAGTTTTCTTACAGACCAAGCGATCGAATTAGCTCCCATTTGGAAGAACATGTTTCGCAACACCGGTACATCACGGACTAGTAATCCGGAAACCACAGGTGAGCACACAACAACTGGTGCATAAAATCACTCACCGGAACACCAACCAGCGGGTCAAAAAACACCTAAAAGACTTTATAAAGACGTGAACTGATCCAATCTTTTTAGTTTCAGTTTTCTTACAGATCAAGGGTTCGAATTAGCTCCCATTTGGAAGAACATGTTTCGCAACACCGGTACATCACGGACTAGTAATCCGGAAACCACAGGTGAGCACACAACAACTGGTGCATGAAATCACTCACCGGAACACCAACTAGCGGGCCAAAAAACACCTATAAAGACTTTATAAAGACGTGAACTGATCCAATCTCTTTAGTTTCAGTTTTCTTACAGACCAAGCGATCGAATTAGCTCCCATTTGGAAGAACATGTTTCGCAACACCGGTACATCACGGACTAGTAATCCGGAAACCACAGGTGAGCACACAACAACTGGTGCATGAAATCACTCACCGGAACACCAACTAGCGGGCCAAAAAACACCTATAAAGACTTTATAAAGACGTGAACTGATCCAATCTCTTTAGTTTCAGTTTTCTTACAGACCAAGCGATCGAATTAGCTCCCATTTGGAAGAACATGTTTCGCAACACCGGTACATCACGGACTAGTAATCCGGAAACCACAGGTGAGCACACAACAACTGGTGCATGAAACACCAACTAGCGGGCCTAAAAAACACCTATAAACCCTTTATAAAGACGTGAACTGATCCAATCTTTTTAGTTTCAGTTTTCTTACAGACCAAGGGATCGAATTAGCTCCCATTTGGAAGAACATGTTTCGCAACACCGGTACATCACTGACTAGTAATCCGGAAACCACAGGTGAGCACACAACAACTGGTGCATGAAATCACTCACCGGAACACCAACCAGCGGGCCAAAAAACACCTATATAAAGACGTGAACCGATCCAATCTCTTTAGTTTCAGTTTTCTTAAGAAGACAGCAACATGGCTGTCGAAACGTAAAACCGAATTACAATGATACGCGGCTTAAAACCAGGAAACCTTTTAACTTCTAAATAAATAACCGTTAAAACAATTTTTTCATCATTTCTTCATATGCTTTAAAATGACGTAAACTTTTTAAAATGCTATAATAAATAACCCGTTATAGAAGTTTTTTTAAAACAAAAATAATAAAATTGTCATTTTATCAACCTTTCTTGATGGGCTTTAAAGAACCAAGTTATAGATGTTTTTTTGAACAAAAATAATAAAATTGTTATACTTTTAACCTTTCTTTAAGTTATAGAGGTTTAATTTAAAACAAAAATATTAAAATCTTTATATTTTCAACCTTTCTCTTAATGTGCTTTAAAACGGTAAACTTTTTTAAAATGCGATAATAAAAAACCAAGATAGAGGTTTTTTGAACAAAAATAATAAAATTGTTATTCTTTGAACCTTTCTTTACAGACCAAGAGATCGAATTGGCTCCCA
Source organism: Brassicogethes aeneus (assembly GCA_921294245.1). Taxonomy (NCBI): domain Eukaryota; kingdom Metazoa; phylum Arthropoda; class Insecta; order Coleoptera; family Nitidulidae; genus Brassicogethes; species Brassicogethes aeneus. The sequence goes on from OV121133.1 coordinate 46,880,788, forward strand.
TTTGGAAGAACATGTTTCGGAACACCGGTACATCACGGACTAGTAATCCGGAAACCACAGGTGAGCACACAACAACTGGTGCATAAAATCACTCACCGGAACACCAACTAGCGGGCCAAAAAACACCTATAAAGACTTTATAAAGACGTGAACTGGTCCAATCTCTTTAGTTTCAGTTTTCTTACAGACCAAGGGATCGAATTAGCTCCCATTTGGAAGAACATGTTTCGCAACACCGGTACATCACGGACTAGTAATCCGGAAACCACAGGTGTGCACATAACAACTGGTGCATGAAATCACTCACCGGAACACCAACCAGCGGGCCAAAAACACCTATAAAGACTTTATAAAGACGTGAACTGATCCAATCTCTTTAGTTTCAGTCTTCTTACAGACCAAGGGATCGAATTAGCTCCCATTTGGAAGAACATGTTTCGCAACACCGGTACATCACGGACTAGTAATCCGGAAACCACAGGTGAGCACACAACAACTGGTGCATGAAACACCAACTAGCGGGCCAAAAAACACCTATAAAGACTTTATAAAGACGTGAACTGATCCAATCTCTTTAGTTTCAGTTTTCTTACAGACCAAGCGATCGAATTGCTCCCATTTGGAAGAACATGTTTCGCAACACCGGTACATCACGGACTGGTAATCCGGAAACCACAGGTGTGCACATAACAACTGGTGCATGAAATCACTCATCGGAACACCAACCAGCGGGCCAAAAAACACTTATATAAAGACGTGAACCGATCCAATCTCTTTAGTTTCAGTTTTCTTAAGAAGACAGCAACATGGCTGTCGAAACGTAAAACCGAATTACAATGATACGCGGCTTAAAACCAGGAAACCTTTTAACTTCTAAATAAATAACCGTTAAAACAATTTTTTCATCATTTCTTCATATGCTTTAAAATGACGTAAACTTTTTAAAATGCTATAATAAATAACCCGTTATAGAGGTTTTTTTAAAACAAAAATAATAAAATTGTCATTTTATCAACCTTTCTTGATGGGCTTTAAAGAACCAAGTTACAGATGTTTTTTTGAACAAAAATAATAAAATTGTTATACTTTTAACCTTTCTTTAAGTTATAGAGGTTTAATTTAAAACAAAAATATTAAAATCTTTATATTTTCAACCTTTCTCTTAATGTGCTTTAAAACGGTAAACTTTTTTAAAATGCGATAATAAAAAACCAAGATAGAGGTTTTTTTGAACAAAAATAATAAAATTGTTATTCTTTGAACCTTTCTTTACAGACCAAGAGATCGAATTGGCTCCCATTTGGAAGAACGTTTCGCAACACCGGTACATCACGGACTAGTAATCCGGAAACCACAGGTGAGCACACAACAACTGGTGCATGAAATCACTCACCGGAACACCAACTAGCGGGACAAAAAACACCTATAAAGACTTTATAAAGACGTGAACTGATCCAATCTCTTTAGTTTCAGTTTTTTTACAGACCAAGGGATCGAATTAGCTCCCATTTGGAAGAACATGTTTCGCAACACCGGTACATCACGGACTAGTAATCCGGAAACCACAGGTGTGCACATAACAACTGGTGCATGAAATCACTCACCGGAACACCAACCAGCGGGCCAAAAACACCTATAAAGACTTTATAAAGACGTGAACTGATCCAATCTTTTTAGTTTCAGTTTTCTTACAGACCAAGGGTTCGAATTAGCTCCCATTTGGAAGAACATGTTTCGCAACACCGGTACATCACGGACTAGTAATCCGGAAACCACAGGTGAGCACACAACAACTGGTGCATGAAACACCAACTAGCGGGCCAAAAAACACCTATAAAGACTTTATAAAGACGTGAACTGATCCAATCTCTTTAGTTTCAGTTTTCTTACAGACAAAGCGATCGAATTAGCTCCCATTTGGAAGAACATGTTTTGCAACACCGGTACATCACGGACTGGTAATCCGGAAACCACAGGTGTGCACATAACAACTGGTGCATGAAATCACTCACCGGAACACCAACCAGCGGGCCAAAAAACACCTATATAAAGACGTGAACCGATCCAATCTCTTTAGTTTCAGTTTTCTTAAGAAGACAGCAACATGGCTGTCGAAACGTAAAACCGAATTACAATGATACGCGGCTTAAAACCTTTTAACTTCTAAATAAATAACCGTTAAAACAATTTTTTCATCATTTCTTCATATGCTTTAAAATGACGTAAACTTTTTAAAATGCTATAATAAATAACCCGTTATAGAGGTTTTTTTAAAACAAAAATAATAAAATTGTCATTTTATCAACCTTTCTTGATGGGCTTTAAAGAACCAAGTTACAGATGTTTTTTTGAACAAAAATAATAAAATTGTTATACTTTTAACCTTTCTTTAAGTTATAGAGGTTTAATTTAAAACAAAAATATTAAAATCTTTATATTTTCAACCTTTCTCTTAATGTGCTTTAAAACGGTAAACTTTTTTAAAATGCGATAATAAAAAACCAAGATAGAGGTTTTTTTGAACAAAAATAATAAAATTGTTATTCTTTGAACCTTTCTTTACAGACCAAGAGATCGAATTGGCTCCCATTTGGAAGAACATGTTTCGCAACACCGGTACATCACGGACTAGTAATCCGGAAACCACAGGTGAGCACACAACAACTGGTGCATGAAATCACTCACCGGAACACCAACTAGCGGGACAAAAAACACCTATAAAGACTTTATAAAGACGTGAACTGATCCAATCTCTTTAGTTTCAGTTTTTTTACAGACCAAGGGATCGAATTAGCTCCCATTTGGAAGAACATGTTTCGCAACACCGGTACATCACGGACTAGTAATCCGGAAACCACAGGTGAGCACACAACAACTGGTGCATGAAATCACTCACCGGAACACCAACTAGCGGGCCAAAAAACACCTATAAAGACTTTATAAAAACGTGAAATGATCCAATCTCTTTAGTTTCAGTTTTCTTACAGACCAAGCGATCGAATTAGCTCCCATTTGGAAGAACATGTTTCGCAACACCGGTACATCACGGACTAGTAATCCGGAAACCACAGGTGAGCACACAACAACTGGTGCATGAAATCACTCACCGGAACACCAACTAGCGGGCCAAAAAACACCTATAAAGACTTTATAAAGACGTGAACTGATCCAATCTCTTTAGTTTCAGTTTTCTTACAGACCAAGCGATCAAATTAGCTCCCATTTGGAAGAACATGTTTCGCAACACCGGTACATCACGGACTAGTAATCCGGAAACCACAGGTGAGCACACAACAACTGGTGCATAAAATCACTCACCGGAACACCAACCAGCGGGTCAAAAAACACCTAAAAGACTTTATAAAGACGTGAACTGATCCAATCTTTTTAGTTTCAGTTTTCTTACAGACCAAGGGTTCGAATTAGCTCCCATTTGGAAGAACATGTTTCGCAACACCGGTACATCACGGACTAGTAATCCGGAAACCACAGGTGAGCACACAACAACTGGTGCATGAAACACCAACTAGCGGGCCAAAAAACACCTATAAAGACTTTATAAAGACGTGAACTGATCCAATCTCTTTAGTTTCAGTTTTCTTACAGACCAAGCGATCGAATTAGCTCCCATTTGGAAGAACATGTTTCGCAACACCGGTACATCACGGACTGGTAATCCGGAAACCACAGGTGTGCACATAACAACTGGTGCATGAAATCACTCACCGGAACACCAACCAGCGGGCCAAAAAACACCTATATAAAGACGTGAACCGATCCAATCTCTTTAGTTTCAGTTTTCTTAAGAAGACAGCAACATGGCTGTCGAAACGTAAAACCGAATTACAATGATACGCGGCTTAAAACCAGGAAACCTTTTAACTTCTAAATAAATAACCGTTAAAACAATTTTTTCATCATTTCTTCATATGCTTTAAAATGACGTAAACTTTTTAAAATGCTATAATAAATAACCCGTTATAGAGGTTTTTTTAAAACAAAAATAATAAAATTGTCATTTTATCAACCTTTCTTGATGGGCTTTAAAGAACCAAGTTACAGATGTTTTTTTGAACAAAAATAATAAAATTGTTATACTTTTAACCTTTCTTTAAGTTATAGAGGTTTAATTTAAAACAAAAATATTAAAATCTTTATATTTTCAACCTTTCTCTTAATGTGCTTTAAAACGGTAAACTTTTTTAAAATGCGATAATAAAAAACCAAGATAGAGGTTTTTTTGAACAAAAATAATAAAATTGTTATTCTTTGAACCTTTCTTTACAGACCAAGAGATCGAATTGGCTCCCATTTGGAAGAACATGTTTCGCAACACCGGTACATCACGGACTAGTAATCCGGAAACCACAGGTGAGCACACAACAACTGGTGCATGAAATCACTCACCGGAACACCAACTAGCGGGACAAAAAACACCTATAAAGACTTTATAAAGACGTGAACTGATCCAATCTCTTTAGTTTCAGTTTTTTTACAGACCAAGGGATCGAATTAGCTCCCATTTGGAAGAACATGTTTCGCAACACCGGTACATCACGGACTAGTAATCCGGAAACCACAGGTGAGCACACAACAACTGGTGCATGAAATCACTCACCGGAACACCAACTAGCGGGACAAAAAACACCTATAAAGACTTTATAAAGACGTGAACTGATCCAATCTCTTTAGTTTCAGTTTTTTTACAGACCAAGGGATCGAATTAGCTCCCATTTGGAAGAACATGTTTCGCAACACCGGTACATCACTGACTAGTAATCCGGAAACCACAGGTGAGCACACAACAACTGGTGCATGAAATCACTCACCGGAACACCAACTAGCGGGCCAAAAAACACCTATAAAGACTTTATAAAGACGTGAAATGATCCAATCTCTTTAGTTTCAGTTTTCTTACAGACCAAGCGATCGAATTAGCTCCCATTTGGAAGAACATGTTTCGCAACACCGGTACATCACGGACTGGTAATCCGGAAACCACAGGTGTGCACATAACAACTGGTGCATGAAATCACTCACCGGAACACCAACCAGCGGGCCAAAAAACACCTATATAAAGACGTGAACCGATCCAATCTCTTTAGTTTCAGTTTTCTTAAGAAGACAGCAACATGGCTGTCGAAACGTAAAACCAAATTACAATGATACGCGGCTTAAAACCAGGAAACCTTTTAACTTCTAAATAAATAACCGTTAAAACAATTTTTTCATCATTTCTTCATATGCTTTAAAATGACGTAAACTTTTTAAAATGCTATAATAAATAACCCGTTATAGAAGTTTTTTTAAAACAAAAATAATAAAATTGTCATTTTATCAACCTTTCTTGATGGGCTTTAAAGAACCAAGTTATAGATGTTTTTTTGAACAAAAATAATAAAATTGTTATACTTTTAACCTTTCTTTAAGTTATAGAGGTTTAATTTAAAACAAAAATATTAAAATCTTTATATTTTCAACCTTTCTCTTAATGTGCTTTAAAACGGTAAACTTTTTTAAAATGCGATAATAAAAAACCAAGATAGAGGTTTTTTGAACAAAAATAATAAAATTGTTATTCTTTGAACCTTTCTTTACAGACCAAGAGATCGAATTGGCTCCCATTTGGAAGAACATGTTTCGGAACACCGGTACATCACGGACTAGTAATTCGGAAACCACAGGTGAGCACACAACAACTGGTGCATAAAATCACTCACCGGAACACCAACTAGCGGGCCAAAAAACACCTATAAAGACTTTATAAAGACGTGAACTGATCCAATCTCTTTAGTTTCAGTTTTCTTACAGACCAAGGGATCGAATTAGCTCCCATTTGGAAGAACATGTTTCGCAACACCGGTACATCACGGACTAGTAATCCGGAAACCACAGGTGTGCACATAACAACTGGTGCATGAAATCACTCACCGGAACACCAACCAGCGGGCCAAAAACACCTATAAAGACTTTATAAAGACGTGAACTGATCCAATCTCTTTAGTTTCAGTCTTCTTACAGACCAAGGGATCGAATTAGCTCCCATTTGGAAGAACATGTTTCGCAACACCGGTACATCACGGACTAGTAATCCGGAAACCACAGGTGAGCACACAACAACTGGTGCATGAAACACCAACTAGCGGGCCAAAAAACACCTATAAAGACTTTATAAAGACGTGAACTGATCCAATCTCTTTAGTTTCAGTTTTCTTACAGACCAAGCGATCGAATTGCTCCCATTTGGAAGAACATGTTTCGCAACACCGGTACATCACGGACTGGTAATCCGGAAACCACAGGTGTGCACATAACAACTGGTGCATGAAATCACTCATCGGAACACCAACCAGCGGGCCAAAAAACACTTATATAAAGACGTGAACCGATCCAATCTCTTTAGTTTCAGTTTTCTTAAGAAGACAGCAACATGGCTGTCGAAACGTAAAACCGAATTACAATGATACGCGGCTTAAAACCAGGAAACCTTTTAACTTCTAAATAAATAACCGTTAAAACAATTTTTTCATCATTTCTTCATATGCTTTAAAATGACGTAAACTTTTTAAAATGCTATAATAAATAACCCGTTATAGAGGTTTTTTTAAAACAAAAATAATAAAATTGTCATTTTATCAACCTTTCTTGATGGGCTTTAAAGAACCAAGTTACAGATGTTTTTTTGAACAAAAATAATAAAATTGTTATACTTTTAACCTTTCTTTAAGTTATAGAGGTTTAATTTAAAACAAAAATATTAAAATCTTTATATTTTCAACCTTTCTCTTAATGTGCTTTAAAACGGTAAACTTTTTTAAAATGCGATAATAAAAAACCAAGATAGAGGTTTTTTTGAACAAAAATAATAAAATTGTTATTCTTTGAACCTTTCTTTACAGACCAAGAGATCGAATTGGCTCCCATTTGGAAGAACATGTTTCGCAACACCGGTACATCACGGACTAGTAATCCGGAAACCACAGGTGAGCACACAACAACTGGTGCATGAAATCACTCACCGGAACACCAACTAGCGGGACAAAAAACACCTATAAAGACTTTATAAAGACGTGAACTGATCCAATCTCTTTAGTTTCAGTTTTTTTACAGACCAAGGGATCGAATTAGCTCCCATTTGGAAGAACATGTTTCGCAACACCGGTACATCACGGACTAGTAATCCGGAAACCACAGGTGTGCACATAACAACTGGTGCATGAAATCACTCACCGGAACACCAACCAGCGGGCCAAAAACACCTATAAAGACTTTATAAAGACGTGAACTGATCCAATCTTTTTAGTTTCAGTTTTCTTACAGACCAAGGGTTCGAATTAGCTCCCATTTGGAAGAACATGTTTCGCAACACCGGTACATCACGGACTAGTAATCCGGAAACCACAGGTGAGCACACAACAACTGGTGCATGAAACACCAACTAGCGGGCCAAAAAACACCTATAAAGACTTTATATAAAGACGTGAACTGATCCAATCTCTTTAGTTTCAGTTTTCTTACAGACCAAGCGATCGAATTAGCTCCCATTTGGAAGAACATGTTTTGCAACACCGGTACATCACGGACTGGTAATCCGGAAACCACAGGTGTGCACATAACAACTGGTGCATGAAATCACTCACCGGAACACCAACCAGCGGGCCAAAAAACACCTATATAAAGACGTGAACCGATCCAATCTCTTTAGTTTCAGTTTTCTTAAGAAGACAGCAACATGGCTGTCGAAACGTAAAACCGAATTACAATGATACGCGGCTTAAAACCTTTTAACTTCTAAATAAATAACCGTTAAAACAATTTTTTCATCATTTCTTCATATGCTTTAAAATGACGTAAACTTTTTAAAATGCTATAATAAATAACCCGTTATAGAGGTTTTTTTAAAACAAAAATAATAAAATTGTCATTTTATCAACCTTTCTTGATGGGCTTTAAAGAACCAAGTTACAGATGTTTTTTTGAACAAAAATAATAAAATTGTTATTCTTTGAACCTTTCTTTACAGACCAAGAGATCGAATTGGCTCCCATTTGGAAGAACATGTTTCGCAACACCGGTACATCACGGACTAGTAATCCGGAAACCACAGGTGAGCACACAACAACTGGTGCATGAAATCACTCACCGGAACACCAACTAGCGGGACAAAAAACACCTATAAAGACTTTATAAAGACGTGAACTGATCCAATCTCTTTAGTTTCAGTTTTTTTACAGACCAAGGGATCGAATTAGCTCCCATTTGGAAGAACATGTTTCGCAACACCGGTACATCACGGACTAGTAATCCGGAAACCACAGGTGTGCACATAACAACTGGTGCATGAAATCACTCACCGGAACACCAACCAGCGGGCCAAAAACACCTATAAAGACTTTATAAAGACGTGAACTGATCCAATCTTTTTAGTTTCAGTTTTCTTACAGACCAAGGGTTCGAATTAGCTCCCATTTGGAAGAACATGTTTCGCAACACCGGTACATCACGGACTAGTAATCCGGAAACCACAGGTGAGCACACAACAACTGGTGCATGAAACACCAACTAGCGGGCCAAAAAACACCTATAAAGACTTTATAAAGACGTGAACTGATCCAATCTCTTTAGTTTCAGTTTTCTTACAGACCAAGCGATCGAATTAGCTCCCATTTGGAAGAACATGTTTTGCAACACCGGTACATCACGGACTGGTAATCCGGAAACCACAGGTGTGCACATAACAACTGGTGCATGAAATCACTCACCGGAACACCAACCAGCGGGCCAAAAAACACCTATATAAAGACGTGAACCGATCCAATCTCTTTAGTTTCAGTTTTCTTAAGAAGACAGCAACATGGCTGTCGAAACGTAAAACCGAATTACAATGATACGCGGCTTAAAACCTTTTAACTTCTAAATAAATAACCGTTAAAACAATTTTTTCATCATTTCTTCATATGCTTTAAAATGACGTAAACTTTTTAAAATGCTATAATAAATAACCCGTTATAGAGGTTTTTTTAAAACAAAAATAATAAAATTGTCATTTTATCAACCTTTCTTGATGGGCTTTAAAGAACCAAGTTACAGATGTTTTTTTGAACAAAAATAATAAAATTGCTATTCTTTGAACCTTTCTTTACAGACCAAGAGATCGAATTGGCTCCCATTTGGAAGAACATGTTTCGCAACACCGGTACATCACGGACTAGTAATCCGGAAACCACAGGTGAGCACACAACAACTGGTGCATGAAATCACTCACCGGAACACCAACTAGCGGGACAAAAAACACCTATAAAGACTTTATAAAGACGTGAACTGATCCAATCTCTTTAGTTTCAGTTTTTTTACAGACCAAGGGATCGAATTAGCTCCCATTTGGAAGAACATGTTTCGCAACACCGGTACATCACGGACTAGTAATCCGGAAACCACAGGTGAGCACACAACAACTGGTGCATGAAATCACTCACCGGAACACCAACTAGCGGGACAAAAAACACCTATAAAGACTTTATAAAGACGTGAACTGATCCAATCTCTTTAGTTTCAGTTTTTTTACAGACCAAGGGATCGAATTAGCTCCCATTTGGAAGAACATGTTTCGCAACACCGGTACATCACTGACTAGTAATCCGGAAACCACAGGTGAGCACACAACAACTGGTGCATGAAATCACTCACCGGAACACCAACTAGCGGGCCAAAAAACACCTATAAAGACTTTATAAAGACGTGAAATGATCCAATCTCTTTAGTTTCAGTTTTCTTACAGACCAAGCGATCGAATTAGCTCCCATTTGGAAGAACATGTTTCGCAACACCGGTACATCACGGACTGGTAATCCGGAAACCACAGGTGTGCACATAACAACTGGTGCATGAAATCACTCACCGGAACACCAACCAGCGGGCCAAAAAACACCTATATAAAGACGTGAACCGATCCAATCTCTTTAGTTTCAGTTTTCTTAAGAAGACAGCAACATGGCTGTCGAAACGTAAAACCAAATTACAATGATACGCGGCTTAAAACCAGGAAACCTTTTAACTTCTAAATAAATAACCGTTAAAACAATTTTTTCATCATTTCTTCATATGCTTTAAAATGACGTAAACTTTTTAAAATGCTATAATAAATAACCCGTTATAGAAGTTTTTTTAAAACAAAAATAATAAAATTGTCATTTTATCAACCTTTCTTGATGGGCTTTAAAGAACCAAGTTATAGATGTTTTTTTGAACAAAAATAATAAAATTGTTATACTTTTAACCTTTCTTTAAGTTATAGAGGTTTAATTTAAAACAAAAATATTAAAATCTTTATATTTTCAACCTTTCTCTTAATGTGCTTTAAAACGGTAAACTTTTTTAAAATGCGATAATAAAAAACCAAGATAGAGGTTTTTTGAACAAAAATAATAAAATTGTTATTCTTTGAACCTTTCTTTACAGACCAAGAGATCGAATTGGCTCCCATTTGGAAGAACATGTTTCGGAACACCGGTACATCACGGACTAGTAATTCGGAAACCACAGGTGAGCACACAACAACTGGTGCATAAAATCACTCACCGGAACACCAACTAGCGGGCCAAAAAACACCTATAAAGACTTTATAAAGACGTGAACTGATCCAATCTCTTTAGTTTCAGTTTTCTTACAGACCAAGGGATCGAATTAGCTCCCATTTGGAAGAACATGTTTCGCAACACCGGTACATCACGGACTAGTAATCCGGAAACCACAGGTGTGCACATAACAACTGGTGCATGAAATCACTCACCGGAACACCAACCAGCGGGCCAAAAACACCTATAAAGACTTTATAAAGACGTGAACTGATCCAATCTCTTTAGTTTCAGTCTTCTTACAGACCAAGGGATCGAATTAGCTCCCATTTGGAAGAACATGTTTCGCAACACCGGTACATCACGGACTAGTAATCCGGAAACCACAGGTGAGCACACAACAACTGGTGCATGAAACACCAACTAGCGGGCCAAAAAACACCTATAAAGACTTTATAAAGACGTGAACTGATCCAATCTCTTTAGTTTCAGTTTTCTTACAGACCAAGCGATCGAATTGCTCCCATTTGGAAGAACATGTTTCGCAACACCGGTACATCACGGACTGGTAATCCGGAAACCACAGGTGTGCACATAACAACTGGTGCATGAAATCACTCATCGGAACACCAACCAGCGGGCCAAAAAACACTTATATAAAGACGTGAACCGATCCAATCTCTTTAGTTTCAGTTTTCTTAAGAAGACAGCAACATGGCTGTCGAAACGTAAAACCGAATTACAATGATACGCGGCTTAAAACCAGGAAACCTTTTAACTTCTAAATAAATAACCGTTAAAACAATTTTTTCATCATTTCTTCATATGCTTTAAAATGACGTAAACTTTTTAAAATGCTATAATAAATAACCCGTTATAGAGGTTTTTTTAAAACAAAAATAATAAAATTGTCATTTTATCAACCTTTCTTGATGGGCTTTAAAGAACCAAGTTACAGATGTTTTTTTGAACAAAAATAATAAAATTGTTATACTTTTAACCTTTCTTTAAGTTATAGAGGTTTAATTTAAAACAAAAATATTAAAATCTTTATATTTTCAACCTTTCTCTTAATGTGCTTTAAAACGGTAAACTTTTTTAAAATGCGATAATAAAAAACCAAGATAGAGGTTTTTTTGAACAAAAATAATAAAATTGTTATTCTTTGAACCTTTCTTTACAGACCAAGAGATCGAATTGGCTCCCATTTGGAAGAACATGTTTCGCAACACCGGTACATCACGGACTAGTAATCCGGAAACCACAGGTGAGCACACAACAACTGGTGCATGAAATCACTCACCGGAACACCAACTAGCGGGACAAAAAACACCTATAAAGACTTTATAAAGACGTGAACTGATCCAATCTCTTTAGTTTCAGTTTTTTTACAGACCAAGGGATCGAATTAGCTCCCATTTGGAAGAACATGTTTCGCAACACCGGTACATCACGGACTAGTAATCCGGAAACCACAGGTGTGCACATAACAACTGGTGCATGAAATCACTCACCGGAACACCAACCAGCGGGCCAAAAACACCTATAAAGACTTTATAAAGACGTGAACTGATCCAATCTTTTTAGTTTCAGTTTTCTTACAGACCAAGGGTTCGAATTAGCTCCCATTTGGAAGAACATGTTTCGCAACACCGGTACATCACGGACTAGTAATCCGGAAACCACAGGTGAGCACACAACAACTGGTGCATGAAACACCAACTAGCGGGCCAAAAAACACCTATAAAGACTTTATAAAGACGTGAACTGATCCAATCTCTTTAGTTTCAGTTTTCTTACAGACCAAGCGATCGAATTAGCTCCCATTTGGAAGAACATGTTTTGCAACACCGGTACATCACGGACTGGTAATCCGGAAACCACAGGTGTGCACATAACAACTGGTGCATGAAATCACTCACCGGAACACCAACCAGCGGGCCAAAAAACACCTATATAAAGACGTGAACCGATCCAATCTCTTTAGTTTCAGTTTTCTTAAGAAGACAGCAACATGGCTGTCGAAACGTAAAACCGAATTACAATGATACGCGGCTTAAAACCTTTTAACTTCTAAATAAATAACCGTTAAAACAATTTTTTCATCATTTCTTCATATGCTTTAAAATGACGTAAACTTTTTAAAATGCTATAATAAATAACCCGTTATAGAGGTTTTTTTAAAACAAAAATAATAAAATTGTCATTTTATCAACCTTTCTTGATGGGCTTTAAAGAACCAAGTTACAGATGTTTTTTTGAACAAAAATAATAAAATTGTTATACTTTTAACCTTTCTTTAAGTTATAGAGGTTTAATTTAAAACAAAAATATTAAAATCTTTATATTTTCAACCTTTCTCTTAATGTGCTTTAAAACGGTAAACTTTTTTAAAATGCGATAATAAAAAACCAAGATAGAGGTTTTTTTGAACAAAAATAATAAAATTGTTATTCTTTGAACCTTTCTTTACAGACCAAGAGATCGAATTGGCTCCCATTTGGAAGAACATGTTTCGCAACACCGGTACATCACGGACTAGTAATCCGGAAACCACAGGTGAGCACACAACAACTGGTGCATGAAATCACTCACCGGAACACCAACTAGCGGGACAAAAAACACCTATAAAGACTTTATAAAGACGTGAACTGATCCAATCTCTTTAGTTTCAGTTTTTTTACAGACCAAGGGATCGAATTAGCTCCCATTTGGAAGAACATGTTTCGCAACACCGGTACATCACGGACTAGTAATCCGGAAACCACAGGTGAGCACACAACAACTGGTGCATGAAATCACTCACCGGAACACCAACTAGCGGGCCAAAAAACACCTATAAAGACTTTATAAAGACGTGAACTGATCCAATCTCTTTAGTTTCAGTTTTCTTACAGACCAAGCGATCGAATTAGCTCCCATTTGGAAGAACATGTTTCGCAACACCGGTACATCACGGACTAGTAATCCGGAAACCACAGGTGAGCACACAACAACTGGTGCATGAAATCACTCACCGGAACACCAACTAGCGGGCCAAAAAACACCTATAAAGACTTTATAAAGACGTGAACTGATCCAATCTCTTTAGTTTCAGTTTTCTTACAGACCAAGCGATCAAATTAGCTCCCATTTGGAAGAACATGTTTCGCAACACCGGTACATCACGGACTAGTAATCCGGAAACCACAGGTGAGCACACAACAACTGGTGCATAAAATCACTCACCGGAACACCAACCAGCGGGTCAAAAAACACCTAAAAGACTTTATAAAGACGTGAACTGATCCAATCTTTTTAGTTTCAGTTTTCTTACAGACCAAGGGTTCGAATTAGCTCCCATTTGGAAGAACATGTTTCGCAACACCGGTACATCACGGACTAGTAATCCGGAAACCACAGGTGAGCACACAACAACTGGTGCATGAAACACCAACTAGCGGGCCAAAAAACACCTATAAAGACTTTATAAAGACGTGAACTGATCCAATCTCTTTAGTTTCAGTTTTCTTACAGACCAAGCGATCGAATTAGCTCCCATTTGGAAGAACATGTTTCGCAACACCGGTACATCACGGACTGGTAATCCGGAAACCACAGGTGTGCACATAACAACTGGTGCATGAAATCACTCACCGGAACACCAACCAGCGGGCCAAAAAACACCTATATAAAGACGTGAACCGATCCAATCTCTTTAGTTTCAGTTTTCTTAAGAAGACAGCAACATGGCTGTCGAAACGTAAAACCGAATTACAATGATACGCGGCTTAAAACCAGGAAACCTTTTAACTTCTAAATAAATAACCGTTAAAACAATTTTTTCATCATTTCTTCATATGCTTTAAAATGACGTAAACTTTTTAAAATGCTATAATAAATAACCCGTTATAGAGGTTTTTTTAAAACAAAAATAATAAAATTGTCATTTTATCAACCTTTCTTGATGGGCTTTAAAGAACCAAGTTACAGATGTTTTTTTGAACAAAAATAATAAAATTGTTATACTTTTAACCTTTCTTTAAGTTATAGAGGTTTAATTTAAAACAAAAATATTAAAATCTTTATATTTTCAACCTTTCTCTTAATGTGCTTTAAAACGGTAAACTTTTTTAAAATGCGATAATAAAAAACCAAGATAGAGGTTTTTTTGAACAAAAATAATAAAATTGTTATTCTTTGAACCTTTCTTTACAGACCAAGAGATCGAATTGGCTCCCATTTGGAAGAACATGTTTCGCAACACCGGTACATCACGGACTAGTAATCCGGAAACCACAGGTGAGCACACAACAACTGGTGCATGAAATCACTCACCGGAACACCAACTAGCGGGACAAAAAACACCTATAAAGACTTTATAAAGACGTGAACTGATCCAATCTCTTTAGTTTCAGTTTTTTTACAGACCAAGGGATCGAATTAGCTCCCATTTGGAAGAACATGTTTCGCAACACCGGTACATCACGGACTAGTAATCCGGAAACCACAGGTGAGCACACAACAACTGGTGCATGAAATCACTCACCGGAACACCAACTAGCGGGACAAAAAACACCTATAAAGACTTTATAAAGACGTGAACTGATCCAATCTCTTTAGTTTCAGTTTTTTTACAGACCAAGGGATCGAATTAGCTCCCATTTGGAAGAACATGTTTCGCAACACAGTACATCACGGACTAGTAATCCGGAAACCACAGGTGAGCACACAACAACTGGTGCATGAAATCACTCACCGGAACACCAACTAGCGGGCCAAAAAACACCTATAAAGACTTTATAAAGACGTGAACTGATCCAATCTCTTTAGTTTCAGTTTTCTTACAGACCAAGCGATCGAATTAGCTTCCATTTGGAAGAACATGTTTCGCAACACCGGTACATCACGGACTAGTAATCCGGAAACCACAGGTGAGCACACAACAACTGGTGCATAAAATCACTCACCGGAACACCAACCAGCGGGTCAAAAAACACCTAAAAGACTTTATAAAGACGTGAACTGATCCAATCTTTTTAGTTTCAGTTTTCTTACAGATCAAGGGTTCGAATTAGCTCCCATTTGGAAGAACATGTTTCGCAACACCGGTACATCACGGACTAGTAATCCGGAAACCACAGGTGAGCACACAACAACTGGTGCATGAAATCACTCACCGGAACACCAACTAGCGGGACAAAAAACACCTATAAAGACTTTATAAAGACGTGAACTGATCCAATCTCTTTAGTTTCAGTTTTTTTACAGACCAAGGGATCGAATTAGCTCCCATTTGGAAGAACATGTTTCGCAACACCGGTACATCACTGACTAGTAATCCGGAAACCACAGGTGAGCACACAACAACTGGTGCATGAAATCACTCACCGGAACACCAACTAGCGGGCCAAAAAACACCTATAAAGACTTTATAAAGACGTGAAATGATCCAATCTCTTTAGTTTCAGTTTTCTTACAGACCAAGCGATCGAATTAGCTCCCATTTGGAAGAACATGTTTCGCAACACCGGTACATCACGGACTGGTAATCCGGAAACCACAGGTGTGCACATAACAACTGGTGCATGAAATCACTCACCGGAACACCAACCAGCGGGCCAAAAAACACCTATATAAAGACGTGAACCGATCCAATCTCTTTAGTTTCAGTTTTCTTAAGAAGACAGCAACATGGCTGTCGAAACGTAAAACCAAATTACAATGATACGCGGCTTAAAACCAGGAAACCTTTTAACTTCTAAATAAATAACCGTTAAAACAATTTTTTCATCATTTCTTCATATGCTTTAAAATGACGTAAACTTTTTAAAATGCTATAATAAATAACCCGTTATAGAAGTTTTTTTAAAACAAAAATAATAAAATTGTCATTTTATCAACCTTTCTTGATGGGCTTTAAAGAACCAAGTTATAGATGTTTTTTTGAACAAAAATAATAAAATTGTTATACTTTTAACCTTTCTTTAAGTTATAGAGGTTTAATTTAAAACAAAAATATTAAAATCTTTATATTTTCAACCTTTCTCTTAATGTGCTTTAAAACGGTAAACTTTTTTAAAATGCGATAATAAAAAACCAAGATAGAGGTTTTTTGAACAAAAATAATAAAATTGTTATTCTTTGAACCTTTCTTTACAGACCAAGAGATCGAATTGGCTCCCATTTGGAAGAACATGTTTCGGAACACCGGTACATCACGGACTAGTAATTCGGAAACCACAGGTGAGCACACAACAACTGGTGCATAAAATCACTCACCGGAACACCAACTAGCGGGCCAAAAAACACCTATAAAGACTTTATAAAGACGTGAACTGATCCAATCTCTTTAGTTTCAGTTTTCTTACAGACCAAGGGATCGAATTAGCTCCCATTTGGAAGAACATGTTTCGCAACACCGGTACATCACGGACTAGTAATCCGGAAACCACAGGTGTGCACATAACAACTGGTGCATGAAATCACTCACCGGAACACCAACCAGCGGGCCAAAAACACCTATAAAGACTTTATAAAGACGTGAACTGATCCAATCTCTTTAGTTTCAGTCTTCTTACAGACCAAGGGATCGAATTAGCTCCCATTTGGAAGAACATGTTTCGCAACACCGGTACATCACGGACTAGTAATCCGGAAACCACAGGTGAGCACACAACAACTGGTGCATGAAACACCAACTAGCGGGCCAAAAAACACCTATAAAGACTTTATAAAGACGTGAACTGATCCAATCTCTTTAGTTTCAGTTTTCTTACAGACCAAGCGATCGAATTGCTCCCATTTGGAAGAACATGTTTCGCAACACCGGTACATCACGGACTGGTAATCCGGAAACCACAGGTGTGCACATAACAACTGGTGCATGAAATCACTCATCGGAACACCAACCAGCGGGCCAAAAAACACTTATATAAAGACGTGAACCGATCCAATCTCTTTAGTTTCAGTTTTCTTAAGAAGACAGCAACATGGCTGTCGAAACGTAAAACCGAATTACAATGATACGCGGCTTAAAACCAGGAAACCTTTTAACTTCTAAATAAATAACCGTTAAAACAATTTTTTCATCATTTCTTCATATGCTTTAAAATGACGTAAACTTTTTAAAATGCTATAATAAATAACCCGTTATAGAGGTTTTTTTAAAACAAAAATAATAAAATTGTCATTTTATCAACCTTTCTTGATGGGCTTTAAAGAACCAAGTTACAGATGTTTTTTTGAACAAAAATAATAAAATTGTTATACTTTTAACCTTTCTTTAAGTTATAGAGGTTTAATTTAAAACAAAAATATTAAAATCTTTATATTTTCAACCTTTCTCTTAATGTGCTTTAAAACGGTAAACTTTTTTAAAATGCGATAATAAAAAACCAAGATAGAGGTTTTTTTGAACAAAAATAATAAAATTGTTATTCTTTGAACCTTTCTTTACAGACCAAGAGATCGAATTGGCTCCCATTTGGAAGAACATGTTTCGCAACACCGGTACATCACGGACTAGTAATCCGGAAACCACAGGTGAGCACACAACAACTGGTGCATGAAATCACTCACCGGAACACCAACTAGCGGGACAAAAAACACCTATAAAGACTTTATAAAGACGTGAACTGATCCAATCTCTTTAGTTTCAGTTTTTTTACAGACCAAGGGATCGAATTAGCTCCCATTTGGAAGAACATGTTTCGCAACACCGGTACATCACGGACTAGTAATCCGGAAACCACAGGTGTGCACATAACAACTGGTGCATGAAATCACTCACCGGAACACCAACCAGCGGGCCAAAAACACCTATAAAGACTTTATAAAGACGTGAACTGATCCAATCTCTTTAGTTTCAGTTTTTTTACAGACCAAGGGATCGAATTAGCTCCCATTTGGAAGAACATGTTTCGCAACACCGGTACATCACGGACTAGTAATCCGGAAACCACAGGTGTGCACATAACAACTGGTGCATGAAATCACTCACCGGAACACCAACCAGCGGGCCAAAAACACCTATAAAGACTTTATAAAGACGTGAACTGATCCAATCTTTTTAGTTTCAGTTTTCTTACAGACCAAGGGTTCGAATTAGCTCCCATTTGGAAGAACATGTTTCGCAACACCGGTACATCACGGACTAGTAATCCGGAAACCACAGGTGAGCACACAACAACTGGTGCATGAAACACCAACTAGCGGGCCAAAAAACACCTATAAAGACTTTATAAAGACGTGAACTGATCCAATCTCTTTAGTTTCAGTTTTCTTACAGACCAAGCGATCGAATTAGCTCCCATTTGGAAGAACATGTTTCGCAACACCGGTACATCACGGACTGGTAATCCGGAAACCACAGGTGTGCACATAACAACTGGTGCATGAAATCACTCACCGGAACACCAACCAGCGGGCCAAAAAACACCTATATAAAGACGTGAACCGATCCAATCTCTTTAGTTTCAGTTTTCTTAAGAAGACAGCAACATGGCTGTCGAAACGTAAAACCGAATTACAATGATACGCGGCTTAAAACCTTTTAACTACTAAATAAATAACCGTTAAAACAATTTTTTCATCATTTCTTCATATGCTTTAAAATGACGTAAACTTTTTAAAATGCTATAATAAATAACCCGTTATAGAGGTTTTTTTAAAACAAAAATAATAAAATTGTCATTTTATCAACCTTTCTTGATGGGCTTTAAAGAACCAAGTTACAGATGTTTTTTTGAACAAAAATAATAAAATTGTTATACTTTTAACCTTTCTTTAAGTTATAGAGGTTTAATTTAAAACAAAAATATTAAAATCTTTATATTTTCAACCTTTCTCTTAATGTGCTTTAAAACGGTAAACTTTTTTAAAATGCGATAATAAAAAACCAAGATAGAGGTTTTTTTGAACAAAAATAATAAAATTGTTATTCTTTGAACCTTTCTTTACAGACCAAGAGATCGAATTGGCTCCCATTTGGAAGAACATGTTTCGCAACACCGGTACATCACGGACTAGTAATCCGGAAACCACAGGTGAGCACACAACAACTGGTGCATGAAATCACTCACCGGAACACCAACTAGCGGGACAAAAAACACCTATAAAGACTTTATAAAGACGTGAACTGATCCAATCTCTTTAGTTTCAGTTTTTTTACAGACCAAGGGATCGAATTAGCTCCCATTTGGAAGAACATGTTTCGCAACACCGGTACATCACGGACTAGTAATCCGGAAACCACAGGTGAGCACACAACAACTGGTGCATGAAATCACTCACCGGAACACCAACTAGCGGGCCAAAAAACACCTATAAAGACTTTATAAAGACGTGAACTGATCCAATCTCTTTAGTTTCAGTTTTCTTACAGACCAAGCGATCGAATTAGCTCCCATTTGGAAGAACATGTTTCGCAACACCGGTACATCACGGACTAGTAATCCGGAAACCACAGGTGAGCACACAACAACTGGTGCATAAAATCACTCACCGGAACACCAACCAGCGGGTCAAAAAACACCTAAAAGACTTTATAAAGACGTGAACTGATCCAATCTTTTTAGTTTCAGTTTTCTTACAGATCAAGGGTTCGAATTAGCTCCCATTTGGAAGAACATGTTTCGCAACACCGGTACATCACGGACTAGTAATCCGGAAACCACAGGTGAGCACACAACAACTGGTGCATGAAATCACTCACCGGAACACCAACTAGCGGGACAAAAAACACCTATAAAGACTTTATAAAGACGTGAACTGATCCAATCAGCGGGCCAAAAAACACCTATAAAGACTTTATAAAGACGTGAACTGATCCAATCTCTTTAGTTTCAGTTTTCTTACAGACCAAGCGATCGAATTAGCTCCCATTTGGAAGAACATGTTTCGCAACACCGGTACATCACGGACTAGTAATCCGGAAACCACAGGTGAGCACACAACAACTGGTGCATAAAATCACTCACCGGAACACCAACCAGCGGGTCAAAAAACACCTAAAAGACTTTATAAAGACGTGAACTGATCCAATCTTTTTAGTTTCAGTTTTCTTACAGACCAAGGGTTCGAATTAGCTCCCATTTGGAAGAACATGTTTCGCAACACCGGTACATCACGGACTAGTAATCCGGAAACCACAGGTGAGCACACAACAACTGGTGCATGAAACACCAACTAGCGGGCCAAAAAACACCTATAAAGACTTTATAAAGACGTGAACTGATCCAATCTCTTTAGTTTCAGTTTTCTTACAGACCAAGCGATCGAATTAGCTCCCATTTGGAAGAACATGTTTCGCAACACCGGTACATCACGGACTGGTAATCCGGAAACCACAGGTGTGCACTTAACAACTGGTGCATGAAATCACTCACCGGAACACCAACCAGCGGGCCAAAAAACACCTATATAAAGACGTGAACCGATCCAATCTCTTTAGTTTCAGTTTTCTTAAGAAGACAGCAACATGGCTGTCGAAACGTAAAACCGAATTACAATGATACGCGGCTTAAAACCAGGAAACCTTTTAACTTCTAAATAAATAACCGTTAAAACAATTTTTTCATCATTTCTTCATATGCTTTAAAATGACGTAAACTTTTTAAAATGCTATAATAAATAACCCGTTATAGAGGTTTTTTTAAAACAAAAATAATAAAATTGTCATTTTATCAACCTTTCTTGATGGGCTTTAAAGAACCAAGTTATAGATGTTTTTTTGAACAAAAATAATAAAATTGTTATACTTTTAACCTTTCTTTAAGTTATAGAGGTTTAATTTAAAACAAAAATATTAAAATCTTTATATTTTCAACCTTTCTCTTAATGTGCTTTAAAACGGTAAACTTTTTTAAAATGCGATAATAAAAAACCAAGATAGAGGTTTTTTGAACAAAAATAATAAAATTGTTATTCTTTGAACCTTTCTTTACAGACCAAGAGATCGAATTGGCTCCCATTTGGAAGAACATGTTTCGCAACACCGGTACATCACGGACTAGTAATCCGGAAACCACAGGTGAGCACACAACAACTGGTGCATGAAATCACTCACCGGAACACCAACTAGCGGGACAAAAAACACCTATAAAGACTTTATAAAGACGTGAACTGATCCAATCTCTTTAGTTTCAGTTTTTTTACAGACCAAGGGATCGAATTAGCTCCCATTTGGAAGAACATGTTTCGCAACACCGGTACATCACGGACTAGTAATCCGGAAACCACAGGTGTGCACATAACAACTGGTGCATGAAATCACTCACCGGAACACCAACCAGCGGGCCAAAAACACCTATAAAGACTTTATAAAGACGTGAACTGATCCAATCTTTTTAGTTTCAGTTTTCTTACAGACCAAGGGTTCGAATTAGCTCCCATTTGGAAGAACATGTTTCGCAACACCGGTACATCACGGACTAGTAATCCGGAAACCACAGGTGAGCACACAACAACTGGTGCATGAAACACCAACTAGCGGGCCAAAAAACACCTATAAAGACTTTATAAAGACGTGAACTGATCCAATCTCTTTAGTTTCAGTTTTCTTACAGACCAAGCGATCGAATTAGCTCCCATTTGGAAGAACATGTTTTGCAACACCGGTACATCACGGACTGGTAATCCGGAAACCACAGGTGTGCACATAACAACTGGTGCATGAAATCACTCACCGGAACACCAACCAGCGGGCCAAAAAACACCTATATAAAGACGTGAACCGATCCAATCTCTTTAGTTTCAGTTTTCTTAAGAAGACAGCAACATGGCTGTCGAAACGTAAAACCGAATTACAATGATACGCGGCTTAAAACCTTTTAACTTCTAAATAAATAACCGTTAAAACAATTTTTTCATCATTTCTTCATATGCTTTAAAATGACGTAAACTTTTTAAAATGCTATAATAAATAACCCGTTATAGAGGTTTTTTTAAAACAAAAATAATAAAATTGTCATTTTATCAACCTTTCTTGATGGGCTTTAAAGAACCAAGTTACAGATGTTTTTTTGAACAAAAATAATAAAATTGTTATACTTTTAACCTTTCTTTAAGTTATAGAGGTTTAATTTAAAACAAAAATATTAAAATCTTTATATTTTCAACCTTTCTCTTAATGTGCTTTAAAACGGTAAACTTTTTTAAAATGCGATAATAAAAAACCAAGATAGAGGTTTTTTTGAACAAAAATAATAAAATTGTTATTCTTTGAACCTTTCTTTACAGACCAAGAGATCGAATTGGCTCCCATTTGGAAGAACATGTTTCGCAACACCGGTACATCACGGACTAGTAATCCGGAAACCACAGGTGAGCACACAACAACTGGTGCATGAAATCACTCACCGGAACACCAACTAGCGGGACAAAAAACACCTATAAAGACTTTATAAAGACGTGAACTGATCCAATCTCTTTAGTTTCAGTTTTTTTACAGACCAAGGGATCGAATTAGCTCCCATTTGGAAGAACATGTTTCGCAACACCGGTACATCACGGACTAGTAATCCGGAAACCACAGGTGAGCACACAACAACTGGTGCATGAAATCACTCACCGGAACACCAACTAGCGGGCCAAAAAACACCTATAAAGACTTTATAAAGACGTGAACTGATCCAATCTCTTTAGTTTCAGTTTTCTTACAGACCAAGCGATCGAATTAGCTCCCATTTGGAAGAACATGTTTCGCAACACCGGTACATCACGGACTAGTAATCCGGAAACCACAGGTGAGCACACAACAACTGGTGCATAAAATCACTCACCGGAACACCAACCAGCGGGTCAAAAAACACCTAAAAGACTTTATAAAGACGTGAACTGATCCAATCTTTTTAGTTTCAGTTTTCTTACAGATCAAGGGTTCGAATTAGCTCCCATTTGGAAGAACATGTTTCGCAACACCGGTACATCACGGACTAGTAATCCGGAAACCACAGGTGAGCACACAACAACTGGTGCATGAAATCACTCACCGGAACACCAACTAGCGGGACAAAAAACACCTATAAAGACTTTATAAAGACGTGAACTGATCCAATCTCTTTAGTTTCAGTTTTTTTACAGACCAAGGGATCGAATTAGCTCCCATTTGGAAGAACATGTTTCGCAACACCGGTACATCACGGACTAGTAATCCGGAAACCACAGGTGAGCACACAACAACTGGTGCATGAAATCACTCACCGGAACACCAACTAGCGGGCCAAAAAACACCTATAAAGACTTTATAAAGACGTGAACTGATCCAATCTCTTTAGTTTCAGTTTTCTTACAGACCAAGCGATCGAATTAGCTCCCATTTGGAAGAACATGTTTCGTAACACCGGTACATCACGGACTAGTAATCCGGAAACCACAGGTGAGCACACAACAACTGGTGCATAAAATCACTCACCGGAACACCAACCAGCGGGTCAAAAAACACCTAAAAGACTTTATAAAGACGTGAACTGATCCAATCTTTTTAGTTTCAGTTTTCTTACAGACCAAGGGTTCGAATTAGCTCCCATTTGGAAGAACATGTTTCGCAACACCGGTACATCACGGACTAGTAATCCGGAAACCACAGGTGAGCACACAACAACTGGTGCATGAAACACCAACTAGCGGGCCAAAAAACACCTATAAAGACTTTATAAAGACGTGAACTGATCCAATCTCTTTAGTTTCAGTTTTCTTACAGACCAAGCGATCGAATTAGCTCCCATTTGGAAGAACATGTTTCGCAACACCGGTACATCACGGACTAGTAATCCGGAAACCACAGGTGAGCACACAACAACTGGTGCATAAAATCACTCACCGGAACACCAACCAGCGGGTCAAAAAACACCTAAAAGACTTTATAAAGACGTGAACTGATCCAATCTTTTTAGTTTCAGTTTTCTTACAGACCAAGGGTTCGAATTAGCTCCCATTTGGAAGAACATGTTTCGCAACACCGGTACATCACGGACTAGTAATCCGGAAACCACAGGTGAGCACACAACAACTGGTGCATGAAACACCAACCAGCGGGCCAAAAAACACCTATATAAAGACGTGAACCGATCCAATCTCTTTAGTTTCAGTTTTCTTAAGAAGACAGCAACATGGCTGTCGAAACGTAAAACCGAATTACAATGATACGCGGCTTAAAACCAGGAAACCTTTTAACTTCTAAATAAATAACCGTTAAAACAATTTTTTCATCATTTCTTCATATGCTTTAAAATGACGTAAACTTTTTAAAATGCTATAATAAATAACCCGTCATAGAGGTTTTTTAAAACAAAAATAATAAAATTGTCATTTTATCAACCTTTCTTGATGGGCTTTAAAGAACCAAGTTATAGATGTTTTTTTGAACAAAAATAATAAAATTGTTATACTTTTAACCTTTCTTTAAGTTATAGAGGTTTAATTTAAAACAAAAATATTAAAATCTTTATATTTTCAACCTTTCTCTTAATGTGCTTTAAAACGGTAAACTTTTTTAAAATGCGATAATAAAAAACCAAGATAGAGGTTTTTTTGAACAAAAATAATAAAATTGTTATTCTTTCTTACAGACCAAGGGTTCGAATTAGCTCCCATTTGGAAGAACATGTTTCGCAACACCGGTACATCACGGACTAGTAATCCGAAAACCACAGGTGAGCACACAACAACTGGTGCATGAAACACCAACTAGCGGGCCAAAAAACACCTATAAAGACTTTATAAAGACGTGAACTGATCCAATCTCTTTAGTTTCAGTTTTCTTACAGACCAAGCGATCGAATTAGCTCCCATTTGGAAGAACATGTTTCGCAACACCGGTACATCACGGACTGGTAATCCGGAAACCACAGGTGTGCACATAACAACTGGTGCATGAAATCACACCGGAACACCAACCAGCGGGCCAAAAAACACCTATATAAAGACGTGAACCGATCCAATCTCTTTAGTTTCAGTTTTCTTAAGAAGACAGCAACATGGCTGTCGAAACGTAAAACCGAATTACAATGATACGCGGCTTAAAACCAGGAAACCTTTTAACTTCTAAATAAATAACCGTTAAAACAATTTTTTTATCATTTCTTCATATGCTTTAAAATGACGTAAACTTTTTAAAATGCTATAATAAATAACCCGTTATAGAGGTTTTTTTAAAACAAAAATAATAAAATTGTCATTTTATCAACCTTTCTTGATGGGCTTTAAAGAACCAAGTTACAGATGTTTTTTTGAACAAAAATAATAAAATTGTTATACTTTTAACCTTTCTTTAAGTTATAGAGGTTTAATTTAAAACAAAAATATTAAAATCTTTATATTTTCAACCTTTCTCTTAATGTGCTTTAAAACGGTAAACTTTTTTAAAATGCGATAATAAAAAAACAAGATAGAGGTTTTTTTGAACAAAAATAATAAAATTGTTATTCTTTGAACCTTTCTTTACAGACCAAGAGATCGAATTGGCTCCCATTTGGAAGAACATGTTTCGCAACACCGGTACATCACGGACTAGTAATCCGGAAACCACAGGTGAGCACACAACAACTGGTGCATGAAATCACTCACCGGAACACCAACTAGCGGGACAAAAAACACCTATAAAGACTTTATAAAGACGTGAACTGATCCAATCTCTTTAGTTTCAGTTTTTTTACAGACCAAGGGATCGAATTAGCTCCCATTTGGAAGAACATGTTTCGCAACACCGGTACATCACGGACTAGTAATCCGGAAACCACAGGTGTGCACATAACAACTGGTGCATGAAATCACTCACCGGAACACCAACCAGCGGGCCAAAAACACCTATAAAGACTTTATAAAGACGTGAACTGATCCAATCTCTTTAGTTTCAGTTTTTTTACAGACCAAGGGATCGAATTAGCTCCCATTTGGAAGAACATGTTTCGCAACACCGGTACATCACGGACTAGTAATCCGGAAACCACAGGTGTGCACATAACAACTGGTGCATGAAATCACTCACCGGAACACCAACCAGCGGGCCAAAAACACCTATAAAGACTTTATAAAGACGTGAACTGATCCAATCTTTTTAGTTTCAGTTTTCTTACAGACCAAGGGTTCGAATTAGCTCCCATTTGGAAGAACATGTTTCGCAACACCGGTACATCACGGACTAGTAATCCGGAAACCACAGGTGAGCACACAACAACTGGTGCATGAAACACCAACTAGCGGGCCAAAAAACACCTATAAAGACTTTATAAAGACGTGAACTGATCCAATCTCTTTAGTTTCAGTTTTCTTACAGACCAAGCGATCGAATTAGCTCCCATTTGGAAGAACATGTTTCGCAACACCGGTACATCACGGACTGGTAATCCGGAAACCACAGGTGTGCACATAACAACTGGTGCATGAAATCACTCACCGGAACACCAACCAGCGGGCCAAAAAACACCTATATAAAGACGTGAACCGATCCAATCTCTTTAGTTTCAGTTTTCTTAAGAAGACAGCAACATGGCTGTCGAAACGTAAAACCGAATTACAATGATACGCGGCTTAAAACCTTTTAACTACTAAATAAATAACCGTTAAAACAATTTTTTCATCATTTCTTCATATGCTTTAAAATGACGTAAACTTTTTAAAATGCTATAATAAATAACCCGTTATAGAGGTTTTTTTAAAACAAAAATAATAAAATTGTCATTTTATCAACCTTTCTTGATGGGCTTTAAAGAACCAAGTTACAGATGTTTTTTTGAACAAAAATAATAAAATTGTTATACTTTTAACCTTTCTTTAAGTTATAGAGGTTTAATTTAAAACAAAAATATTAAAATCTTTATATTTTCAACCTTTCTCTTAATGTGCTTTAAAACGGTAAACTTTTTTAAAATGCGATAATAAAAAACCAAGATAGAGGTTTTTTTGAACAAAAATAATAAAATTGTTATTCTTTGAACCTTTCTTTACAGACCAAGAGATCGAATTGGCTCCCATTTGGAAGAACATGTTTCGCAACACCGGTACATCACGGACTAGTAATCCGGAAACCACAGGTGAGCACACAACAACTGGTGCATGAAATCACTCACCGGAACACCAACTAGCGGGACAAAAAACACCTATAAAGACTTTATAAAGACGTGAACTGATCCAATCTCTTTAGTTTCAGTTTTTTTACAGACCAAGGGATCGAATTAGCTCCCATTTGGAAGAACATGTTTCGCAACACCGGTACATCACGGACTAGTAATCCGGAAACCACAGGTGAGCACACAACAACTGGTGCATGAAATCACTCACCGGAACACCAACTAGCGGGCCAAAAAACACCTATAAAGACTTTATAAAGACGTGAACTGATCCAATCTCTTTAGTTTCAGTTTTCTTACAGACCAAGCGATCGAATTAGCTCCCATTTGGAAGAACATGTTTCGCAACACCGGTACATCACGGACTAGTAATCCGGAAACCACAGGTGAGCACACAACAACTGGTGCATAAAATCACTCACCGGAACACCAACCAGCGGGTCAAAAAACACCTAAAAGACTTTATAAAGACGTGAACTGATCCAATCTTTTTAGTTTCAGTTTTCTTACAGATCAAGGGTTCGAATTAGCTCCCATTTGGAAGAACATGTTTCGCAACACCGGTACATCACGGACTAGTAATCCGGAAACCACAGGTGAGCACACAACAACTGGTGCATGAAATCACTCACCGGAACACCAACTAGCGGGACAAAAAACACCTATAAAGACTTTATAAAGACGTGAACTGATCCAATCAGCGGGCCAAAAAACACCTATAAAGACTTTATAAAGACGTGAACTGATCCAATCTCTTTAGTTTCAGTTTTCTTACAGACCAAGCGATCGAATTAGCTCCCATTTGGAAGAACATGTTTCGCAACACCGGTACATCACGGACTAGTAATCCGGAAACCACAGGTGAGCACACAACAACTGGTGCATAAAATCACTCACCGGAACACCAACCAGCGGGTCAAAAAACACCTAAAAGACTTTATAAAGACGTGAACTGATCCAATCTTTTTAGTTTCAGTTTTCTTACAGACCAAGGGTTCGAATTAGCTCCCATTTGGAAGAACATGTTTCGCAACACCGGTACATCACGGACTAGTAATCCGGAAACCACAGGTGAGCACACAACAACTGGTGCATGAAACACCAACTAGCGGGCCAAAAAACACCTATAAAGACTTTATAAAGACGTGAACTGATCCAATCTCTTTAGTTTCAGTTTTCTTACAGACCAAGCGATCGAATTAGCTCCCATTTGGAAGAACATGTTTCGCAACACCGGTACATCACGGACTGGTAATCCGGAAACCACAGGTGTGCACTTAACAACTGGTGCATGAAATCACTCACCGGAACACCAACCAGCGGGCCAAAAAACACCTATATAAAGACGTGAACCGATCCAATCTCTTTAGTTTCAGTTTTCTTAAGAAGACAGCAACATGGCTGTCGAAACGTAAAACCGAATTACAATGATACGCGGCTTAAAACCAGGAAACCTTTTAACTTCTAAATAAATAACCGTTAAAACAATTTTTTCATCATTTCTTCATATGCTTTAAAATGACGTAAACTTTTTAAAATGCTATAATAAATAACCCGTTATAGAGGTTTTTTTAAAACAAAAATAATAAAATTGTCATTTTATCAACCTTTCTTGATGGGCTTTAAAGAACCAAGTTATAGATGTTTTTTTGAACAAAAATAATAAAATTGTTATACTTTTAACCTTTCTTTAAGTTATAGAGGTTTAATTTAAAACAAAAATATTAAAATCTTTATATTTTCAACCTTTCTCTTAATGTGCTTTAAAACGGTAAACTTTTTTAAAATGCGATAATAAAAAACCAAGATAGAGGTTTTTTGAACAAAAATAATAAAATTGTTATTCTTTGAACCTTTCTTTACAGACCAAGAGATCGAATTGGCTCCCATTTGGAAGAACATGTTTCGCAACACCGGTACATCACGGACTAGTAATCCGGAAACCACAGGTGAGCACACAACAACTGGTGCATGAAATCACTCACCGGAACACCAACTAGCGGGACAAAAAACACCTATAAAGACTTTATAAAGACGTGAACTGATCCAATCTCTTTAGTTTCAGTTTTTTTACAGACCAAGGGATCGAATTAGCTCCCATTTGGAAGAACATGTTTCGCAACACCGGTACATCACGGACTAGTAATCCGGAAACCACAGGTGTGCACATAACAACTGGTGCATGAAATCACTCACCGGAACACCAACCAGCGGGCCAAAAACACCTATAAAGACTTTATAAAGACGTGAACTGATCCAATCTTTTTAGTTTCAGTTTTCTTACAGACCAAGGGTTCGAATTAGCTCCCATTTGGAAGAACATGTTTCGCAACACCGGTACATCACGGACTAGTAATCCGGAAACCACAGGTGAGCACACAACAACTGGTGCATGAAACACCAACTAGCGGGCCAAAAAACACCTATAAAGACTTTATAAAGACGTGAACTGATCCAATCTCTTTAGTTTCAGTTTTCTTACAGACCAAGCGATCGAATTAGCTCCCATTTGGAAGAACATGTTTTGCAACACCGGTACATCACGGACTGGTAATCCGGAAACCACAGGTGTGCACATAACAACTGGTGCATGAAATCACTCACCGGAACACCAACCAGCGGGCCAAAAAACACCTATATAAAGACGTGAACCGATCCAATCTCTTTAGTTTCAGTTTTCTTAAGAAGACAGCAACATGGCTGTCGAAACGTAAAACCGAATTACAATGATACGCGGCTTAAAACCTTTTAACTTCTAAATAAATAACCGTTAAAACAATTTTTTCATCATTTCTTCATATGCTTTAAAATGACGTAAACTTTTTAAAATGCTATAATAAATAACCCGTTATAGAGGTTTTTTTAAAACAAAAATAATAAAATTGTCATTTTATCAACCTTTCTTGATGGGCTTTAAAGAACCAAGTTACAGATGTTTTTTTGAACAAAAATAATAAAATTGTTATACTTTTAACCTTTCTTTAAGTTATAGAGGTTTAATTTAAAACAAAAATATTAAAATCTTTATATTTTCAACCTTTCTCTTAATGTGCTTTAAAACGGTAAACTTTTTTAAAATGCGATAATAAAAAACCAAGATAGAGGTTTTTTTGAACAAAAATAATAAAATTGTTATTCTTTGAACCTTTCTTTACAGACCAAGAGATCGAATTGGCTCCCATTTGGAAGAACATGTTTCGCAACACCGGTACATCACGGACTAGTAATCCGGAAACCACAGGTGAGCACACAACAACTGGTGCATGAAATCACTCACCGGAACACCAACTAGCGGGACAAAAAACACCTATAAAGACTTTATAAAGACGTGAACTGATCCAATCTCTTTAGTTTCAGTTTTTTTACAGACCAAGGGATCGAATTAGCTCCCATTTGGAAGAACATGTTTCGCAACACCGGTACATCACGGACTAGTAATCCGGAAACCACAGGTGAGCACACAACAACTGGTGCATGAAATCACTCACCGGAACACCAACTAGCGGGCCAAAAAACACCTATAAAGACTTTATAAAGACGTGAACTGATCCAATCTCTTTAGTTTCAGTTTTCTTACAGACCAAGCGATCGAATTAGCTCCCATTTGGAAGAACATGTTTCGCAACACCGGTACATCACGGACTAGTAATCCGGAAACCACAGGTGAGCACACAACAACTGGTGCATAAAATCACTCACCGGAACACCAACCAGCGGGTCAAAAAACACCTAAAAGACTTTATAAAGACGTGAACTGATCCAATCTTTTTAGTTTCAGTTTTCTTACAGATCAAGGGTTCGAATTAGCTCCCATTTGGAAGAACATGTTTCGCAACACCGGTACATCACGGACTAGTAATCCGGAAACCACAGGTGAGCACACAACAACTGGTGCATGAAATCACTCACCGGAACACCAACTAGCGGGACAAAAAACACCTATAAAGACTTTATAAAGACGTGAACTGATCCAATCTCTTTAGTTTCAGTTTTTTTACAGACCAAGGGATCGAATTAGCTCCCATTTGGAAGAACATGTTTCGCAACACCGGTACATCACGGACTAGTAATCCGGAAACCACAGGTGAGCACACAACAACTGGTGCATGAAATCACTCACCGGAACACCAACTAGCGGGCCAAAAAACACCTATAAAGACTTTATAAAGACGTGAACTGATCCAATCTCTTTAGTTTCAGTTTTCTTACAGACCAAGCGATCGAATTAGCTCCCATTTGGAAGAACATGTTTCGCAACACCGGTACATCACGGACTAGTAATCCGGAAACCACAGGTGAGCACACAACAACTGGTGCATAAAATCACTCACCGGAACACCAACCAGCGGGTCAAAAAACACCTAAAAGACTTTATAAAGACGTGAACTGATCCAATCTTTTTAGTTTCAGTTTTCTTACAGACCAAGGGTTCGAATTAGCTCCCATTTGGAAGAACATGTTTCGCAACACCGGTACATCACGGACTAGTAATCCGGAAACCACAGGTGAGCACACAACAACTGGTGCATGAAACACCAACTAGCGGGCCAAAAAACACCTATAAAGACTTTATAAAGACGTGAACTGATCCAATCTCTTTAGTTTCAGTTTTCTTACAGACCAAGCGATCGAATTAGCTCCCATTTGGAAGAACATGTTTCGCAACACCGGTACATCACGGACTAGTAATCCGGAAACCACAGGTGAGCACACAACAACTGGTGCATAAAATCACTCACCGGAACACCAACCAGCGGGTCAAAAAACACCTAAAAGACTTTATAAAGACGTGAACTGATCCAATCTTTTTAGTTTCAGTTTTCTTACAGACCAAGGGTTCGAATTAGCTCCCATTTGGAAGAACATGTTTCGCAACACCGGTACATCACGGACTAGTAATCCGGAAACCACAGGTGAGCACACAACAACTGGTGCATGAAACACCAACCAGCGGGCCAAAAAACACCTATATAAAGACGTGAACCGATCCAATCTCTTTAGTTTCAGTTTTCTTAAGAAGACAGCAACATGGCTGTCGAAACGTAAAACCGAATTACAATGATACGCGGCTTAAAACCAGGAAACCTTTTAACTTCTAAATAAATAACCGTTAAAACAATTTTTTCATCATTTCTTCATATGCTTTAAAATGACGTAAACTTTTTAAAATGCTATAATAAATAACCCGTCATAGAGGTTTTTTAAAACAAAAATAATAAAATTGTCATTTTATCAACCTTTCTTGATGGGCTTTAAAGAACCAAGTTATAGATGTTTTTTTGAACAAAAATAATAAAATTGTTATACTTTTAACCTTTCTTTAAGTTATAGAGGTTTAATTTAAAACAAAAATATTAAAATCTTTATATTTTCAACCTTTCTCTTAATGTGCTTTAAAACGGTAAACTTTTTTAAAATGCGATAATAAAAAACCAAGATAGAGGTTTTTTTGAACAAAAATAATAAAATTGTTATTCTTTCTTACAGACCAAGGGTTCGAATTAGCTCCCATTTGGAAGAACATGTTTCGCAACACCGGTACATCACGGACTAGTAATCCGAAAACCACAGGTGAGCACACAACAACTGGTGCATGAAACACCAACTAGCGGGCCAAAAAACACCTATAAAGACTTTATAAAGACGTGAACTGATCCAATCTCTTTAGTTTCAGTTTTCTTACAGACCAAGCGATCGAATTAGCTCCCATTTGGAAGAACATGTTTC
This sequence comes from Brassicogethes aeneus, assembly GCA_921294245.1. Lineage (NCBI taxonomy): Eukaryota > Metazoa > Arthropoda > Insecta > Coleoptera > Nitidulidae > Brassicogethes > Brassicogethes aeneus. The sequence goes on from OV121133.1 coordinate 46,914,137, forward strand.
GCAACACCGGTACATCACGGACTGGTAATCCGGAAACCACAGGTGTGCACATAACAACTGGTGCATGAAATCACACCGGAACACCAACCAGCGGGCCAAAAAACACCTATATAAAGACGTGAACCGATCCAATCTCTTTAGTTTCAGTTTTCTTAAGAAGACAGCAACATGGCTGTCGAAACGTAAAACCGAATTACAATGATACGCGGCTTAAAACCAGGAAACCTTTTAACTTCTAAATAAATAACCGTTAAAACAATTTTTTTATCATTTCTTCATATGCTTTAAAATGACGTAAACTTTTTAAAATGCTATAATAAATAACCCGTTATAGAGGTTTTTTTAAAACAAAAATAATAAAATTGTCATTTTATCAACCTTTCTTGATGGGCTTTAAAGAACCAAGTTACAGATGTTTTTTTGAACAAAAATAATAAAATTGTTATACTTTTAACCTTTCTTTAAGTTATAGAGGTTTAATTTAAAACAAAAATATTAAAATCTTTATATTTTCAACCTTTCTCTTAATGTGCTTTAAAACGGTAAACTTTTTTAAAATGCGATAATAAAAAAACAAGATAGAGGTTTTTTTGAACAAAAATAATAAAATTGTTATTCTTTGAACCTTTCTTTACAGACCAAGAGATCGAATTGGCTCCCATTTGGAAGAACATGTTTCGCAACACCGGTACATCACGGACTAGTAATCCGGAAACCACAGGTGAGCACACAACAACTGGTGCATGAAATCACTCACCGGAACACCAACTAGCGGGACAAAAAACACCTATAAAGACTTTATAAAGACGTGAACTGATCCAATCTCTTTAGTTTCAGTTTTTTTACAGACCAAGGGATCGAATTAGCTCCCATTTGGAAGAACATGTTTCGCAACACCGGTACATCACGGACTAGTAATCCGGAAACCACAGGTGAGCACACAACAACTGGTGCATGAAACACCAACTAGCGGGCCTAAAAAACACCTATAAACCCTTTATAAAGACGTGAACTGATCCAATCTCTTTAGTTTCAGTTTTCTTAAGAAGACAGCAACATGGCTGTCGAAACGTAAAACCGAATTACAATGATACGCGGCTTAAAACCAGGAAACCTTTTAACTTCTAAATAAATAACCGTTAAAACAATTTTTTCATCATTTCTTCATATGCTTTAAAATGACGTAAACTTTTTAAAATGCTATAAAAAATAAACCGTTATAGAGGTTTTTTTAAAACAAAAATAATAAAATTGTCATTTTATCAACCTTTCTTGATGGGCTTTAAAGAACCAAGTTATAGATGTTTTTTTGAACAAAAATAATAAAATTGTTATTCTTTGAACCTTTCTTTACAGACCAAGAGATCGAATTGGCTCCCATTTGGAAGAACATGTTTCGCAACACCGGTACATCACGGACTAGTAATCCGGAAACCACAGGTGAGCACACAACAACTGGTGCATGAAACACCAACTAGCGGGCCAAAAAACACCTATAAAGACTTTATAAAGACGTGAACTGATCCAATCTCTTTAGTTTCAGTTTTCTTACAGACCAAGCGATCGAATTAGCTCCCATTTGGAAGAACATGTTTCGCAACACCGGTACATCACGGACTAGTAATCCGGAAACCACAGGTGTGCACATAACAACTGGTGCATGAAATCACTCACCGGAACACCAACCAGCGGGCCAAAAACACCTATAAAGACTTTATAAAGACGTGAACTGATCCAATCTCTTTAGTTTCAGTTTTCTTACAGACCAAGGGTTCGAATTAGCTCCCATTTGGAAGAACATGTTTCGCAACACCGGTACATCACGGACTGGTAATCCGGAAACCACAGGTGTGCACATAACAACTGGTGCATGAAATCACTCACCGGAACACCAACCAGCGGGCCAAAAAACACCTATATAAAGACGTGAACCGATCCAATCTCTTTAGTTTCAGTTTTCTTAAGAAGACAGCAACATGGCTGTCGAAACGTAAAACCGAATTACAATGATACGCGGCTTAAAACCAGGAAACCTTTTAACTTCTAAATAAATAACCGTTAAAACAATTTTTTCATCATTTCTTCATATGCTTTAAAATGACGTAAACTTTTTAAAATGCTATAATAAATAACCCGTTATAGAGGTTTTTTTAAAACAAAAATAATAAAATTGTCATTTTATCAACCTTTCTTGATGGGCTTTAAAGAACCAAGTTACTACAGATGTTTTTTTGAACAAAAATAATAAAATTGTTATACTTTTAACCTTTCTTTAAGTTATAGAGGTTTAATTTAAAACAAAAATATTAAAATCTTTATATTTTCAACCTTTCTCTTAATGTGCTTTAAAACGGTAAACTTTTTTAAAATGCGATAATAAAAAACCAAGATAGAGGTTTTTTTGAACAAAAATAATAAAATTGTTATTCTTTGAACCTTTCTTTACAGACCAAGAGATCGAATTGGCTCCCATTTGGAAGAACATGTTTCGCAACACCGGTACATCACGGACTAGTAATCCGGAAACCACAGGTGAGCACACAACAACTGGTGCATGAAATCACTCACCGGAACACCAACTAGCGGGACAAAAAACACCTATAAAGACTTTATAAAGACGTGAACTGATCCAATCTCTTTAGTTTCAGTTTTTTTACAGACCAAGGGATCGAATTAGCTCCCATTTGGAAGAACATGTTTCGCAACACCGGTACATCACGGACTAGTAATCCGGAAACCACAGGTGTGCACATAACAACTGGTGCATGAAATCACTCACCGGAACACCAACCAGCGGGCCAAAAACACCTATAAAGACTTTATAAAGACGTGAACTGATCCAATCTTTTTAGTTTCAGTTTTCTTACAGACCAAGGGTTCGAATTAGCTCCCATTTGGAAGAACATGTTTCGCAACACCGGTACATCACGGACTAGTAATCCGGAAACCACAGGTGAGCACACAACAACTGGTGCATGAAACACCAACTAGCGGGCCAAAAAACACCTATAAAGACTTTATAAAGACGTGAACTGATCCAATCTCTTTAGTTTCAGTTTTCTTACAGACCAAGCGATCGAATTAGCTCCCATTTGGAAGAACATGTTTTGCAACACCGGTACATCACGGTCTGGTAATCCGGAAACCACAGGTGTGCACATAACAACTGGTGCATGAAATCACTCACCGGAACACCAACCAGCGGGCCAAAAAACACCTATATAAAGACGTGAACCGATCCAATCTCTTTAGTTTCAGTTTTCTTAAGAAGACAGCAACATGGCTGTCGAAACGTAAAACCGAATTACAATGATACGCGGCTTAAAACCTTTTAACTTCTAAATAAATAACCGTTAAAACAATTTTTTCATCATTTCTTCATATGCTTTAAAATGACGTAAACTTTTTAAAATGCTATAATAAATAACCCGTTATAGAGGTTTTTTTAAAACAAAAATAATAAAATTGTCATTTTATCAACCTTTCTTGATGGGCTTTAAAGAACCAAGTTACAGATGTTTTTTTGAACAAAAATAATAAAATTGTTATACTTTTAACCTTTCTTTAAGTTATAGAGGTTTAATTTAAAACAAAAATATTAAAATCTTTATATTTTCAACCTTTCTCTTAATGTGCTTTAAAACGGTAAACTTTTTTAAAATGCGATAATAAAAAACCAAGATAGAGGTTTTTTTGAACAAAAATAATAAAATTGTTATTGTTTGAACCTTTCTTTACAGACCAAGAGATCGAATTGGCTCCCATTTGGAAGAACATGTTTCGCAACACCGGTACATCACGGACTAGTAATCCGGAAACCACAGGTGAGCACACAACAACTGGTGCATGAAATCACTCACCGGAACACCAACTAGCGGGACAAAAAACACCTATAAAGACTTTATAAAGACGTGAACTGATCCAATCTCTTTAGTTTCAGTTTTTTTACAGACCAAGGGATCGAATTAGCTCCCATTTGGAAGAACATGTTTCGCAACACCGGTACATCACGGACTAGTAATCCGGAAACCACAGGTGAGCACACAACAACTGGTGCATGAAATCACTCACCGGAACACCAACTAGCGGGCCAAAAAACACCTATAAAGACTTTATAAAGACGTGAACTGATCCAATCTCTTTAGTTTCAGTTTTCTTACAGACCAAGCGATCGAATTAGCTCCCATTTGGAAGAACATGTTTCGCAACACCGGTACATCACGGACTAGTAATCCGGAAACCACAGGTGAGCACACAACAACTGGTGCATGAAATCACTCACCGGAACACCAACTAGCGGGCCAAAAAACACCTATAAAGACTTTATAAAGACGTGAACTGATCCAATCTCTTTAGTTTCAGTTTTCTTACAGACCAAGCGATCGAATTAGCTCCCATTTGGAAGAACATGTTTCGCAACACCGGTACATCACGGACTAGTAATCCGGAAACCACAGGTGAGCACACAACAACTGGTGCATAAAATCACTCACCGGAACACCAACCAGCGGGTCAAAAAACACCTAAAAGACTTTATAAAGACGTGAACTGATCCAATCTTTTTAGTTTCAGTTTTCTTACAGATCAAGGGTTCGAATTAGCTCCCATTTGGAAGAACATGTTTCGCAACACCGGTACATCACGGACTAGTAATCCGGAAACCACAGGTGAGCACACAACAACTGGTGCATGAAATCACTCACCGGAACACCAACTAGCGGGACAAAAAACACCTATAAAGACTTTATAAAGACGTGAACTGATCCAATCTCTTTAGTTTCAGTTTTTTTACAGACCAAGGGATCGAATTAGCTCCCATTTGGAAGAACATGTTTCGCAACACCGGTACATCACTGACTAGTAATCCGGAAACCACAGGTGAGCACACAACAACTGGTGCATGAAATCACTCACCGGAACACCAACTAGCGGGCCAAAAAACACCTATAAAGACTTTATAAAGACGTGAACTGATCCAATCTCTTTAGTTTCAGTTTTCTTACAGACCAAGCGATCGAATTAGCTCCCATTTGAAAGAACATGTTTCGCAACACCGGTACATCACGGACTGGTAATCCGGAAACCACAGGTGTGCACATAACAACTGGTGCATGAAATCACTCACCGGAACACCAACCAGCGGGCCAAAAAACACCTATATAAAGACGTGAACCGATCCAATCTCTTTAGTTTCAGTTTTCTTAAGAAGACAGCAACATGGCTGTCGAAACGTAAAACCGAATTACAATGATACGCGGCTTAAAACCAGGAAACCTTTTAACTTCTAAATAAATAACCGTTAAAACAATTTTTTCATCATTTCTTCATATGCTTTAAAATGACGTAAACTTTTTAAAATGCTATAATAAATAACCCGTTATAGAGGTTTTTTTAAAACAAAAATAATAAAATTGTCATTTTATCAACCTTTCTTGATGGGCTTTAAAGAACCAAGTTACAGATGTTTTTTTGAACAAAAATAATAAAATTGTTATACTTTTAACCTTTCTTTAAGTTATAGAGGTTTAATTTAAAACAAAAATATTAAAATCTTTATATTTTCAACCTTTCTCTTAATGTGCTTTAAAACGGTAAACTTTTTTAAAATGCGATAATAAAAAACCAAGATAGAGGTTTTTTTGAACAAAAATAATAAAATTGTTATTCTTTGAACCTTTCTTTACAGACCAAGAGATCGAATTGGCTCCCATTTGGAAGAACATGTTTCGCAACACCGGTACATCACGGACTAGTAATCCGGAAACCACAGGTGAGCACACAACAACTGGTGCATGAAATCACTCACCGGAACACCAACTAGCGGGACAAAAAACACCTATAAAGACTTTATAAAGACGTGAACTGATCCAATCTCTTTAGTTTCAGTTTTTTTACAGACCAAGGGATCGAATTAGCTCCCATTTGGAAGAACATGTTTCGCAACACCGGTACATCACGGACTAGTAATCCGGAAACCACAGGTGAGCACACAACAACTGGTGCATGAAATCACTCACCGGAACACCAACTAGCGGGACAAAAAACACCTATAAAGACTTTATAAAGACGTGAACTGATCCAATCTCTTTAGTTTCAGTTTTTTTACAGACCAAGGGATCGAATTAGCTCCCATTTGGAAGAACATGTTTCGCAACACAGTACATCACGGACTAGTAATCCGGAAACCACAGGTGAGCACACAACAACTGGTGCATGAAATCACTCACCGGAACACCAACTAGCGGGCCAAAAAACACCTATAAAGACTTTATAAAGACGTGAACTGATCCAATCTCTTTAGTTTCAGTTTTCTTACAGACCAAGCGATCGAATTAGCTTCCATTTGGAAGAACATGTTTCGCAACACCGGTACATCACGGACTAGTAATCCGGAAACCACAGGTGAGCACACAACAACTGGTGCATAAAATCACTCACCGGAACACCAACCAGCGGGTCAAAAAACACCTAAAAGACTTTATAAAGACGTGAACTGATCCAATCTTTTTAGTTTCAGTTTTCTTACAGATCAAGGGTTCGAATTAGCTCCCATTTGGAAGAACATGTTTCGCAACACCGGTACATCACGGACTAGTAATCCGGAAACCACAGGTGAGCACACAACAACTGGTGCATGAAATCACTCACCGGAACACCAACTAGCGGGACAAAAAACACCTATAAAGACTTTATAAAGACGTGAACTGATCCAATCTCTTTAGTTTCAGTTTTTTTACAGACCAAGGGATCGAATTAGCTCCCATTTGGAAGAACATGTTTCGCAACACCGGTACATCACTGACTAGTAATCCGGAAACCACAGGTGAGCACACAACAACTGGTGCATGAAATCACTCACCGGAACACCAACTAGCGGGCCAAAAAACACCTATAAAGACTTTATAAAGACGTGAAATGATCCAATCTCTTTAGTTTCAGTTTTCTTACAGACCAAGCGATCGAATTAGCTCCCATTTGGAAGAACATGTTTCGCAACACCGGTACATCACGGACTGGTAATCCGGAAACCACAGGTGTGCACATAACAACTGGTGCATGAAATCACTCACCGGAACACCAACCAGCGGGCCAAAAAACACCTATATAAAGACGTGAACCGATCCAATCTCTTTAGTTTCAGTTTTCTTAAGAAGACAGCAACATGGCTGTCGAAACGTAAAACCAAATTACAATGATACGCGGCTTAAAACCAGGAAACCTTTTAACTTCTAAATAAATAACCGTTAAAACAATTTTTTCATCATTTCTTCATATGCTTTAAAATGACGTAAACTTTTTAAAATGCTATAATAAATAACCCGTTATAGAAGTTTTTTTAAAACAAAAATAATAAAATTGTCATTTTATCAACCTTTCTTGATGGGCTTTAAAGAACCAAGTTATAGATGTTTTTTTGAACAAAAATAATAAAATTGTTATACTTTTAACCTTTCTTTAAGTTATAGAGGTTTAATTTAAAACAAAAATATTAAAATCTTTATATTTTCAACCTTTCTCTTAATGTGCTTTAAAACGGTAAACTTTTTTAAAATGCGATAATAAAAAACCAAGATAGAGGTTTTTTGAACAAAAATAATAAAATTGTTATTCTTTGAACCTTTCTTTACAGACCAAGAGATCGAATTGGCTCCCATTTGGAAGAACATGTTTCGGAACACCGGTACATCACGGACTAGTAATTCGGAAACCACAGGTGAGCACACAACAACTGGTGCATAAAATCACTCACCGGAACACCAACTAGCGGGCCAAAAAACACCTATAAAGACTTTATAAAGACGTGAACTGATCCAATCTCTTTAGTTTCAGTTTTCTTACAGACCAAGGGATCGAATTAGCTCCCATTTGGAAGAACATGTTTCGCAACACCGGTACATCACGGACTAGTAATCCGGAAACCACAGGTGTGCACATAACAACTTGTGCATGAAATCACTCACCGGAACACCAACCAGCGGGCCAAAAACACCTATAAAGACTTTATAAAGACGTGAACTGATCCAATCTCTTTAGTTTCAGTCTTCTTACAGACCAAGGGATCGAATTAGCTCCCATTTGGAAGAACATGTTTCGCAACACCGGTACATCACGGACTAGTAATCCGGAAACCACAGGTGAGCACACAACAACTGGTGCATGAAACACCAACTAGCGGGCCAAAAAACACCTATAAAGACTTTATAAAGACGTGAACTGATCCAATCTCTTTAGTTTCAGTTTTCTTACAGACCAAGCGATCGAATTGCTCCCATTTGGAAGAACATGTTTCGCAACACCGGTACATCACGGACTGGTAATCCGGAAACCACAGGTGTGCACATAACAACTGGTGCATGAAATCACTCATCGGAACACCAACCAGCGGGCCAAAAAACACTTATATAAAGACGTGAACCGATCCAATCTCTTTAGTTTCAGTTTTCTTAAGAAGACAGCAACATGGCTGTCGAAACGTAAAACCGAATTACAATGATACGCGGCTTAAAACCAGGAAACCTTTTAACTTCTAAATAAATAACCGTTAAAACAATTTTTTCATCATTTCTTCATATGCTTTAAAATGACGTAAACTTTTTAAAATGCTATAATAAATAACCCGTTATAGAGGTTTTTTTAAAACAAAAATAATAAAATTGTCATTTTATCAACCTTTCTTGATGGGCTTTAAAGAACCAAGTTACAGATGTTTTTTTGAACAAAAATAATAAAATTGTTATACTTTTAACCTTTCTTTAAGTTATAGAGGTTTAATTTAAAACAAAAATATTAAAATCTTTATATTTTCAACCTTTCTCTTAATGTGCTTTAAAACGGTAAACTTTTTTAAAATGCGATAATAAAAAACCAAGATAGAGGTTTTTTTGAACAAAAATAATAAAATTGTTATTCTTTGAACCTTTCTTTACAGACCAAGAGATCGAATTGGCTCCCATTTGGAAGAACATGTTTCGCAACACCGGTACATCACGGACTAGTAATCCGGAAACCACAGGTGAGCACACAACAACTGGTGCATGAAATCACTCACCGGAACACCAACTAGCGGGACAAAAAACACCTATAAAGACTTTATAAAGACGTGAACTGATCCAATCAGCGGGCCAAAAAACACCTATAAAGACTTTATAAAGACGTGAACTGATCCAATCTCTTTAGTTTCAGTTTTCTTACAGACCAAGCGATCGAATTAGCTCCCATTTGGAAGAACATGTTTCGCAACACCGGTACATCACGGACTAGTAATCCGGAAACCACAGGTGAGCACACAACAACTGGTGCATAAAATCACTCACCGGAACACCAACCAGCGGGTCAAAAAACACCTAAAAGACTTTATAAAGACGTGAACTGATCCAATCTTTTTAGTTTCAGTTTTCTTACAGACCAAGGGTTCGAATTAGCTCCCATTTGGAAGAACATGTTTCGCAACACCGGTACATCACGGACTAGTAATCCGGAAACCACAGGTGAGCACACAACAACTGGTGCATGAAACACCAACTAGCGGGCCAAAAAACACCTATAAAGACTTTATAAAGACGTGAACTGATCCAATCTCTTTAGTTTCAGTTTTCTTACAGACCAAGCGATCGAATTAGCTCCCATTTGGAAGAACATGTTTCGCAACACCGGTACATCACGGACTGGTAATCCGGAAACCACAGGTGTGCACTTAACAACTGGTGCATGAAATCACTCACCGGAACACCAACCAGCGGGCCAAAAAACACCTATATAAAGACGTGAACCGATCCAATCTCTTTAGTTTCAGTTTTCTTAAGAAGACAGCAACATGGCTGTCGAAACGTAAAACCGAATTACAATGATACGCGGCTTAAAACCAGGAAACCTTTTAACTTCTAAATAAATAACCGTTAAAACAATTTTTTCATCATTTCTTCATATGCTTTAAAATGACGTAAACTTTTTAAAATGCTATAATAAATAACCCGTTATAGAGGTTTTTTTAAAACAAAAATAATAAAATTGTCATTTTATCAACCTTTCTTGATGGGCTTTAAAGAACCAAGTTATAGATGTTTTTTTGAACAAAAATAATAAAATTGTTATACTTTTAACCTTTCTTTAAGTTATAGAGGTTTAATTTAAAACAAAAATATTAAAATCTTTATATTTTCAACCTTTCTCTTAATGTGCTTTAAAACGGTAAACTTTTTTAAAATGCGATAATAAAAAACCAAGATAGAGGTTTTTTGAACAAAAATAATAAAATTGTTATTCTTTGAACCTTTCTTTACAGACCAAGAGATCGAATTGGCTCCCATTTGGAAGAACATGTTTCGCAACACCGGTACATCACGGACTAGTAATCCGGAAACCACAGGTGAGCACACAACAACTGGTGCATGAAATCACTCACCGGAACACCAACTAGCGGGACAAAAAACACCTATAAAGACTTTATAAAGACGTGAACTGATCCAATCTCTTTAGTTTCAGTTTTTTTACAGACCAAGGGATCGAATTAGCTCCCATTTGGAAGAACATGTTTCGCAACACCGGTACATCACGGACTAGTAATCCGGAAACCACAGGTGTGCACATAACAACTGGTGCATGAAATCACTCACCGGAACACCAACCAGCGGGCCAAAAACACCTATAAAGACTTTATAAAGACGTGAACTGATCCAATCTTTTTAGTTTCAGTTTTCTTACAGACCAAGGGTTCGAATTAGCTCCCATTTGGAAGAACATGTTTCGCAACACCGGTACATCACGGACTAGTAATCCGGAAACCACAGGTGAGCACACAACAACTGGTGCATGAAACACCAACTAGCGGGCCAAAAAACACCTATAAAGACTTTATAAAGACGTGAACTGATCCAATCTCTTTAGTTTCAGTTTTCTTACAGACCAAGCGATCGAATTAGCTCCCTTTTGGAAGAACATGTTTTGCAACACCGGTACATCACGGACTGGTAATCCGGAAACCACAGGTGTGCACATAACAACTGGTGCATGAAATCACTCACCGGAACACCAACCAGCGGGCCAAAAAACACCTATATAAAGACGTGAACCGATCCAATCTCTTTAGTTTCAGTTTTCTTAAGAAGACAGCAACATGGCTGTCGAAACGTAAAACCGAATTACAATGATACGCGGCTTAAAACCTTTTAACTTCTAAATAAATAACCGTTAAAACAATTTTTTCATCATTTCTTCATATGCTTTAAAATGACGTAAACTTTTTAAAATGCTATAATAAATAACCCGTTATAGAGGTTTTTTTAAAACAAAAATAATAAAATTGTCATTTTATCAACCTTTCTTGATGGGCTTTAAAGAACCAAGTTACAGATGTTTTTTTGAACAAAAATAATAAAATTGTTATACTTTTAACCTTTCTTTAAGTTATAGAGGTTTAATTTAAAACAAAAATATTAAAATCTTTATATTTTCAACCTTTCTCTTAATGTGCTTTAAAACGGTAAACTTTTTTAAAATGCGATAATAAAAAACCAAGATAGAGGTTTTTTTGAACAAAAATAATAAAATTGTTATTCTTTGAACCTTTCTTTACAGACCAAGAGATCGAATTGGCTCCCATTTGGAAGAACATGTTTCGCAACACCGGTACATCACGGACTAGTAATCCGGAAACCACAGGTGAGCACACAACAACTGGTGCATGAAATCACTCACCGGAACACCAACTAGCGGGACAAAAAACACCTATAAAGACTTTATAAAGACGTGAACTGATCCAATCTCTTTAGTTTCAGTTTTTTTACAGACCAAGGGATCGAATTAGCTCCCATTTGGAAGAACATGTTTCGCAACACCGGTACATCACGGACTAGTAATCCGGAAACCACAGGTGAGCACACAACAACTGGTGCATGAAACACCAACTAGCGGGCCTAAAAAACACCTATAAACCCTTTATAAAGACGTGAACTGATCCAATCTCTTTAGTTTCAGTTTTCTTAAGAAGACAGCAACATGGCTGTCGAAACGTAAAACCGAATTACAATGATACGCGGCTTAAAACCAGGAAACCTTTTAACTTCTAAATAAATAACCGTTAAAACAATTTTTTCATCATTTCTTCATATGCTTTAAAATGACGTAAACTTTTTAAAATGCTATAAAAAATAAACCGTTATAGAGGTTTTTTTAAAACAAAAATAATAAAATTGTCATTTTATCAACCTTTCTTGATGGGCTTTAAAGAACCAAGTTATAGATGTTTTTTTGAACAAAAATAATAAAATTGTTATTCTTTGAACCTTTCTTTACAGACCAAGAGATCGAATTGGCTCCCATTTGGAAGAACATGTTTCGCAACACCGGTACATCACGGACTAGTAATCCGGAAACCACAGGTGAGCACACAACAACTGGTGCATGAAACACCAACTAGCGGGCCAAAAAACACCTATAAAGACTTTATAAAGACGTGAACTGATCCAATCTCTTTAGTTTCAGTTTTCTTACAGACCAAGCGATCGAATTAGCTCCCATTTGGAAGAACATGTTTCGCAACACCGGTACATCACGGACTAGTAATCCGGAAACCACAGGTGTGCACATAACAACTGGTGCATGAAATCACTCACCGGAACACCAACCAGCGGGCCAAAAACACCTATAAAGACTTTATAAAGACGTGAACTGATCCAATCTCTTTAGTTTCAGTTTTCTTACAGACCAAGGGTTCGAATTAGCTCCCATTTGGAAGAACATGTTTCGCAACACCGGTACATCACGGACTAGTAATCCGAAAACCACAGGTGAGCACACAACAACTGGTGCATGAAACACCAACTAGCGGGCCAAAAAACACCTATAAAGACTTTATAAAGACGTGAACTGATCCAATCTCTTTAGTTTCAGTTTTCTTACAGACCAAGCGATCGAATTAGCTCCCATTTGGAAGAACATGTTTCGCAACACCGGTACATCACGGACTGGTAATCCGGAAACCACAGGTGTGCACATAACAACTGGTGCATGAAATCACTCACCGGAACACCAACCAGCGGGCCAAAAAACACCTATATAAAGACGTGAACCGATCCAATCTCTTTAGTTTCAGTTTTCTTAAGAAGACAGCAACATGGCTGTCGAAACGTAAAACCGAATTACAATGATACGCGGCTTAAAACCAGGAAACCTTTTAACTTCTAAATAAATAACCGTTAAAACAATTTTTTTATCATTTCTTCATATGCTTTAAAATGACGTAAACTTTTTAAAATGCTATAATAAATAACCCGTTATAGAGGTTTTTTTAAAACAAAAATAATAAAATTGTCATTTTATCAACCTTTCTTGATGGGCTTTAAAGAACCAAGTTACAGATGTTTTTTTGAACAAAAATAATAAAATTGTTATACTTTTAACCTTTCTTTAAGTTATAGAGGTTTAATTTAAAACAAAAATATTAAAATCTTTATATTTTCAACCTTTCTCTTAATGTGCTTTAAAACGGTAAACTTTTTTAAAATGCGATAATAAAAAAACAAGATAGAGGTTTTTTTGAACAAAAATAATAAAATTGTTATTCTTTGAACCTTTCTTTACAGACCAAGAGATCGAATTGGCTCCCATTTGGAAGAACATGTTTCGCAACACCGGTACATCACGGACTAGTAATCCGGAAACCACAGGTGAGCACACAACAACTGGTGCATGAAACACCAACTAGCGGGCCTAAAAAACACCTATAAACCCTTTATAAAGACGTGAACTGATCCAATCTCTTTAGTTTCAGTTTTCTTAAGAAGACAGCAACATGGCTGTCGAAACGTAAAACCGAATTACAATGATACGCGGCTTAAAACCAGGAAACCTTTTAACTTCTAAATAAATAACCGTTAAAACAATTTTTTCATCATTTCTTCATATGCTTTAAAATGACGTAAACTTTTTAAAATGCTATAAAAAATAAACCGTTATAGAGGTTTTTTTAAAACAAAAATAATAAAATTGTCATTTTATCAACCTTTCTTGATGGGCTTTAAAGAACCAAGTTATAGATGTTTTTTTGAACAAAAATAATAAAATTGTTATTCTTTGAACCTTTCTTTACAGACCAAGAGATCGAATTGGCTCCCATTTGGAAGAACATGTTTCGCAACACCGGTACATCACGGACTAGTAATCCGGAAACCACAGGTGAGCACACAACAACTGGTGCATGAAACACCAACTAGCGGGCCAAAAAACACCTATAAAGACTTTATAAAGACGTGAACTGATCCAATCTCTTTAGTTTCAGTTTTCTTACAGACCAAGCGATCGAATTAGCTCCCATTTGGAAGAACATGTTTCGCAACACCGGTACATCACGGACTAGTAATCCGGAAACCACAGGTGTGCACATAACAACTGGTGCATGAAATCACTCACCGGAACACCAACCAGCGGGCCAAAAACACCTATAAAGACTTTATAAAGACGTGAACTGATCCAATCTCTTTAGTTTCAGTTTTCTTACAGACCAAGGGTTCGAATTAGCTCCCATTTGGAAGAACATGTTTCGCAACACCGGTACATCACGGACTGGTAATCCGGAAACCACAGGTGTGCACATAACAACTGGTGCATGAAATCACTCACCGGAACACCAACCAGCGGGCCAAAAAACACCTATATAAAGACGTGAACCGATCCAATCTCTTTAGTTTCAGTTTTCTTAAGAAGACAGCAACATGGCTGTCGAAACGTAAAACCGAATTACAATGATACGCGGCTTAAAACCAGGAAACCTTTTAACTTCTAAATAAATAACCGTTAAAACAATTTTTTCATCATTTCTTCATATGCTTTAAAATGACGTAAACTTTTTAAAATGCTATAATAAATAACCCGTCATAGAGGTTTTTTAAAACAAAAATAATAAAATTGTCATTTTATCAACCTTTCTTGATGGGCTTTAAAGAACCAAGTTATAGATGTTTTTTTGAACAAAAATAATAAAATTGTTATACTTTTAACCTTTCTTTAAGTTATAGAGGTTTAATTTAAAACAAAAATATTAAAATCTTTATATTTTCAACCTTTCTCTTAATGTGCTTTAAAACGGTAAACTTTTTTAAAATGCGATAATAAAAAAACAAGATAGAGGTTTTTTTGAACAAAAATAATAAAATTGTTATTCTTTGAACCTTTCTTTACAGACCAAGAGATCGAATTGGCTCCCATTTGGAAGAACATGTTTCGCAACACCGGTACATCACGGACTAGTAATCCGGAAACCACAGGTGAGCACACAACAACTGGTGCATGAAATCACTCACCGGAACACCAACTAGCGGGACAAAAAACACCTATAAAGACTTTATAAAGACGTGAACTGATCCAATCTCTTTAGTTTCAGTTTTTTTACAGACCAAGGGATCGAATTAGCTCCCATTTGGAAGAACATGTTTCGCAACACCGGTACATCACGGACTAGTAATCCGGAAACCACAGGTGAGCACACAACAACTGGTGCATGAAATCACTCACCGGAACACCAACTAGCGGGCCAAAAAACACCTATAAAGACTTTATAAAGACGTGAACTGATCCAATCTCTTTAGTTTCAGTTTTCTTACAGACCAAGCGATCGAATTAGCTCCCATTTGGAAGAACATGTTTCGCAACACCGGTACATCACGGACTAGTAATCCGGAAACCACAGGTGAGCACACAACAACTGGTGCATAAAATCACTCACCGGAACACCAACCAGCGGGTCAAAAAACACCTAAAAGACTTTATAAAGACGTGAACTGATCCAATCTTTTTAGTTTCAGTTTTCTTACAGACCAAGGGTTCGAATTAGCTCCCATTTGGAAGAACATGTTTCGCAACACCGGTACATCACGGACTAGTAATCCGGAAACCACAGGTGAGCACACAACAACTGGTGCATGAAACACCAACTAGCGGGCCAAAAAACACCTATAAAGACTTTATAAAGACGTGAACTGATCCAATCTCTTTAGTTTCAGTTTTCTTACAGACCAAGCGATCGAATTGCTCCCATTTGGAAGAACATGTTTCGCAACACCGGTACATCACGGACTGGTAATCCGGAAACCACAGGTGTGCACATAACAACTGGTGCATGAAATCACTCACCGGAACACCAACCAGCGGGCCAAAAAACACCTATATAAAGACGTGAACCGATCCAATCTCTTTAGTTTCAGTTTTCTTAAGAAGACAGCAACATGGCTGTCGAAACGTAAAACCGAATTACAATGATACGCGGCTTAAAACCAGGAAACCTTTTAACTTCTAAATAAATAACCGTTAAAACAATTTTTTCATCATTTCTTCATATGCTTTAAAATGACGTAAACTTTTTAAAATGCTATAATAAATAACCCGTTATAGAGGTTTTTTTAAAACAAAAATAATAAAATTGTCATTTTATCAACCTTTCTTGATGGGCTTTAAAGAACCAAGTTACAGATGTTTTTTTGAACAAAAATAATAAAATTGTTATACTTTTAACCTTTCTTTAAGTTATAGAGGTTTAATTTAAAACAAAAATATTAAAATCTTTATATTTTCAACCTTTCTCTTAATGTGCTTTAAAACGGTAAACTTTTTTAAAATGCGATAATAAAAAACCAAGATAGAGGTTTTTTTGAACAAAAATAATAAAATTGTTATTCTTTGAACCTTTCTTTACAGACCAAGAGATCGAATTGGCTCCCATTTGGAAGAACATGTTTCGCAACACCGGTACATCACGGACTAGTAATCCGGAAACCACAGGTGAGCACACAACAACTGGTGCATGAAATCACTCACCGGAACACCAACTAGCGGGACAAAAAACACCTATAAAGACTTTATAAAGACGTGAACTGATCCAATCTCTTTAGTTTCAGTTTTTTTACAGACCAAGGGATCGAATTAGCTCCCATTTGGAAGAACATGTTTCGCAACACCGGTACATCACGGACTAGTAATCCGGAAACCACAGGTGTGCACATAACAACTGGTGCATGAAATCACTCACCGGAACACCAACCAGCGGGCCAAAAACACCTATAAAGACTTTATAAAGACGTGAACTGATCCAATCTTTTTAGTTTCAGTTTTCTTACAGACCAAGGGTTCGAATTAGCTCCCATTTGGAAGAACATGTTTCGCAACACCGGTACATCACGGACTAGTAATCCGGAAACCACAGGTGAGCACACAACAACTGGTGCATGAAACACCAACTAGCGGGCCAAAAAACACCTATAAAGACTTTATAAAGACGTGAACTGATCCAATCTCTTTAGTTTCAGTTTTCTTACAGACCAAGCGATCGAATTAGCTCCCATTTGGAAGAACATGTTTTGCAACACCGGTACATCACGGACTGGTAATCCGGAAACCACAGGTGTGCACATAACAACTGGTGCATGAAATCACTCACCGGAACACCAACCAGCGGGCCAAAAAACACCTATATAAAGACGTGAACCGATCCAATCTCTTTAGTTTCAGTTTTCTTAAGAAGACAGCAACATGGCTGTCGAAACGTAAAACCGAATTACAATGATACGCGGCTTAAAACCTTTTAACTTCTAAATAAATAACCGTTAAAACAATTTTTTCATCATTTCTTCATATGCTTTAAAATGACGTAAACTTTTTAAAATGCTATAATAAATAACCCGTTATAGAGGTTTTTTTAAAACAAAAATAATAAAATTGTCATTTTATCAACCTTTCTTGATGGGCTTTAAAGAACCAAGTTACAGATGTTTTTTTGAACAAAAATAATAAAATTGTTATACTTTTAACCTTTCTTTAAGTTATAGAGGTTTAATTTAAAACAAAAATATTAAAATCTTTATATTTTCAACCTTTCTCTTAATGTGCTTTAAAACGGTAAACTTTTTTAAAATGCGATAATAAAAAACCAAGATAGAGGTTTTTTTGAACAAAAATAATAAAATTGTTATTCTTTGAACCTTTCTTTACAGACCAAGAGATCGAATTGGCTCCCATTTGGAAGAACATGTTTCGCAACACCGGTACATCACGGACTAGTAATCCGGAAACCACAGGTGAGCACACAACAACTGGTGCATGAAATCACTCACCGGAACACCAACTAGCGGGACAAAAAACACCTATAAAGACTTTATAAAGACGTGAACTGATCCAATCTCTTTAGTTTCAGTTTTTTTACAGACCAAGGGATCGAATTAGCTCCCATTTGGAAGAACATGTTTCGCAACACCGGTACATCACGGACTAGTAATCCGGAAACCACAGGTGAGCACACAACAACTGGTGCATGAAATCACTCACCGGAACACCAACTAGCGGGCCAAAAAACACCTATAAAGACTTTATAAAGACGTGAACTGATCCAATCTCTTTAGTTTCAGTTTTCTTACAGACCAAGCGATCGAATTAGCTCCCATTTGGAAGAACATGTTTCGCAACACCGGTACATCACGGACTAGTAATCCGGAAACCACAGGTGAGCACACAACAACTGGTGCATGAAATCACTCACCGGAACACCAACTAGCGGGCCAAAAAACACCTATAAAGACTTTATAAAGACGTGAACTGATCCAATCTCTTTAGTTTCAGTTTTCTTACAGACCAAGCGATCGAATTAGCTCCCATTTGGAAGAACATGTTTCGCAACACCGGTACATCACGGACTAGTAATCCGGAAACCACAGGTGAGCACACAACAACTGGTGCATAAAATCACTCACCGGAACACCAACCAGCGGGTCAAAAAACACCTAAAAGACTTTATAAAGACGTGAACTGATCCAATCTTTTTAGTTTCAGTTTTCTTACAGATCAAGGGTTCGAATTAGCTCCCATTTGGAAGAACATGTTTCGCAACACCGGTACATCACGGACTAGTAATCCGGAAACCACAGGTGAGCACACAACAACTGGTGCATGAAATCACTCACCGGAACACCAACTAGCGGGACAAAAAACACCTATAAAGACTTTATAAAGACGTGAACTGATCCAATCTCTTTAGTTTCAGTTTTTTTACAGACCAAGGGATCGAATTAGCTCCCATTTGGAAGAACATGTTTCGCAACACCGGTACATCACTGACTAGTAATCCGGAAACCACAGGTGAGCACACAACAACTGGTGCATGAAATCACTCACCGGAACACCAACTAGCGGGCCAAAAAACACCTATAAAGACTTTATAAAGACGTGAACTGATCCAATCTCTTTAGTTTCAGTTTTCTTACAGACCAAGCGATCGAATTAGCTCCCATTTGGAAGAACATGTTTCGCAACACCGGTACATCACGGACTGGTAATCCGGAAACCACAGGTGTGCACATAACAACTGGTGCATGAAATCACTCACCGGAACACCAACCAGCGGGCCAAAAAACACCTATATAAAGACGTGAACCGATCCAATCTCTTTAGTTTCAGTTTTCTTAAGAAGACAGCAACATGGCTGTCGAAACGTAAAACCGAATTACAATGATACGCGGCTTAAAACCAGGAAACCTTTTAACTTCTAAATAAATAACCGTTAAAACAATTTTTTCATCATTTCTTCATATGCTTTAAAATGACGTAAACTTTTTAAAATGCTATAATAAATAACCCGTTATAGAGGTTTTTTTAAAACAAAAATAATAAAATTGTCATTTTATCAACCTTTCTTGATGGGCTTTAAAGAACCAAGTTACAGATGTTTTTTTGAACAAAAATAATAAAATTGTTATACTTTTAACCTTTCTTTAAGTTATAGAGGTTTAATTTAAAACAAAAATATTAAAATCTTTATATTTTCAACCTTTCTCTTAATGTGCTTTAAAACGGTAAACTTTTTTAAAATGCGATAATAAAAAACCAAGATAGAGGTTTTTTTGAACAAAAATAATAAAATTGTTATTCTTTGAACCTTTCTTTACAGACCAAGAGATCGAATTGGCTCCCATTTGGAAGAACATGTTTCGCAACACCGGTACATCACGGACTAGTAATCCGGAAACCACAGGTGAGCACACAACAACTGGTGCATGAAATCACTCACCGGAACACCAACTAGCGGGACAAAAAACACCTATAAAGACTTTATAAAGACGTGAACTGATCCAATCTCTTTAGTTTCAGTTTTTTTACAGACCAAGGGATCGAATTAGCTCCCATTTGGAAGAACATGTTTCGCAACACCGGTACATCACGGACTAGTAATCCGGAAACCACAGGTGAGCACACAACAACTGGTGCATGAAATCACTCACCGGAACACCAACTAGCGGGACAAAAAACACCTATAAAGACTTTATAAAGACGTGAACTGATCCAATCTCTTTAGTTTCAGTTTTTTTACAGACCAAGGGATCGAATTAGCTCCCATTTGGAAGAACATGTTTCGCAACACAGTACATCACGGACTAGTAATCCGGAAACCACAGGTGAGCACACAACAACTGGTGCATGAAATCACTCACCGGAACACCAACTAGCGGGCCAAAAAACACCTATAAAGACTTTATAAAGACGTGAACTGATCCAATCTCTTTAGTTTCAGTTTTCTTACAGACCAAGCGATCGAATTAGCTTCCATTTGGAAGAACATGTTTCGCAACACCGGTACATCACGGACTAGTAATCCGGAAACCACAGGTGAGCACACAACAACTGGTGCATAAAATCACTCACCGGAACACCAACCAGCGGGTCAAAAAACACCTAAAAGACTTTATAAAGACGTGAACTGATCCAATCTTTTTAGTTTCAGTTTTCTTACAGATCAAGGGTTCGAATTAGCTCCCATTTGGAAGAACATGTTTCGCAACACCGGTACATCACGGACTAGTAATCCGGAAACCACAGGTGAGCACACAACAACTGGTGCATGAAATCACTCACCGGAACACCAACTAGCGGGACAAAAAACACCTATAAAGACTTTATAAAGACGTGAACTGATCCAATCTCTTTAGTTTCAGTTTTTTTACAGACCAAGGGATCGAATTAGCTCCCATTTGGAAGAACATGTTTCGCAACACCGGTACATCACTGACTAGTAATCCGGAAACCACAGGTGAGCACACAACAACTGGTGCATGAAATCACTCACCGGAACACCAACTAGCGGGCCAAAAAACACCTATAAAGACTTTATAAAGACGTGAAATGATCCAATCTCTTTAGTTTCAGTTTTCTTACAGACCAAGCGATCGAATTAGCTCCCATTTGGAAGAACATGTTTCGCAACACCGGTACATCACGGACTGGTAATCCGGAAACCACAGGTGTGCACATAACAACTGGTGCATGAAATCACTCACCGGAACACCAACCAGCGGGCCAAAAAACACCTATATAAAGACGTGAACCGATCCAATCTCTTTAGTTTCAGTTTTCTTAAGAAGACAGCAACATGGCTGTCGAAACGTAAAACCAAATTACAATGATACGCGGCTTAAAACCAGGAAACCTTTTAACTTCTAAATAAATAACCGTTAAAACAATTTTTTCATCATTTCTTCATATGCTTTAAAATGACGTAAACTTTTTAAAATGCTATAATAAATAACCCGTTATAGAAGTTTTTTTAAAACAAAAATAATAAAATTGTCATTTTATCAACCTTTCTTGATGGGCTTTAAAGAACCAAGTTATAGATGTTTTTTTGAACAAAAATAATAAAATTGTTATACTTTTAACCTTTCTTTAAGTTATAGAGGTTTAATTTAAAACAAAAATATTAAAATCTTTATATTTTCAACCTTTCTCTTAATGTGCTTTAAAACGGTAAACTTTTTTAAAATGCGATAATAAAAAACCAAGATAGAGGTTTTTTGAACAAAAATAATAAAATTGTTATTCTTTGAACCTTTCTTTACAGACCAAGAGATCGAATTGGCTCCCATTTGGAAGAACATGTTTCGGAACACCGGTACATCACGGACTAGTAATTCGGAAACCACAGGTGAGCACACAACAACTGGTGCATAAAATCACTCACCGGAACACCAACTAGCGGGCCAAAAAACACCTATAAAGACTTTATAAAGACGTGAACTGATCCAATCTCTTTAGTTTCAGTTTTCTTACAGACCAAGGGATCGAATTAGCTCCCATTTGGAAGAACATGTTTCGCAACACCGGTACATCACGGACTAGTAATCCGGAAACCACAGGTGTGCACATAACAACTTGTGCATGAAATCACTCACCGGAACACCAACCAGCGGGCCAAAAACACCTATAAAGACTTTATAAAGACGTGAACTGATCCAATCTCTTTAGTTTCAGTTTTCTTACAGACCAAGGGATCGAATTAGCTCCCATTTGGAAGAACATGTTTCGCAACACCGGTACATCACGGACTAGTAATCCGGAAACCACAGGTGTGCACATAACAACTGGTGCATGAAATCACTCACCGGAACACCAACCAGCGGGCCAAAAACACCTATAAAGACTTTATAAAGACGTGAACTGATACAATCTCTTTAGTTTCAGTCTTCTTACAGACCAAGGGATCGAATTAGCTCCCATTTGGAAGAACATGTTTCGCAACACCGGTACATCACGGACTAGTAATCCGGAAACCACAGGTGAGCACACAATAACTGGTGCATGAAACACCAACTAGCGGGCCAAAAAACACCTATAAAGACTTTATAAAGACGTGAACTGATCCAATCTCTTTAGTTTCAGTTTTCTTACAGACCAAGCGATCGAATTGCTCCCATTTGGAAGAACATGTTTCGCAACACCGGTACATCACGGACTGGTAATCCGGAAACCACAGGTGTGCACATAACAACTGGTGCATGAAATCACTCATCGGAACACCAACCAGCGGGCCAAAAAACACTTATATAAAGACGTGAACCGATCCAATCTCTTTAGTTTCAGTTTTCTTAAGAAGACAGCAACATGGCTGTCGAAACGTAAAACCGAATTACAATGATACGCGGCTTAAAACCAGGAAACCTTTTAACTTCTAAATAAATAACCGTTAAAACAATTTTTTCATCATTTCTTCATATGCTTTAAAATGACGTAAACTTTTTAAAATGCTATAATAAATAACCCGTTATAGAGGTTTTTTTAAAACAAAAATAATAAAATTGTCATTTTATCAACCTTTCTTGATGGGCTTTAAAGAACCAAGTTACAGATGTTTTTTTGAACAAAAATAATAAAATTGTTATACTTTTAACCTTTCTTTAAGTTATAGAGGTTTAATTTAAAACAAAAATAAAAAATCTTTATATTTTCAACCTTTCTCTTAATGTGCTTTAAAACGGTAAACTTTTTTAAAATGCGATAATAAAAAACCAAGATAGAGGTTTTTTTGAACAAAAATAATAAAATTGTTATTCTTTGAACCTTTCTTTACAGACCAAGAGATCGAATTGGCTCCCATTTGGAAGAACATGTTTCGCAACACCGGTACATCACGGACTAGTAATCCGGAAACCACAGGTGAGCACACAACAACTGGTGCATGAAATCACTCACCGGAACACCAACTAGCGGGACAAAAAACACCTATAAAGACTTTATAAAGACGTGAACTGATCCAATCTCTTTAGTTTCAGTTTTTTTACAGACCAAGGGATCGAATTAGCTCCCATTTGGAAGAACATGTTTCGCAACACCGGTACATCACGGACTAGTAATCCGGAAACCACAGGTGTGCACATAACAACTGGTGCATGAAATCACTCACCGGAACACCAACCAGCGGGCCAAAAACACCTATAAAGACTTTATAAAGACGTGAACTGATCCAATCTTTTTAGTTTCAGTTTTCTTACAGACCAAGGGTTCGAATTAGCTCCCATTTGGAAGAACATGTTTCGCAACACCGGTACATCACGGACTAGTAATCCGGAAACCACAGGTGAGCACACAACAACTGGTGCATGAAACACCAACTAGCGGGCCAAAAAACACCTATAAAGACTTTATAAAGACGTGAACTGATCCAATCTCTTTAGTTTCAGTTTTCTTACAGACCAAGCGATCGAATTAGCTCCCATTTGGAAGAACATGTTTTGCAACACCGGTACATCACGGACTGGTAATCCGGAAACCACAGGTGTGCACATAACAACTGGTGCATGAAATCACTCACCGGAACACCAACCAGCGGGCCAAAAAACACCTATAAAGACTTTATAAAGACGTGAACTGATCCAATCTCTTTAGTTTCAGTTTTCTTACAGACCAAGCGATCAAATTAGCTCCCATTTGGAAGAACATGTTTCGCAACACCGGTACATCACGGACTAGTAATCCGGAAACCACAGGTGAGCACACAACAACTGGTGCATAAAATCACTCACCGGAACACCAACCAGCGGGTCAAAAAACACCTAAAAGACTTTATAAAGACGTGAACTGATCCAATCTTTTTAGTTTCAGTTTTCTTACAGATCAAGGGTTCGAATTAGCTCCCATTTGGAAGAACATGTTTCGCAACACCGGTACATCACGGACTAGTAATCCGGAAACCACAGGTGAGCACACAACAACTGGTGCATGAAATCACTCACCGGAACACCAACTAGCGGGACAAAAAACACCTATAAAGACTTTATAAAGACGTGAACTGATCCAATCTCTTTAGTTTCAGTTTTTTTACAGACCAAGGGATCGAATTAGCTCCCATTTGGAAGAACATGTTTCGCAACACCGGTACATCACTGACTAGTAATCCGGAAACCACAGGTGAGCACACAACAACTGGTGCATGAAATCACTCACCGGAACACCAACTAGCGGGCCAAAAAACACCTATAAAGACTTTATAAAGACGTGAACTGATCCAATCTCTTTAGTTTCAGTTTTCTTACAGACCAAGCGATCGAATTAGCTCCCATTTGGAAGAACATGTTTCGCAACACCGGTACATCACGGACTGGTAATCCGGAAACCACAGGTGTGCACATAACAACTGGTGCATGAAATCACTCACCGGAACACCAACCAGCGGGCCAAAAAACACCTATATAAAGACGTGAACCGATCCAATCTCTTTAGTTTCAGTTTTCTTAAGAAGACAGCAACATGGCTGTCGAAACGTAAAACCGAATTACAATGATAAGCGGCTTAAAACCAGGAAACCTTTTAACTTCTAAATAAATAACCGTTAAAACAATTTTTTCATCATTTCTTCATATGCTTTAAAATGACGTAAACTTTTTAAAATGCTATAATAAATAACCCGTTATAGAAGTTTTTTTAAAACAAAAATAATAAAATTGTCATTTTATCAACCTTTCTTGATGGGCTTTAAAGAACCAAGTTATAGATGTTTTTTTGAACAAAAATAATAAAATTGTTATACTTTTAACCTTTCTTTAAGTTATAGAGGTTTAATTTAAAACAAAAATATTAAAATCTTTATATTTTCAACCTTTCTCTTAATGTGCTTTAAAACGGTAAACTTTTTTAAAATGCGATAATAAAAAACCAAGATAGAGGTTTTTTGAACAAAAATAATAAAATTGTTATTCTTTGAACCTTTCTTTACAGACCAAGAGATCGAATTGGCTCCCATTTGGAAGAACATGTTTCGGAACACCGGTACATCACGGAAACCACAGGTGAGCACACAACAACTGGTGCATAAAATCACTCACCGGAACACCAACTAGCGGGCCAAAAAAAACCTATAAAGACTTTATAAAGACGTGAACTGATCCAATCTCTTTAGTTTCAGTTTTCTTACAGACCAAGGGATCGAATTAGCTCCCATTTGGAAGAACATGTTTCGCAACACCGGTACATCACGGACTAGTAATCCGGAAACCACAGGTGTGCACATAACAACTGGTGCATGAAATCACTCACCGGAACACCAACCAGCGGGCCAAAAACACCTATAAAGACTTTATAAAGACGTGAACTGATCCACTCTTTAGTTTCAGTCTTCTTACAGACCAAGGGATCGAATTAGCTCCCATTTGGAAGAACATGTTTCGCAACACCGGTACATCACGGACTAGTAATCCGGAAACCACAGGTGAGCACACAACAACTGGTGCATGAAACACCAACTAGCGGGCCAAAAAACACCTATAAAGACTTTATAAAGACGTGAACTGATCCAATCTCTTTAGTTTCAGTTTTCTTACAGACCAAGCGATCGAATTGCTCCCATTTGGAAGAACATGTTTCGCAACACCGGTACATCACGGACTGGTAATCCGGAAACCACAGGTGTGCACATAACAACTGGTGCATGAAATCACTCATCGGAACACCAACCAGCGGGCCAAAAAACACTTATATAAAGACGTGAACCGATCCAATCTCTTTAGTTTCAGTTTTCTTAAGAAGACAGCAACATGGCTGTCGAAACGTAAAACCGAATTACAATGATACGCGGCTTAAAACCAGGAAACCTTTTAACTTCTAAATAAATAACCGTTAAAACAATTTTTTCATCATTTCTTCATATGCTTTAAAATGACGTAAACTTTTTAAAATGCTATAATAAATAACCCGTTATAGAGGTTTTTTTAAAACAAAAATAATAAAATTGTCATTTTATCAACCTTTCTTGATGGGCTTTAAAGAACCAAGTTACAGATGTTTTTTTGAACAAAAATAATAAAATTGTTATACTTTTAACCTTTCTTTAAGTTATAGAGGTTTAATTTAAAACAAAAATATTAAAATCTTTATATTTTCAACCTTTCTCTTAATGTGCTTTAAAACGGTAAAATTTTTTAAAATGCGATAATAAAAAACCAAGATAGAGGTTTTTTTGAACAAAAATAATAAAATTGTTATTCTTTGAACCTTTCTTTACAGACCAAGAGATCGAATTGGCTCCCATTTGGAAGAACATGTTTCGCAACACCGGTACATCACGGACTAGTAATCCGGAAACCACAGGTGAGCACACAACAACTGGTGCATGAAATCACTCACCGGAACACCAACTAGCGGGACAAAAAACACCTATAAAGACTTTATAAAGACGTGAACTGATCCAATCTCTTTAGTTTCAGTTTTTTTACAGACCAAGGGATCGAATTAGCTCCCATTTGGAAGAACATGTTTCGCAACACCGGTACATCACGGACTAGTAATCCGGAAACCACAGGTGTGCACATAACAACTGGTGCATGAAATCACTCACCGGAACACCAACCAGCGGGCCAAAAACACCTATAAAGACTTTATAAAGACGTGAACTGATCCAATCTTTTTAGTTTCAGTTTTCTTACAGACCAAGGGTTCGAATTAGCTCCCATTTGGAAGAACATGTTTCGCAACACCGGTACATCACGGACTAGTAATCCGGAAACCACAGGTGAGCACACAACAACTGGTGCATGAAACACCAACTAGCGGGCCAAAAAACACCTATAAAGACTTTATAAAGACGTGAACTGATCCAATCTCTTTAGTTTCAGTTTTCTTACAGACCAAGCGATCGAATTAGCTCCCATTTGGAAGAACATGTTTTGCAACACCGGTACATCACGGACTGGTAATCCGGAAACCACAGGTGTGCACATAACAACTGGTGCATGAAATCACTCACCGGAACACCAACCAGCGGGCCAAAAAACACCTATAAAGACTTTATAAAGACGTGAACTGATCCAATCTCTTTAGTTTCAGTTTTCTTACAGACCAAGCGATCAAATTAGCTCCCATTTGGAAGAACATGTTTCGCAACACCGGTACATCACGGACTAGTAATCCGGAAACCACAGGTGAGCACACAACAACTGGTGCATAAAATCACTCACCGGAACACCAACCAGCGGGTCAAAAAACACCTAAAAGACTTTATAAAGACGTGAACTGATCCAATCTTTTTAGTTTCAGTTTTCTTACAGACCAAGGGTTCGAATTAGCTCCCATTTGGAAGAACATGTTTCGCAACACCGGTACATCACGGACTAGTAATCCGGAAACCACAGGTGAGCACACAACAACTGGTGCATGAAACACCAACTAGCGGGCCAAAAAACACCTATAAAGACTTTATAAAGACGTGAACTGATCCAATCTCTTTAGTTTCAGTTTTCTTACAGACCAAGCGATCGAATTAGCTCCCATTTGGAAGAACATGTTTCGCAACACCGGTACATCACGGACTGGTAATCCGGAAACCACAGGTGTGCACTTAACAACTGGTGCATGAAATCACTCACCGGAACACCAACCAGCGGGCCAAAAAACACCTATATAAAGACGTGAACCGATCCAATCTCTTTAGTTTCAGTTTTCTTAAGAAGACAGCAACATGGCTGTCGAAACGTAAAACCGAATTACAATGAAACGCGGCTTAAAACCAGGAAACCTTTTAACTTCTAAATAAATAACCGTTAAAACAATTTTTTCATCATTTCTTCATATGCTTTAAAATGACGTAAACTTTTTAAAATGCTATAATAAATAACCCGTTATAGAGGTTTTTTTAAAACAAAAATAATAAAATTGTCATTTTATCAACCTTTCTTGATGGGCTTTAAAGAACCAAGTTATAGATGTTTTTTTGAACAAAAATAATAAAATTGTTATACTTTTAACCTTTCTTTAAGTTATAGAGGTTTAATTTAAAACAAAAATATTAAAATCTTTATATTTTCAACCTTTCTTCTTAATGTGCTTTAAAACGGTAAACTTTTTTAAAATGCGATAATAAAAAACCAAGATAGAGGTTTTTTGAACAAAAATAATAAAATTGTTATTCTTTGAACCTTTCTTTACAGACCAAGAGATCGAATTGGCTCCCATTTGGAAGAACATGTTTCGCAACACCGGTACATCACGGACTAGTAATCCGGAAACCACAGGTGAGCACACAACAACTGGTGCATGAAATCACTCACCGGAACACCAACTAGCGGGACAAAAAACACCTATAAAGACTTTATAAAGACGTGAACTGATCCAATCTCTTTAGTTTCAGTTTTTTTACAGACCAAGGGATCGAATTAGCTCCCATTTGGAAGAACATGTTTCGCAACACAGTACATCACGGACTAGTAATCCGGAAACCACAGGTGAGCACACAACAACTGGTGCATGAAATCACTCACCGGAACACCAACTAGCGGGCCAAAAAACACCTATAAAGACTTTATAAAGACGTGAACTGATCCAATCTCTTTAGTTTCAGTTTTCTTACAGACCAAGCGATCGAATTAGCTCCCATTTGGAAGAACATGTTTCGCAACACCGGTACATCACGGACTAGTAATCCGGAAACCACAGGTGAGCACACAACAACTGGTGCATAAAATCACTCACCGGAACACCAACCAGCGGGTCAAAAAACACCTAAAAGACTTTATAAAGACGTGAACTGATCCAATCTTTTTAGTTTCAGTTTTCTTACAGATCAAGGGTTCGAATTAGCTCCCATTTGGAAGAACATGTTTCGCAACACCGGTACATCACGGACTAGTAATCCGGAAACCACAGGTGAGCACACAACAACTGGTGCATGAAATCACTCACCGGAACACCAACTAGCGGGACAAAAAACACCTATAAAGACTTTATAAAGACGTGAACTGATCCAATCTCTTTAGTTTCAGTTTTTTTACAGACCAAGGGATCGAATTAGCTCCCATTTGGAAGAACATGTTTCGCAACACCGGTACATCACTGACTAGTAATCCGGAAACCACAGGTGAGCACACAACAACTGGTGCATGAAATCACTCACCGGAACACCAACTAGCGGGCCAAAAAACACCTATAAAGACTTTATAAAGACGTGAACTGATCCAATCTCTTTAGTTTCAGTTTTCTTACAGACCAAGCGATCGAATTAGCTCCCATTTGGAAGAACATGTTTCGCAACACCGGTACATCACGGACTGGTAATCCGGAAACCACAGGTGTGCACATAACAACTGGTGCATGAAATCACTCACCGGAACACCAACCAGCGGGCCAAAAAACACCTATATAAAGACGTGAACCGATCCAATCTCTTTAGTTTCAGTTTTCTTAAGAAGACAGCAACATGGCTGTCGAAACGTAAAACCGAATTACAATGATAAGCGGCTTAAAACCAGGAAACCTTTTAACTTCTAAATAAATAACCGTTAAAACAATTTTTTCATCATTTCTTCATATGCTTTAAAATGACGTAAACTTTTTAAAATGCTATAATAAATAACCCGTTATAGAAGTTTTTTTAAAACAAAAATAATAAAATTGTCATTTTATCAACCTTTCTTGATGGGCTTTAAAGAACCAAGTTATAGATGTTTTTTTGAACAAAAATAATAAAATTGTTATACTTTTAACCTTTCTTTAAGTTATAGAGGTTTAATTTAAAACAAAAATATTAAAATCTTTATATTTTCAACCTTTCTCTTAATGTGCTTTAAAACGGTAAACTTTTTTAAAATGCGATAATAAAAAACCAAGATAGAGGTTTTTTGAACAAAAATAATAAAATTGTTATTCTTTGAACCTTTCTTTACAGACCAAGAGATCGAATTGGCTCCCATTTGGAAGAACATGTTTCGGAACACCGGTACATCACGGAAACCACAGGTGAGCACACAACAACTGGTGCATAAAATCACTCACCGGAACACCAACTAGCGGGCCAAAAAAAACCTATAAAGACTTTATAAAGACGTGAACTGATCCAATCTCTTTAGTTTCAGTTTTCTTACAGACCAAGGGATCGAATTAGCTCCCATTTGGAAGAACATGTTTCGCAACACCGGTACATCACGGACTAGTAATCCGGAAACCACAGGTGTGCACATAACAACTGGTGCATGAAATCACTCACCGGAACACCAACCAGCGGGCCAAAAACACCTATAAAGACTTTATAAAGACGTGAACTGATCCAATCTCTTTAGTTTCAGTCTTCTTACAGACCAAGGGATCGAATTAGCTCCCATTTGGAAGAACATGTTTCGCAACACCGGTACATCACGGACTAGTAATCCGGAAACCACAGGTGAGCACACAACAACTGGTGCATGAAACACCAACTAGCGGGCCAAAAAACACCTATAAAGACTTTATAAAGACGTGAACTGATCCAATCTCTTTAGTTTCAGTTTTCTTACAGACCAAGCGATCGAATTGCTCCCATTTGGAAGAACATGTTTCGCAACACCGGTACATCACGGACTGGTAATCCGGAAACCACAGGTGTGCACATAACAACTGGTGCATGAAATCACTCATCGGAACACCAACCAGCGGGCCAAAAAACACTTATATAAAGACGTGAACCGATCCAATCTCTTTAGTTTCAGTTTTCTTAAGAAGACAGCAACATGGCTGTCGAAACGTAAAACCGAATTACAATGATACGCGGCTTAAAACCAGGAAACCTTTTAACTTCTAAATAAATAACCGTTAAAACAATTTTTTCATCATTTCTTCATATGCTTTAAAATGACGTAAACTTTTTAAAATGCTATAATAAATAACCCGTTATAGAGGTTTTTTTAAAACAAAAATAATAAAATTGTCATTTTATCAACCTTTCTTGATGGGCTTTAAAGAACCAAGTTACAGATGTTTTTTTGAACAAAAATAATAAAATTGTTATACTTTTAACCTTTCTTTAAGTTATAGAGGTTTAATTTAAAACAAAAATATTAAAATCTTTATATTTTCAACCTTTCTCTTAATGTGCTTTAAAACGGTAAAATTTTTTAAAATGCGATAATAAAAAACCAAGATAGAGGTTTTTTTGAACAAAAATAATAAAATTGTTATTCTTTGAACCTTTCTTTACAGACCAAGAGATCGAATTGGCTCCCATTTGGAAGAACATGTTTCGCAACACCGGTACATCACGGACTAGTAATCCGGAAACCACAGGTGAGCACACAACAACTGGTGCATGAAATCACTCACCGGAACACCAACTAGCGGGACAAAAAACACCTATAAAGACTTTATAAAGACGTGAACTGATCCAATCTCTTTAGTTTCAGTTTTTTTACAGACCAAGGGATCGAATTAGCTCCCATTTGGAAGAACATGTTTCGCAACACCGGTACATCACGGACTAGTAATCCGGAAACCACAGGTGTGCACATAACAACTGGTGCATGAAATCACTCACCGGAACACCAACCAGCGGGCCAAAAACACCTATAAAGACTTTATAAAGACGTGAACTGATCCAATCTTTTTAGTTTCAGTTTTCTTACAGACCAAGGGTTCGAATTAGCTCCCATTTGGAAGAACATGTTTCGCAACACCGGTACATCACGGACTAGTAATCCGGAAACCACAGGTGAGCACACAACAACTGGTGCATGAAACACCAACTAGCGGGCCAAAAAACACCTATAAAGACTTTATAAAGACGTGAACTGATCCAATCTCTTTAGTTTCAGTTTTCTTACAGACCAAGCGATCGAATTAGCTCCCATTTGGAAGAACATGTTTTGCAACACCGGTACATCACGGACTGGTAATCCGGAAACCACAGGTGTGCACATAACAACTGGTGCATGAAATCACTCACCGGAACACCAACCAGCGGGCCAAAAAACACCTATATAAAGACGTGAACCGATCCAATCTCTTTAGTTTCAGTTTTCTTAAGAAGACAGCAACATGGCTGTCGAAACGTAAAACCGAATTACAATGATACGCGGCTTAAAACCTTTTAACTTCTAAATAAATAACCGTTAAAACAATTTTTTCATCATTTCTTCATATGCTTTAAAATGACGTAAACTTTTTAAAATGCTATAATAAATAACCCGTTATAGAGGTTTTTTTAAAACAAAAATAATAAAATTGTCATTTTATCAACCTTTCTTGATGGGCTTTAAAGAACCAAGTTACAGATGTTTTTTTGAACAAAAATAATAAAATTGTTATTCTTTGAACCTTTTACAGACCAAGAGATCGAATTGGCTCCCATTTGGAAGAACATGTTTCGCAACACCGGTACATCACGGACTAGTAATCCGGAAACCACAGGTGAGCACACAACAACTGGTGCATGAAATCACTCACCGGAACACCAACTAGCGGGCCAAAAAACACCTATAAAGACTTTATAAAGACGTGAACTGATCCAATCTCTTTAGTTTCAGTTTTCTTACAGACCAAGCGATCGAATTAGCTCCCATTTGGAAGAACATGTTTCGCAACACCGGTACATCACGGACTAGTAATCCGGAAACCACAGGTGAGCACACAACAACTGGTGCATAAAATCACTCACCGGAACACCAACCAGCGGGTCAAAAAACACCTAAAAGACTTTATTAAGACGTGAACTGATCCAATCTTTTTAGTTTCAGTTTTCTTACAGACCAAGGGATCGAATTAGCTCCCATTTGGAAGAACATGTTTCGCAACACCGGTACATCACGGACTAGTAATCCGGAAACCACAGGTGAGCACACAACAACTGGTGCATAAAATCACTCACCGGAACACCAACTAGCGGGCCAAAAAACACCTATAAAGACTTTATAAAGACGTGAACTGATCCAATCTCTTTAGTTTCAGTTTTCTTACAGACCAAGCGATCGAATTAGCTCCCATTTGGAAGAACATGTTTCGCAACACCGGTACATCACGGACTAGTAATCCGGAAACCACAGGTGAGCACACAACAACTGGTGCATAAAATCACTCACCGGAACACCAACCAGCGGGTCAAAAAACACCTAAAAGACTTTATAAAGACGTGAACTGATCCAATCTTTTTAGTTTCAGTTTTCTTACAGACCAAGGGTTCGAATTAGCTCCCATTTGGAAGAACATGTTTCGCAACACCGGTACATCACGGACTAGTAATCCGGAAACCACAGGTGAGCACACAACAACTGGTGCATGAAATCACTCGCCGGAACACCAACTAGCGGGACAAAAAACACCTATAAAGACTTTATAAAGACGTGAACTGATCCAATCTCTTTAGTTTCAGTTTTTTTACAGACCAAGGGATCGAATTAGCTCCCATTTGGAAGAACATGTTTCGCAACACCGGTCCATCACGGACTAGTAATCCGGAAACCACAGGTGTGCACATAACAACTGGTGCATGAAATCACTCACCGGAACACCAACCAGCGGGCCAAAAACACCTATAAAGACTTTATAAAGACGTGAACTGATCCAATCTTTTTAGTTTCAGTTTTCTTACAGACCAAGGGTTCGAATTAGCTCCCATTTGGAAGAACATGTTTCGCAACACCGGTACATCACGGACTAGTAATCCGGAAACCACAGGTGAGCACACAACAACTGGTGCATGAAACACCAACTAGCGGGCCAAAAAACACCTATAAAGACTTTATAAAGACGTGAACTGATACAGTACATCACGGACTGGTAATCCGGAAACCACAGGTGTGCACATAACAACTGGTGCATGAAATCACTCACCGGAACACCAACCAGCGGGCCAAAAAACACCTATATAAAGACGTGAACCGATCCAATCTCTTTAGTTTCAGTTTTCTTAAGAAGACAGCAACATGGCTATCGAAACGTAAAACCGAATTACAATGATACGCGGCTTAAAACCTTTTAACTTCTAAATAAATAACCGTTAAAACAATTTTTTCATCATTTCTTCATATGCTTTAAAATGACGTAAACTTTTTAAAATGCTATAATAAATAACCCGTTATAGAGGTTTTTTTAAAACAAAAATAATAAAATTGTCATTTTATCAACCTTTCTTGATGGGCTTTAAAGAACCAAGTTACAGATGTTTTTTTGAACAAAAATAATAAAATTGTTATACTTTTAACCTTTCTTTAAGTTATAGAGGTTTAATTTAAAACAAAAATATTAAAATCTTTATATTTTCAACCTTTCTCTTAATGTGCTTTAAAACGGTAAACTTTTTTAAAATGCGATAATAAAAAACCAAGATAGAGGTTTTTTTGAACAAAAATAATAAAATTGTTATTCTTTGAACCTTTCTTTACAGACCAAGAGATCGAATTGGCTCCCATTTGGAAGAACATGTTTCGCAACACCGGTACATCACGGACTAGTAATCCGGAAACCACAGGTGAGCACACAACAACTGGTGCATGAAATCACTCACCGGAACACCAACTAGCGGGACAAAAAACACCTATAAAGACTTTATAAAGACGTGAACTGATCCAATCTCTTTAGTTTCAGTTTTTTTACAGACCAAGGGATCGAATTAGCTCCCATTTGGAAGAACATGTTTCGCAACACCGGTACATCACGGACTAGTAATCCGGAAACCACAGGTGAGCACACAACAACTGGTGCATGAAATCACTCACCGGAACACCAACTAGCGGGCCAAAAAACACCTATAAAGACTTTATAAAGACGTGAACTGATCCAATCTCTTTAGTTTCAGTTTTCTTACAGACCAAGCGATCGAATTAGCTCCCATTTGGAAGAACATGTTTCGCAACACCGGTACATCACGGACTAGTAATCCGGAAACCACAGGTGAGCACACAACAACTGGTGCATGAAATCACTCACCGGAACACCAACTAGCGGGCCAAAAAACACCTATAAAGACTTTATAAAGACGTGAACTGATCCAATCTCTTTAGTTTCAGTTTTCTTACAGACCAAGCGATCAAATTAGCTCCCATTTGGAAGAACATGTTTCGCAACACCGGTACATCACGGACTAGTAATCCGGAAACCACAGGTGAGCACACAACAACTGGTGCATAAAATCACTCACCGGAACACCAACCAGCGGGTCAAAAAACACCTAAAAGACTTTATAAAGACGTGAACTGATCCAATCTTTTTAGTTTCAGTTTTCTTACAGACCAAGGGTTCGAATTAGCTCCCATTTGGAAGAACATGTTTCGCAACACCGGTACATCACGGACTAGTAATCCGGAAACCACAGGTGAGCACACAACAACTGGTGCATGAAACACCAACTAGCGGGCCAAAAAACACCTATAAAGACTTTATAAAGACGTGAACTGATCCAATCTCTTTAGTTTCAGTTTTCTTACAGACCAAGCGATCGAATTAGCTCCCATTTGGAAGAACATGTTTCGCAACACCGGTACATCACGGACTGGTAATCCGGAAACCACAGGTGTGCACTTAACAACTGGTGCATGAAATCACTCACCGGAACACCAACCAGCGGGCCAAAAAACACCTATATAAAGACGTGAACCGATCCAATCTCTTTAGTTTCAGTTTTCTTAAGAAGACAGCAACATGGCTGTCGAAACGTAAAACCGAATTACAATGAAACGCGGCTTAAAACCAGGAAACCTTTTAACTTCTAAATAAATAACCGTTAAAACAATTTTTTCATCATTTCTTCATATGCTTTAAAATGACGTAAACTTTTTAAAATGCTATAATAAATAACCCGTTATAGAGGTTTTTTTAAAACAAAAATAATAAAATTGTCATTTTATCAACCTTTCTTGATGGGCTTTAAAGAACCAAGTTATAGATGTTTTTTTGAACAAAAATAATAAAATTGTTATACTTTTAACCTTTCTTTAAGTTATAGAGGTTTAATTTAAAACAAAAATATTAAAATCTTTATATTTTCAACCTTTCTTCTTAATGTGCTTTAAAACGGTAAACTTTTTTAAAATGCGATAATAAAAAACCAAGATAGAGGTTTTTTGAACAAAAATAATAAAATTGTTATTCTTTGAACCTTTCTTTACAGACCAAGAGATCGAATTGGCTCCCATTTGGAAGAACATGTTTCGGAACACCGGTACATCACGGAAACCACAGGTGAGCACACAACAACTGGTGCATGAAACACCAACTAGCGGGCCAAAAAACACCTATAAAGACTTTATAAAGACGTGAACTGATCCAATCTCTTTAGTTTCAGTTTTTTTACAGACCAAGGGATCGAATTAGCTCCCATTTGGAAGAACATGTTTCGCAACACCGGTACATCACGGACTAGTAATCCGGAAACCACAGGTGTGCACATAACAACTGGTGCATGAAATCACTCACCGGAACACCAACCAGCGGGCCAAAAAACACCTATATAAAGACGTGAACCGATCCAATCTCTTTAGTTTCAGTTTTCTTAAGAAGACAGCAACATGGCTGTCGAAACGTAAAACCGAATTACAATGATACGCGGCTTAAAACCTTTTAACTTCTAAATAAATAACCGTTAAAACAATTTTTTCATCATTTCTTCATATGCTTTAAAATGACGTAAACTTTTTAAAATGCTATAATAAATAACCCGTTATAGAGGTTTTTTTAAAACAAAAATAATAAAATTGTCATTTTATCAACCTTTCTTGATGGGCTTTAAAGAACCAAGTTACAGATGTTTTTTTGAACAAAAATAATAAAATTGTTATACTTTTAACCTTTCTTTAAGTTATAGAGGTTTAATTTAAAACAAAAATATTAAAATCTTTATATTTTCAACCTTTCTCTTAATGTGCTTTAAAACGGTAAACTTTTTTAAAATGCGATAATAAAAAACCAAGATAGAGGTTTTTTTGAACAAAAATAATAAAATTGTTATTCTTTGAACCTTTCTTTACAGACCAAGAGATCGAATTGGCTCCCATTTGGAAGAACATGTTTCGCAACACCGGTACATCACGGACTAGTAATCCGGAAACCACAGGTGAGCACACAACAACTGGTGCATGAAATCACTCACCGGAACACCAACTAGCGGGACAAAAAACACCTATAAAGACTTTATAAAGACGTGAACTGATCCAATCTCTTTAGTTTCAGTTTTTTTACAGACCAAGGGATCGAATTAGCTCCCATTTGGAAGAACATGTTTCGCAACACCGGTACATCACGGACTAGTAATCCGGAAACCACAGGTGAGCACACAACAACTGGTGCATGAAATCACTCACCGGAACACCAACTAGCGGGCCAAAAAACACCTATAAAGACTTTATAAAGACGTGAACTGATCCAATCTCTTTAGTTTCAGTTTTCTTACAGACCAAGCGATCGAATTAGCTCCCATTTGGAAGAACATGTTTCGCAACACCGGTACATCACGGACTAGTAATCCGGAAACCACAGGTGAGCACACAACAACTGGTGCATAAAATCACTCACCGGAACACCAACCAGCGGGTCAAAAAACACCTAAAAGACTTTATAAAGACGTGAACTGATCCAATCTTTTTAGTTTCAGTTTTCTTACAGATCAAGGGTTCGAATTAGCTCCCATTTGGAAGAACATGTTTCGCAACACCGGTACATCACGGACTAGTAATCCGGAAACCACAGGTGAGCACACAACAACTGGTGCATGAAATCACTCACCGGAACACCAACTAGCGGGACAAAAAACACCTATAAAGACTTTATAAAGACGTGAACTGATCCAATCAGCGGGCCAAAAAACACCTATAAAGACTTTATAAAGACGTGAACTGATCCAATCTCTTTAGTTTCAGTTTTCTTACAGACCAAGCGATCGAATTAGCTCCCATTTGGAAGAACATGTTTCGCAACACCGGTACATCACGGACTAGTAATCCGGAAACCACAGGTGAGCACACAACAACTGGTGCATAAAATCACTCACCGGAACACCAACCAGCGGGTCAAAAAACACCTAAAAGACTTTATAAAGACGTGAACTGATCCAATCTTTTTAGTTTCAGTTTTCTTACAGACCAAGGGTTCGAATTAGCTCCCATTTGGAAGAACATGTTTCGCAACACCGGTACATCACGGACTAGTAATCCGGAAACCACAGGTGAGCACACAACAACTGGTGCATGAAACACCAACTAGCGGGCCAAAAAACACCTATAAAGACTTTATAAAGACGTGAACTGATCCAATCTCTTTAGTTTCAGTTTTCTTACAGACCAAGCGATCGAATTAGCTCCCATTTGGAAGAACATGTTTCGCAACACCGGTACATCACGGACTGGTAATCCGGAAACCACAGGTGTGCACTTAACAACTGGTGCATGAAATCACTCACCGGAACACCAACCAGCGGGCCAAAAAACACCTATATAAAGACGTGAACCGATCCAATCTCTTTAGTTTCAGTTTTCTTAAGAAGACAGCAACATGGCTGTCGAAACGTAAAACCGAATTACAATGATACGCGGCTTAAAACCAGGAAACCTTTTAACTTCTAAATAAATAACCGTTAAAACAATTTTTTCATCATTTCTTCATATGCTTTAAAATGACGTAAACTTTTTAAAATGCTATAATAAATAACCCGTTATAGAGGTTTTTTTAAAACAAAAATAATAAAATTGTCATTTTATCAACCTTTCTTGATGGGCTTTAAAGAACCAAGTTATAGATGTTTTTTTGAACAAAAATAATAAAATTGTTATACTTTTAACCTTTCTTTAAGTTATAGAGGTTTAATTTAAAACAAAAATATTAAAATCTTTATATTTTCAACCTTTCTCTTAATGTGCTTTAAAACGGTAAACTTTTTTAAAATGCGATAATAAAAAACCAAGATAGAGGTTTTTTGAACAAAAATAATAAAATTGTTATTCTTTGAACCTTTCTTTACAGACCAAGAGATCGAATTGGCTCCCATTTGGAAGAACATGTTTCGCAACACCGGTACATCACGGACTAGTAATCCGGAAACCACAGGTGAGCACACAACAACTGGTGCATGAAATCACTCACCGGAACACCAACTAGCGGGACAAAAAACACCTATAAAGACTTTATAAAGACGTGAACTGATCCAATCTCTTTAGTTTCAGTTTTTTTACAGACCAAGGGATCGAATTAGCTCCCATTTGGAAGAACATGTTTCGCAACACCGGTACATCACGGACTAGTAATCCGGAAACCACAGGTGAGCACACAACAACTGGTGCATGAAATCACTCACCGGAACACCAACTAGCGGGCCAAAAAACACCTATAAAGACTTTATAAAGACGTGAACTGATCCAATCTCTTTAGTTTCAGTTTTCTTACAGACCAAGCGATCGAATTAGCTCCCATTTGGAAGAACATGTTTCGCAACACCGGTACATCACGGACTAGTAATCCGGAAACCACAGGTGAGCACACAACAACTGGTGCATGAAATCACTCACCGGAACACCAACTAGCGGGCCAAAAAACACCTATAAAGACTTTATAAAGACGTGAACTGATCCAATCTCTTTAGTTTCAGTTTTCTTACAGACCAAGCGATCAAATTAGCTCCCATTTGGAAGAACATGTTTCGCAACACCGGTACATCACGGACTAGTAATCCGGAAACCACAGGTGAGCACACAACAACTGGTGCATAAAATCACTCACCGGAACACCAACCAGCGGGTCAAAAAACACCTAAAAGACTTTATAAAGACGTGAACTGATCCAATCTTTTTAGTTTCAGTTTTCTTACAGACCAAGGGTTCGAATTAGCTCCCATTTGGAAGAACATGTTTCGCAACACCGGTACATCACGGACTAGTAATCCGGAAACCACAGGTGAGCACACAACAACTGGTGCATGAAACACCAACTAGCGGGCCAAAAAACACCTATAAAGACTTTATAAAGACGTGAACTGATCCAATCTCTTTAGTTTCAGTTTTCTTACAGACCAAGCGATCGAATTAGCTCCCATTTGGAAGAACATGTTTCGCAACACCGGTACATCACGGACTGGTAATCCGGAAACCACAGGTGTGCACTTAACAACTGGTGCATGAAATCACTCACCGGAACACCAACCAGCGGGCCAAAAAACACCTATATAAAGACGTGAACCGATCCAATCTCTTTAGTTTCAGTTTTCTTAAGAAGACAGCAACATGGCTGTCGAAACGTAAAACCGAATTACAATGAAACGCGGCTTAAAACCAGGAAACCTTTTAACTTCTAAATAAATAACCGTTAAAACAATTTTTTCATCATTTCTTCATATGCTTTAAAATGACGTAAACTTTTTAAAATGCTATAATAAATAACCCGTTATAGAGGTTTTTTTAAAACAAAAATAATAAAATTGTCATTTTATCAACCTTTCTTGATGGGCTTTAAAGAACCAAGTTATAGATGTTTTTTTGAACAAAAATAATAAAATTGTTATACTTTTAACCTTTCTTTAAGTTATAGAGGTTTAATTTAAAACAAAAATATTAAAATCTTTATATTTTCAACCTTTCTTCTTAATGTGCTTTAAAACGGTAAACTTTTTTAAAATGCGATAATAAAAAACCAAGATAGAGGTTTTTTGAACAAAAATAATAAAATTGTTATTCTTTGAACCTTTCTTTACAGACCAAGAGATCGAATTGGCTCCCATTTGGAAGAACATGTTTCGCAACACCGGTACATCACGGACTAGTAATCCGGAAACCACAGGTGAGCACACAACAACTGGTGCATGAAATCACTCACCGGAACACCAACTAGCGGGACAAAAAACACCTATAAAGACTTTATAAAGACGTGAACTGATCCAATCTCTTTAGTTTCAGTTTTTTTACAGACCAAGGGATCGAATTAGCTCCCATTTGGAAGAACATGTTTCGCAACACAGTACATCACGGACTAGTAATCCGGAAACCACAGGTGAGCACACAACAACTGGTGCATGAAATCACTCACCGGAACACCAACTAGCGGGCCAAAAAACACCTATAAAGACTTTATAAAGACGTGAACTGATCCAATCTCTTTAGTTTCAGTTTTCTTACAGACCAAGCGATCGAATTAGCTCCCATTTGGAAGAACATGTTTCGCAACACCGGTACATCACGGACTAGTAATCCGGAAACCACAGGTGAGCACACAACAACTGGTGCATAAAATCACTCACCGGAACACCAACCAGCGGGTCAAAAAACACCTAAAAGACTTTATAAAGACGTGAACTGATCCAATCTTTTTAGTTTCAGTTTTCTTACAGATCAAGGGTTCGAATTAGCTCCCATTTGGAAGAACATGTTTCGCAACACCGGTACATCACGGACTAGTAATCCGGAAACCACAGGTGAGCACACAACAACTGGTGCATGAAATCACTCACCGGAACACCAACTAGCGGGACAAAAAACACCTATAAAGACTTTATAAAGACGTGAACTGATCCAATCTCTTTAGTTTCAGTTTTTTTACAGACCAAGGGATCGAATTAGCTCCCATTTGGAAGAACATGTTTCGCAACACCGGTACATCACTGACTAGTAATCCGGAAACCACAGGTGAGCACACAACAACTGGTGCATGAAATCACTCACCGGAACACCAACTAGCGGGCCAAAAAACACCTATAAAGACTTTATAAAGACGTGAACTGATCCAATCTCTTTAGTTTCAGTTTTCTTACAGACCAAGCGATCGAATTAGCTCCCATTTGGAAGAACATGTTTCGCAACACCGGTACATCACGGACTGGTAATCCGGAAACCACAGGTGTGCACATAACAACTGGTGCATGAAATCACTCACCGGAACACCAACCAGCGGGCCAAAAAACACCTATATAAAGACGTGAACCGATCCAATCTCTTTAGTTTCAGTTTTCTTAAGAAGACAGCAACATGGCTGTCGAAACGTAAAACCGAATTACAATGATAAGCGGCTTAAAACCAGGAAACCTTTTAACTTCTAAATAAATAACCGTTAAAACAATTTTTTCATCATTTCTTCATATGCTTTAAAATGACGTAAACTTTTTAAAATGCTATAATAAATAACCCGTTATAGAAGTTTTTTTAAAACAAAAATAATAAAATTGTCATTTTATCAACCTTTCTTGATGGGCTTTAAAGAACCAAGTTATAGATGTTTTTTTGAACAAAAATAATAAAATTGTTATACTTTTAACCTTTCTTTAAGTTATAGAGGTTTAATTTAAAACAAAAATATTAAAATCTTTATATTTTCAACCTTTCTCTTAATGTGCTTTAAAACGGTAAACTTTTTTAAAATGCGATAATAAAAAACCAAGATAGAGGTTTTTTGAACAAAAATAATAAAATTGTTATTCTTTGAACCTTTCTTTACAGACCAAGAGATCGAATTGGCTCCCATTTGGAAGAACATGTTTCGGAACACCGGTACATCACGGAAACCACAGGTGAGCACACAACAACTGGTGCATGAAACACCAACTAGCGGGCCAAAAAACACCTATAAAGACTTTATAAAGACGTGAACTGATCCAATCTCTTTAGTTTCAGTTTTTTTACAGACCAAGGGATCGAATTAGCTCCCATTTGGAAGAACATGTTTCGCAACACCGGTACATCACGGACTAGTAATCCGGAAACCACAGGTGTGCACATAACAACTGGTGCATGAAATCACTCACCGGAACACCAACCAGCGGGCCAAAAACACCTATAAAGACTTTATAAAGACGTGAACTGATCCAATCTCTTTAGTTTCAGTTTTTTTACAGACCAAGGGATCGAATTAGCTCCCATTTGGAAGAACATGTTTCGCAACACCGGTACATCACGGACTAGTAATCCGGAAACCACAGGTGTGCACATAACAACTGGTGCATGAAATCACTCACCGGAACACCAACCAGCGGGCCAAAAACACCTATAAAGACTTTATAAAGACGTGAACTGATCCAATCTTTTTAGTTTCAGTTTTCTTACAGACCAAGGGTTCGAATTAGCTCCCATTTGGAAGAACATGTTTCGCAACACCGGTACATCACGGACTAGTAATCCGGAAACCACAGGTGAGCACACAACAACTGGTGCATGAAACACCAACTAGCGGGCCAAAAAACACCTATAAAGAC
Organism: Brassicogethes aeneus; assembly: GCA_921294245.1. Classification (NCBI taxonomy): domain Eukaryota; kingdom Metazoa; phylum Arthropoda; class Insecta; order Coleoptera; family Nitidulidae; genus Brassicogethes; species Brassicogethes aeneus. The sequence goes on from OV121133.1 coordinate 46,957,824, forward strand.
TTTATAAAGACGTGAACTGATCCAATCTCTTTAGTTTCAGTTTTCTTACAGACCAAGCGATCGAATTAGCTCCCATTTGGAAGAACATGTTTCGCAACACCGGTACATCACGGACTGGTAATCCGGAAACCACAGGTGTGCACATAACAACTGGTGCATGAAATCACTCACCGGAACACCAACCAGCGGGCCAAAAAACACCTATATAAAGACGTGAACCGATCCAATCTCTTTAGTTTCAGTTTTCTTAAGAAGACAGCAACATGGCTGTCGAAACGTAAAACCGAATTACAATGATACGCGGCTTAAAACCTTTTAACTTCTAAATAAATAACCGTTAAAACAATTTTTTCATCATTTCTTCATATGCTTTAAAATGACGTAAACTTTTTAAAATGCTATAATAAATAACCCGTTATAGAGGTTTTTTTAAAACAAAAATAATAAAATTGTCATTTTATCAACCTTTCTTGATGGGCTTTAAAGAACCAAGTTACAGATGTTTTTTTGAACAAAAATAATAAAATTGTTATACTTTTAACCTTTCTTTAAGTTATAGAGGTTTAATTTAAAACAAAAATATTAAAATCTTTATATTTTCAACCTTTCTCTTAATGTGCTTTAAAACGGTAAACTTTTTTAAAATGCGATAATAAAAAACCAAGATAGAGGTTTTTTTGAACAAAAATAATAAAATTGTTATTCTTTGAACCTTTCTTTACAGACCAAGAGATCGAATTGGCTCCCATTTGGAAGAACATGTTTCGCAACACCGGTACATCACGGACTAGTAATCCGGAAACCACAGGTGAGCACACAACAACTGGTGCATGAAATCACTCACCGGAACACCAACTAGCGGGACAAAAAACACCTATAAAGACTTTATAAAGACGTGAACTGATCCAATCTCTTTAGTTTCAGTTTTTTTACAGACCAAGGGATCGAATTAGCTCCCATTTGGAAGAACATGTTTCGCAACACCGGTACATCACGGACTAGTAATCCGGAAACCACAGGTGAGCACACAACAACTGGTGCATGAAATCACTCACCGGAACACCAACTAGCGGGCCAAAAAACACCTATAAAGACTTTATAAAGACGTGAACTGATCCAATCTCTTTAGTTTCAGTTTTCTTACAGACCAAGCGATCGAATTAGCTCCCATTTGGAAGAACATGTTTCGCAACACCGGTACATCACGGACTAGTAATCCGGAAACCACAGGTGAGCACACAACAACTGGTGCATAAAATCACTCACCGGAACACCAACCAGCGGGTCAAAAAACACCTAAAAGACTTTATAAAGACGTGAACTGATCCAATCTTTTTAGTTTCAGTTTTCTTACAGATCAAGGGTTCGAATTAGCTCCCATTTGGAAGAACATGTTTCGCAACACCGGTACATCACGGACTAGTAATCCGGAAACCACAGGTGAGCACACAACAACTGGTGCATGAAATCACTCACCGGAACACCAACTAGCGGGACAAAAAACACCTATAAAGACTTTATAAAGACGTGAACTGATCCAATCAGCGGGCCAAAAAACACCTATAAAGACTTTATAAAGACGTGAACTGATCCAATCTCTTTAGTTTCAGTTTTCTTACAGACCAAGCGATCGAATTAGCTCCCATTTGGAAGAACATGTTTCGCAACACCGGTACATCACGGACTAGTAATCCGGAAACCACAGGTGAGCACACAACAACTGGTGCATAAAATCACTCACCGGAACACCAACCAGCGGGTCAAAAAACACCTAAAAGACTTTATAAAGACGTGAACTGATCCAATCTTTTTAGTTTCAGTTTTCTTACAGACCAAGGGTTCGAATTAGCTCCCATTTGGAAGAACATGTTTCGCAACACCGGTACATCACGGACTAGTAATCCGGAAACCACAGGTGAGCACACAACAACTGGTGCATGAAACACCAACTAGCGGGCCAAAAAACACCTATAAAGACTTTATAAAGACGTGAACTGATCCAATCTCTTTAGTTTCAGTTTTCTTACAGACCAAGCGATCGAATTAGCTCCCATTTGGAAGAACATGTTTCGCAACACCGGTACATCACGGACTGGTAATCCGGAAACCACAGGTGTGCACTTAACAACTGGTGCATGAAATCACTCACCGGAACACCAACCAGCGGGCCAAAAAACACCTATATAAAGACGTGAACCGATCCAATCTCTTTAGTTTCAGTTTTCTTAAGAAGACAGCAACATGGCTGTCGAAACGTAAAACCGAATTACAATGATACGCGGCTTAAAACCAGGAAACCTTTTAACTTCTAAATAAATAACCGTTAAAACAATTTTTTCATCATTTCTTCATATGCTTTAAAATGACGTAAACTTTTTAAAATGCTATAATAAATAACCCGTTATAGAGGTTTTTTTAAAACAAAAATAATAAAATTGTCATTTTATCAACCTTTCTTGATGGGCTTTAAAGAACCAAGTTATAGATGTTTTTTTGAACAAAAATAATAAAATTGTTATACTTTTAACCTTTCTTTAAGTTATAGAGGTTTAATTTAAAACAAAAATATTAAAATCTTTATATTTTCAACCTTTCTCTTAATGTGCTTTAAAACGGTAAACTTTTTTAAAATGCGATAATAAAAAACCAAGATAGAGGTTTTTTGAACAAAAATAATAAAATTGTTATTCTTTGAACCTTTCTTTACAGACCAAGAGATCGAATTGGCTCCCATTTGGAAGAACATGTTTCGCAACACCGGTACATCACGGACTAGTAATCCGGAAACCACAGGTGAGCACACAACAACTGGTGCATGAAATCACTCACCGGAACACCAACTAGCGGGACAAAAAACACCTATAAAGACTTTATAAAGACGTGAACTGATCCAATCTCTTTAGTTTCAGTTTTTTTACAGACCAAGGGATCGAATTAGCTCCCATTTGGAAGAACATGTTTCGCAACACCGGTACATCACGGACTAGTAATCCGGAAACCACAGGTGTGCACATAACAACTGGTGCATGAAATCACTCACCGGAACACCAACCAGCGGGCCAAAAACACCTATAAAGACTTTATAAAGACGTGAACTGATCCAATCTTTTTAGTTTCAGTTTTCTTACAGACCAAGGGTTCGAATTAGCTCCCATTTGGAAGAACATGTTTCGCAACACCGGTACATCACGGACTAGTAATCCGGAAACCACAGGTGAGCACACAACAACTGGTGCATGAAACACCAACTAGCGGGCCAAAAAACACCTATAAAGACTTTATAAAGACGTGAACTGATCCAATCTCTTTAGTTTCAGTTTTCTTACAGACCAAGCGATCGAATTAGCTCCCATTTGGAAGAACATGTTTTGCAACACCGGTACATCACGGACTGGTAATCCGGAAACCACAGGTGTGCACATAACAACTGGTGCATGAAATCACTCACCGGAACACCAACCAGCGGGCCAAAAAACACCTATATAAAGACGTGAACCGATCCAATCTCTTTAGTTTCAGTTTTCTTAAGAAGACAGCAACATGGCTGTCGAAACGGAAAACCGAATTACAATGATACGCGGCTTAAAACCTTTTAACTTCTAAATAAATAACCGTTAAAACAATTTTTTCATCATTTCTTCATATGCTTTAAAATGACGTAAACTTTTTAAAATGCTATAATAAATAACCCGTTATAGAGGTTTTTTTAAAACAAAAATAATAAAATTGTCATTTTATCAACCTTTCTTGATGGGCTTTAAAGAACCAAGTTACAGATGTTTTTTTGAACAAAAATAATAAAATTGTTATACTTTTAACCTTTCTTTAAGTTATAGAGGTTTAATTTAAAACAAAAATATTAAAATCTTTATATTTTCAACCTTTCTCTTAATGTGCTTTAAAACGGTAAACTTTTTTAAAATGCGATAATAAAAAACCAAGATAGAGGTTTTTTTGAACAAAAATAATAAAATTGTTATTCTTTGAACCTTTCTTTACAGACCAAGAGATCGAATTGGCTCCCATTTGGAAGAACATGTTTCGCAACACCGGTACATCACGGACTAGTAATCCGGAAACCACAGGTGAGCACACAACAACTGGTGCATGAAATCACTCACCGGAACACCAACTAGCGGGACAAAAAACACCTATAAAGACTTTATAAAGACGTGAACTGATCCAATCTCTTTAGTTTCAGTTTTTTTACAGACCAAGGGATCGAATTAGCTCCCATTTGGAAGAACATGTTTCGCAACACCGGTACATCACGGACTAGTAATCCGGAAACCACAGGTGAGCACACAACAACTGGTGCATGAAATCACTCACCGGAACACCAACTAGCGGGCCAAAAAACACCTATAAAGACTTTATAAAGACGTGAACTGATCCAATCTCTTTAGTTTCAGTTTTCTTACAGACCAAGCGATCGAATTAGCTCCCATTTGGAAGAACATGTTTCGCAACACCGGTACATCACGGACTAGTAATCCGGAAACCACAGGTGAGCACACAACAACTGGTGCATAAAATCACTCACCGGAACACCAACCAGCGGGTCAAAAAACACCTAAAAGACTTTATAAAGACGTGAACTGATCCAATCTTTTTAGTTTCAGTTTTCTTACAGATCAAGGGTTCGAATTAGCTCCCATTTGGAAGAACATGTTTCGCAACACCGGTACATCACGGACTAGTAATCCGGAAACCACAGGTGAGCACACAACAACTGGTGCATGAAATCACTCACCGGAACACCAACTAGCGGGACAAAAAACACCTATAAAGACTTTATAAAGACGTGAACTGATCCAATCTCTTTAGTTTCAGTTTTTTTACAGACCAAGGGATCGAATTAGCTCCCATTTGGAAGAACATGTTTCGCAACACCGGTACATCACGGACTAGTAATCCGGAAACCACAGGTGAGCACACAACAACTGGTGCATGAAATCACTCACCGGAACACCAACTAGCGGGCCAAAAAACACCTATAAAGACTTTATAAAGACGTGAACTGATCCAATCTCTTTAGTTTCAGTTTTCTTACAGACCAAGCGATCGAATTAGCTCCCATTTGGAAGAACATGTTTCGCAACACCGGTACATCACGGACTAGTAATCCGGAAACCACAGGTGAGCACACAACAACTGGTGCATAAAATCACTCACCGGAACACCAACCAGCGGGTCAAAAAACACCTAAAAGACTTTATAAAGACGTGAACTGATCCAATCTTTTTAGTTTCAGTTTTCTTACAGACCAAGGGTTCGAATTAGCTCCCATTTGGAAGAACATGTTTCGCAACACCGGTACATCACGGACTAGTAATCCGGAAACCACAGGTGAGCACACAACAACTGGTGCATGAAACACCAACTAGCGGGCCAAAAAACACCTATAAAGACTTTATAAAGACGTGAACTGATCCAATCTCTTTAGTTTCAGTTTTCTTACAGACCAAGCGATCGAATTAGCTCCCATTTGGAAGAACATGTTTCGCAACACCGGTACATCACGGACTGGTAATCCAGAAACCACAGGTGTGCACTTAACAACTGGTGCATGAAATCACTCACCGGAACACCAACCAGCGGGCCAAAAAACACCTATATAAAGACGTGAACCGATCCAATCTCTTTAGTTTCAGTTTTCTTAAGAAGACAGCAACATGGCTGTCGAAACGTAAAACCGAATTACAATGATACGCGGCTTAAAACCAGGAAACCTTTTAACTTCTAAATAAATAACCGTTAAAACAATTTTTTCATCATTTCTTCATATGCTTTAAAATGACGTAAACTTTTTAAAATGCTATAATAAATAACCCGTTATAGAGGTTTTTTTAAAACAAAAATAATAAAATTGTCATTTTATCAACCTTTCTTGATGGGCTTTAAAGAACCAAGTTATAGATGTTTTTTTGAACAAAAATAATAAAATTGTTATACTTTTAACCTTTCTTTAAGTTATAGAGGTTTAATTTAAAACAAAAATATTAAAATCTTTATATTTTCAACCTTTCTCTTAATGTGCTTTAAAACGGTAAACTTTTTTAAAATGCGATAATAAAAAACCAAGATAGAGGTTTTTTGAACAAAAATAATAAAATTGTTATTCTTTGAACCTTTCTTTACAGACCAAGAGATCGAATTGGCTCCCATTTGGAAGAACATGTTTCGCAACACCGGTACATCACGGACTAGTAATCCGGAAACCACAGGTGAGCACACAACAACTGGTGCATGAAATCACTCACCGGAACACCAACTAGCGGGACAAAAAACACCTATAAAGACTTTATAAAGACGTGAACTGATCCAATCTCTTTAGTTTCAGTTTTTTTACAGACCAAGGGATCGAATTAGCTCCCATTTGGAAGAACATGTTTCGCAACACCGGTACATCACGGACTAGTAATCCGGAAACCACAGGTGTGCACATAACAACTGGTGCATGAAATCACTCACCGGAACACCAACCAGCGGGCCAAAAACACCTATAAAGACTTTATAAAGACGTGAACTGATCCAATCTTTTTAGTTTCAGTTTTCTTACAGACCAAGGGTTCGAATTAGCTCCCATTTGGAAGAACATGTTTCGCAACACCGGTACATCACGGACTAGTAATCCGGAAACCACAGGTGAGCACACAACAACTGGTGCATGAAACACCAACTAGCGGGCCAAAAAACACCTATAAAGACTTTATAAAGACGTGAACTGATCCAATCTCTTTAGTTTCAGTTTTCTTACAGACCAAGCGATCGAATTAGCTCCCATTTGGAAGAACATGTTTTGCAACACCGGTACATCACGGACTGGTAATCCGGAAACCACAGGTGTGCACATAACAACTGGTGCATGAAATCACTCACCGGAACACCAACCAGCGGGCCAAAAAACACCTATATAAAGACGTGAACCGATCCAATCTCTTTAGTTTCAGTTTTCTTAAGAAGACAGCAACATGGCTGTCGAAACGTAAAACCGAATTACAATGATACGCGGCTTAAAACCTTTTAACTTCTAAATAAATAACCGTTAAAACAATTTTTTCATCATTTCTTCATATGCTTTAAAATGACGTAAACTTTTTAAAATGCTATAATAAATAACCCGTTATAGAGGTTTTTTTAAAACAAAAATAATAAAATTGTCATTTTATCAACCTTTCTTGATGGGCTTTAAAGAACCAAGTTACAGATGTTTTTTTGAACAAAAATAATAAAATTGTTATACTTTTAACCTTTCTTTAAGTTATAGAGGTTTAATTTAAAACAAAAATATTAAAATCTTTATATTTTCAACCTTTCTCTTAATGTGCTTTAAAACGGTAAACTTTTTTAAAATGCGATAATAAAAAACCAAGATAGAGGTTTTTTTGAACAAAAATAATAAAATTGTTATTCTTTGAACCTTTCTTTACAGACCAAGAGATCGAATTGGCTCCCATTTGGAAGAACATGTTTCGCAACACCGGTACATCACGGACTAGTAATCCGGAAACCACAGGTGAGCACACAACAACTGGTGCATGAAATCACTCACCGGAACACCAACTAGCGGGACAAAAAACACCTATAAAGACTTTATAAAGACGTGAACTGATCCAATCTCTTTAGTTTCAGTTTTTTTACAGACCAAGGGATCGAATTAGCTCCCATTTGGAAGAACATGTTTCGCAACACCGGTACATCACGGACTAGTAATCCGGAAACCACAGGTGAGCACACAACAACTGGTGCATGAAATCACTCACCGGAACACCAACTAGCGGGCCAAAAAACACCTATAAAGACTTTATAAAGACGTGAACTGATCCAATCTCTTTAGTTTCAGTTTTCTTACAGACCAAGCGATCGAATTAGCTCCCATTTGGAAGAACATGTTTCGCAACACCGGTACATCACGGACTAGTAATCCGGAAACCACAGGTGAGCACACAACAACTGGTGCATAAAATCACTCACCGGAACACCAACCAGCGGGTCAAAAAACACCTAAAAGACTTTATAAAGACGTGAACTGATCCAATCTTTTTAGTTTCAGTTTTCTTACAGATCAAGGGTTCGAATTAGCTCCCATTTGGAAGAACATGTTTCGCAACACCGGTACATCACGGACTAGTAATCCGGAAACCACAGGTGAGCACACAACAACTGGTGCATGAAATCACTCACCGGAACACCAACTAGCGGGACAAAAAACACCTATAAAGACTTTATAAAGACGTGAACTGATCCAATCTCTTTAGTTTCAGTTTTTTTACAGACCAAGGGATCGAATTAGCTCCCATTTGGAAGAACATGTTTCGCAACACCGGTACATCACGGACTAGTAATCCGGAAACCACAGGTGAGCACACAACAACTGGTGCATGAAACACCAACTAGCGGGCCAAAAAACACCTAAAGACTTTATAAAGACGTGAACTGATCCAATCTCTTTAGTTTCAGTTTTCTTACAGACCAAGCGATCGAATTAGCTCCCATTTGGAAGAACATGTTTCGCAACACCGGTACATCACGGACTGGTAATCCGGAAACCACAGGTGTGCACTTAACAACTGGTGCATGAAATCACTCACCGGAACACCAACCAGCGGGCCAAAAAACACCTATATAAAGACGTGAACCGATCCAATCTCTTTAGTTTCAGTTTTCTTAAGAAGACAGCAACATGGCTGTCGAAACGTAAAACCGAATTACAATGAAACGCGGCTTAAAACCAGGAAACCTTTTAACTTCTAAATAAATAACCGTTAAAACAATTTTTTCATCATTTCTTCATATGCTTTAAAATGACGTAAACTTTTTAAAATGCTATAATAAATAACCCGTTATAGAGGTTTTTTTAAAACAAAAATAATAAAATTGTCATTTTATCAACCTTTCTTGATGGGCTTTAAAGAACCAAGTTATAGATGTTTTTTTGAACAAAAATAATAAAATTGTTATACTTTTAACCTTTCTTTAAGTTATAGAGGTTTAATTTAAAACAAAAATATTAAAATCTTTATATTTTCAACCTTTCTTCTTAATGTGCTTTTAAACGGTAAACTTTTTTAAAATGCGATAATAAAAAACCAAGATAGAGGTTTTTTGAACAAAAATAATAAAATTGTTATTCTTTGAACCTTTCTTTACAGACCAAGAGATCGAATTGGCTCCCATTTGGAAGAACATGTTTCGCAACACCGGTACATCACGGACTAGTAATCCGGAAACCACAGGTGAGCACACAACAACTGGTGCATGAAATCACTCACCGGAACACCAACTAGCGGGACAAAAAACACCTATAAAGACTCTATAAGCACACAACAACTGGTGCATGAAATCACTCACCGGAACACCAACTAGCGGGCCAAAAAACACCTATAAAGACTTTATAAAGACGTGAACTGATCCAATCTCTTTAGTTTCAGTTTTCTTACAGACCAAGCGATCGAATTAGCTCCCATTTGGAAGAACATGTTTCGCAACACCGGTACATCACGGACTAGTAATCCGGAAACCACAGGTGAGCACACAACAACTGGTGCATACAATCACTCACCGGAACACCAACCAGCGGGTCAAAAAACACCTAAAAGACTTTATAAAGACGTGAACTGATCCAATCTTTTTAGTTTCAGTTTTCTTACAGATCAAGGGATCGAATTAGCTCCCATTTGGAAGAACATGTTTCGCAACACAGTACATCACGGACTAGTAATCCGGAAACCACAGGTGAGCACACAACAACTGGTGCATGAAATCACTCACCGGAACACCAACTAGCGGGCCAAAAAACACCTATAAAGACTTTATAAAGACGTGAACTGATCCAATCTCTTTAGTTTCAGTTTTCTTACAGACCAAGCGATCGAATTAGCTCCCATTTGGAAGAACATGTTTCGCAACACCGGTACATCACGGACTAGTAATCCGGAAACCACAGGTGAGCACACAACAACTGGTGCATACAATCACTCACCGGAACACCAACCAGCGGGCCAAAAAACACCTATATAAAGACGTGAACCGATCCAATCTCTTTAGTTTCAGTTTTCTTAAGAAGACAGCAACATGGCTGTCGAAACGTAAAACCGAATTACAATGATAAGCGGCTTAAAACCAGGAAACCTTTTAACTTCTAAATAAATAACCGTTAAAACAATTTTTTCATCATTTCTTCATATGCTTTAAAATGACGTAAACTTTTTAAAATGCTATAATAAATAACCCGTTATAGAAGTTTTTTTAAAACAAAAATAATAAAATTGTCATTTTATCAACCTTTCTTGATGGGCTTTAAAGAACCAAGTTATAGATGTTTTTTTGAACAAAAATAATAAAATTGTTATACTTTTAACCTTTCTTTAAGTTATAGAGGTTTAATTTAAAACAAAAATATTAAAATCTTTATATTTTCAACCTTTCTCTTAATGTGCTTTAAAACGGTAAACTTTTTTAAAATGCGATAATAAAAAACCAAGATAGAGGTTTTTTGAACAAAAATAATAAAATTGTTATTCTTTGAACCTTTCTTTACAGACCAAGAGATCGAATTGGCTCCCATTTGGAAGAACATGTTTCGCAACACCGGTACATCACGGACTAGTAATCCGGAAACCACAGGTGAGCACACAACAACTGGTGCATGAAATCACTCACCGGAACACCAACTAGCGGGACAAAAAACACCTATAAAGACTTTATAAAGACGTGAACTGATCCAATCTCTTTAGTTTCAGTTTTTTTACAGACCAAGGGATCGAATTAGCTCCCATTTGGAAGAACATGTTTCGCAACACCGGTACATCACGGACTAGTAATCCGGAAACCACAGGTGTGCACATAACAACTGGTGCATGAAATCACTCACCGGAACACCAACCAGCGGGCCAAAAACACCTATAAAGACTTTATAAAGACGTGAACTGATCCAATCTTTTTAGTTTCAGTTTTCTTACAGACCAAGGGTTCGAATTAGCTCCCATTTGGAAGAACATGTTTCGCAACACCGGTACATCACGGACTAGTAATCCGGAAACCACAGGTGAGCACACAACAACTGGTGCATGAAACACCAACTAGCGGGCCAAAAAACACCTATAAAGACTTTATAAAGACGTGAACTGATCCAATCTCTTTAGTTTCAGTTTTCTTACAGACCAAGCGATCGAATTAGCTCCCATTTGGAAGAACATGTTTTGCAACACCGGTACATCACGGACTGGTAATCCGGAAACCACAGGTGTGCACATAACAACTGGTGCATGAAATCACTCACCGGAACACCAACCAGCGGGCCAAAAAACACCTATATAAAGACGTGAACCGATCCAATCTCTTTAGTTTCAGTTTTCTTAAGAAGACAGCAACATGGCTGTCGAAACGTAAAACCGAATTACAATGATACGCGGCTTAAAACCTTTTAACTTCTAAATAAATAACCGTTAAAACAATTTTTTCATCATTTCTTCATATGCTTTAAAATGACGTAAACTTTTTAAAATGCTATAATAAATAACCCGTTATAGAGGTTTTTTTAAAACAAAAATAATAAAATTGTCATTTTATCAACCTTTCTTGATGGGCTTTAAAGAACCAAGTTACAGATGTTTTTTTGAACAAAAATAATAAAATTGTTATACTTTTAACCTTTCTTTAAGTTATAGAGGTTTAATTTAAAACAAAAATATTAAAATCTTTATATTTTCAACCTTTCTCTTAATGTGCTTTAAAACGGTAAACTTTTTTAAAATGCGATAATAAAAAACCAAGATAGAGGTTTTTTTGAACAAAAATAATAAAATTGTTATTCTTTGAACCTTTCTTTACAGACCAAGAGATCGAATTGGCTCCCATTTGGAAGAACATGTTTCGCAACACCGGTACATCACGGACTAGTAATCCGGAAACCACAGGTGAGCACACAACAACTGGTGCATGAAATCACTCACCGGAACACCAACTAGCGGGACAAAAAACACCTATAAAGACTTTATAAAGACGTGAACTGATCCAATCTCTTTAGTTTCAGTTTTTTTACAGACCAAGGGATCGAATTAGCTCCCATTTGGAAGAACATGTTTCGCAACACCGGTACATCACGGACTAGTAATCCGGAAACAACAGGTGAGCACACAACAACTGGTGCATGAAATCACTCACCGGAACACCAACTAGCGGGCCAAAAAACACCTATAAAGACTTTATAAAGACGTGAACTGATCCAATCTCTTTAGTTTCAGTTTTCTTACAGACCAAGCGATCGAATTAGCTCCCATTTGGAAGAACATGTTTCGCAACACCGGTACATCACGGACTAGTAATCCGGAAACCACAGGTGAGCACACAACAACTGGTGCATAAAATCACTCACCGGAACACCAACCAGCGGGTCAAAAAACACCTAAAAGACTTTATAAAGACGTGAACTGATCCAATCTTTTTAGTTTCAGTTTTCTTACAGATCAAGGGTTCGAATTAGCTCCCATTTGGAAGAACATGTTTCGCAACACCGGTACATCACGGACTAGTAATCCGGAAACCACAGGTGAGCACACAACAACTGGTGCATGAAATCACTCACCGGAACACCAACTAGCGGGACAAAAAACACCTATAAAGACTTTATAAAGACGTGAACTGATCCAATCTCTTTAGTTTCAGTTTTTTTACAGACCAAGGGATCGAATTAGCTCCCATTTGGAAGAACATGTTTCGCAACACCGGTACATCACGGACTAGTAATCCGGAAACCACAGGTGAGCACACAACAACTGGTGCATGAAACACCAACTAGCGGGCCAAAAAACACCTAAAGACTTTATAAAGACGTGAACTGATCCAATCTCTTTAGTTTCAGTTTTCTTACAGACCAAGCGATCGAATTAGCTCCCATTTGGAAGAACATGTTTCGCAACACCGGTACATCACGGACTGGTAATCCGGAAACCACAGGTGTGCACTTAACAACTGGTGCATGAAATCACTCACCGGAACACCAACCAGCGGGCCAAAAAACACCTATATAAAGACGTGAACCGATCCAATCTCTTTAGTTTCAGTTTTCTTAAGAAGACAGCAACATGGCTGTCGAAACGTAAAACCGCATTACAATGAAACGCGGCTTAAAACCAGGAAACCTTTTAACTTCTAAATAAATAACCGTTAAAACAATTTTTTCATCATTTCTTCATATGCTTTAAAATGACGTAAACTTTTTAAAATGCTATAATAAATAACCCGTTATAGAGGTTTTTTTAAAACAAAAATAATAAAATTGTCATTTTATCAACCTTTCTTGATGGGCTTTAAAGAACCAAGTTATAGATGTTTTTTTGAACAAAAATAATAAAATTGTTATACTTTTAACCTTTCTTTAAGTTATAGAGGTTTAATTTAAAACAAAAATATTAAAATCTTTATATTTTCAACCTTTCTTCTTAATGTGCTTTTAAACGGTAAACTTTTTTAAAATGCGATAATAAAAAACCAAGATAGAGGTTTTTTGAACAAAAATAATAAAATTGTTATTCTTTGAACCTTTCTTTACAGACCAAGAGATCGAATTGGCTCCCATTTGGAAGAACATGTTTCGCAACACCGGTACATCACGGACTAGTAATCCGGAAACCACAGGTGAGCACACAACAACTGGTGCATGAAATCACTCACCGGAACACCAACTAGCGGGACAAAAAACACCTATAAAGACTCTATAAGCACACAACAACTGGTGCATGAAATCACTCACCGGAACACCAACTAGCGGGCCAAAAAACACCTATAAAGACTTTATAAAGACGTGAACTGATCCAATCTCTTTAGTTTCAGTTTTCTTACAGACCAAGCGATCGAATTAGCTCCCATTTGGAAGAACATGTTTCGCAACACCGGTACATCACGGACTAGTAATCCGGAAACCACAGGTGAGCACACAACAACTGGTGCATACAATCACTCACCGGAACACCAACCAGCGGGTCAAAAAACACCTAAAAGACTTTATAAAGACGTGAACTGATCCAATCTTTTTAGTTTCAGTTTTCTTACAGATCAAGGGATCGAATTAGCTCCCATTTGGAAGAACATGTTTCGCAACACAGTACATCACGGACTAGTAATCCGGAAACCACAGGTGAGCACACAACAACTGGTGCATGAAATCACTCACCGGAACACCAACTAGCGGGCCAAAAAACACCTATAAAGACTTTATAAAGACGTGAACTGATCCAATCTCTTTAGTTTCAGTTTTCTTACAGACCAAGCGATCGAATTAGCTCCCATTTGGAAGAACATGTTTCGCAACACCGGTACATCACGGACTAGTAATCCGGAAACCACAGGTGAGCACACAACAACTGGTGCATACAATCACTCACCGGAACACCAACCAGCGGGCCAAAAAACACCTATATAAAGACGTGAACCGATCCAATCTCTTTAGTTTCAGTTTTCTTAAGAAGACAGCAACATGGCTGTCGAAACGTAAAACCGAATTACAATGATAAGCGGCTTAAAACCAGGAAACCTTTTAACTTCTAAATAAATAACCGTTAAAACAATTTTTTCATCATTTCTTCATATGCTTTAAAATGACGTAAACTTTTTAAAATGCTATAATAAATAACCCGTTATAGAAGTTTTTTTAAAACAAAAATAATAAAATTGTCATTTTATCAACCTTTCTTGATGGGCTTTAAAGAACCAAGTTATAGATGTTTTTTTGAACAAAAATAATAAAATTGTTATACTTTTAACCTTTCTTTAAGTTATAGAGGTTTAATTTAAAACAAAAATATTAAAATCTTTATATTTTCAACCTTTCTCTTAATGTGCTTTAAAACGGTAAACTTTTTTAAAATGCGATAATAAAAAACCAAGATAGAGGTTTTTTGAACAAAAATAATAAAATTGTTATTCTTTGAACCTTTCTTTACAGACCAAGAGATCGAATTGGCTCCCATTTGGAAGAACATGTTTCGGAACACCGGTACATCACGGACTAGTAATCCGGAAACTACAGGTGAGCACACAACAACTGGTGCATAAAATCACTCACCGGAACACCAACTAGCGGGCCAAAAAACACCTATAAAGACTTTATAAAGACGTGAACTGATCCAATCTCTTTAGTTTCAGTTTTCTTACAGACCAAGGGATCGAATTAGCTCCCATTTGGAAGAACATGTTTCGCAACACCGGTACATCACGGACTAGTAATCCGGAAACCACAGGTGTGCACATAACAACTGGTGCATGAAATCACTCACCGGAACACCAACCAGCGGGCCAAAAACACCTATAAAGACTTTATAAAGACGTGAACTGATCCAATCTCTTTAGTTTCAGTCTTCTTACAGACCAAGGGATCGAATTAGCTCCCATTTGGAAGAACATGTTTCGCAACACCGGTACATCACGGACTAGTAATCCGGAAACCACAGGTGAGCACACAATAACTGGTGCATGAAACACCAACTAGCGGGCCAAAAAACACCTATAAAGACTTTATAAAGACGTGAACTGATCCAATCTCTTTAGTTTCAGTTTTCTTACAGACCAAGCGATCGAATTGCTCCCATTTGGAAGAACATGTTTCGCAACACCGGTACATCACGGACTGGTAATCCGGAAACCACAGGTGTGCACATAACAACTGGTGCATGAAATCACTCATCGGAACACCAACCAGCGGGCCAAAAAACACTTATATAAAGACGTGAACCGATCCAATCTCTTTAGTTTCAGTTTTCTTAAGAAGACAGCAACATGGCTGTCGAAACGTAAAACCGAATTACAATGATACGCGGCTTAAAACCAGGAAACCTTTTAACTTCTAAATAAATAACCGTTAAAACAATTTTTTCATCATTTCTTCATATGCTTTAAAATGACGTAAACTTTTTAAAATGCTATAATAAATAACCCGTTATAGAGGTTTTTTTAAAACAAAAATAATAAAATTGTCATTTTATCAACCTTTCTTGATGGGCTTTAAAGAACCAAGTTACAGATGTTTTTTTGAACAAAAATAATAAAATTGTTATACTTTTAACCTTTCTTTAAGTTATAGAGGTTTAATTTAAAACAAAAATAAAAAATCTTTATATTTTCAACCTTTCTCTTAATGTGCTTTAAAACGGTAAACTTTTTTAAAATGCGATAATAAAAAACCAAGATAGAGGTTTTTTTGAACAAAAATAATAAAATTGTTATTCTTTGAACCTTTCTTTACAGACCAAGAGATCGAATTGGCTCCCATTTGGAAGAACATGTTTCGCAACACCGGTACATCACGGACTAGTAATCCGGAAACCACAGGTGAGCACACAACAACTGGTGCATGAAATCACTCACCGGAACACCAACTAGCGGGACAAAAAACACCTATAAAGACTTTATAAAGACGTGAACTGATCCAATCTCTTTAGTTTCAGTTTTTTTACAGACCAAGGGATCGAATTAGCTCCCATTTGGAAGAACATGTTTCGCAACACCGGTACATCACGGACTAGTAATCCGGAAACCACAGGTGTGCACATAACAACTGGTGCATGAAATCACTCACCGGAACACCAACCAGCGGGCCAAAAACACCTATAAAGACTTTATAAAGACGTGAACTGATCCAATCTTTTTAGTTTCAGTTTTCTTACAGACCAAGGGTTCGAATTAGCTCCCATTTGGAAGAACATGTTTCGCAACACCGGTACATCACGGACTAGTAATCCGGAAACCACAGGTGAGCACACAACAACTGGTGCCACATATCAGAGTGCGTGCCAAAAAACACCTATAAAGACTTTATAAAGACGTGAACTGATCCAATCTCTTTAGTTTCAGTTTTCTTACAGACCAAGCGATCGAATTAGCTCCCATTTGGAAGAACATGTTTTGCAACACCGGTACATCACGGACTGGTAATCCGGAAACCACAGGTGTGCACATAACAACTGGTGCATGAAATCACTCACCGGAACACCAACCAGCGGGCCAAAAAACACCTATATAAAGACGTGAACCGATCCAATCTCTTTAGTTTCAGTTTTCTTAAGAAGACAGCAACATGGCTGTCGAAACGTAAAACCGAATTACAATGATACGCGGCTTAAAACCTTTTAACTTCTAAATAAATAACCGTTTAAAACAATTTTTTCATCATTTCTTCATATGCTTTAAAATGACGTAAACTTTTTAAAATGCTATAATAAATAACCCGTTATAGAGGTTTTTTTAAAACAAAAATAATAAAATTGTCATTTTATCAACCTTTCTTGATGGGCTTTAAAGAACCAAGTTACAGATGTTTTTTTGAACAAAAATAATAAAATTGTTATACTTTTAACCTTTCTTTAAGTTATAGAGGTTTAATTTAAAACAAAAATATTAAAATCTTTATATTTTCAACCTTTCTCTTAATGTGCTTTTAAAACGGTAAACTTTTTTAAAATGCGATAATAAAAAACCAAGATAGAGGTTTTTTTGAACAAAAATAATAAAATTGTTATTCTTTGAACCTTTCTTTACAGACCAAGAGATCGAATTGGCTCCCATTTGGAAGAACATGTTTCGCAACACCGGTACATCACGGACTAGTAATCCGGAAACCACAGGTGAGCACACAACAACTGGTGCATGAAATCACTCACCGGAACACCAACTAGCGGACAAAAAACACCTATAAAGACTTTATAAAGACGTGAACTGATCCAATCTCTTTAGTTTCAGTTTTTTTACAGACCAAGGGATCGAATTAGCTCCCATTTGGAAGAACATGTTTCGCAACACCGGTACATCACGGACTAGTAATCCGGAAACCACAGGTGAGCACACAACAACTGGTGCATGAAATCACTCACCGGAACACCAACTAGCGGGCCAAAAAACACCTATAAAGACTTTATAAAGACGTGAACTGATCCAATCTCTTTAGTTTCAGTTTTCTTACAGACCAAGCGATCGAATTAGCTCCCATTTTGGAAGAACATGTTTCGCAACACCGGTACATCACGGACTAGTAATCCGGAAACCACAGGTGAGCACACAACAACTGGTGCATAAAATCACTCACCGGAACACCAACCAGCGGGTCAAAAAACACCTAAAAGACTTTATTAAGACGTGAACTGATCCAATCTTTTTAGTTTCAGTTTTCTTACAGATCAAGGGTTCGAATTAGCTCCCCATTTGGAAGAACATGTTTCGCACACCGGTACATCACGGACTAGTAATCCGGAAACCACAGGTGAGCACACAACAACTGGTGCATGAAATCACTCACCGGAACACCAACTAGCGGACAAAAAACACCTATAAAGACTTTATAAAGACGTGAACTGATCCAATCTCTTTAGTTTCAGTTTTTTTTACAGACCAAGGGATCGAATTAGCTCCCATTTGGAAGAACATGTTTCGCAACACCGGTACATCACGGACTAGTAATCCGGAAACCACAGGTGAGCACACAACAACTGGTGCATAAAATCACTCACCGGAACACCAACCAGCGGGTCAAAAAACACCTAAAAGACTTTATAAAGACGTGAACTGATCCAATCTTTTTAGTTTCAGTTTTCTTACAGACCAAGGGTTCGAATTAGCTCCCATTTGGAAGAACATGTTTCGCAACACCGGTACATCACGGACTAGTAATCCGGAAACCACAGGTGAGCACACAACAACTGGTGCATGAAATCACTCACCGGAACACCAACTAGCGGGACAAAACACCTATAAAGACTTTATAAAGACGTGAACTGATCCAATCTCTTTAGTTTCAGTTTTTTTACAGACCAAGGGATCGAATTAGCTCCCATTTGGGAAGAACATGTTTCGCAACACCGGTACATCACGGACTAGTAATCCGGAAACCACAGGTGTGCACATAACAACTGGTGCATGAAATCACTCACCGGAACACCAACCAGCGGGCCAAAAACACCTATAAAGACTTTATAAAGACGTGAACTGATCCAATCTTTTTAGTTTCAGTTTTCTTACAGACCAAGGGTTCGAATTAGCTCCCATTTGGAAGAACATGTTTCGCAACACCGGTACATCACGGACTAGTAATCCGGAAACCACAGGTGAGCACACAACAACTGGTGCATGAAACACCAACTAGCGGGCCAAAAAACACCTATAAAGACTTTATAAAGACGTGAACTGATCCAATCTCTTTAGTTTCAGTTTTCTTACAGACCAAGCGATCGAATTAGCTCCCATTTGGAAGAACATGTTTTGCAACACCGGTACATCACGGACTGGTAATCCGGAAACCACAGGTGTGCACATAACAACTGGTGCATGAAATCACTCACCGGAACACCAACCAGCGGGCCAAAAAACACCTATATAAAGACGTGAACCGATCCAATCTCTTTAGTTTCAGTTTTTCTTAAGAAGACAGCAACATGGCTGTCGAAACGTAAAACCGAATTACAATGATACGCGGCTTAAAACCTTTTAACTTCTAAATAAATAACCGTTAAAACAATTTTTTCATCATTTCTTCATATGCTTTAAAATGACGTAAACTTTTTAAAATGCTATAATAAATAACCCGTTATAGAGGTTTTTTTAAAACAAAAATAATAAAATTGTCATTTTATCAACCTTTCTTGATGGGCTTTAAAGAACCAAGTTACAGATGTTTTTTTGAACAAAAATAATAAAATTGTTATACTTTTAACCTTTCTTTAAGTTATAGAGGTTTAATTTAAAACAAAAATATTAAAATCTTTATATTTTCAACCTTTCTCTTAATGTGCTTTAAAACGGTAAACTTTTTTAAAATGCGATAATAAAAAACCAAGATAGAGGTTTTTTTGAACAAAAATAATAAAATTGTTATTCTTTGAACCTTTCTTTACAGACCAAGAGATCGAATTGGCTCCCATTTGGAAGAACATGTTTCGCAACACCGGTACATCACGGACTAGTAATCCGGAAACCACAGGTGAGCACACAACAACTGGTGCATGAAATCACTCACCGGAACACCAACTAGCGGGACAAAAAACACCTATAAAGACTTTATAAAGACGTGAACTGATCCAATCTCTTTAGTTTCAGTTTTTTTACAGACCAAGGGATCGAATTAGCTCCCATTTGGAAGAACATGTTTCGCAACACCGGTACATCACGGACTAGTAATCCGGAAACCACAGGTGAGCACACAACAACTGGTGCATGAAATCACTCACCGGAACACCAACTAGCGGGCCAAAAAACACCTATAAAGACTTTATAAAGACGTGAACTGATCCAATCTCTTTAGTTTCAGTTTTCTTACAGACCAAGCGATCGAATTAGCTCCCATTTGGAAGAACATGTTTCGCAACACCGGTACATCACGGACTAGTAATCCGGAAACCACAGGTGAGCACACAACAACTGGTGCATGAAATCACTCACCGGAACACCAACTAGCGGGCCAAAAAACACCTATAAAGACTTTATAAAGACGTGAACTGATCCAATCTCTTTAGTTTCAGTTTTCTTACAGACCAAGCGATCAAATTAGCTCCCATTTGGAAGAACATGTTTCGCAACACCGGTACATCACGGACTAGTAATCCGGAAACCACAGGTGAGCACACAACAACTGGTGCATAAAATCACTCACCGGAACACCAACCAGCGGGTCAAAAAACACCTAAAAGACTTTATAAAGACGTGAACTGATCCAATCTTTTTAGTTTCAGTTTTCTTACAGACCAAGGGTTCGAATTAGCTCCCATTTGGAAGAACATGTTTCGCAACACCGGTACATCACGGACTAGTAATCCGGAAACCACAGGTGAGCACACAACAACTGGTGCATGAAACACCAACTAGCGGGCCAAAAAACACCTATAAAGACTTTATAAAGACGTGAACTGATCCAATCTCTTTAGTTTCAGTTTTCTTACAGACCAAGCGATCGAATTAGCTCCCATTTGGAAGAACATGTTTCGCAACACCGGTACATCACGGACTAGTAATCCGGAAACCACAGGTGAGCACACAACAACTGGTGCATGAAATCACTCACCGGAACACCAACTAGCGGGCCAAAAAACACCTATAAAGACTTTATAAAGACGTGAACTGATCCAATCTCTTTAGTTTCAGTTTTCTTACAGACCAAGCGATCGAATTAGCTCCCATTTGGAAGAACATGTTTCGCAACACCGGTACATCACGGACTAGTAATCCGGAAACCACAGGTGAGCACACAACAACTGGTGCATAAAATCACTCACCGGAACACCAACCAGCGGGTCAAAAAACACCTAAAAGACTTTATTAAGACGTGAACTGATCCAATCTTTTTAGTTTCAGTTTTCTTACAGATCAAGGGTTCGAATTAGCTCCCATTTGGAAGAACATGTTTCGCAACACCGGTACATCACGGACTAGTAATCCGGAAACCACAGGTGAGCACACAACAACTGGTGCATGAAATCACTCACCGGAACACCAACTAGCGGGACAAAAAACACCTATAAAGACTTTATAAAGACGTGAACTGATCCAATCTCTTTAGTTTCAGTTTTTTTACAGACCAAGGGATCGAATTAGCTCCCATTTGGAAGAACATGTTTCGCAACACCGGTACATCACGGACTAGTAATCCGGAAACCACAGGTGAGCACACAACAACTGGTGCATAAAATCACTCACCGGAACACCAACCAGCGGGTCAAAAAACACCTAAAAGACTTTATAAAGACGTGAACTGATCCAATCTTTTTAGTTTCAGTTTTCTTACAGACCAAGGGTTCGAATTAGCTCCCATTTGGAAGAACATGTTTCGCAACACCGGTACATCACGGACTAGTAATCCGGAAACCACAGGTGAGCACACAACAACTGGTGCATGAAATCACTCACCGGAACACCAACTAGCGGGACAAAAAACACCTATAAAGACTTTATAAAGACGTGAACTGATCCAATCTCTTTAGTTTCAGTTTTTTTACAGACCAAGGGATCGAATTAGCTCCCATTTGGAAGAACATGTTTCGCAACACCGGTACATCACGGACTAGTAATCCGGAAACCACAGGTGTGCACATAACAACTGGTGCATGAAATCACTCACCGGAACACCAACCAGCGGGCCAAAAACACCTATAAAGACTTTATAAAGACGTGAACTGATCCAATCTTTTTAGTTTCAGTTTTCTTACAGACCAAGGGTTCGAATTAGCTCCCATTTGGAAGAACATGTTTCGCAACACCGGTACATCACGGACTAGTAATCCGGAAACCACAGGTGAGCACACAACAACTGGTGCATGAAACACCAACTAGCGGGCCAAAAAACACCTATAAAGACTTTATAAAGACGTGAACTGATCCAATCTCTTTAGTTTCAGTTTTCTTACAGACCAAGCGATCGAATTAGCTCCCATTTGGAAGAACATGTTTTGCAACACCGGTACATCACGGACTGGTAATCCGGAAACCACAGGTGTGCACATAACAACTGGTGCATGAAATCACTCACCGGAACACCAACCAGCGGGCCAAAAAACACCTATATAAAGACGTGAACCGATCCAATCTCTTTAGTTTCAGTTTTCTTAAGAAGACAGCAACATGGCTGTCGAAACGTAAAACCGAATTACAATGATACGCGGCTTAAAACCTTTTAACTTCTAAATAAATAACCGTTAAAACAATTTTTTCATCATTTCTTCATATGCTTTAAAATGACGTAAACTTTTTAAAATGCTATAATAAATAACCCGTTATAGAGGTTTTTTTAAAACAAAAATAATAAAATTGTCATTTTATCAACCTTTCTTGATGGGCTTTAAAGAACCAAGTTACAGATGTTTTTTTGAACAAAAATAATAAAATTGTTATACTTTTAACCTTTCTTTAAGTTATAGAGGTTTAATTTAAAACAAAAATATTAAAATCTTTATATTTTCAACCTTTCTCTTAATGTGCTTTAAAACGGTAAACTTTTTTAAAATGCGATAATAAAAAACCAAGATAGAGGTTTTTTTGAACAAAAATAATAAAATTGTTATTCTTTGAACCTTTCTTTACAGACCAAGAGATCGAATTGGCTCCCATTTGGAAGAACATGTTTCGCAACACCGGTACATCACGGACTAGTAATCCGGAAACCACAGGTGAGCACACAACAACTGGTGCATGAAATCACTCACCGGAACACCAACTAGCGGGACAAAAAACACCTATAAAGACTTTATAAAGACGTGAACTGATCCAATCTCTTTAGTTTCAGTTTTTTTACAGACCAAGGGATCGAATTAGCTCCCATTTGGAAGAACATGTTTCGCAACACCGGTACATCACGGACTAGTAATCCGGAAACCACAGGTGAGCACACAACAACTGGTGCATGAAATCACTCACCGGAACACCAACTAGCGGGCCAAAAAACACCTATAAAGACTTTATAAAGACGTGAACTGATCCAATCTCTTTAGTTTCAGTTTTCTTACAGACCAAGCGATCGAATTAGCTCCCATTTGGAAGAACATGTTTCGCAACACCGGTACATCACGGACTAGTAATCCGGAAACCACAGGTGAGCACACAACAACTGGTGCATGAAATCACTCACCGGAACACCAACTAGCGGGCCAAAAAACACCTATAAAGACTTTATAAAGACGTGAACTGATCCAATCTCTTTAGTTTCAGTTTTCTTACAGACCAAGCGATCAAATTAGCTCCCATTTGGAAGAACATGTTTCGCAACACCGGTACATCACGGACTAGTAATCCGGAAACCACAGGTGAGCACACAACAACTGGTGCATAAAATCACTCACCGGAACACCAACCAGCGGGTCAAAAAACACCTAAAAGACTTTATAAAGACGTGAACTGATCCAATCTTTTTAGTTTCAGTTTTCTTACAGACCAAGGGTTCGAATTAGCTCCCATTTGGAAGAACATGTTTCGCAACACCGGTACATCACGGACTAGTAATCCGGAAACCACAGGTGAGCACACAACAACTGGTGCATGAAACACCAACTAGCGGGCCAAAAAACACCTATAAAGACTTTATAAAGACGTGAACTGATCCAATCTCTTTAGTTTCAGTTTTCTTACAGACCAAGCGATCGAATTAGCTCCCATTTGGAAGAACATGTTTCGCAACACCGGTACATCACGGACTGGTAATCCGGAAACCACAGGTGTGCACTTAACAACTGGTGCATGAAATCACTCACCGGAACACCAACCAGCGGGCCAAAAAACACCTATATAAAGACGTGAACCGATCCAATCTCTTTAGTTTCAGTTTTCTTAAGAAGACAGCAACATGGCTGTCGAAACGTAAAACCGAATTACAATGAAACGCGGCTTAAAACCAGGAAACCTTTTAACTTCTAAATAAATAACCGTTAAAACAATTTTTTCATCATTTCTTCATATGCTTTAAAATGACGTAAACTTTTTAAAATGCTATAATAAATAACCCGTTATAGAGGTTTTTTTAAAACAAAAATAATAAAATTGTCATTTTATCAACCTTTCTTGATGGGCTTTAAAAGAACCAAGTTATAGATGTTTTTTTGAACAAAAATAATAAAATTGTTATACTTTTAACCTTTCTTTAAGTTATAGAGGTTTAATTTAAAACAAAAATATTAAAATCTTTATATTTTCAACCTTTCTTCTTAATGTGCTTTAAAACGGTAAACTTTTTTAAAATGCGATAATAAAAAACCAAGATAGAGGTTTTTTGAACAAAAATAATAAAATTGTTATTCTTTGAACCTTTCTTTACAGACCAAGAGATCGAATTGGCTCCCATTTGGAAGAACATGTTTCGCAACACCGGTACATCACGGACTAGTAATCCGGAAACCACAGGTGAGCACACAACAACTGGTGCATGAAATCACTCACCGGAACACCAACTAGCGGGACAAAAAACACCTATAAAGACTTTATAAAGACGTGAACTGATCCAATCTCTTTAGTTTCAGTTTTTTTACAGACCAAGGGATCGAATTAGCTCCCATTTGGAAGAACATGTTTCGCAACACAGTACATCACGGACTAGTAATCCGGAAACCACAGGTGAGCACACAACAACTGGTGCATGAAATCACTCACCGGAACACCAACTAGCGGGCCAAAAAACACCTATAAAGACTTTATAAAGACGTGAACTGATCCAATCTCTTTAGTTTCAGTTTTCTTACAGACCAAGCGATCGAATTAGCTCCCATTTGGAAGAACATGTTTCGCAACACCGGTACATCACGGACTAGTAATCCGGAAACCACAGGTGAGCACACAACAACTGGTGCATAAAATCACTCACCGGAACACCAACCAGCGGGTCAAAAAACACCTAAAAGACTTTATAAAGACGTGAACTGATCCAATCTTTTTAGTTTCAGTTTTCTTACAGATCAAGGGTTCGAATTAGCTCCCATTTGGAAGAACATGTTTCGCAACACCGGTACATCACGGACTAGTAATCCGGAAACCACAGGTGAGCACACAACAACTGGTGCATGAAATCACTCACCGGAACACCAACTAGCG
Source organism: Brassicogethes aeneus (assembly GCA_921294245.1). NCBI lineage: Eukaryota > Metazoa > Arthropoda > Insecta > Coleoptera > Nitidulidae > Brassicogethes > Brassicogethes aeneus. The sequence goes on from OV121133.1 coordinate 46,983,372, forward strand.
GGACAAAAAACACCTATAAAGACTTTATAAAGACGTGAACTGATCCAATCTCTTTAGTTTCAGTTTTTTTACAGACCAAGGGATCGAATTAGCTCCCATTTGGAAGAACATGTTTCGCAACACCGGTACATCACTGACTAGTAATCCGGAAACCACAGGTGAGCACACAACAACTGGTGCATGAAATCACTCACCGGAACACCAACTAGCGGGCCAAAAAACACCTATAAAGACTTTATAAAGACGTGAACTGATCCAATCTCTTTAGTTTCAGTTTTCTTACAGACCAAGCGATCGAATTAGCTCCCATTTGGAAGAACATGTTTCGCAACACCGGTACATCACGGACTGGTAATCCGGAAACCACAGGTGTGCACATAACAACTGGTGCATGAAATCACTCACCGGAACACCAACCAGCGGGCCAAAAAACACCTATATAAAGACGTGAACCGATCCAATCTCTTTAGTTTCAGTTTTCTTAAGAAGACAGCAACATGGCTGTCGAAACGTAAAACCGAATTACAATGATAAGCGGCTTAAAACCAGGAAACCTTTTAACTTCTAAATAAATAACCGTTAAAACAATTTTTTCATCATTTCTTCATATGCTTTAAAATGACGTAAACTTTTTAAAATGCTATAATAAATAACCCGTTATAGAAGTTTTTTTAAAACAAAAATAATAAAATTGTCATTTTATCAACCTTTCTTGATGAGCTTTAAAGAACCAAGTTATAGATGTTTTTTTGAACAAAAATAATAAAATTGTTATACTTTTAACCTTTCTTTAAGTTATAGAGGTTTAATTTAAAACAAAAATATTAAAATCTTTATATTTTCAACCTTTCTCTTAATGTGCTTTAAAACGGTAAACTTTTTTAAAATGCGATAATAAAAAACCAAGATAGAGGTTTTTTGAACAAAAATAATAAAATTGTTATTCTTTGAACCTTTCTTTACAGACCAAGAGATCGAATTGGCTCCCATTTGGAAGAACATGTTTCGGAACACCGGTACATCACGGAAACCACAGGTGAGCACACAACAACTGGTGCATAAAATCACTCACCGGAACACCAACTAGCGGGCCAAAAAACACCTATAAAGACTTTATAAAGACGTGAACTGATCCAATCTCTTTAGTTTCAGTTTTCTTACAGACCAAGGGATCGAATTAGCTCCCATTTGGAAGAACATGTTTCGCAACACCGGTACATCACGGACTAGTAATCCGGAAACCACAGGTGTGCACATAACAACTGGTGCATGAAATCACTCACCGGAACACCAACCAGCGGGCCAAAAACACCTATAAAGACTTTATAAAGACGTGAACTGATCCAATCTCTTTAGTTTCAGTCTTCTTACAGACCAAGGGATCGAATTAGCTCCCATTTGGAAGAACATGTTTCGCAACACCGGTACATCACGGACTAGTAATCCGGAAACCACAGGTGAGCACACAACAACTGGTGCATGAAACACCAACTAGCGGGCCAAAAAACACCTATAAAGACTTTATAAAGACGTGAACTGATCCAATCTCTTTAGTTTCAGTTTTCTTACAGACCAAGCGATCGAATTGCTCCCATTTGGAAGAACATGTTTCGCAACACCGGTACATCACGGACTGGTAATCCGGAAACCACAGGTGTGCACATAACAACTGGTGCATGAAATCACTCATCGGAACACCAACCAGCGGGCCAAAAAACACTTATATAAAGACGTGAACCGATCCAATCTCTTTAGTTTCAGTTTTCTTAAGAAGACAGCAACATGGCTGTCGAAACGTAAAACCGAATTACAATGATACGCGGCTTAAAACCAGGAAACCTTTTAACTTCTAAATAAATAACCGTTAAAACAATTTTTTCATCATTTCTTCATATGCTTTAAAATGACGTAAACTTTTTAAAATGCTATAATAAATAACCCGTTATAGAGGTTTTTTTAAAACAAAAATAATAAAATTGTCATTTTATCAACCTTTCTTGATGGGCTTTAAAGAACCAAGTTACAGATGTTTTTTTGAACAAAAATAATAAAATTGTTATACTTTTAACCTTTCTTTAAGTTATAGAGGTTTAATTTAAAACAAAAATATTAAAATCTTTATATTTTCAACCTTTCTCTTAATGTGCTTTAAAACGGTAAAATTTTTTAAAATGCGATAATAAAAAACCAAGATAGAGGTTTTTTTGAACAAAAATAATAAAATTGTTATTCTTTGAACCTTTCTTTACAGACCAAGAGATCGAATTGGCTCCCATTTGGAAGAACATGTTTCGCAACACCGGTACATCACGGACTAGTAATCCGGAAACCACAGGTGAGCACACAACAACTGGTGCATGAAATCACTCACCGGAACACCAACTAGCGGGACAAAAAACACCTATAAAGACTTTATAAAGACGTGAACTGATCCAATCTCTTTAGTTTCAGTTTTTTTACAGACCAAGGGATCGAATTAGCTCCCATTTGGAAGAACATGTTTCGCAACACCGGTACATCACGGACTAGTAATCCGGAAACCACAGGTGTGCACATAACAACTGGTGCATGAAATCACTCACCGGAACACCAACCAGCGGGCCAAAAACACCTATAAAGACTTTATAAAGACGTGAACTGATCCAATCTTTTTAGTTTCAGTTTTCTTACAGACCAAGGGTTCGAATTAGCTCCCATTTGGAAGAACATGTTTCGCAACACCGGTACATCACGGACTAGTAATCCGGAAACCACAGGTGAGCACACAACAACTGGTGCATGAAACACCAACTAGCGGGCCAAAAAACACCTATAAAGACTTTATAAAGACGTGAACTGATCCAATCTCTTTAGTTTCAGTTTTCTTACAGACCAAGCGATCGAATTAGCTCCCATTTGGAAGAACATGTTTTGCAACACCGGTACATCACGGACTGGTAATCCGGAAACCACAGGTGTGCACATAACAACTGGTGCATGAAATCACTCACCGGAACACCAACCAGCGGGCCAAAAAACACCTATATAAAGACGTGAACCGATCCAATCTCTTTAGTTTCAGTTTTCTTAAGAAGACAGCAACATGGCTGTCGAAACGTAAAACCGAATTACAATGATACGCGGCTTAAAACCTTTTAACTTCTAAATAAATAACCGTTAAAACAATTTTTTCATCATTTCTTCATATGCTTTAAAATGACGTAAACTTTTTAAAATGCTATAATAAATAACCCGTTATAGAGGTTTTTTTAAAACAAAAATAATAAAATTGTCATTTTATCAACCTTTCTTGATGGGCTTTAAAGAACCAAGTTACAGATGTTTTTTTGAACAAAAATAATAAAATTGTTATTCTTTGAACCTTTCTTTACAGACCAAGAGATCGAATTGGCTCCCATTTGGAAGAACATGTTTCGCAACACCGGTACATCACGGACTAGTAATCCGGAAACCACAGGTGAGCACACAACAACTGGTGCATGAAATCACTCACCGGAACACCAACTAGCGGGCCAAAAAACACCTATAAAGACTTTATAAAGACGTGAACTGATCCAATCTCTTTAGTTTCAGTTTTCTTACAGACCAAGCGATCGAATTAGCTCCCATTTGGAAGAACATGTTTCGCAACACCGGTACATCACGGACTAGTAATCCGGAAACCACAGGTGAGCACACAACAACTGGTGCATAAAATCACTCACCGGAACACCAACCAGCGGGTCAAAAAACACCTAAAAGACTTTATTAAGACGTGAACTGATCCAATCTTTTTAGTTTCAGTTTTCTTACAGACCAAGGGATCGAATTAGCTCCCATTTGGAAGAACATGTTTCGCAACACCGGTACATCACGGACTAGTAATCCGGAAACCACAGGTGAGCACACAACAACTGGTGCATAAAATCACTCACCGGAACACCAACTAGCGGGCCAAAAAACACCTATAAAGACTTTATAAAGACGTGAACTGATCCAATCTCTTTAGTTTCAGTTTTCTTACAGACCAAGCGATCGAATTAGCTCCCATTTGGAAGAACATGTTTCGCAACACCGGTACATCACGGACTAGTAATCCGGAAACCACAGGTGAGCACACAACAACTGGTGCATAAAATCACTCACCGGAACACCAACCAGCGGGTCAAAAAACACCTAAAAGACTTTATAAAGACGTGAACTGATCCAATCTTTTTAGTTTCAGTTTTCTTACAGACCAAGGGTTCGAATTAGCTCCCATTTGGAAGAACATGTTTCGCAACACCGGTACATCACGGACTAGTAATCCGGAAACCACAGGTGAGCACACAACAACTGGTGCATGAAATCACTCACCGGAACACCAACTAGCGGGACAAAAAACACCTATAAAGACTTTATAAAGACGTGAACTGATCCAATCTCTTTAGTTTCAGTTTTTTTACAGACCAAGGGATCGAATTAGCTCCCATTTGGAAGAACATGTTTCGCAACACCGGTACATCACGGACTAGTAATCCGGAAACCACAGGTGTGCACATAACAACTGGTGCATGAAATCACTCACCGGAACACCAACCAGCGGGCCAAAAACACCTATAAAGACTTTATAAAGACGTGAACTGATCCAATCTTTTTAGTTTCAGTTTTCTTACAGACCAAGGGTTCGAATTAGCTCCCATTTGGAAGAACATGTTTCGCAACACCGGTACATCACGGACTAGTAATCCGGAAACCACAGGTGAGCACACAACAACTGGTGCATGAAACACCAACTAGCGGGCCAAAAAACACCTATAAAGACTTTATAAAGACGTGAACTGATCCAATCTCTTTAGTTTCAGTTTTCTTACAGACCAAGCGATCGAATTAGCTCCCATTTGGAAGAACATGTTTTGCAACACCGGTACATCACGGACTGGTAATCCGGAAACCACAGGTGTGCACATAACAACTGGTGCATGAAATCACTCACCGGAACACCAACCAGCGGGCCAAAAAACACCTATATAAAGACGTGAACCGATCCAATCTCTTTAGTTTCAGTTTTCTTAAGAAGACAGCAACATGGCTGTCGAAACGTAAAACCGAATTACAATGATACGCGGCTTAAAACCTTTTAACTTCTAAATAAATAACCGTTAAAACAATTTTTTCATCATTTCTTCATATGCTTTAAAATGACGTAAACTTTTTAAAATGCTATAATAAATAACCCGTTATAGAGGTTTTTTTAAAACAAAAATAATAAAATTGTCATTTTATCAACCTTTCTTGATGGGCTTTAAAGAACCAAGTTACAGATGTTTTTTTGAACAAAAATAATAAAATTGTTATACTTTTAACCTTTCTTTAAGTTATAGAGGTTTAATTTAAAACAAAAATATTAAAATCTTTATATTTTCAACCTTTCTCTTAATGTGCTTTAAAACGGTAAACTTTTTTAAAATGCGATAATAAAAAACCAAGATAGAGGTTTTTTTGAACAAAAATAATAAAATTGTTATTCTTTGAACCTTTCTTTACAGACCAAGAGATCGAATTGGCTCCCATTTGGAAGAACATGTTTCGCAACACCGGTACATCACGGACTAGTAATCCGGAAACCACAGGTGAGCACACAACAACTGGTGCATGAAATCACTCACCGGAACACCAACTAGCGGGACAAAAAACACCTATAAAGACTTTATAAAGACGTGAACTGATCCAATCTCTTTAGTTTCAGTTTTTTTACAGACCAAGGGATCGAATTAGCTCCCATTTGGAAGAACATGTTTCGCAACACCGGTACATCACGGACTAGTAATCCGGAAACCACAGGTGAGCACACAACAACTGGTGCATGAAATCACTCACCGGAACACCAACTAGCGGGCCAAAAAACACCTATAAAGACTTTATAAAGACGTGAACTGATCCAATCTCTTTAGTTTCAGTTTTCTTACAGACCAAGCGATCGAATTAGCTCCCATTTGGAAGAACATGTTTCGCAACACCGGTACATCACGGACTAGTAATCCGGAAACCACAGGTGAGCACACAACAACTGGTGCATGAAATCACTCACCGGAACACCAACTAGCGGGCCAAAAAACACCTATAAAGACTTTATAAAGACGTGAACTGATCCAATCTCTTTAGTTTCAGTTTTCTTACAGACCAAGCGATCAAATTAGCTCCCATTTGGAAGAACATGTTTCGCAACACCGGTACATCACGGACTAGTAATCCGGAAACCACAGGTGAGCACACAACAACTGGTGCATAAAATCACTCACCGGAACACCAACCAGCGGGTCAAAAAACACCTAAAAGACTTTATAAAGACGTGAACTGATCCAATCTTTTTAGTTTCAGTTTTCTTACAGACCAAGGGTTCGAATTAGCTCCCATTTGGAAGAACATGTTTCGCAACACCGGTACATCACGGACTAGTAATCCGGAAACCACAGGTGAGCACACAACAACTGGTGCATGAAACACCAACTAGCGGGCCAAAAAACACCTATAAAGACTTTATAAAGACGTGAACTGATCCAATCTCTTTAGTTTCAGTTTTCTTACAGACCAAGCGATCGAATTAGCTCCCATTTGGAAGAACATGTTTCGCAACACCGGTACATCACGGACTGGTAATCCGGAAACCACAGGTGTGCACTTAACAACTGGTGCATGAAATCACTCACCGGAACACCAACCAGCGGGCCAAAAAACACCTATATAAAGACGTGAACCGATCCAATCTCTTTAGTTTCAGTTTTCTTAAGAAGACAGCAACATGGCTGTCGAAACGTAAAACCGAATTACAATGAAACGCGGCTTAAAACCAGGAAACCTTTTAACTTCTAAATAAATAACCGTTAAAACAATTTTTTCATCATTTCTTCATATGCTTTAAAATGACGTAAACTTTTTAAAATGCTATAATAAATAACCCGTTATAGAGGTTTTTTTAAAACAAAAATAATAAAATTGTCATTTTATCAACCTTTCTTGATGGGCTTTAAAGAACCAAGTTATAGATGTTTTTTTGAACAAAAATAATAAAATTGTTATACTTTTAACCTTTCTTTAAGTTATAGAGGTTTAATTTAAAACAAAAATATTAAAATCTTTATATTTTCAACCTTTCTTCTTAATGTGCTTTAAAACGGTAAACTTTTTTAAAATGCGATAATAAAAAACCAAGATAGAGGTTTTTTGAACAAAAATAATAAAATTGTTATTCTTTGAACCTTTCTTTACAGACCAAGAGATCGAATTGGCTCCCATTTGGAAGAACATGTTTCGCAACACCGGTACATCACGGACTAGTAATCCGGAAACCACAGGTGAGCACACAACAACTGGTGCATGAAATCACTCACCGGAACACCAACTAGCGGGACAAAAAACACCTATAAAGACTTTATAAAGACGTGAACTGATCCAATCTCTTTAGTTTCAGTTTTTTTACAGACCAAGGGATCGAATTAGCTCCCATTTGGAAGAACATGTTTCGCAACACCGGTACATCACGGACTAGTAATCCGGAAACCACAGGTGAGCACACAACAACTGGTGCATGAAATCACTCACCGGAACACCAACTAGCGGGCCAAAAAACACCTATAAAGACTTTATAAAGACGTGAACTGATCCAATCTCTTTAGTTTCAGTTTTCTTACAGACCAAGCGATCGAATTAGCTCCCATTTGGAAGAACATGTTTCGCAACACCGGTACATCACGGACTAGTAATCCGGAAACCACAGGTGAGCACACAACAACTGGTGCATGAAATCACTCACCGGAACACCAACTAGCGGGCCAAAAAACACCTATAAAGACTTTATAAAGACGTGAACTGATCCAATCTCTTTAGTTTCAGTTTTCTTACAGACCAAGCGATCAAATTAGCTCCCATTTGGAAGAACATGTTTCGCAACACCGGTACATCACGGACTAGTAATCCGGAAACCACAGGTGAGCACACAACAACTGGTGCATAAAATCACTCACCGGAACACCAACCAGCGGGTCAAAAAACACCTAAAAGACTTTATAAAGACGTGAACTGATCCAATCTTTTTAGTTTCAGTTTTCTTACAGACCAAGGGTTCGAATTAGCTCCCATTTGGAAGAACATGTTTCGCAACACCGGTACATCACGGACTAGTAATCCGGAAACCACAGGTGAGCACACAACAACTGGTGCATGAAACACCAACTAGCGGGCCAAAAAACACCTATAAAGACTTTATAAAGACGTGAACTGATCCAATCTCTTTAGTTTCAGTTTTCTTACAGACCAAGCGATCGAATTAGCTCCCATTTGGAAGAACATGTTTCGCAACACCGGTACATCACGGACTGGTAATCCGGAAACCACAGGTGTGCACTTAACAACTGGTGCATGAAATCACTCACCGGAACACCAACCAGCGGGCCAAAAAACACCTATATAAAGACGTGAACCGATCCAATCTCTTTAGTTTCAGTTTTCTTAAGAAGACAGCAACATGGCTGTCGAAACGTAAAACCGAATTACAATGAAACGCGGCTTAAAACCAGGAAACCTTTTAACTTCTAAATAAATAACCGTTAAAACAATTTTTTCATCATTTCTTCATATGCTTTAAAATGACGTAAACTTTTTAAAATGCTATAATAAATAACCCGTTATAGAGGTTTTTTTAAAACAAAAATAATAAAATTGTCATTTTATCAACCTTTCTTGATGGGCTTTAAAGAACCAAGTTATAGATGTTTTTTTGAACAAAAATAATAAAATTGTTATACTTTTAACCTTTCTTTAAGTTATAGAGGTTTAATTTAAAACAAAAATATTAAAATCTTTATATTTTCAACCTTTCTTCTTAATGTGCTTTAAAACGGTAAACTTTTTTAAAATGCGATAATAAAAAACCAAGATAGAGGTTTTTTGAACAAAAATAATAAAATTGTTATTCTTTGAACCTTTCTTTACAGACCAAGAGATCGAATTGGCTCCCATTTGGAAGAACATGTTTCGCAACACCGGTACATCACGGACTAGTAATCCGGAAACCACAGGTGAGCACACAACAACTGGTGCATGAAATCACTCACCGGAACACCAACTAGCGGGACAAAAAACACCTATAAAGACTTTATAAAGACGTGAACTGATCCAATCTCTTTAGTTTCAGTTTTTTTACAGACCAAGGGATCGAATTAGCTCCCATTTGGAAGAACATGTTTCGCAACACAGTACATCACGGACTAGTAATCCGGAAACCACAGGTGAGCACACAACAACTGGTGCATGAAATCACTCACCGGAACACCAACTAGCGGGCCAAAAAACACCTATAAAGACTTTATAAAGACGTGAACTGATCCAATCTCTTTAGTTTCAGTTTTCTTACAGACCAAGCGATCGAATTAGCTCCCATTTGGAAGAACATGTTTCGCAACACCGGTACATCACGGACTAGTAATCCGGAAACCACAGGTGAGCACACAACAACTGGTGCATAAAATCACTCACCGGAACACCAACCAGCGGGTCAAAAAACACCTAAAAGACTTTATAAAGACGTGAACTGATCCAATCTTTTTAGTTTCAGTTTTCTTACAGATCAAGGGTTCGAATTAGCTCCCATTTGGAAGAACATGTTTCGCAACACCGGTACATCACGGACTAGTAATCCGGAAACCACAGGTGAGCACACAACAACTGGTGCATGAAATCACTCACCGGAACACCAACTAGCGGGACAAAAAACACCTATAAAGACTTTATAAAGACGTGAACTGATCCAATCTCTTTAGTTTCAGTTTTTTTACAGACCAAGGGATCGAATTAGCTCCCATTTGGAAGAACATGTTTCGCAACACCGGTACATCACTGACTAGTAATCCGGAAACCACAGGTGAGCACACAACAACTGGTGCATGAAATCACTCACCGGAACACCAACTAGCGGGCCAAAAAACACCTATAAAGACTTTATAAAGACGTGAACTGATCCAATCTCTTTAGTTTCAGTTTTCTTACAGACCAAGCGATCGAATTAGCTCCCATTTGGAAGAACATGTTTCGCAACACCGGTACATCACGGACTGGTAATCCGGAAACCACAGGTGTGCACATAACAACTGGTGCATGAAATCACTCACCGGAACACCAACCAGCGGGCCAAAAAACACCTATATAAAGACGTGAACCGATCCAATCTCTTTAGTTTCAGTTTTCTTAAGAAGACAGCAACATGGCTGTCGAAACGTAAAACCGAATTACAATGATAAGCGGCTTAAAACCAGGAAACCTTTTAACTTCTAAATAAATAACCGTTAAAACAATTTTTTCATCATTTCTTCATATGCTTTAAAATGACGTAAACTTTTTAAAATGCTATAATAAATAACCCGTTATAGAAGTTTTTTTAAAACAAAAATAATAAAATTGTCATTTTATCAACCTTTCTTGATGGGCTTTAAAGAACCAAGTTATAGATGTTTTTTTGAACAAAAATAATAAAATTGTTATACTTTTAACCTTTCTTTAAGTTATAGAGGTTTAATTTAAAACAAAAATATTAAAATCTTTATATTTTCAACCTTTCTCTTAATGTGCTTTAAAACGGTAAACTTTTTTAAAATGCGATAATAAAAAACCAAGATAGAGGTTTTTTGAACAAAAATAATAAAATTGTTATTCTTTGAACCTTTCTTTACAGACCAAGAGATCGAATTGGCTCCCATTTGGAAGAACATGTTTCGGAACACCGGTACATCACGGAAACCACAGGTGAGCACACAACAACTGGTGCATAAAATCACTCACCGGAACACCAACTAGCGGGCCAAAAAACACCTATAAGGACTTTATAAAGACGTGAACTGATCCAATCTCTTTAGTTTCAGTTTTCTTACAGACCAAGCGATCGAATTGCTCCCATTTGGAAGAACATGTTTCGCAACACCGGTACATCACGGACTGGTAATCCGGAAACCACAGGTGTGCACATAACAACTGGTGCATGAAATCACTCATCGGAACACCAACCAGCGGGCCAAAAAACACTTATATAAAGACGTGAACCGATCCAATCTCTTTAGTTTCAGTTTTCTTAAGAAGACAGCAACATGGCTGTCGAAACGTAAAACCGAATTACAATGATACGCGGCTTAAAACCAGGAAACCTTTTAACTTCTAAATAAATAACCGTTAAAACAATTTTTTCATCATTTCTTCATATGCTTTAAAATGACGTAAACTTTTTAAAATGCTATAATAAATAACCCGTTATAGAGGTTTTTTTAAAACAAAAATAATAAAATTGTCATTTTATCAACCTTTCTTGATGGGCTTTAAAGAACCAAGTTACAGATGTTTTTTTGAACAAAAATAATAAAATTGTTATACTTTTAACCTTTCTTTAAGTTATAGAGGTTTAATTTAAAACAAAAATATTAAAATCTTTATATTTTCAACCTTTCTCTTAATGTGCTTTAAAACGGTAAAATTTTTTAAAATGCGATAATAAAAAACCAAGATAGAGGTTTTTTTGAACAAAAATAATAAAATTGTTATTCTTTGAACCTTTCTTTACAGACCAAGAGATCGAATTGGCTCCCATTTGGAAGAACATGTTTCGCAACACCGGTACATCACGGACTAGTAATCCGGAAACCACAGGTGAGCACACAACAACTGGTGCATGAAATCACTCACCGGAACACCAACTAGCGGGCCAAAAAACACCTATAAAGACTTTATAAAGACGTGAACTGATCCAATCTCTTTAGTTTCAGTTTTCTTACAGACCAAGCGATCGAATTAGCTCCCATTTGGAAGAACATGTTTTGCAACACCGGTACATCACGGACTGGTAATCCGGAAACCACAGGTGTGCACATAACAACTGGTGCATGAAATCACTCACCGGAACACCAACCAGCGGGCCAAAAAACACCTATATAAAGACGTGAACCGATCCAATCTCTTTAGTTTCAGTTTTCTTAAGAAGACAGCAACATGGCTGTCGAAACGTAAAACCGAATTACAATGATACGCGGCTTAAAACCTTTTAACTTCTAAATAAATAACCGTTAAAACAATTTTTTCATCATTTCTTCATATGCTTTAAAATGACGTAAACTTTTTAAAATGCTATAATAAATAACCCGTTATAGAGGTTTTTTTAAAACAAAAATAATAAAATTGTCATTTTATCAACCTTTCTTGATGGGCTTTAAAGAACCAAGTTACAGATGTTTTTTTGAACAAAAATAATAAAATTGTTATTCTTTGAACCTTTCTTTACAGACCAAGAGATCGAATTGGCTCCCATTTGGAAGAACATGTTTCGCAACACCGGTACATCACGGACTAGTAATCCGGAAACCACAGGTGAGCACACAACAACTGGTGCATGAAATCACTCACCGGAACACCAACTAGCGGGACAAAAAACACCTATAAAGACTTTATAAAGACGTGAACTGATCCAATCTCTTTAGTTTCAGTTTTTTTACAGACCAAGGGATCGAATTAGCTCCCATTTGGAAGAACATGTTTCGCAACACCGGTACATCACGGACTAGTAATCCGGAAACCACAGGTGAGCACACAACAACTGGTGCATGAAATCACTCACCGGAACACCAACTAGCGGGCCAAAAAACACCTATAAAGACTTTATAAAGACGTGAACTGATCCAATCTCTTTAGTTTCAGTTTTCTTACAGACCAAGCGATCGAATTAGCTCCCATTTGGAAGAACATGTTTCGCAACACCGGTACATCACGGACTAGTAATCCGGAAACCACAGGTGAGCACACAACAACTGGTGCATAAAATCACTCACCGGAACACCAACCAGCGGGTCAAAAAACACCTAAAAGACTTTATTAAGACGTGAACTGATCCAATCTTTTTAGTTTCAGTTTTCTTACAGATCAAGGGTTCGAATTAGCTCCCATTTGGAAGAACATGTTTTGCAACACCGGTACATCACGGACTGGTAATCCGGAAACCACAGGTGTGCACATAACAACTGGTGCATGAAATCACTCACCGGAACACCAACCAGCGGGCCAAAAAACACCTATATAAAGACGTGAACCGATCCAATCTCTTTAGTTTCAGTTTTCTTAAGAAGACAGCAACATGGCTGTCGAAACGTAAAACCGAATTACAATGATACGCGGCTTAAAACCTTTTAACTTCTAAATAAATAACCGTTAAAACAATTTTTTCATCATTTCTTCATATGCTTTAAAATGACGTAAACTTTTTAAAATGCTATAATAAATAACCCGTTATAGAGGTTTTTTTAAAACAAAAATAATAAAATTGTCATTTTATCAACCTTTCTTGATGGGCTTTAAAGAACCAAGTTACAGATGTTTTTTTGAACAAAAATAATAAAATTGTTATTCTTTGAACCTTTCTTTACAGACCAAGAGATCGAATTGGCTCCCATTTGGAAGAACATGTTTCGCAACACCGGTACATCACGGACTAGTAATCCGGAAACCACAGGTGAGCACACAACAACTGGTGCATGAAATCACTCACCGGAACACCAACTAGCGGGACAAAAAACACCTATAAAGACTTTATAAAGACGTGAACTGATCCAATCTCTTTAGTTTCAGTTTTTTTACAGACCAAGGGATCGAATTAGCTCCCATTTGGAAGAACATGTTTCGCAACACCGGTACATCACGGACTAGTAATCCGGAAACCACAGGTGAGCACACAACAACTGGTGCATGAAATCACTCACCGGAACACCAACTAGCGGGCCAAAAAACACCTATAAAGACTTTATAAAGACGTGAACTGATCCAATCTCTTTAGTTTCAGTTTTCTTACAGACCAAGCGATCGAATTAGCTCCCATTTGGAAGAACATGTTTCGCAACACCGGTACATCACGGACTAGTAATCCGGAAACCACAGGTGAGCACACAACAACTGGTGCATAAAATCACTCACCGGAACACCAACCAGCGGGTCAAAAAACACCTAAAAGACTTTATTAAGACGTGAACTGATCCAATCTTTTTAGTTTCAGTTTTCTTACAGATCAAGGGTTCGAATTAGCTCCCATTTGGAAGAACATGTTTCGCAACACCGGTACATCACGGACTAGTAATCCGGAAACCACAGGTGAGCACACAACAACTGGTGCATGAAATCACTCACCGGAACACCAACTAGCGGGACAAAAAACACCTATAAAGACTTTATAAAGACGTGAACTGATCCAATCTCTTTAGTTTCAGTTTTTTTACAGACCAAGGGATCGAATTAGCTCCCATTTGGAAGAACATGTTTCGCAACACCGGTACATCACGGACTAGTAATCCGGAAACCACAGGTGAGCACACAACAACTGGTGCATGAAATCACTCACCGGAACACCAACTAGCGGGACAAAAAACACCTATAAAGACTTTATAAAGACGTGAACTGATCCAATCTCTTTAGTTTCAGTTTTTTTACAGACCAAGGGATCGAATTAGCTCCCATTTGGAAGAACATGTTTCGCAACACCGGTACATCACGGACTAGTAATCCGGAAACCACAGGTGAGCACACAACAACTGGTGCATGAAATCACTCACCGGAACACCAACTAGCGGGCCAAAAAACACCTATAAAGACTTTATAAAGACGTGAACTGATCCAATCTCTTTAGTTTCAGTTTTCTTACAGACCAAGCGATCGAATTAGCTCCCATTTGGAAGAACATGTTTCGCAACACCGGTACATCACGGACTAGTAATCCGGAAACCACAGGTGAGCACACAACAACTGGTGCATAAAATCACTCACCGGAACACCAACCAGCGGGTCAAAAAACACCTAAAAGACTTTATAAAGACGTGAACTGATCCAATCTTTTTAGTTTCAGTTTTCTTACAGACCAAGGGTTCGAATTAGCTCCCATTTGGAAGAACATGTTTCGCAACACCGGTACATCACGGACTAGTAATCCGGAAACCACAGGTGAGCACACAACAACTGGTGCATGAAACACCAACTAGCGGGCCAAAAAACACCTATAAAGACTTTATAAAGACGTGAACTGATCCAATCTCTTTAGTTTCAGTTTTCTTACAGACCAAGCGATCGAATTAGCTCCCATTTGGAAGAACATGTTTTGCAACACCGGTACATCGTGTTAATCCGGAAACCACAGGTGTGCACTTAACAACTGGTGCATGAAATCACTCACCGGAACACCAACCAGCGGGCCAAAAAACACCTATATAAAGACGTGAACCGATCCAATCTCTTTAGTTTCAGTTTTCTTAAGAAGACAGCAACATGGCTGTCGAAACGTAAAACCGAATTACAATGATACGCGGCTTAAAACCAGGAAACCTTTTAACTTCTAAATAAATAACCGTTAAAACAATTTTTTCATCATTTCTTCATATGCTTTAAAATGACGTAAACTTTTTAAAATGCTATAATAAATAACCCGTTATAGAGGTTTTTTTAAAACAAAAATAATAAAATTGTCATTTTATCAACCTTTCTTGATGGGCTTTAAAGAACCAAGTTATAGATGTTTTTTTGAACAAAAATAATAAAATTGTTATACTTTTAACCTTTCTTTAAGTTATAGAGGTTTAATTTAAAACAAAAATATTAAAATCTTTATATTTTCAACCTTTCTCTTAATGTGCTTTAAAACGGTAAACTTTTTTAAAATGCGATAATAAAAAACCAAGATAGAGGTTTTTTGAACAAAAATAATAAAATTGTTATTCTTTGAACCTTTCTTTACAGACCAAGAGATCGAATTGGCTCCCATTTGGAAGAACATGTTTCGCAACACCGGTACATCACGGACTAGTAATCCGGAAACCACAGGTGAGCACACAACAACTGGTGCATGAAATCACTCACCGGAACACCAACTAGCGGGACAAAAAACACCTATAAAGACTTTATAAAGACGTGAACTGATCCAATCTCTTTAGTTTCAGTTTTTTTACAGACCAAGGGATCGAATTAGCTCCCATTTGGAAGAACATGTTTCGCAACACCGGTACATCACGGACTAGTAATCCGGAAACCACAGGTGTGCACATAACAACTGGTGCATGAAATCACTCACCGGAACACCAACCAGCGGGCCAAAAACACCTATAAAGACTTTATAAAGACGTGAACTGATCCAATCTTTTTAGTTTCAGTTTTCTTACAGACCAAGGGTTCGAATTAGCTCCCATTTGGAAGAACATGTTTCGCAACACCGGTACATCACGGACTAGTAATCCGGAAACCACAGGTGAGCACACAACAACTGGTGCATGAAACACCAACTAGCGGGCCAAAAAACACCTATAAAGACTTTATAAAGACGTGAACTGATCCAATCTCTTTAGTTTCAGTTTTCTTACAGACCAAGCGATCGAATTAGCTCCCATTTGGAAGAACATGTTTTGCAACACCGGTACATCACGGACTGGTAATCCGGAAACCACAGGTGTGCACATAACAACTGGTGCATGAAATCACTCACCGGAACACCAACCAGCGGGCCAAAAAACACCTATATAAAGACGTGAACCGATCCAATCTCTTTAGTTTCAGTTTTCTTAAGAAGACAGCAACATGGCTGTCGAAACGTAAAACCGAATTACAATGATACGCGGCTTAAAACCTTTTAACTTCTAAATAAATAACCGTTAAAACAATTTTTTCATCATTTCTTCATATGCTTTAAAATGACGTAAACTTTTTAAAATGCTATAATAAATAACCCGTTATAGAGGTTTTTTTAAAACAAAAATAATAAAATTGTCATTTTATCAACCTTTCTTGATGGGCTTTAAAGAACCAAGTTACAGATGTTTTTTTGAACAAAAATAATAAAATTGTTATACTTTTAACCTTTCTTTAAGTTATAGAGGTTTAATTTAAAACAAAAATATTAAAATCTTTATATTTTCAACCTTTCTTTTAATGTGCTTTAAAACGGTAAACTTTTTTAAAATGCGATAATAAAAAACCAAGATAGAGGTTTTTTTGAACAAAAATAATAAAATTGTTATTCTTTGAACCTTTCTTTACAGACCAAGAGATCGAATTGGCTCCCATTTGGAAGAACATGTTTCGCAACACCGGTACATCACGGACTAGTAATCCGGAAACCACAGGTGAGCACACAACAACTGGTGCATGAAATCACTCACCGGAACACCAACTAGCGGGACAAAAAACACCTATAAAGACTTTATAAAGACGTGAACTGATCCAATCTCTTTAGTTTCAGTTTTTTTACAGACCAAGGGATCGAATTAGCTCCCATTTGGAAGAACATGTTTCGCAACACCGGTACATCACGGACTAGTAATCCGGAAACCACAGGTGAGCACACAACAACTGGTGCATGAAATCACTCACCGGAACACCAACTAGCGGGCCAAAAAACACCTATAAAGACTTTATAAAGACGTGAACTGATCCAATCTCTTTAGTTTCAGTTTTCTTACAGACCAAGCGATCGAATTAGCTCCCATTTGGAAGAACATGTTTCGCAACACCGGTACATCACGGACTAGTAATCCGGAAACCACAGGTGAGCACACAACAACTGGTGCATAAAATCACTCACCGGAACACCAACCAGCGGGTCAAAAAACACCTAAAAGACTTTATAAAGACGTGAACTGATCCAATCTTTTTAGTTTCAGTTTTCTTACAGATCAAGGGTTCGAATTAGCTCCCATTTGGAAGAACATGTTTCGCAACACCGGTACATCACGGACTAGTAATCCGGAAACCACAGGTGAGCACACAACAACTGGTGCATGAAACACCAACTAGCGGGCCAAAAAACACCTATAAAGACTTTATAAAGACGTGAACTGATCCAATCTCTTTAGTTTCAGTTTTCTTACAGACCAAGCGATCGAATTAGCTCCCATTTGGAAGAACATGTTTCGCAACACCGGTACATCACGGACTGGTAATCCGGAAACCACAGGTGTGCACTTAACAACTGGTGCATGAAATCACTCACCGGAACACCAACCAGCGGGCCAAAAAACACCTATATAAAGACGTGAACCGATCCAATCTCTTTAGTTTCAGTTTTCTTAAGAAGACAGCAACATGGCTGTCGAAACGTAAAACCGAATTACAATGATACGCGGCTTAAAACCAGGAAACCTTTTAACTTCTAAATAAATAACCGTTAAAACAATTTTTTCATCATTTCTTCATATGCTTTAAAATGACGTAAACTTTTTAAAATGCTATAATAAATAACCCGTTATAGAGGTTTTTTTAAAACAAAAATAATAAAATTGTCATTTTATCAACCTTTCTTGATGGGCTTTAAAGAACCAAGTTATAGATGTTTTTTTGAACAAAAATAATAAAATTGTTATACTTTTAACCTTTCTTTAAGTTATAGAGGTTTAATTTAAAACAAAAATATTAAAATCTTTATATTTTCAACCTTTCTTCTTAATGTGCTTTAAAACGGTAAACTTTTTTAAAATGCGATAATAAAAAACCAAGATAGAGGTTTTTTGAACAAAAATAATAAAATTGTTATTCTTTGAACCTTTCTTTACAGACCAAGGGATCGAATTAGCTCCCATTTGGAAGAACATGTTTCGCAACACCGGTACATCACGGACTAGTAATCCGAAAACCACAGGTGTGCACATAACAACTGGTGCATGAAATCACTCACCGGAACACCAACCAGCGGGCCAAAAACACCTATAAAGACTTTATAAAGACGTGAACTGATCCAATCTTTTTAGTTTCAGTTTTCTTACAGACCAAGGGTTCGAATTAGCTCCCATTTGGAAGAACATGTTTCGCAACACCGGTACATCACGGACTAGTAATCCGGAAACCACAGGTGAGCACACAACAACTGGTGCATGAAACACCAACTAGCGGGCCAAAAAACACCTATAAAGACTTTATAAAGACGTGAACTGATCCAATCTCTTTAGTTTCAGTTTTCTTACAGACCAAGCGATCGAATTAGCTCCCATTTGGAAGAACATGTTTCGCAACACCGGTACATCACGGACTGGTAATCCGGAAACCACAGGTGTGCACATAACAACTGGTGCATGAAATCACTCACCGGAACACCAACCAGCGGGCCAAAAAACACCTATATAAAGACGTGAACCGATCCAATCTCTTTAGTTTCAGTTTTCTTAAGAAGACAGCAACATGGCTGTCGAAACGTAAAACCGAATTACAATGATACGCGGCTTAAAACCAGGAAACCTTTTAACTTCTAAATAAATAACCGTTAAAACAATTTTTTCATCATTTCTTCATATGCTTTAAAATGACGTAAACTTTTTAAAATGCTATAATAAATAACCCGTTATAGAGGTTTTTTTAAAATGCGATAATAAAAAACCAAGATAGAGGTTTTTTTGAACAAAAATAATAAAATTGTTATTCTTTGAACCTTTCTTTACAGACCAAGGGATCGAATTAGCTCCCATTTGGAAGAATATGTTTCGCAACACCGGTACATCACGGACTAGTAATCCGGAAACCACAGGTGAGCACACAACAACTGGTGCATGAAATCACTCACCGGAACACCAACTAGCGGGCCAAAAAACACCTATAAAGACTTTATAAAGACGTGAACTGATCCAATCTCTTTAGTTTCAGTTTTCTTACAGACCAAGCGATCGAATTAGCTCCCATTTGGAAAAACATGTTTCGCAACACCGGTACATCACGGACTAGTAATCCGGAAACCACAGGTGAGCACACAACAACTGGTGCATGAAATCACTCACCGGAACACCAACTAGCGGGCCAAAAAACACCTATAAAGACTTTATAAAGACGTGAACTGATCCAATCTCTTTAGTTTCAGTTTTCTTACAGACCAAGCGATCGAATTAGCTCCCATTTGGAAGAACATGTTTCGCAACACCGGTACATCACGGACTGGTAATCCGGAAACCACAGGTGTGCACATAACAACTGGTGCATGAAATCACTCACCGGAACACCAACCAGCGGGCCAAAAAACACCTATATAAAGACGTGAACCGATCCAATCTCTTTAGTTTCAGTTTTCTTAAGAAGACAGCAACATGGCTGTCGAAACGTAAAACCGAATTACAATGATACGCGGCTTAAAACCAGGAAACCTTTTAACTTCTAAATAAATAACCGTTAAAACAATTTTTTCATCATTTCTTCATATGCTTTAAAATGACGTAAACTTTTTAAAATGCTATAATAAATAACCCGTTATAGAGGTTTTTTTAAAACAAAAATAATAAAATTGTCATTTTATCAACCTTTCTTGATGGGCTTTAAAGAACCAAGTTATAGATGTTTTTTTGAACAAAAATAATAAAATTGTTATACTTTTAACCTTTCTTTAAGTTATAGAGGTTTAATTTAAAACAAAAATATTAAAATCTTTATATTTTCAACCTTTCTCTTAATGTGCTTTAAAACGGTAAACTTTTTTAAAATGCGATAATAAAAAACCAAGATAGAGGTTTTTTGAACAAAAATAATAAAATTGTTATTCTTTGAACCTTTCTTTACAGACCAAGAGATCGAATTGGCTCCCATTTGGAAGAACATGTTTCGCAACACCGGTACATCACGGACTAGTAATCCGGAAACCACAGGTGAGCACACAACAACTGGTGCATGAAATCACTCACCGGAACACCAACTAGCGGGACAAAAAACACCTATAAAGACTTTATAAAGACGTGAACTGATCCAATCTCTTTAGTTTCAGTTTTTTTACAGACCAAGGGATCGAATTAGCTCCCATTTGGAAGAACATGTTTCGCAACACCGGTACATCACGGACTAGTAATCCGGAAACCACAGGTGTGCACATAACAACTGGTGCATGAAATCACTCACCGGAACACCAACCAGCGGGCCAAAAACACCTATAAAGACTTTATAAAGACGTGAACTGATCCAATCTTTTTAGTTTCAGTTTTCTTACAGACCAAGGGTTCGAATTAGCTCCCATTTGGAAGAACATGTTTCGCAACACCGGTACATCACGGACTAGTAATCCGGAAACCACAGGTGAGCACACAACAACTGGTGCATGAAACACCAACTAGCGGGCCAAAAAACACCTATAAAGACTTTATAAAGACGTGAACTGATCCAATCTCTTTAGTTTCAGTTTTCTTACAGACCAAGCGATCGAATTAGCTCCCATTTGGAAGAACATGTTTCGCAACACCGGTACATCACGGACTGGTAATCCGGAAACCACAGGTGTGCACATAACAACTGGTGCATGAAATCACTCACCGGAACACCAACCAGCGGGCCAAAAAACACCTATATAAAGACGTGAACCGATCCAATCTCTTTAGTTTCAGTTTTCTTAAGAAGACAGCAACATGGCTGTCGAAACGTAAAACCGAATTACAATGATACGCGGCTTAAAACCAGGAAACCTTTTCTTCTAAATAAATAACCGTTAAAACAATTTTTTCATCATTTCTTCATATGCTTTAAATTGACGTAAACTTTTTAAAATGCTATAATAAATAACCCGTTATAGAGGTTTTTTTAAAACAAAAATAATAAAATTGTCATTTTATCAACCTTTCTTGATGGGCTTTAAAGAACCAAGTTATAGATGTTTTTTTGAACAAAAATAATAAAATTGTTATACTTTTAACCTTTCTTTAAGTTATAGAGGTTTAATTTAAAACAAAAATATTAAAATCTTTATATTTTCAACCTTTCTCTTAATGTGCTTTAAAACGGTAAACTTTTTTAAAATGCGATAATAAAAAACCAAGATAGAGGTTTTTTGAACAAAAATAATAAAATTGTTATTCTTTGAACCTTTCTTTACAGACCAAGAGATCGAATTGGCTCCCATTTGGAAGAACATGTTTCGCAACACCGGTACATCACGGACTAGTAATCCGGAAACCACAGGTGAGCACACAACAACTGGTGCATGAAATCACTCACCGGAACACCAACTAGCGGGCCAAAAAACACCTTTATAGACTTTATAAAGACGTGAACTGATCCAATCTCTTTAGTTTCAGTTTTCTTACAGACCAAGCGATCGAATTAGCTCCCATTTGGAAAAACATGTTTCGCAACACCGGTACATCACGGACTGGTAATCCGGAAACCACAGGTGTGCACATAACAACTGGTGCATGACATCACTCACCTATAAAGACTTTATAAAGACGTGAACTGATCCAATCTCTTTAGTTTCAGTTTTTTTACAGACCAAGGGATCGAATTAGCTCCCATTTGGAAGAACATGTTTCGCAACACCGGTACATCACGGACTAGTAATCCGGAAACCACAGGTGAGCACACAACAACTGGTGCATGAAATCACTCACCGGAACACCAACTAGCGGGACAAAAAACACCTATAAAGACTTTATAAAGACGTGAACTGATCCAATCTCTTTAGTTTCAGTTTTTTTACAGACCAAGGGATCGAATTAGCTCCCATTTGGAAGAACATGTTTCGCAACACCGGTACATCACGGACTAGTAATCCGGAAACCACAGGTGAGCACACAACAACTGGTGCATAAAATCACTCACCGGAACACCAACCAGCGGGTCAAAAAACACCTATAAAGACTTTATAAAGACGTGAACTGATCCAATCTTTTTAGTTTCAGTTTTCTTACAGACCAAGGGTTCGAATTAGCTCCCATTTGGAAGAACATGTTTCGCAACACCGGTACATCACGGACTAGTAATCCGGAAACCACAGGTGAGCACACAACAACTGGTGCATGAAACACCAACTAGCGGGCCTAAAAAACACCTATAAAGACTTTATAAAGACGTAAACTGATCCAATCTCTTTAGTTTCAGTTTTCTTACAGACCAAGCGATCGAATTAGCTCCCATTTGGAAGAACATGTTTCGCAACACCGGTACATCACGGACTAGTAATCCGGAAACCACAGGTGTGCACACAACAACTGGTGCATGAAATCACTCACCGGAACACCAACCAGCAGGCCAAAAAACACTTATATAAAGACGTGAACCGATCCAATCTCTTTAGTTTCAGTTTTCTTAAGAAGACAGCAACATGGCTGTCGAAACGTAAAACCGAATTACAATGATACGCGGCTTAAAACCAGGAAACCTTTTAACTTCTAAATAAATAACCGTTAAAACAATTTTTTCATCATTTCTTCATATGCTTTAAAATGACGTAAACTTTTTAAAATGCTATAAAAAATAAACCGTTATAGAGGTTTTTTTAAAACAAAAATAATAAAATTGTAATTTTATCAACCTTTCTTGATGGGCTTTAAAGAACCAAGTTATAGATGTTTTTTTGAACAAAAATAATAAAATTGTTATTCTTTGAACCTTTCTTTACAGACCAAGCGATCGAATTAGCTCCCATTTGGAAGAACATGTTTCGCAACACCGGTACATCACGGACTAGTAATCCGGAAACCACAGGTGAGCACACAACAACTGGTGCATGAAATCACTCACCGGAACACCAACTAGCGGGCCAAAAAACACCTATAAAGACTTTATAAAGACGTGAACTGATCCAATCTCTTTAGTTTCAGTTTTCTTACAGACCAAGCGATCGAATTAGCTCCCATTTGGAAGAACATGTTTCGCAACACCGGTACATCACGGACTAGTAATCCGGAAACCACAGGTGAGCACACAACAACTGGTGCATAAAATCACTCACCGGAACACCAACCAGCGGGTCAAAAAACACCTAAAAGACTTTATAAAGACGTGAACTGATCCAATCTTTTTAGTTTCAGTTTTCTTACAGATCAAGGGTTCGAATTAGCTCCCATTTGGAAGAACATGTTTCGCAACACCGGTACATCACGGACTAGTAATCCGGAAACCACAGGTGAGCACACAACAACTGGTGCATGAAATCACTCACCGGAACACCAACTAGCGGGACAAAAAACACCTATAAAGACTTTATAAAGACGTGAACTGATCCAATCTCTTTAGTTTCAGTTTTTTTACAGACCAAGGGATCGAATTAGCTCCCATTTGGAAGAACATGTTTCGCAACACCGGTACATCACTGACTAGTAATCCGGAAACCACAGGTGAGCACACAACAACTGGTGCATGAAATCACTCACCGGAACACCAACTAGCGGGCCAAAAAACACCAATCTCTTTAGTTTCAGTTTTCTTACAGACCAAGCGATCGAATTAGCTCCCATTTGGAAGAACATGTTTCGCAACACCGGTACATCACGGACTAGTAATCCGGAAACCACAGGTGAGCACACAACAACTGGTGCATAAAATCACTCACCGGAACACCAACCAGCGGGTCAAAAAACACCTAAAAGACTTTATAAAGACGTGAACTGATCCAATCTTTTTAGTTTCAGTTTTCTTACAGACCAAGGGTTCGAATTAGCTCCCATTTGGAAGAACATGTTTCGCAACACCGGTACATCACGGACTAGTAATCCGGAAACCACAGGTGAGCACACAACAACTGGTGCATGAAACACCAACTAGCGGGCCAAAAAACACCTATAAAGACTTTATAAAGACGTGAACTGATCCAATCTCTTTAGTTTCAGTTTTCTTACAGACCAAG
The DNA here is from genome assembly GCA_921294245.1 of Brassicogethes aeneus. Classification (NCBI taxonomy): domain Eukaryota; kingdom Metazoa; phylum Arthropoda; class Insecta; order Coleoptera; family Nitidulidae; genus Brassicogethes; species Brassicogethes aeneus. The sequence continues at coordinate 47,007,961 of OV121133.1, forward strand.
CGATCGAATTAGCTCCCATTTGGAAGAACATGTTTCGCAACACCGGTACATCACGGACTGGTAATCCGGAAACCACAGGTGTGCACATAACAACTGGTGCATGAAATCACTCACCGGAACACCAACCAGCGGGCCAAAAAACACCTATATAAAGACGTGAACCGATCCAATCTCTTTAGTTTCAGTTTTCTTAAGAAGACAGCAACATGGCTGTCGAAACGTAAAACCGAATTACAATGATACGCGGCTTAAAACCAGGAAACCTTTTCTTCTAAATAAATAACCGTTAAAACAATTTTTTCATCATTTCTTCATATGCTTTAAATTGACGTAAACTTTTTAAAATGCTATAATAAATAACCCGTTATAGAGGTTTTTTTAAAACAAAAATAATAAAATTGTCATTTTATCAACCTTTCTTGATGGGCTTTAAAGAACCAAGTTATAGATGTTTTTTTGAACAAAAATAATAAAATTGTTATTCTTTGAACCTTTCTTTACAGACCAAGAGATCGAATTGGCTCCCATTTGGAAGAACATGTTTCGCAACACCGGTACATCACGGACTAGTAATCCGGAAACCACAGGTGAGCACACAACAACTGGTGCATGAAATCACTCACCGGAACACCAACTAGCGGGCCAAAAAACACCTTTATAGACTTTATAAAGACGTGAACTGATCCAATCTCTTTAGTTTCAGTTTTCTTACAGACCAAGCGATCGAATTAGCTCCCATTTGGAAAAACATGTTTCGCAACACCGGTACATCACGGACTGGTAATCCGGAAACCACAGGTGTGCACATAACAACTGGTGCATGACATCACTCACCGGAACTGGTGTTCCCCAGCGGGCCAAAAAACACCTATAAAGACTTTATAAAGACGTGAACTGATCCAATCTCTTTAGTTTCAGTTTTTTTACAGACCAAGGGATCGAATTAGCTCCCATTTGGAAGAACATGTTTCGCAACACCGGTACATCACGGACTAGTAATCCGGAAACCACAGGTGAGCACACAACAACTGGTGCATGAAATCACTCACCGGAACACCAACTAGCGGGACAAAAAACACCTATAAAGACTTTATAAAGACGTGAACTGATCCAATCTCTTTAGTTTCAGTTTTTTTACAGACCAAGGGATCGAATTAGCTCCCATTTGGAAGAACATGTTTCGCAACACCGGTACATCACGGACTAGTAATCCGGAAACCACAGGTGAGCACACAACAACTGGTGCATAAAATCACTCACCGGAACACCAACCAGCGGGTCAAAAAACACCTATAAAGACTTTATAAAGACGTGAACTGATCCAATCTTTTTAGTTTCAGTTTTCTTACAGACCAAGGGTTCGAATTAGCTCCCATTTGGAAGAACATGTTTCGCAACACCGGTACATCACGGACTAGTAATCCGGAAACCACAGGTGAGCACACAACAACTGGTGCATGAAACACCAACTAGCGGGCCTAAAAAACACCTATAAAGACTTTATAAAGACGTAAACTGATCCAATCTCTTTAGTTTCAGTTTTCTTACAGACCAAGCGATCGAATTAGCTCCCATTTGGAAGAACATGTTTCGCAACACCGGTACATCACGGACTAGTAATCCGGAAACCACAGGTGTGCACACAACAACTGGTGCATGAAATCACTCACCGGAACACCAACCAGCAGGCCAAAAAACACTTATATAAAGACGTGAACCGATCCAATCTCTTTAGTTTCAGTTTTCTTAAGAAGACAGCAACATGGCTGTCGAAACGTAAAACCGAATTACAATGATACGCGGCTTAAAACCAGGAAACCTTTTAACTTCTAAATAAATAACCGTTAAAACAATTTTTTCATCATTTCTTCATATGCTTTAAAATGACGTAAACTTTTTAAAATGCTATAAAAAATAAACCGTTATAGAGGTTTTTTTAAAACAAAAATAATAAAATTGTAATTTTATCAACCTTTCTTGATGGGCTTTAAAGAACCAAGTTATAGATGTTTTTTTGAACAAAAATAATAAAATTGTTATTCTTTGAACCTTTCTTTACAGACCAAGCGATCGAATTAGCTCCCATTTGGAAGAACATGTTTCGCAACACCGGTACATCACGGACTAGTAATCCGGAAACCACAGGTGAGCACACAACAACTGGTGCATGAAATCACTCACCGGAACACCAACTAGCGGGCCAAAAAACACCTATAAAGACTTTATAAAGACGTGAACTGATCCAATCTCTTTAGTTTCAGTTTTCTTACAGACCAAGCGATCGAATTAGCTCCCATTTGGAAGAACATGTTTCGCAACACCGGTACATCACGGACTAGTAATCCCGAAACCACAGGTGAGCACACAACAACTGGTGCATAAAATCACTCACCGGAACACCAACCAGCGGGTCAAAAAACACCTAAAAGACTTTATAAAGACGTGAACTGATCCAATCTTTTTAGTTTCAGTTTTCTTACAGATCAAGGGTTCGAATTAGCTCCCATTTGGAAGAACATGTTTCGCAACACCGGTACATCACGGACTAGTAATCCGGAAACCACAGGTGAGCACACAACAACTGGTGCATGAAATCACTCACCGGAACACCAACTAGCGGGACAAAAAACACCTATAAAGACTTTATAAAGACGTGAACTGATCCAATCTCTTTAGTTTCAGTTTTTTTACAGACCAAGGGATCGAATTAGCTCCCATTTGGAAGAACATGTTTCGCAACACCGGTACATCACTGACTAGTAATCCGGAAACCACAGGTGAGCACACAACAACTGGTGCATGAAATCACTCACCGGAACACCAACTAGCGGGCCAAAAAACACCTATAAAGACTTTATAAAGACGTGAACTGATCCAATCTCTTTAGTTTCAGTTTTCTTACAGACCAAGCGATCGAATTAGCTCCCATTTGGAAGAACATGTTTCGCAACACCGGTACATCACGGACTGGTAATCCGGAAACCACAGGTGTGCACATAACAACTGGTGCATGAAATCACTCACCGGAACACCAACCAGCGGGCCAAAAAACACCTATATAAAGACGTGAACCGATCCAATCTCTTTAGTTTCAGTTTTCTTAAGAAGACAGCAACATGGCTGTCGAAACGTAAAACCGAATTACAATGATACGCGGCTTAAAACCAGGAAACCTTTTCTTCTAAATAAATAACCGTTAAAACAATTTTTTCATCATTTCTTCATATGCTTTAAATTGACGTAAACTTTTTAAAATGCTATAATAAATAACCCGTTATAGAGGTTTTTTTAAAACAAAAATAATAAAATTGTCATTTTATCAACCTTTCTTGATGGGCTTTAAAGAACCAAGTTATAGATGTTTTTTTGAACAAAAATAATAAAATTGTTATACTTTTAACCTTTCTTTAAGTTATAGAGGTTTAATTTAAAACAAAAATATTAAAATCTTTATATTTTCAACCTTTCTCTTAATGTGCTTTAAAACGGTAAACTTTTTTAAAATGCGATAATAAAAAACCAAGATAGAGGTTTTTTGAACAAAAATAATAAAATTGTTATTCTTTGAACCTTTCTTTACAGACCAAGAGATCGAATTGGCTCCCATTTGGAAGAACATGTTTCGGAACACCGGTACATCACGGACTAGTAATCCGGAAACCACAGGTGAGCACACAACAACTGGTGCATAAAATCACTCACCGGAACACCAACTAGCGGGCCAAAAAACACCTATAAAGACTTTATAAAGACGTGAACTGATCCAATCTCTTTAGTTTCAGTTTTCTTACAGACCAAGCGATCGAATTGCTCCCATTTGGAAGAACATGTTTCGCAACACCGGTACATCACGGACTGGTAATCCGGAAACCACAGGTGTGCACATAACAACTGGTGCATGAAATCACTCACCGGAACACCAACCAGCGGGCCAAAAAACACCTATATAAAGACGTGAACCGATCCAATCTCTTTAGTTTCAGTTTTCTTAAGAAGACAGCAACATGGCTGTCGAAACGTAAAACCGAATTACAATGATACGCGGCTTAAAACCAGGAAACCTTTTAACTTCTAAATAAATAACCGTTAAAACAATTTTTTCATCATTTCTTCATATGCTTTAAAATGACGTAAACTTTTTAAAATGCTATAATAAATAACCCGTTATAGAGGTTTTTTTAAAATGCGATAATAAAAAACCAAGATAGAGGTTTTTTTGAACAAAAATAATAAATAAAATTGTTATTCTTTGAACCTTTCTTTACAGACCAAGGGATCGAATTAGCTCCCATTTGGAAGAATATGTTTCGCAACACCGGTACATCACGGACTAGTAATCCGGAAACCACAGGTGAGCACACAACAACTGGTGCATGAAATCACTCACCGGAACACCAACTAGCGGGCCAAAAAACACCTATAAAGACTTTATAAAGACGTGAACTGATCCAATCTCTTTAGTTTCAGTTTTCTTACAGACCAAGCGATCGAATTAGCTCCCATTTGGAAGAACATGTTTCGCAACACCGGTACATCACGGACTGGTAATCCGGAAACCACAGGTGTGCACATAACAACTGGTGCATGACATCACTCACCGGAACACCAACCAGCGGGCCAAAAAACACCTATATAAAGACGTGAACCGATCCAATCTCTTTAGTTTCAGTTTTCTTAAGAAGACAGCAACATGGCTGTCGAAACGTAAAACCGAATTACAATGATACGCGGCTTAAAACCAGGAAACCTTTTAACTTCTAAATAAATAACCGTTAAAACAATTTTTTCACCATTTCTTCATATGCTTTAAAATGACGTAAACTTTTTAAAATGCTATAATAAATAACCCGTTATAGAGGTTTTTTTAAAACAAAAATAATAAAATTGTCATTTTATCAACCTTTCTTGATGGGCTATAAAGAACCAAGTTATAGATGTTTTTTTGAACAAAAATAATAAAATTTCTTTAAGTTATAGAGGTTTAATTTAAAACAAAAATATTAAAATCTTTATATTTTCAACCTTTTTCTCTCTTAATGTGCTTTAAAACGGTAAACTTTTTTAAAATGCGATAATAAAAAACCTAGATAGAGGTTTTTTTGAACAAAAATAATAAAATTGTTATTCTTTGAACCTTTCTTTACAGACCAAGAGATCGAATTGGCTCCCATTTGGAAGAACATGTTTCGCAACACCGGTACATCACGGACTAGTAATCCGGAAACCACAGGTGAGCACACAACAACTGGTGCATGAAATCACTCACCGGAACACCAACTAGCGGGACAAAAAACACCTATAAAGACTTTATAAAGACGTGAACTGATCCAATCTCTTTAGTTTCAGTTTTTTTACAGACCAAGGGATCGAATTAGCTCCCATTTGGAAGAACATGTTTCGCAACACAGTACATCACGGACTAGTAATCCGGAAACCACAGGTGAGCACACAACAACTGGTGCATGAAATCACTCACCGGAACACCAACTAGCGGGCCAAAAAACACCTATAAAGACTTTATAAAGACGTGAACTGATCCAATCTCTTTAGTTTCAGTTTTCTTACAGACCAAGCGATCGAATTAGCTCCCATTTGGAAGAACATGTTTCGCAACACCGGTACATCACGGACTGGTAATCCGGAAACCACAGGTGTGCACATAACAACTGGTGCATGAAATCACTCACCGGAACACCAACCAGCGGGCCAAAAAACACCTATATAAAGACGTGAACCGATCCAATCTCTTTAGTTTCAGTTTTCTTAAGAAGACAGCAACATGGCTGTCGAAACGTAAAACCGAATTACAATGATACGCGGCTTAAAACCAGGAAACCTTTTCTTCTAAATAAATAACCGTTAAAACAATTTTTTCATCATTTCTTCATATGCTTTAAATTGACGTAAACTTTTTAAAATGCTATAATAAATAACCCGTTATAGAGGTTTTTTTAAAACAAAAATAATAAAATTGTCATTTTATCAACCTTTCTTGATGGGCTTTAAAGAACCAAGTTATAGATGTTTTTTTGAACAAAAATAATAAAATTGTTATACTTTTAACCTTTCTTTAAGTTATAGAGGTTTAATTTAAAACAAAAATATTAAAATCTTTATATTTTCAACCTTTCTCTTAATGTGCTTTAAAACGGTAAACTTTTTTAAAATGCGATAATAAAAAACCAAGATAGAGGTTTTTTGAACAAAAATAATAAAATTGTTATTCTTTGAACCTTTCTTTACAGACCAAGAGATCGAATTGGCTCCCATTTGGAAGAACATGTTTCGCAACACCGGTACATCACGGACTAGTAATCCGGAAACCACAGGTGAGCACACAACAACTGGTGCATGAAATCACTCACCGGAACACCAACTAGCGGGCCAAAAAACACCTATAAAGACTTTATAAAGACGTGAACTGATCCAATCTCTTTAGTTTCAGTTTTCTTACAGACCAAGCGATCGAATTAGCTCCCATTTGGAAGAACATGTTTCGCAACACCGGTACATCACGGACTGGTAATCCGGAAACCACAGGTGTGCACATAACAACTGGTGCATGAAATCACTCACCGGAACACCAACCAGCGGGCCAAAAAACACCTATATAAAGACGTGAACCGATCCAATCTCTTTAGTTTCAGTTTTCTTAAGAAGACAGCAACATGGCTGTCGAAACGTAAAACCGAATTACAATGATACGCGGCTTAAAACCAGGAAACCTTTTAACTTCTAAATAAATAACCGTTAAAACAATTTTTTCATCATTTCTTCATATGCTTTAAAATGACGTAAACTTTTTAAAATGCTATAATAAATAACCCGTTATAGAGGTTTTTTTAAAATGCGATAATAAAAAACCAAGATAGAGGTTTTTTTGAACAAAAATAATAAAATTGTTATTCTTTGAACCTTTCTTTACAGACCAAGGGATCGAATTAGCTCCCATTTGGAAGAATATGTTTCGCAACACCGGTACATCACGGACTAGTAATCCGGAAACCACAGGTGAGCACACAACAACTGGTGCATGAAATCACTCACCGGAACACCAACTAGCGGGCCAAAAAACACCTATAAAGACTTTATAAAGACGTGAACTGATCCAATCTCTTTAGTTTCAGTTTTCTTACAGACCAAGCGATCGAATTAGCTCCCATTTGGAAAAACATGTTTCGCAACACCGGTACATCACGGACTAGTAATCCGGAAACCACAGGTGAGCACACAACAACTGGTGCATGAAATCACTCACCGGAACACCAACTAGCGGGCCAAAAAACACCTATAAAGACTTTATAAAGACGTGAACTGATCCAATCTCTTTAGTTTCAGTTTTCTTACAGACCAAGCGATCGAATTAGCTCCCATTTGGAAGAACATGTTTCGCAACACCGGTACATCACGGACTGGTAATCCGGAAACCACAGGTGTGCACATAACAACTGGTGCATGAAATCACTCACCGGAACACCAACCAGCGGGCCAAAAAACACCTATATAAAGACGTGAACCGATCCAATCTCTTTAGTTTCAGTTTTCTTAAGAAGACAGCAACATGGCTGTCGAAACGTAAAACCGAATTACAATGATACGCGGCTTAAAACCAGGAAACCTTTTAACTTCTAAATAAATAACCGTTAAAACAATTTTTTCATCATTTCTTCATATGCTTTAAAATGACGTAAACTTTTTAAAATGCTATAATAAATAACCCGTTATAGAGGTTTTTTTAAAACAAAAATAATAAAATTGTCATTTTATCAACCTTTCTTGATGGGCTTTAAAGAACCAAGTTATAGATGTTTTTTTGAACAAAAATAATAAAATTGTTATACTTTTAACCTTTCTTTAAGTTATAGAGGTTTAATTTAAAACAAAAATATTAAAATCTTTATATTTTCAACCTTTCTCTTAATGTGCTTTAAAACGGTAAACTTTTTTAAAATGCGATAATAAAAAACCAAGATAGAGGTTTTTTGAACAAAAATAATAAAATTGTTATTCTTTGAACCTTTCTTTACAGACCAAGAGATCGAATTGGCTCCCATTTGGAAGAACATGTTTCGCAACACCGGTACATCACGGACTAGTAATCCGGAAACCACAGGTGAGCACACAACAACTGGTGCATGAAATCACTCACCGGAACACCAACTAGCGGGACAAAAAACACCTATAAAGACTTTATAAAGACGTGAACTGATCCAATCTCTTTAGTTTCAGTTTTTTTACAGACCAAGGGATCGAATTAGCTCCCATTTGGAAGAACATGTTTCGCAACACCGGTACATCACGGACTGGTAATCCGGAAACCACAGGTGTGCACATAACAACTGGTGCATGAAATCACTCACCGGAACACCAACCAGCGGGCCAAAAAACACCTATATAAAGACGTGAACCGATCCAATCTCTTTAGTTTCAGTTTTCTTAAGAAGACAGCAACATGGCTGTCGAAACGTAAAACCGAATTACAATGATACGCGGCTTAAAACCAGGAAACCTTTTAACTTCTAAATAAATAACCGTTAAAACAATTTTTTCATCATTTCTTCATATGCTTTAAAATGACGTAAACTTTTTAAAATGCTATAATAAAAATAACCCGTTATAGAGGTTTTTTTAAAATGCGATAATAAAAAACCAAGATAGAGGTTTTTTTGAACAAAAATAATAAAATTGTTATTCTTTGAACCTTTCTTTACAGACCAAGGGATCGAATTAGCTCCCATTTGGAAGAATATGTTTCGCAACACCGGTACATCACGGACTAGTAATCCGGAAACCACAGGTGAGCACACAACAACTGGTGCATGAAATCACTCACCGGAACACCAACTAGCGGGCCAAAAAACACCTATAAAGACTTTATAAAGACGTGAACTGATCCAATCTCTTTAGTTTCAGTTTTCTTACAGACCAAGCGATCGAATTAGCTCCCATTTGGAAAAACATGTTTCGCAACACCGGTACATCACGGACTGGTAATCCGGAAACCACAGGTGTGCACATAACAACTGGTGCATGACATCACTCACCGGAACTGGTGTTCCCCAGCGGGCCAAAAAACACCTATAAAGACTTTATAAAGACGTGAACTGATCCAATCTCTTTAGTTTCAGTTTTTTTACAGACCAAGGGATCGAATTAGCTCCCATTTGGAAGAACATGTTTCGCAACACCGGTACATCACGGACTAGTAATCCGGAAACCACAGGTGAGCACACAACAACTGGTGCATGAAATCACTCACCGGAACACCAACTAGCGGGACAAAAAACACCTATAAAGACTTTATAAAGACGTGAACTGATCCAATCTCTTTAGTTTCAGTTTTTTTACAGACCAAGGGATCGAATTAGCTCCCATTTGGAAGAACATGTTTCGCAACACCGGTACATCACGGACTAGTAATCCGGAAACCACAGGTGAGCACACAACAACTGGTGCATAAAATCACTCACCGGAACACCAACCAGCGGGTCAAAAAACACCTATAAAGACTTTATAAAGACGTGAACTGATCCAATCTTTTTAGTTTCAGTTTTCTTACAGACCAAGGGTTCGAATTAGCTCCCATTTGGAAGAACATGTTTCGCAACACCGGTACATCACGGACTAGTAATCCGGAAACCACAGGTGAGCACACAACAACTGGTGCATGAAACACCAACTAGCGGGCCTAAAAAACACCTATAAAGACTTTATAAAGACGTAAACTGATCCAATCTCTTTAGTTTCAGTTTTCTTACAGACCAAGCGATCGAATTAGCTCCCATTTGGAAGAACATGTTTCGCAACACCGGTACATCACGGACTAGTAATCCGGAAACCACAGGTGTGCACACAACAACTGGTGCATGAAATCACTCACCGGAACACCAACCAGCAGGCCAAAAAACACTTATATAAAGACGTGAACCGATCCAATCTCTTTAGTTTCAGTTTTCTTAAGAAGACAGCAACATGGCTGTCGAAACGTAAAACCGAATTACAATGATACGCGGCTTAAAACCAGGAAACCTTTTAACTTCTAAATAAATAACCGTTAAAACAATTTTTTCATCATTTCTTCATATGCTTTAAAATGACGTAAACTTTTTAAAATGCTATAAAAAATAAACCGTTATAGAGGTTTTTTTAAAACAAAAATAATAAAATTGTAATTTTATCAACCTTTCTTGATGGGCTTTAAAGAACCAAGTTATAGATGTTTTTTTGAACAAAAATAATAAAATTGTTATTCTTTGAACCTTTCTTTACAGACCAAGCGATCGAATTAGCTCCCATTTGGAAGAACATGTTTCGCAACACCGGTACATCACGGACTAGTAATCCGGAAACCACAGGTGAGCACACAACAACTGGTGCATAAAATCACTCACCGGAACACCAACCAGCGGGTCAAAAAACACCTAAAAGACTTTATAAAGACGTGAACTGATCCAATCTTTTTAGTTTCAGTTTTCTTACAGATCAAGGGTTCGAATTAGCTCCCATTTGGAAGAACATGTTTCGCAACACCGGTACATCACGGACTAGTAATCCGGAAACCACAGGTGAGCACACAACAACTGGTGCATGAAATCACTCACCGGAACACCAACTAGCGGGACAAAAAACACCTATAAAGACTTTATAAAGACGTGAACTGATCCAATCTCTTTAGTTTCAGTTTTTTTACAGACCAAGGGATCGAATTAGCTCCCATTTGGAAGAACATGTTTCGCAACACCGGTACATCACTGACTAGTAATCCGGAAACCACAGGTGAGCACACAACAACTGGTGCATGAAATCACTCACCGGAACACCAACTAGCGGGCCAAAAAACACCAATCTCTTTAGTTTCAGTTTTCTTACAGACCAAGCGATCGAATTAGCTCCCATTTGGAAGAACATGTTTCGCAACACCGGTACATCACGGACTAGTAATCCGGAAACCACAGGTGAGCACACAACAACTGGTGCATAAAATCACTCACCGGAACACCAACCAGCGGGTCAAAAAACACCTAAAAGACTTTATAAAGACGTGAACTGATCCAATCTTTTTAGTTTCAGTTTTCTTACAGACCAAGGGTTCGAATTAGCTCCCATTTGGAAGAACATGTTTCGCAACACCGGTACATCACGGACTAGTAATCCGGAAACCACAGGTGAGCACACAACAACTGGTGCATGAAACACCAACTAGCGGGCCAAAAAACACCTATAAAGACTTTATAAAGACGTGAACTGATCCAATCTCTTTAGTTTCAGTTTTCTTACAGACCAAGCGATCGAATTAGCTCCCATTTGGAAGAACATGTTTCGCAACACCGGTACATCACGGACTGGTAATCCGGAAACCACAGGTGTGCACATAACAACTGGTGCATGAAATCACTCACCGGAACACCAACCAGCGGGCCAAAAAACACCTATATAAAGACGTGAACCGATCCAATCTCTTTAGTTTCAGTTTTCTTAAGAAGACAGCAACATGGCTGTCGAAACGTAAAACCGAATTACAATGATACGCGGCTTAAAACCAGGAAACCTTTTCTTCTAAATAAATAACCGTTAAAACAATTTTTTCATCATTTCTTCATATGCTTTAAATTGACGTAAACTTTTTAAAATGCTATAATAAATAACCCGTTATAGAGGTTTTTTTAAAACAAAAATAATAAAATTGTCATTTTATCAACCTTTCTTGATGGGCTTTAAAGAACCAAGTTATAGATGTTTTTTTGAACAAAAATAATAAAATTGTTATACTTTTAACCTTTCTTTAAGTTATAGAGGTTTAATTTAAAACAAAAATATTAAAATCTTTATATTTTCAACCTTTCTCTTAATGTGCTTTAAAACGGTAAACTTTTTTAAAATGCGATAATAAAAAACCAAGATAGAGGTTTTTTGAACAAAAATAATAAAATTGTTATTCTTTGAACCTTTCTTTACAGACCAAGAGATCGAATTGGCTCCCATTTGGAAGAACATGTTTCGGAACACCGGTACATCACGGACTAGTAATCCGGAAACCACAGGTGAGCACACAACAACTGGTGCATAAAATCACTCACCGGAACACCAACTAGCGGGCCAAAAAACACCTATAAAGACTTTATAAAGACGTGAACTGATCCAATCTCTTTAGTTTCAGTTTTCTTACAGACCAAGCGATCGAATTGCTCCCATTTGGAAGAACATGTTTCGCAACACCGGTACATCACGGACTGGTAATCCGGAAACCACAGGTGTGCACATAACAACTGGTGCATGAAATCACTCACCGGAACACCAACCAGCGGGCCAAAAAACACCTATATAAAGACGTGAACCGATCCAATCTCTTTAGTTTCAGTTTTCTTAAGAAGACAGCAACATGGCTGTCGAAACGTAAAACCGAATTACAATGATACGCGGCTTAAAACCAGGAAACCTTTTAACTTCTAAATAAATAACCGTTAAAACAATTTTTTCATCATTTCTTCATATGCTTTAAAATGACGTAAACTTTTTAAAATGCTATAATAAATAACCCGTTATAGAGGTTTTTTTAAATGCGATAATAAAAAACCAAGATAGAGGTTTTTTTTGAACAAAAATAATAAATAAAATTGTTATTCTTTGAACCTTTCTTTACAGACCAAGGGATCGAATTAGCTCCCATTTGGAAGAATATGTTTCGCAACACCGGTACATCACGGACTAGTAATCCGGAAACCACAGGTGAGCACACAACAACTGGTGCATGAAATCACTCACCGGAACACCAACTAGCGGGCCAAAAAACACCTATAAAGACTTTATAAAGACGTGAACTGATCCAATCTCTTTAGTTTCAGTTTTCTTACAGACCAAGCGATCGAATTAGCTCCCATTTGGAAGAACATGTTTCGCAACACCGGTACATCACGGACTGGTAATCCGGAAACCACAGGTGTGCACATAACAACTGGTGCATGACATCACTCACCGGAACACCAACCAGCGGGCCAAAAAACACCTATATAAAGACGTGAACCGATCCAATCTCTTTAGTTTCAGTTTTCTTAAGAAGACAGCAACATGGCTGTCGAAACGTAAAACCGAATTACAATGATACGCGGCTTAAAACCAGGAAACCTTTTAACTTCTAAATAAATAACCGTTAAAACAATTTTTTCACCATTTCTTCATATGCTTTAAAATGACGTAAACTTTTTAAAATGCTATAATAAATAACCCGTTATAGAGGTTTTTTTAAAACAAAAATAATAAAATTGTCATTTTATCAACCTTTCTTGATGGGCTATAAAGAACCAAGTTATAGATGTTTTTTTGAACAAAAATAATAAAAATTGTTTAACCTTTCTTTAAGTTATAGAGGTTTAATTTAAAACAAAAATATTAAAATCTTTATATTTTCAACATTTTTCTCTCTTAATGTGCTTTAAAACGGTAAACTTTTTAAAATGCGATAATAAAAAACCTAGATAGAGGTTTTTTTGAACAAAAATAATAAAATTGTTATTCTTTGAACCTTTCTTTACAGACCAAGAGATCGAATTGGCTCCCATTTGGAAGAACATGTTTCGCAACACCGGTACATCACGGACTAGTAATCCGGAAACCACAGGTGAGCACACAACAACTGGTGCATGAAATCACTCACCGGAACACCAACTAGCGGGACAAAAAACACCTATAAAGACTTTATAAAGACGTGAACTGATCCAATCTCTTTAGTTTCAGTTTTTTTTACAGACCAAGGGATCGAATTAGCTCCCATTTGGAAGAACATGTTTCGCAACACAGTACATCACGGACTAGTAATCCGGAAACCACAGGTGAGCACACAACAACTGGTGCATGAAATCACTCACCGGAACACCAACTAGCGGGCCAAAAAACACCTATAAAGACTTTATAAAGACGTGAACTGATCCAATCTCTTTAGTTTCAGTTTTCTTACAGACCAAGCGATCGAATTAGCTCCCATTTGGAAGAACATGTTTCGCAACACCGGTACATCACGGACTGGTAATCCGGAAACCACAGGTGTGCACATAACAACTGGTGCATGAAATCACTCACCGGAACACCAACCAGCGGGCCAAAAAACACCTATATAAAGACGTGAACCGATCCAATCTCTTTAGTTTCAGTTTTCTTAAGAAGACAGCAACATGGCTGTCGAAACGTAAAACCGAATTACAATGATACGCGGCTTAAAACCAGGAAACCTTTTCTTCTAAATAAATAACCGTTAAAACAATTTTTTCATCATTTCTTCATATGCTTTAAATTGACGTAAACTTTTTAAAATGCTATAATAAATAACCCGTTATAGAGGTTTTTTTTAAAACAAAAATAATAAAATTGTCATTTTATCAACCTTTCTTGATGGGCTTTAAAGAACCAAGTTATAGATGTTTTTTTGAACAAAAATAATAAAATTGTTATACTTTTAACCTTTCTTTAAGTTATAGAGGTTTAATTTAAAACAAAAATATTAAAATCTTTATATTTTCAACCTTTCTCTTAATGTGCTTTTAAAACGGTAAACTTTTTTAAAATGCGATAATAAAAAACCAAGATAGAGGTTTTTTGAACAAAAATAATAAAATTGTTATTCTTTGAACCTTTCTTTACAGACCAAGAGATCGAATTGGCTCCCATTTGGAAGAACATGTTTCGCAACACCGGTACATCACGGACTAGTAATCCGGAAACCACAGGTGAGCACACAACAACTGGTGCATGAAATCACTCACCGGAACACCAACTAGCGGGCCAAAAAACACCTATAAAGACTTTATAAAGACGTGAACTGATCCAATCTCTTTAGTTTCAGTTTTCTTACAGACCAAGCGATCGAATTAGCTCCCATTTGGAAGAACATGTTTCGCAACACCGGTACATCACGGACTGGTAATCCGGAAACCACAGGTGTGCACATAACAACTGGTGCATGAAATCACTCACCGGAACACCAACCAGCGGGCCAAAAAACACCTATATAAAGACGTGAACCGATCCAATCTCTTTAGTTTCAGTTTTCTTAAGAAGACAGCAACATGGCTGTCGAAACGTAAAACCGAATTACAATGATACGCGGCTTAAAACCAGGAAACCTTTTAACTTCTAAATAAATAACCGTTAAAACAATTTTTTCATCATTTCTTCATATGCTTTAAAATGACGTAAACTTTTTAAAATGCTATAATAAATAACCCGTTATAGAGGTTTTTTTTAAAATGCGATAATAAAAAACCAAGATAGAGGTTTTTTTGAACAAAAATAATAAAATTGTTATTCTTTGAACCTTTCTTTACAGACCAAGGGATCGAATTAGCTCCCATTTGGAAGAATATGTTTCGCAACACCGGTACATCACGGACTAGTAATCCGGAAACCACAGGTGAGCACACAACAACTGGTGCATGAAATCACTCACCGGAACACCAACTAGCGGGCCAAAAAACACCTATAAAGACTTTATAAAGACGTGAACTGATCCAATCTCTTTAGTTTCAGTTTTCTTACAGACCAAGCGATCGAATTAGCTCCCATTTGGAAAAACATGTTTCGCAACACCGGTACATCACGGACTAGTAATCCGGAAACCACAGGTGAGCACACAACAACTGGTGCATGAAATCACTCACCGGAACACCAACTAGCGGGCCAAAAAACACCTATAAAGACTTTATAAAGACGTGAACTGATCCAATCTCTTTAGTTTCAGTTTTCTTACAGACCAAGCGATCGAATTAGCTCCCATTTGGAAGAACATGTTTCGCAACACCGGTACATCACGGACTGGTAATCCGGAAACCACAGGTGTGCACATAACAACTGGTGCATGAAATCACTCACCGGAACACCAACCAGCGGGCCAAAAAACACCTATATAAAGACGTGAACCGATCCAATCTCTTTAGTTTCAGTTTTCTTAAGAAGACAGCAACATGGCTGTCGAAACGTAAAACCGAATTACAATGATACGCGGCTTAAAACCAGGAAACCTTTTAACTTCTAAATAAATAACCGTTAAAACAATTTTTTCATCATTTCTTCATATGCTTTAAAATGACGTAAACTTTTTAAAATGCTATAATAAATAACCCGTTATAGAGGTTTTTTTAAAACAAAAATAATAAAATTGTCATTTTATCAACCTTTCTTGATGGGCTTTAAAGAACCAAGTTATAGATGTTTTTTTTGAACAAAAATAATAAAATTGTTATACTTTTAACCTTTCTTTAAGTTATAGAGGTTTAATTTAAAACAAAAATATTAAAATCTTTATATTTTCAACCTTTCTCTTAATGTGCTTTAAAACGGTAAACTTTTTTAAAATGCGATAATAAAAAACCAAGATAGAGGTTTTTTGAACAAAAATAATAAAATTGTTATTCTTTGAACCTTTCTTTACAGACCAAGAGATCGAATTGGCTCCCATTTGGAAGAACATGTTTCGCAACACCGGTACATCACGGACTAGTAATCCGGAAACCACAGGTGAGCACACAACAACTGGTGCATGAAATCACTCACCGGAACACCAACTAGCGGGACAAAAAACACCTATAAAGACTTTATAAAGACGTGAACTGATCCAATCTCTTTAGTTTCAGTTTTTTTACAGACCAAGGGATCGAATTAGCTCCCATTTGGAAGAACATGTTTCGCAACACCGGTACATCACGGACTAGTAATCCGGAAACCACAGGTGTGCACATAACAACTGGTGCATGAAATCACTCACCGGAACACCAACCAGCGGGCCAAAAACACCTATAAAGACTTTATAAAGACGTGAACTGATCCAATCTTTTTAGTTTCAGTTTTCTTACAGACCAAGGGTTCGAATTAGCTCCCATTTGGAAGAACATGTTTCGCAACACCGGTACATCACGGACTAGTAATCCGGAAACCACAGGTGAGCACACAACAACTGGTGCATGAAACACCAACTAGCGGGCCAAAAAACACCTATAAAGACTTTATAAAGACGTGAACTGATCCAATCTCTTTAGTTTCAGTTTTCTTACAGACCAAGCGATCGAATTAGCTCCCATTTGGAAGAACATGTTTCGCAACACCGGTACATCACGGACTGGTAATCCGGAAACCACAGGTGTGCACATAACAACTGGTGCATGAAATCACTCACCGGAACACCAACCAGCGGGCCAAAAAACACCTATATAAAGACGTGAACCGATCCAATCTCTTTAGTTTCAGTTTTCTTAAGAAGACAGCAACATGGCTGTCGAAACGTAAAACCGAATTACAATGATACGCGGCTTAAAACCAGGAAACCTTTTCTTCTAAATAAATAACCGTTAAAACAATTTTTTCATCATTTCTTCATATGCTTTAAATTGACGTAAACTTTTTAAAATGCTATAATAAATAACCCGTTATAGAGGTTTTTTTAAAACAAAAATAATAAAATTGTCATTTTATCAACCTTTCTTGATGGGCTTTAAAGAACCAAGTTATAGATGTTTTTTTGAACAAAAATAATAAAATTGTTATACTTTTAACCTTTCTTTAAGTTATAGAGGTTTAATTTAAAACAAAAATATTAAAATCTTTATATTTTCAACCTTTCTCTTAATGTGCTTTAAAACGGTAAACTTTTTTAAAATGCGATAATAAAAAACCAAGATAGAGGTTTTTTGAACAAAAATAATAAAATTGTTATTCTTTGAACCTTTCTTTACAGACCAAGAGATCGAATTGGCTCCCATTTGGAAGAACATGTTTCGCAACACCGGTACATCACGGACTAGTAATCCGGAAACCACAGGTGAGCACACAACAACTGGTGCATGAAATCACTCACCGGAACACCAACTAGCGGGCCAAAAAACACCTTTATAGACTTTATAAAGACGTGAACTGATCCAATCTCTTTAGTTTCAGTTTTCTTACAGACCAAGCGATCGAATTAGCTCCCATTTGGAAGAACATGTTTCGCAACACCGGTACATCACGGACTGGTAATCCGGAAACCACAGGTGTGCACATAACAACTGGTGCATGAAATCACTCACCGGAACACCAACCAGCGGGCCAAAAAACACCTATATAAAGACGTGAACCGATCCAATCTCTTTAGTTTCAGTTTTCTTAAGAAGACAGCAACATGGCTGTCGAAACGTAAAACCGAATTACAATGATACGCGGCTTAAAACCAGGAAACCTTTTAACTTCTAAATAAATAACCGTTAAAACAATTTTTTCATCATTTCTTCATATGCTTTAAAATGACGTAAACTTTTTAAAATGCTATAATAAAAATAACCCGTTATAGAGGTTTTTTTAAAATGCGATAATAAAAAACCAAGATAGAGGTTTTTTTGAACAAAAATAATAAAATTGTTATTCTTTGAACCTTTCTTTACAGACCAAGGGATCGAATTAGCTCCCATTTGGAAGAATATGTTTCGCAACACCGGTACATCACGGACTAGTAATCCGGAAACCACAGGTGAGCACACAACAACTGGTGCATGAAATCACTCACCGGAACACCAACTAGCGGGCCAAAAAACACCTATAAAGACTTTATAAAGACGTGAACTGATCCAATCTCTTTAGTTTCAGTTTTCTTACAGACCAAGCGATCGAATTAGCTCCCATTTGGAAAAACATGTTTCGCAACACCGGTACATCACGGACTGGTAATCCGGAAACCACAGGTGTGCACATAACAACTGGTGCATGAAATCACTCACCGGAACACCAACTAGCGGGCCAAAAAACACCTATAAAGACTTTATAAAGACGTGAACTGATCCAATCTCTTTAGTTTCAGTTTTCTTACAGACCAAGCGATCGAATTAGCTCCCATTTGGAAAAACATGTTTCGCAACACCGGTACATCACGGACTGGTAATCCGGAAACCACAGGTGTGCACATAACAACTGGTGCATGACATCACTCACCGGAACACCAACCAGCGGGCCAAAAAACACCTATAAAGACTTTATAAAGACGTGAACTGATCCAATCTCTTTAGTTTCAGTTTTTTTACAGACCAAGGGATCGAATTAGCTCCCATTTGGAAGAACATGTTTCGCAACACCGGTACATCACGGACTAGTAATCCGGAAACCACAGGTGAGCACACAACAACTGGTGCATGAAATCACTCACCGGAACACCAACTAGCGGGACAAAAAACACCTATAAAGACTTTATAAAGACGTGAACTGATCCAATCTCTTTAGTTTCAGTTTTTTTACAGACCAAGGGATCGAATTAGCTCCCATTTGGAAGAACATGTTTCGCAACACCGGTACATCACGGACTAGTAATCCGGAAACCACAGGTGAGCACACAACAACTGGTGCATAAAATCACTCACCGGAACACCAACCAGCGGGTCAAAAAACACCTATAAAGACTTTATAAAGACGTGAACTGATCCAATCTTTTTAGTTTCAGTTTTCTTACAGACCAAGGGTTCGAATTAGCTCCCATTTGGAAGAACATGTTTCGCAACACCGGTACATCACGGACTAGTAATCCGGAAACCACAGGTGAGCACACAACAACTGGTGCATGAAACACCAACTAGCGGGCCTAAAAAACACCTATAAAGACTTTATAAAGACGTAAACTGATCCAATCTCTTTAGTTTCAGTTTTCTTACAGACCAAGCGATCGAATTAGCTCCCATTTGGAAGAACATGTTTCGCAACACCGGTACATCACGGACTAGTAATCCGGAAACCACAGGTGTGCACACAACAACTGGTGCATGAAATCACTCACCGGAACACCGACCAGCAGGCCAAAAAACACTTATATAAAGACGTGAACCGATCCAATCTCTTTAGTTTCAGTTTTCTTAAGAAGACAGCAACATGGCTGTCGAAACGTAAAACCGAATTACAATGATACGCGGCTTAAAACCAGGAAACCTTTTAACTTCTAAATAAATAACCGTTAAAACAATTTTTTCATCATTTCTTCATATGCTTTAAAATGACGTAAACTTTTTAAAATGCTATAAAAAATAAACCGTTATAGAGGTTTTTTTAAAACAAAAATAATAAAATTGTAATTTTATCAACCTTTCTTGATGGGCTTTAAAGAACCAAGTTATAGATGTTTTTTTGAACAAAAATAATAAAATTGTTATTCTTTGAACCTTTCTTTACAGACCAAGCGATCGAATTAGCTCCCATTTGGAAGAACATGTTTCGCAACACCGGTACATC
Source organism: Brassicogethes aeneus (assembly GCA_921294245.1). Lineage (NCBI taxonomy): Eukaryota > Metazoa > Arthropoda > Insecta > Coleoptera > Nitidulidae > Brassicogethes > Brassicogethes aeneus. The sequence continues at coordinate 47,028,184 of OV121133.1, forward strand.
ACGGACTAGTAATCCGGAAACCACAGGTGAGCACACAACAACTGGTGCATGAAATCACTCACCGGAACACCAACTAGCGGGCCAAAAAACACCTATAAAGACTTTATAAAGACGTGAACTGATCCAATCTCTTTAGTTTCAGTTTTCTTACAGATCAAGGGTTCGAATTAGCTCCCATTTGGAAGAACATGTTTCGCAACACCGGTACATCACGGACTAGTAATCCGGAAACCACAGGTGAGCACACAACAACTGGTGCATGAAATCACTCACCGGAACACCAACTAGCGGGACAAAAAACACCTATAAAGACTTTATAAAGACGTGAACTGATCCAATCTCTTTAGTTTCAGTTTTTTTACAGACCAAGGGATCGAATTAGCTCCCATTTGGAAGAACATGTTTCGCAACACCGGTACATCACTGACTAGTAATCCGGAAACCACAGGTGAGCACACAACAACTGGTGCATGAAATCACTCACCGGAACACCAACTAGCGGGCCAAAAAACACCAATCTCTTTAGTTTCAGTTTTCTTACAGACCAAGCGATCGAATTAGCTCCCATTTGGAAGAACATGTTTCGCAACACCGGTACATCACGGACTAGTAATCCGGAAACCACAGGTGAGCACACAACAACTGGTGCATAAAATCACTCACCGGAACACCAACCAGCGGGTCAAAAAACACCTAAAAGACTTTATAAAGACGTGAACTGATCCAATCTTTTTAGTTTCAGTTTTCTTACAGACCAAGGGTTCGAATTAGCTCCCATTTGGAAGAACATGTTTCGCAACACCGGTACATCACGGACTAGTAATCCGGAAACCACAGGTGAGCACACAACAACTGGTGCATGAAACACCAACTAGCGGGCCAAAAAACACCTATAAAGACTTTATAAAGACGTGAACTGATCCAATCTCTTTAGTTTCAGTTTTCTTACAGACCAAGCGATCGAATTAGCTCCCATTTGGAAGAACATGTTTCGCAACACCGGTACATCACGGACTGGTAATCCGGAAACCACAGGTGTGCACATAACAACTGGTGCATGAAATCACTCACCGGAACACCAACCAGCGGGCCAAAAAACACCTATATAAAGACGTGAACCGATCCAATCTCTTTAGTTTCAGTTTTCTTAAGAAGACAGCAACATGGCTGTCGAAACGTAAAACCGAATTACAATGATACGCGGCTTAAAACCAGGAAACCTTTTCTTCTAAATAAATAACCGTTAAAACAATTTTTTCATCATTTCTTCATATGCTTTAAATTGACGTAAACTTTTTAAAATGCTATAATAAATAACCCGTTATAGAGGTTTTTTTAAAATGCGATAATAAAAAACCAAGATAGAGGTTTTTTTGAACAAAAATAATAAATAAAATTGTTATTCTTTGAACCTTTCTTTACAGACCAAGGGATCGAATTAGCTCCCATTTGGAAGAATATGTTTCGCAACACCGGTACATCACGGACTAGTAATCCGGAAACCACAGGTGAGCACACAACAACTGGTGCATGAAATCACTCACCGGAACACCAACTAGCGGGCCAAAAAACACCTATAAAGACTTTATAAAGACGTGAACTGATCCAATCTCTTTAGTTTCAGTTTTCTTACAGACCAAGCGATCGAATTAGCTCCCATTTGGAAGAACATGTTTCGCAACACCGGTACATCACGGACTGGTAATCCGGAAACCACAGGTGTGCACATAACAACTGGTGCATGACATCACTCACCGGAACACCAACCAGCGGGCCAAAAAACACCTATATAAAGACGTGAACCGATCCAATCTCTTTAGTTTCAGTTTTCTTAAGAAGACAGCAACATGGCTGTCGAAACGTAAAACCGAATTACAATGATACGCGGCTTAAAACCAGGAAACCTTTTAACTTCTAAATAAATAACCGTTAAAACAATTTTTTCACCATTTCTTCATATGCTTTAAAATGACGTAAACTTTTTAAAATGCTATAATAAATAACCCGTTATAGAGGTTTTTTTAAAACAAAAATAATAAAATTGTCATTTTATCAACCTTTCTTGATGGGCTATAAAGAACCAAGTTATAGATGTTTTTTTGAACAAAAATAATAAAATTGTTTAACCTTTCTTTAAGTTATAGAGGTTTAATTTAAAACAAAAATATTAAAATCTTTATATTTTCAACCTTTTTCTCTCTTAATGTGCTTTAAAACGGTAAACTTTTTTAAAATGCGATAATAAAAAACCTAGATAGAGGTTTTTTTGAACAAAAATAATAAAATTGTTATTCTTTGAACCTTTCTTTACAGACCAAGAGATCGAATTAGCTCCCATTTGGAAGAACATGTTTCGCAACACAGTACATCACGGACTAGTAATCCGGAAACCACAGGTGAGCACACAACAACTGGTGCATGAAATCACTCACCGGAACACCAACTAGCGGGCCAAAAAACACCTATAAAGACTTTATAAAGACGTGAACTGATCCAATCTCTTTAGTTTCAGTTTTCTTACAGACCAAGCGATCGAATTAGCTCCCATTTGGAAGAACATGTTTCGCAACACCGGTACATCACGGACTAGTAATCCGGAAACCACAGGTGAGCACACAACAACTGGTGCATAAAATCACTCACCGGAACACCAACCAGCGGGTCAAAAAACACCTAAAAGACTTTATAAAGACGTGAACTGATCCAATCTCTTTAGTTTCAGTTTTCTTACAGACCAAGCGATCGAATTAGCTCCCATTTGGAAGAACATGTTTCGCAACACCGGTACATCACGGACTAGTAATCCGGAAACCACAGGTGAGCACACAACAACTGGTGCATAAAATCACTCACCGGAACACCAACCAGCGGGTCAAAAAACACCTAAAAGACTTTATAAAGACGTGAACTGATCCAATCTTTTTAGTTTCAGTTTTTTTACAGACCAAGGGATCGAATTAGCTCCCATTTGGAAGAACATGTTTCGCAACACCGGTACATCACTGACTAGTAATCCGGAAACCACAGGTGAGCACACAACAACTGGTGCATGAAATCACTCACCGGAACACCAACTAGCGGGCCAAAAAACACCTATAAAGACTTTATAAAGACGTGAACTGATCCAATCTCTTTAGTTTCAGTTTTCTTACAGACCAAGCGATCGAATTAGCTCCCATTTGGAAGAACATGTTTCGCAACACCGGTACATCACGGACTGGTAATCCGGAAACCACAGGTGTGCACATAACAACTGGTGCATGAAATCACTCACCGGAACACCAACCAGCGGGCCAAAAAACACCTATATAAAGACGTGAACCGATCCAATCTCTTTAGTTTCAGTTTTCTTAAGAAGACAGCAACATGGCTGTCGAAACGTAAAACCGAATTACAATGATACGCGGCTTAAAACCAGGAAACCTTTTAACTTCTAAATAAATAACCGTTAAAACAATTTTTTCATCATTTCTTCATATGCTTTAAAATGACGTAAACTTTTTAAAATGCTATAATAAATAACCCGTTATAGAAGTTTTTTTAAAACAAAAATAATAAAATTGTCATTTTATCAACCTTTCTTGATGGGCTTTAAAGAACCAAGTTATAGATGTTTTTTGAACAAAAATAATAAAATTGTTATACTTTTAACCTTTCTTTAAGTTATAGAGGTTTAATTTAAAACAAAAATATTAAAATCTTTATATTTTCAACCTTTCTCTTAATGTGCTTTAAAACGGTAAACTTTTTTAAAATGCGATAATAAAAAACCAAGATAGAGGTTTTTTGAACAAAAATAATAAAATTGTTATTCTTTGAACCTTTCTTTACAGACCAAGAGATCGAATTGGCTCCCATTTGGAAGAACATGTTTCGGAACACCGGTACATCACGGACTAGTAATCCGGAAACCACAGGTGAGCACACAACAACTGGTGCATAAAATCACTCACCGGAACACCAACTAGCGGGCCAAAAAACACCTATAAAGACTTTATAAAGACGTGAACTGATCCAATCTCTTTAGTTTCAGTTTTCTTACAGACCAAGGGATCGAATTAGCTCCCATTTGGAAGAACATGTTTCGCAACACCGGTACATCACGGACTAGTAATCCGGAAACCACAGGTGTGCACATAACAACTGGTGCATGAAATCACTCACCGGAACACCAACCAGCGGGCCAAAAACACCTATAAAGACTTTATAAAGACGTGAACTGATCCAATCTCTTTAGTTTCAGTCTTCTTACAGACCAAGGGATCGAATTAGCTCCCATTTGGAAGAACATGTTTCGCAACACCGGTACATCACGGACTAGTAATCCGGAAACCACAGGTGAGCACACAACAACTGGTGCATGAAACACCAACTAGCGGGCCAAAAAACACCTATAAAGACTTTATAAAGACGTGAACTGATCCAATCTCTTTAGTTTCAGTTTTCTTACAGACCAAGCGATCGAATTGCTCCCATTTGGAAGAACATGTTTCGCAACACCGGTACATCACGGACTGGTAATCCGGAAACCACAGGTGTGCACATAACAACTGGTGCATGAAATCACTCACCGGAACACCAACCAGCGGGCCAAAAAACACTTATATAAAGACGTGAACCGATCCAATCTCTTTAGTTTCAGTTTTCTTAAGAAGACAGCAACATGGCTGTCGAAACGTAAAACCGAATTACAATGATACGCGGCTTAAAACCAGGAAACCTTTTAACTTCTAAATAAATAACCGTTAAAACAATTTTTTCATCATTTCTTCATATGCTTTAAAATGACGTAAACTTTTTAAAATGCTATAATAAATAACCCGTTATAGAGGTTTTTTTAAAACAAAAATAATAAAATTGTCATTTTATCAACCAAGTTACAGATGTTTTTTTGAACAAAAATAATAAAATTGTTATACTTTTAACCTTTCTTTAAGTTATAGAGGTTTAATTTAAAACAAAAATATTAAAATCTTTATATTTTCAACCTTTCTCTTAATGTGCTTTAAAACGGTAAACTTTTTTAAAATGCGATAATAAAAAACCAAGATAGAGGTTTTTTTGAACAAAAATAATAAAATTGTTATTCTTTGAACCTTTCTTTACAGACCAAGAGATCGAATTGGCTCCCATTTGGAAGAACATGTTTCGCAACACCGGTACATCACGGACTAGTAATCCGGAAACCACAGGTGAGCACACAACAACTGGTGCATGAAATCACTCACCGGAACACCAACTAGCGGGACAAAAAACACCTATAAAGACTTTATAAAGACGTGAACTGATCCAATCTCTTTAGTTTCAGTTTTTTTACAGACCAAGGGATCGAATTAGCTCCCATTTGGAAGAACATGTTTCGCAACACCGGTACATCACGGACTAGTAATCCGGAAACCACAGGTGTGCACATAACAACTGGTGCATGAAATCACTCACCGGAACACCAACCAGCGGGCCAAAAACACCTATAAAGACTTTATAAAGACGTGAACTGATCCAATCTTTTTAGTTTCAGTTTTCTTACAGACCAAGGGTTCGAATTAGCTCCCATTTGGAAGAACATGTTTCGCAACACCGGTACATCACGGACTAGTAATCCGGAAACCACAGGTGAGCACACAACAACTGGTGCATGAAACACCAACTAGCGGGCCAAAAAACACCTATAAAGACTTTATAAAGACGTGAACTGATCCAATCTCTTTAGTTTCAGTTTTCTTACAGACCAAGCGATCGAATTAGCTCCCATTTGGAAGAACATGTTTTGCAACACCGGTACATCACGGACTGGTAATCCGGAAACCACAGGTGTGCACATAACAACTGGTGCATGAAATCACTCACCGGAACACCAACCAGCGGGCCAAAAAACACCTATATAAAGACGTGAACCGATCCAATCTCTTTAGTTTCAGTTTTCTTAAGAAGACAGCAACATGGCTGTCGAAACGTAAAACCGAATTACAATGATACGCGGCTTAAAACCTTTTAACTTCTAAATAAATAACCGTTAAAACAATTTTTTCATCATTTCTTCATATGCTTTAAAATGACGTAAACTTTTTAAAATGCTATAATAAATAACCCGTTATAGAGGTTTTTTTAAAACAAAAATAATAAAATTGTCATTTTATCAACCTTTCTTGATGGGCTTTAAAGAACCAAGTTACAGATATTTTTTTGAACAAAAATAATAAAATTGTTATACTTTTAACCTTTCTTTAAGTTATAGAGGTTTAATTTAAAACAAAAATATTAAAATCTTTATATTTTCAACCTTTCTCTTAATGTGCTTTAAAACGGTAAACTTTTTTAAAATGCGATAATAAAAAACCAAGATAGAGGTTTTTTTGAACAAAAATAATAAAATTGTTATTCTTTGAACCTTTCTTTACAGACCAAGAGATCGAATTGGCTCCCATTTGGAAGAACATGTTTCGCAACACCGGTACATCACGGACTAGTAATCCGGAAACCACAGGTGAGCACACAACAACTGGTGCATGAAATCACTCACCGGAACACCAACTAGCGGGACAAAAAACACCTATAAAGACTTTATAAAGACGTGAACTGATCCAATCTCTTTAGTTTCAGTTTTTTTACAGACCAAGGGATCGAATTAGCTCCCATTTGGAAGAACATGTTTCGCAACACCGGTACATCACGGACTAGTAATCCGGAAACCACAGGTGAGCACACAACAACTGGTGCATGAAATCACTCACCGGAACACCAACTAGCGGGCCAAAAAACACCTATAAAGACTTTATAAAGACGTGAACTGATCCAATCTCTTTAGTTTCAGTTTTCTTACAGACCAAGCGATCGAATTAGCTCCCATTTGGAAGAACATGTTTCGCAACACCGGTACATCACGGACTAGTAATCCGGAAACCACAAGTGAGCACACAACAACTGGTGCATAAAATCACTCACCGGAACACCAACCAGCGGGTCAAAAAACACCTAAAAGACTTTATAAAGACGTGAACTGATCCAATCTTTTTAGTTTCAGTTTTCTTACAGATCAAGGGTTCGAATTAGCTCCCATTTGGAAGAACATGTTTCGCAACACCGGTACATCACGGACTAGTAATCCGGAAACCACAGGTGAGCACACAACAACTGGTGCATGAAATCACTCACCGGAACACCAACTAGCGGGACAAAAAACACCTATAAAGACTTTATAAAGACGTGAACTGATCCAATCTCTTTAGTTTCAGTTTTCTTACAGACCAAGCGATCGAATTAGCTCCCATTTGGAAGAACATGTTTCGCAACACCGGTACATCACGGACTAGTAATCCGGAAACCACAGGTGAGCACACAACAACTGGTGCATAAAATCACTCACCGGAACACCAACCAGCGGGTCAAAAAACACCTAAAAGACTTTATAAAGACGTGAACTGATCCAATCTTTTTAGTTTCAGTTTTCTTACAGACCAAGGGTTCGAATTAGCTCCCATTTGGAAGAACATGTTTCGCAACACCGGTACATCACGGACTAGTAATCCGGAAACCACAGGTGAGCACACAACAACTGGTGCATGAAACACCAACTAGCGGGCCAAAAAACACCTATAAAGACTTTATAAAGACGTGAACTGATCCAATCTCTTTAGTTTCAGTTTTCTTACAGACCAAGCGATCGAATTAGCTCCCATTTGGAAGAACATGTTTCGCAACACCGGTACATCACGGACTAGTAATCCGGAAACCACAGGTGAGCACACAACAACTGGTGCATGAAATCACTCACCGGAACACCAACTAGCGGGCCAAAAAACACCTATAAAGACTTTATAAAGACGTGAACTGATCCAATCTCTTTAGTTTCAGTTTTCTTACAGACCAAGCGATCGAATTAGCTCCCATTTGGAAGAACATGTTTCGCAACACCGGTACATCACGGACTGGTAATCCGGAAACCACAGGTGTGCACATAACAACTGGTGCATGAAATCACTCACCGGAACACCAACCAGCGGGCCAAAAAACACCTATATAAAGACGTGAACCGATCCAATCTCTTTAGTTTCAGTTTTCTTAAGAAGACAGCAACATGGCTGTCGAAACGTAAAACCGAATTACAATGATACGCGGCTTAAAACCTTTTAACTTCTAAATAAATAACCGTTAAAACAATTTTTTCATCATTTCTTCATATGCTTTAAAATGACGTAAACTTTTTAAAATGCTATAATAAATAACCCGTTATAGAGGTTTTTTTAAAACAAAAATAATAAAATTGTCATTTTATCAACCTTTCTTGATGGGCTTTAAAGAACCAAGTTACAGATGTTTTTTTGAACAAAAATAATAAAATTGTTATACTTTTAACCTTTCTTTAAGTTATAGAGGTTTAATTTAAAACAAAAATATTAAAATCTTTATATTTTCAACCTTTCTCTTAATGTGCTTTAAAACGGTAAACTTTTTTAAAATGCGATAATAAAAAACCAAGATAGAGGTTTTTTTGAACAAAAATAATAAAATTGTTATTCTTTGAACCTTTCTTTACAGACCAAGAGATCGAATTGGCTCCCATTTGGAAGAACATGTTTCGCAACACCGGTACATCACGGACTAGTAATCCGGAAACCACAGGTGAGCACACAACAACTGGTGCATGAAATCACTCACCGGAACACCAACTAGCGGGACAAAAAACACCTATAAAGACTTTATAAAGACGTGAACTGATCCAATCTCTTTAGTTTCAGTTTTTTTACAGACCAAGGGATCGAATTAGCTCCCATTTGGAAGAACATGTTTCGCAACACCGGTACATCACGGACTAGTAATCCGGAAACCACAGGTGAGCACACAACAACTGGTGCATGAAATCACTCACCGGAACACCAACTAGCGGGCCAAAAAACACCTATAAAGACTTTATAAAGACGTGAACTGATCCAATCTCTTTAGTTTCAGTTTTCTTACAGACCAAGCGATCGAATTAGCTCCCATTTGGAAGAACATGTTTCGCAACACCGGTACATCACGGACTAGTAATCCGGAAACCACAGGTGAGCACACAACAACTGGTGCATGAAATCACTCACCGGAACACCAACTAGCGGGCCAAAAAACACCTATAAAGACTTTATAAAGACGTGAACTGATCCAATCTCTTTAGTTTCAGTTTTCTTACAGACCAAGCGATCGAATTAGCTCCCATTTGGAAGAACATGTTTCGCAACACCGGTACATCACGGACTAGTAATCCGGAAACCACAGGTGAGCACACAACAACTGGTGCATAAAATCACTCACCGGAACACCAACCAGCGGGTCAAAAAACACCTAAAAGACTTTATAAAGACGTGAACTGATCCAATCTTTTTAGTTTCAGTTTTCTTACAGACCAAGGGTTCGAATTAGCTCCCATTTGGAAGAACATGTTTCGCAACACCGGTACATCACGGACTAGTAATCCGGAAACCACAGGTGAGCACACAACAACTGGTGCATGAAACACCAACTAGCGGGCCAAAAAACACCTATAAAGACTTTATAAAGACGTGAACTGATCCAATCTCTTTAGTTTCAGTTTTCTTACAGACCAAGCGATCGAATTAGCTCCCATTTGGAAGAACATGTTTCGCAACACCGGTACATCACGGACTAGTAATCCGGAAACCACAGGTGAGCACACAACAACTGGTGCATGAAATCACTCACCGGAACACCAACTAGCGGGCCAAAAAACACCTATAAAGACTTTATAAAGACGTGAACTGATCCAATCTCTTTAGTTTCAGTTTTCTTACAGACCAAGCGATCGAATTAGCTCCCATTTGGAAGAACATGTTTCGCAACACCGGTACATCACGGACTGGTAATCCGGAAACCACAGGTGTGCACATAACAACTGGTGCATGAAATCACTCACCGGAACACCAACCAGCGGGCCAAAAAACACCTATATAAAGACGTGAACCGATCCAATCTCTTTAGTTTCAGTTTTCTTAAGAAGACAGCAACATGGCTGTCGAAACGTAAAACCGAATTACAATGATACGCGGCTTAAAACCTTTTAACTTCTAAATAAATAACCGTTAAAACAATTTTTTCATCATTTCTTCATATGCTTTAAAATGACGTAAACTTTTTAAAATGCTATAATAAATAACCCGTTATAGAGGTTTTTTTAAAACAAAAATAATAAAATTGTCATTTTATCAACCTTTCTTGATGGGCTTTAAAGAACCAAGTTACAGATGTTTTTTTGAACAAAAATAATAAAATTGTTATACTTTTAACCTTTCTTTAAGTTATAGAGGTTTAATTTAAAACAAAAATATTAAAATCTTTATATTTTCAACCTTTCTCTTAATGTGCTTTAAAACGGTAAACTTTTTTAAAATGCGATAATAAAAAACCAAGATAGAGGTTTTTTTGAACAAAAATAATAAAATTGTTATTCTTTGAACCTTTCTTTACAGACCAAGAGATCGAATTGGCTCCCATTTGGAAGAACATGTTTCGCAACACCGGTACATCACGGACTAGTAATCCGGAAACCACAGGTGAGCACACAACAACTGGTGCATGAAATCACTCACCGGAACACCAACTAGCGGGACAAAAAACACCTATAAAGACTTTATAAAGACGTGAACTGATCCAATCTCTTTAGTTTCAGTTTTTTTACAGACCAAGGGATCGAATTAGCTCCCATTTGGAAGAACATGTTTCGCAACACCGGTACATCACGGACTAGTAATCCGGAAACCACAGGTGAGCACACAACAACTGGTGCATGAAATCACTCACCGGAACACCAACTAGCGGGCCAAAAAACACCTATAAAGACTTTATAAAGACGTGAACTGATCCAATCTCTTTAGTTTCAGTTTTCTTACAGACCAAGCGATCGAATTAGCTCCCATTTGGAAGAACATGTTTCGCAACACCGGTACATCACGGACTAGTAATCCGGAAACCACAGGTGAGCACACAACAACTGGTGCATGAAATCACTCACCGGAACACCAACTAGCGGGCCAAAAAACACCTATAAAGACTTTATAAAGACGTGAACTGATCCAATCTCTTTAGTTTCAGTTTTCTTACAGACCAAGCGATCGAATTAGCTCCCATTTGGAAGAACATGTTTCGCAACACCGGTACATCACGGACTAGTAATCCGGAAACCACAGGTGAGCACACAACAACTGGTGCATAAAATCACTCACCGGAACACCAACCAGCGGGTCAAAAAACACCTAAAAGACTTTATAAAGACGTGAACTGATCCAATCTTTTTAGTTTCAGTTTTCTTACAGACCAAGGGTTCGAATTAGCTCCCATTTGGAAGAACATGTTTCGCAACACCGGTACATCACGGACTAGTAATCCGGAAACCACAGGTGAGCACACAACAACTGGTGCATGAAACACCAACTAGCGGGCCAAAAAACACCTATAAAGACTTTATAAAGACGTGAACTGATCCAATCTCTTTAGTTTCAGTTTTCTTACAGACCAAGCGATCGAATTAGCTCCCATTTGGAAGAACATGTTTCGCAACACCGGTACATCACGGACTAGTAATCCGGAAACCACAGGTGAGCACACAACAACTGGTGCATGAAATCACTCACCGGAACACCAACTAGCGGGCCAAAAAACACCTATAAAGACTTTATAAAGACGTGAACTGATCCAATCTCTTTAGTTTCAGTTTTCTTACAGACCAAGCGATCGAATTAGCTCCCATTTGGAAGAACATGTTTCGCAACACCGGTACATCACGGACTGGTAATCCGGAAACCACAGGTGTGCACATAACAACTGGTGCATGAAATCACTCACCGGAACACCAACCAGCGGGCCAAAAAACACCTATATAAAGACGTGAACCGATCCAATCTCTTTAGTTTCAGTTTTCTTAAGAAGACAGCAACATGGCTGTCGAAACGTAAAACCGAATTACAATGATACGCGGCTTAAAACCTTTTAACTTCTAAATAAATAACCGTTAAAACAATTTTTTCATCATTTCTTCATATGCTTTAAAATGACGTAAACTTTTTAAAATGCTATAATAAATAACCCGTTATAGAGGTTTTTTTAAAACAAAAATAATAAAATTGTCATTTTATCAACCTTTCTTGATGGGCTTTAAAGAACCAAGTTACAGATGTTTTTTTGAACAAAAATAATAAAATTGTTATACTTTTAACCTTTCTTTAAGTTATAGAGGTTTAATTTAAAACAAAAATATTAAAATCTTTATATTTTCAACCTTTCTCTTAATGTGCTTTAAAACGGTAAACTTTTTTAAAATGCGATAATAAAAAACCAAGATAGAGGTTTTTTTGAACAAAAATAATAAAATTGTTATTCTTTGAACCTTTCTTTACAGACCAAGAGATCGAATTGGCTCCCATTTGGAAGAACATGTTTCGCAACACCGGTACATCACGGACTAGTAATCCGGAAACCACAGGTGAGCACACAACAACTGGTGCATGAAATCACTCACCGGAACACCAACTAGCGGGACAAAAAACACCTATAAAGACTTTATAAAGACGTGAACTGATCCAATCTCTTTAGTTTCAGTTTTTTTACAGACCAAGGGATCGAATTAGCTCCCATTTGGAAGAACATGTTTCGCAACACCGGTACATCACGGACTAGTAATCCGGAAACCACAGGTGAGCACACAACAACTGGTGCATGAAATCACTCACCGGAACACCAACTAGCGGGCCAAAAAACACCTATAAAGACTTTATAAAGACGTGAACTGATCCAATCTCTTTAGTTTCAGTTTTCTTACAGACCAAGCGATCGAATTAGCTCCCATTTGGAAGAACATGTTTCGCAACACCGGTACATCACGGACTAGTAATCCGGAAACCACAGGTGAGCACACAACAACTGGTGCATAAAATCACTCACCGGAACACCAACCAGCGGGTCAAAAAACACCTAAAAGACTTTATAAAGACGTGAACTGATCCAATCTTTTTAGTTTCAGTTTTCTTACAGATCAAGGGTTCGAATTAGCTCCCATTTGGAAGAACATGTTTCGCAACACCGGTACATCACGGACTAGTAATCCGGAAACCACAGGTGAGCACACAACAACTGGTGCATGAAATCACTCACCGGAACACCAACTAGCGGGACAAAAAACACCTATAAAGACTTTATAAAGACGTGAACTGATCCAATCTCTTTAGTTTCAGTTTTTTTACAGACCAAGGGATCGAATTAGCTCCCATTTGGAAGAACATGTTTCGCAACACCGGTACATCACTGACTAGTAATCCGGAAACCACAGGTGAGCACACAACAACTGGTGCATGAAATCACTCACCGGAACACCAACTAGCGGGCCAAAAAACACCTATAAAGACTTTATAAAGACGTGAACTGATCCAATCTCTTTAGTTTCAGTTTTCTTACAGACCAAGCGATCGAATTAGCTCCCATTTGGAAGAACATGTTTCGCAACACCGGTACATCACGGACTAGTAATCCGGAAACCACAGGTGAGCACACAACAACTGGTGCATAAAATCACTCACCGGAACACCAACCAGCGGGTCAAAAAACACCTAAAAGACTTTATAAAGACGTGAACTGATCCAATCTTTTTAGTTTCAGTTTTCTTACAGACCAAGGGTTCGAATTAGCTCCCATTTGGAAGAACATGTTTCGCAACACCGGTACATCACGGACTAGTAATCCGGAAACCACAGGTGAGCACACAACAACTGGTGCATGAAACACCAACTAGCGGGCCAAAAAACACCTATAAAGACTTTATAAAGACGTGAACTGATCCAATCTCTTTAGTTTCAGTTTTCTTACAGACCAAGCGATCGAATTAGCTCCCATTTGGAAGAACATGTTTCGCAACACCGGTACATCACGGACTGGTAATCCGGAAACCACAGGTGTGCACATAACAACTGGTGCATGAAATCACTCACCGGAACACCAACCAGCGGGCCAAAAAACACCTATATAAAGACGTGAACCGATCCAATCTCTTTAGTTTCAGTTTTCTTAAGAAGACAGCAACATGGCTGTCGAAACGTAAAACCGAATTACAATGATACGCGGCTTAAAACCAGGAAACCTTTTAACTTCTAAATAAATAACCGTTAAAACAATTTTTTCATCATTTCTTCATATGCTTTAAATTGACGTAAACTTTTTAAAATGCTATAATAAATAACAATGATACGCGGCTTAAAACCAGGAAACCTTTTAACTTCTAAATAAATAACCGTTAAAACAATTTTTTCATCATTTCTTCATATGCTTTAAATTGACGTAAACTTTTTAAAATGCTATAATAAATAACCCGTTATAGAGGTTTTTTTAAAACAAAAATAATAAAATTGTCATTTTATCAACCTTTCTTGATGGGCTTTAAAGAACCAAGTTATAGATGTTTTTTTGAACAAAAATAATAAAATTGTTATACTTTTAACCTTTCTTTAAGTTATAGAGGTTTAATTTAAAACAAAAATATTAAAATCTTTATATTTTCAACCTTTCTCTTAATGTGCTTTAAAACGGTAAACTTTTTTAAAATGCGATAATAAAAAACCAAGATAGAGGTTTTTTGAACAAAAATAATAAAATTGTTATTCTTTGAACCTTTCTTTACAGACCAAGAGATCGAATTGGCTCCCATTTGGAAGAACATGTTTCGGAACACCGGTACATCACGGACTAGTAATCCGGAAACCACAGGTGAGCACACAACAACTGGTGCATAAAATCACTCACCGGAACACCAACTAGCGGGCCAAAAAACACCTATAAAGACTTTATAAAGACGTGAACTGATCCAATCTCTTTAGTTTCAGTTTTCTTACAGACCAAGGGATCGAATTAGCTCCCATTTGGAAGAACATGTTTCGCAACACCGGTACATCACGGACTAGTAATCCGGAAACCACAGGTGTGCACATAACAACTGGTGCATGAAATCACTCACCGGAACACCAACCAGCGGGCCAAAAACACCTATAAAGACTTTATAAAGACGTGAACTGATCCAATCTCTTTAGTTTCAGTCTTCTTACAGACCAAGGGATCGAACTAGCTCCCATTTGGAAGAACATGTTTCGCAACACCGGTACATCACGGACTAGTAATCCGGAAACCACAGGTGAGCACACAACAACTGGTGCATGAAACACCAACTAGCGGGCCAAAAAACACCTATAAAGACTTTATAAAGACGTGAACTGATCCAATCTCTTTAGTTTCAGTTTTCTTACAGACCAAGCGATCGAATTGCTCCCATTTGGAAGAACATGTTTCGCAACACCGGTACATCACGGACTGGTAATCCGGAAACCACAGGTGTGCACATAACAACTGGTGCATGAAATCACTCACCGGAACACCAACCAGCGGGCCAAAAAACACCTATATAAAGACGTGAACCGATCCAATCTCTTTAGTTTCAGTTTTCTTAAGAAGACAGCAACATGGCTGTCGAAACGTAAAACCGAATTACAATGATACGCGGCTTAAAACCAGGAAACCTTTTAACTTCTAAATAAATAACCGTTAAAACAATTTTTTCATCATTTCTTCATATGCTTTAAAATGACGTAAACTTTTTAAAATGCTATAATAAATAACCCGTTATAGAGGTTTTTTTAAAATGCGATAATAAAAAACCAAGATAGAGGTTTTTTTGAACAAAAATAATAAAATTGTTATTCTTTGAACCTTTCTTTACAGACCAAGGGATCGAATTAGCTCCCATTTGGAAGAATATGTTTCGCAACACCGGTACATCACGGACTAGTAATCCGGAAACCACAGGTGAGCACACAACAACTGGTGCATGAAATCACTCACCGGAACACCAACTAGCGGGCCAAAAAACACCTATAAAGACTTTATAAAGACGTGAACTGATCCAATCTCTTTAGTTTCAGTTTTCTTACAGACCAAGCGATCGAATTAGCTCCCATTTGGAAAAACATGTTTCGCAACACCGGTACATCACGGACTGGTAATCCGGAAACCACAGGTGTGCACATAACAACTGGTGCATGACATCACTCACCGGAACACCAACCAGCGGGCCAAAAAACACCTATAAAGACTTTATAAAGACGTGAACTGATCCAATCTCTTTAGTTTCAGTTTTTTTACAGACCAAGGGATCGAATTAGCTCCCATTTGGAAGAACATGTTTCGCAACACCGGTACATCACGGACTAGTAATCCGGAAACCACAGGTGAGCACACAACAACTGGTGCATGAAATCACTCACCGGAACACCAACTAGCGGGACAAAAAACACCTATAAAGACTTTATAAAGACGTGAACTGATCCAATCTCTTTAGTTTCAGTTTTTTTACAGACCAAGGGATCGAATTAGCTCCCATTTGGAAGAACATGTTTCGCAACACCGGTACATCACGGACTAGTAATCCGGAAACCACAGGTGAGCACACAACAACTGTACCGGTGTTGCGAAACATGTTCTTCCAAATGGGAGCTAATTCGATCGCTTGGTCTGTAAGAAAACTGACTGAACAATAAGTTATAGAGGTTTAATTTAAAACAAAAATATTAAAATCTTTATATTTTCAACCTTTCTCTTAATGGGATCGAATTAGCTCCCATTTGGAAGAACATGTTTCGCAACACCGGTACATCACGGACTAGTAATCCGGAAACCACAGGTGTGCACATAACAACTGGTGCATGAAATCACTCACCGGAACACCTATAAAGACTTTATAAAGACGTGAACTGATCCAATCTTTTTAGTTTCAGTTTTCTTACAGACCAAGGGTTCGAATTAGCTCCCATTTGGAAGAACATGTTTCGCAACACCGGTACATCACGGACTAGTAATCCGGAAACCACAGGTGAGCACACAACAACTGGTGCATGAAACACCAACTAGCGGGCCAAAAAACACCTATAAAGACTTTATAAAGACGTGAACTGATCCAATCTCTTTAGTTTCAGTTTTCTTACAGACCAAGCGATCGAATTAGCTCCCATTTGGAAGAACATGTTTCGCAACACCGGTACATCACGGACTGGTAATCCGGAAACCACAGGTGTGCACATAACAACTGGTGCATGAAATCACTCACCGGAACACCAACCAGCGGGCCAAAAAACACCTATATAAAGACGTGAACCGATCCAATCTCTTTAGTTTCAGTTTTCTTAAGAAGACAGCAACATGGCTGTCGAAACGTAAAACCGAATTACAATGATACGCGGCTTAAAACCTTTTAACTTCTAAATAAATAACCGTTAAAACAATTTTTTCATCATTTCTTCATATGCTTTAAAATGACGTAAACTTTTTAAAATGCTATAATAAATAACCCGTTATAGAGGTTTTTTTAAAACAAAAATAATAAAATTGTCATTTTATCAACCTTTCTTGATGGGCTTTAAAGAACCAAGTTACAGATGTTTTTTTGAACAAAAATAATAAAATTGTTATACTTTTAACCTTTCTTTAAGTTATAGAGGTTTAATTTAAAACAAAAATATTAAAATCTTTATATTTTCAACCTTTCTCTTAATGTGCTTTAAAACGGTAAACTTTTTTAAAATGCGATAATAAAAAACCAAGATAGAGGTTTTTTTGAACAAAAATAATAAAATTGTTATTCTTTGAACCTTTCTTTACAGACCAAGAGATCGAATTGGCTCCCATTTGGAAGAACATGTTTCGCAACACCGGTACATCACGGACTAGTAATCCGGAAACCACAGGTGAGCACACAACAACTGGTGCATGAAATCACTCACCGGAACACCAACTAGCGGGACAAAAAACACCTATAAAGACTTTATAAAGACGTGAACTGATCCAATCTCTTTAGTTTCAGTTTTTTTACAGACCAAGGGATCGAATTAGCTCCTATTTGGAAGAACATGTTTCGCAACACCGGTACATCACGGACTAGTAATCCGGAAACCACAGGTGAGCACACAACAACTGGTGCATGAAATCACTCACCGGAACACCAACTAGCGGGCCAAAAAACACCTATAAAGACTTTATAAAGACGTGAACTGATCCAATCTCTTTAGTTTCAGTTTTCTTACAGACCAAGCGATCGAATTAGCTCCCATTTGGAAGAACATGTTTCGCAACACCGGTACATCACGGACTAGTAATCCGGAAACCACAGGTGAGCACACAACAACTGGTGCATGAAATCACTCACCGGAACACCAACTAGCGGGACAAAAAACACCTATAAAGACTTTATAAAGACGTGAACTGATCCAATCTCTTTAGTTTCAGTTTTTTTACAGACCAAGGGATCGAATTAGCTCCCATTTGGAAGAACATGTTTCGCAACACCGGTACATCACTGACTAGTAATCCGGAAACCACAGGTGAGCACACAACAACTGGTGCATGAAATCACTCACCGGAACACCAACTAGCGGGCCAAAAAACACCTATAAAGACTTTATAAAGACGTGAACTGATCCAATCTCTTTAGTTTCAGTTTTCTAACAGACCAAGCGATCGAATTAGCTCCCATTTGGAAGAACATGTTTCGCAACACCGGTACATCACGGACTAGTAATCCGGAAACCACAGGTGAGCACACAACAACTGGTGCATAAAATCACTCACCGGAACACCAACCAGCGGGTCAAAAAACACCTAAAAGACTTTATAAAGACGTGAACTGATCCAATCTTTTTAGTTTCAGTTTTCTTACAGACCAAGGGTTCGAATTAGCTCCCATTTGGAAGAACATGTTTCGCAACACCGGTACATCACGGACTAGTAATCCGGAAACCACAGGTGAGCACACAACAACTGGTGCATGAAACACCAACTAGCGGGCCAAAAAACACCTATAAAGACTTTATAAAGACGTGAACTGATCCAATCTCTTTAGTTTCAGTTTTCTTACAGACCAAGCGATCGAATTAGCTCCCATTTGGAAGAACATGTTTCGCAACACCGGTACATCACGGACTGGTAATCCGGAAACCACAGGTGTGCACATAACAACTGGTGCATGAAATCACTCACCGGAACACCAACCAGCGGGCCAAAAAACACCTATATAAAGACGTGAACCGATCCAATCTCTTTAGTTTCAGTTTTCTTAAGAAGACAGCAACATGGCTGTCGAAACGTAAAACCGAATTACAATGATACGCGGCTTAAAACCAGGAAACCTTTTAACTTCTAAATAAATAACCGTTAAAACAATTTTTTCATCATTTCTTCATATGCTTTAAATTGACGTAAACTTTTTAAAATGCTATAATAAATAACAATGATACGCGGCTTAAAACCAGGAAACCTTTTAACTTCTAAATAAATAACCGTTAAAACAATTTTTTCATCATTTCTTCATATGCTTTAAATTGACGTAAACTTTTTAAAATGCTATAATAAATAACCCGTTATAGAGGTTTTTTTAAAACAAAAATAATAAAATTGTCATTTTATCAACCTTTCTTGATGGGCTTTAAAGAACCAAGTTATAGATGTTTTTTTGAACAAAAATAATAAAATTGTTATACTTTTAACCTTTCTTTAAGTTATAGAGGTTTAATTTAAAACAAAAATATTAAAATCTTTATATTTTCAACCTTTCTCTTAATGTGCTTTAAAACGGTAAACTTTTTTAAAATGCGATAATAAAAAACCAAGATAGAGGTTTTTTGAACAAAAATAATAAAATTGTTATTCTTTGAACCTTTCTTTACAGACCAAGAGATCGAATTGGCTCCCATTTGGAAGAACATGTTTCGGAACACCGGTACATCACGGACTAGTAATCCGGAAACCACAGGTGAGCACACAACAACTGGTGCATAAAATCACTCACCGGAACACCAACTAGCGGGCCAAAAAACACCTATAAAGACTTTATAAAGACGTGAACTGATCCAATCTCTTTAGTTTCAGTTTTCTTACAGACCAAGGGATCGAATTAGCTCCCATTTGGAAGAACATGTTTCGCAACACCGGTACATCACGGACTAGTAATCCGGAAACCACAGGTGTGCACATAACAACTGGTGCATGAAATCACTCACCGGAACACCAACCAGCGGGCCAAAAACACCTATAAAGACTTTATAAAGACGTGAACTGATCCAATCTCTTTAGTTTCAGTCTTCTTACAGACCAAGGGATCGAATTAGCTCCCATTTGGAAGAACATGTTTCGCAACACCGGTACATCACGGACTAGTAATCCGGAAACCACAGGTGAGCACACAACAACTGGTGCATGAAACACCAACTAGCGGGCCAAAAAACACCTATAAAGACTTTATAAAGACGTGAACTGATCCAATCTCTTTAGTTTCAGTTTTCTTACAGACCAAGCGATCGAATTGCTCCCATTTGGAAGAACATGTTTCGCAACACCGGTACATCACGGACTGGTAATCCGGAAACCACAGGTGTGCACATAACAACTGGTGCATGAAATCACTCACCGGAACACCAACCAGCGGGCCAAAAAACACCTATATAAAGACGTGAACCGATCCAATCTCTTTAGTTTCAGTTTTCTTAAGAAGACAGCAACATGGCTGTCGAAACGTAAAACCGAATTACAATGATACGCGGCTTAAAACCAGGAAACCTTTTAACTGCTAAATAAATAACCGTTAAAACAATTTTTTCATCATTTCTTCATATGCTTTAAAATGACGTAAACTTTTTAAAATGCTATAATAAATAACCCGTTATAGAGGTTTTTTTAAAATGCGATAATAAAAAACCAAGATAGAGGTTTTTTTGAACAAAAATAATAAAATTGTTATTCTTTGAACCTTTCTTTACAGACCAAGGGATCGAATTAGCTCCCATTTGGAAGAATATGTTTCGCAACACCGGTACATCACGGACTAGTAATCCGGAAACCACAGGTGAGCACACAACAACTGGTGCATGAAATCACTCACCGGAACACCAACTAGCGGGCCAAAAAACACCTATAAAGACTTTATAAAGACGTGAACTGATCCAATCTCTTTAGTTTCAGTTTTCTTACAGACCAAGCGATCGAATTAGCTCCCATTTGGAAAAACATGTTTCGCAACACCGGTACATCACGGACTGGTAATCCGGAAACCACAGGTGTGCACATAACAACTGGTGCATGACATCACTCACCGGAACACCAACCAGCGGGCCAAAAAACACCTATAAAGACTTTATAAAGACGTGAACTGATCCAATCTCTTTAGTTTCAGTTTTTTTACAGACCAAGGGATCGAATTAGCTCCCATTTGGAAGAACATGTTTCGCAACACCGGTACATCACGGACTAGTAATCCGGAAACCACAGGTGAGCACACAACAACTGGTGCATGAAATCACTCACCGGAACACCAACTAGCGGGACAAAAAACACCTATAAAGACTTTATAAAGACGTGAACTGATCCAATCTCTTTAGTTTCAGTTTTTTTACAGACCAAGGGATCGAATTAGCTCCCATTTGGAAGAACATGTTTCGCAACACCGGTACATCACGGACTAGTAATCCGGAAACCACAGGTGAGCACACAACAACTGTACCGGTGTTGCGAAACATGTTCTTCCAAATGGGAGCTAATTCGATCGCTTGGTCTGTAAGAAAACTGACTGAACAATAAGTTATAGAGGTTTAATTTAAAACAAAAATATTAAAATCTTTATATTTTCAACCTTTCTCTTAATGGGATCGAATTAGCTCCCATTTGGAAGAACATGTTTCGCAACACCGGTACATCACGGACTAGTAATCCGGAAACCACAGGTGTGCACATAACAACTGGTGCATGAAATCACTCACCGGAACACCTATAAAGACTTTATAAAGACGTGAACTGATCCAATCTTTTTAGTTTCAGTTTTCTTACAGACCAAGGGTTCGAATTAGCTCCCATTTGGAAGAACATGTTTCGCAACACCGGTACATCACGGACTAGTAATCCGGAAACCACAGGTGAGCACACAACAACTGGTGCATGAAACACCAACTAGCGGGCCAAAAAACACCTATAAAGACTTTATAAAGACGTGAACTGATCCAATCTCTTTAGTTTCAGTTTTCTTACAGACCAAGCGATCGAATTAGCTCCCATTTGGAAGAACATGTTTCGCAACACCGGTACATCACGGACTGGTAATCCGGAAACCACAGGTGTGCACATAACAACTGGTGCATGAAATCACTCACCGGAACACCAACCAGCGGGCCAAAAAACACCTATATAAAGACGTGAACCGATCCAATCTCTTTAGTTTCAGTTTTCTTAAGAAGACAGCAACATGGCTGTCGAAACGTAAAACCGAATTACAATGATACGCGGCTTAAAACCTTTTAACTTCTAAATAAATAACCGTTAAAACAATTTTTTCATCATTTCTTCATATGCTTTAAAATGACGTAAACTTTTTAAAATGCTATAATAAATAACCCGTTATAGAGGTTTTTTTAAAACAAAAATAATAAAATTGTCATTTTATCAACCTTTCTTGATGGGCTTTAAAGAACCAAGTTACAGATGTTTTTTTGAACAAAAATAATAAAATTGTTATACTTTTAACCTTTCTTTAAGTTATAGAGGTTTAATTTAAAACAAAAATATTAAAATCTTTATATTTTCAACCTTTCTCTTAATGTGCTTTAAAACGGTAAACTTTTTTAAAATGCGATAATAAAAAACCAAGATAGAGGTTTTTTTGAACAAAAATAATAAAATTGTTATTCTTTGAACCTTTCTTTACAGACCAAGAGATCGAATTGGCTCCCATTTGGAAGAACATGTTTCGCAACACCGGTACATCACGGACTAGTAATCCGGAAACCACAGGTGAGCACACAACAACTGGTGCATGAAATCACTCACCGGAACACCAACTAGCGGGACAAAAAACACCTATAAAGACTTTATAAAGACGTGAACTGATCCAATCTCTTTAGTTTCAGTTTTTTTACAGACCAAGGGATCGAATTAGCTCCTATTTGGAAGAACATGTTTCGCAACACCGGTACATCACGGACTAGTAATCCGGAAACCACAGGTGAGCACACAACAACTGGTGCATGAAATCACTCACCGGAACACCAACTAGCGGGCCAAAAAACACCTATAAAGACTTTATAAAGACGTGAACTGATCCAATCTCTTTAGTTTCAGTTTTCTTACAGACCAAGCGATCGAATTAGCTCCCATTTGGAAGAACATGTTTCGCAACACCGGTACATCACGGACTAGTAATCCGGAAACCACAGGTGAGCACACAACAACTGGTGCATGAAATCACTCACCGGAACACCAACTAGCGGGACAAAAAACACCTATAAAGACTTTATAAAGACGTGAACTGATCCAATCTCTTTAGTTTCAGTTTTTTTACAGACCAAGGGATCGAATTAGCTCCCATTTGGAAGAACATGTTTCGCAACACCGGTACATCACTGACTAGTAATCCGGAAACCACAGGTGAGCACACAACAACTGGTGCATGAAATCACTCACCGGAACACCAACTAGCGGGCCAAAAAACACCTATAAAGACTTTATAAAGACGTGAACTGATCCAATCTCTTTAGTTTCAGTTTTCTAACAGACCAAGCGATCGAATTAGCTCCCATTTGGAAGAACATGTTTCGCAACACCGGTACATCACGGACTAGTAATCCGGAAACCACAGGTGAGCACACAACAACTGGTGCATAAAATCACTCACCGGAACACCAACCAGCGGGTCAAAAAACACCTAAAAGACTTTATAAAGACGTGAACTGATCCAATCTCTTTAGTTTCAGTTTTCTTACAGACCAAGCGATCGAATTAGCTCCCATTTGGAAGAACATGTTTCGCAACACCGGTACATCACGGACTGGTAATCCGGAAACCACAGGTGTGCACATAACAACTGGTGCATGAAATCACTCACCGGAACACCAACCAGCGGGCCAAAAAACACCTATATAAAGACGTGAACCGATCCAATCTCTTTAGTTTCAGTTTTCTTAAGAAGACAGCAACATGGCTGTCGAAACGTAAAACCGAATTACAATGATACGCGGCTTAAAACCAGGAAACCTTTTAACTTCTAAATAAATAACCGTTAAAACAATTTTTTCATCATTTCTTCATATGCTTTAAATTGACGTAAACTTTTTAAAATGCTATAATAAATAACAATGATACGCGGCTTAAAACCAGGAAACCTTTTAACTTCTAAATAAATAACCGTTAAAACAATTTTTTCATCATTTCTTCATATGCTTTAAATTGACGTAAACTTTTTAAAATGCTATAATAAATAACCCGTTATAGAGGTTTTTTTAAAACAAAAATAATAAAATTGTCATTTTATCAACCTTTCTTGATGGGCTTTAAAGAACCAAGTTATAGATGTTTTTTTGAACAAAAATAATAAAATTGTTATACTTTTAACCTTTCTTTAAGTTATAGAGGTTTAATTTAAAACAAAAATATTAAAATCTTTATATTTTCAACCTTTCTCTTAATGTGCTTTAAAACGGTAAACTTTTTTAAAATGCGATAATAAAAAACCAAGATAGAGGTTTTTTGAACAAAAATAATAAAATTGTTATTCTTTGAACCTTTCTTTACAGACCAAGAGATCGAATTGGCTCCCATTTGGAAGAACATGTTTCGGAACACCGGTACATCACGGACTAGTAATCCGGAAACCACAGGTGAGCACACAACAACTGGTGCATAAAATCACTCACCGGAACACCAACTAGCGGGCCAAAAAACACCTATAAAGACTTTATAAAGACGTGAACTGATCCAATCTCTTTAGTTTCAGTTTTCTTACAGACCAAGCGATCGAATTAGCTCCCATTTGGAAGAACATGTTTCGCAACACCGGTACATCACGGACTGGTAATCCGGAAACCACAGGTGTGCACATAACAACTGGTGCATGAAATCACTCACCGGAACACCAACCAGCGGGCCAAAAAACACCTATATAAAGACGTGAACCGATCCAATCTCTTTAGTTTCAGTTTTCTTAAGAAGACAGCAACATGGCTGTCGAAACGTAAAACCGAATTACAATGATACGCGGCTTAAAACCAGGAAACCTTTTAACTTCTAAATAAATAACCGTTAAAACAATTTTTTCATCATTTCTTCATATGCTTTAAATTGACGTAAACTTTTTAAAATGCTATAATAAATAACAATGATACGCGGCTTAAAACCAGGAAACCTTTTAACTTCTAAATAAATAACCGTTAAAACAATTTTTTCATCATTTCTTCATATGCTTTAAATTGACGTAAACTTTTTAAAATGCTATAATAAATAACCCGTTATAGAGGTTTTTTTAAAACAAAAATAATAAAATTGTCATTTTATCAACCTTTCTTGATGGGCTTTAAAGAACCAAGTTATAGATGTTTTTTTGAACAAAAATAATAAAATTGTTATACTTTTAACCTTTCTTTAAGTTATAGAGGTTTAATTTAAAACAAAAATATTAAAATCTTTATATTTTCAACCTTTCTCTTAATGTGCTTTAAAACGGTAAACTTTTTTAAAATGCGATAATAAAAAACCAAGATAGAGGTTTTTTGAACAAAAATAATAAAATTGTTATTCTTTGAACCTTTCTTTACAGACCAAGAGATCGAATTGGCTCCCATTTGGAAGAACATGTTTCGGAACACCGGTACATCACGGACTAGTAATCCGGAAACCACAGGTGAGCACACAACAACTGGTGCATAAAATCACTCACCGGAACACCAACTAGCGGGCCAAAAAACACCTATAAAGACTTTATAAAGACGTGAACTGATCCAATCTCTTTAGTTTCAGTTTTCTTACAGACCAAGGGATCGAATTAGCTCCCATTTGGAAGAACATGTTTCGCAACACCGGTACATCACGGACTAGTAATCCGGAAACCACAGGTGTGCACATAACAACTGGTGCATGAAATCACTCACCGGAACACCAACCAGCGGGCCAAAAACACCTATAAAGACTTTATAAAGACGTGAACTGATCCAATCTCTTTAGTTTCAGTCTTCTTACAGACCAAGGGATCGAATTAGCTCCCATTTGGAAGAACATGTTTCGCAACACCGGTACATCACGGACTAGTAATCCGGAAACCACAGGTGAGCACACAACAACTGGTGCATGAAACACCAACTAGCGGGCCAAAAAACACCTATAAAGACTTTATAAAGACGTGAACTGATCCAATCTCTTTAGTTTCAGTTTTCTTACAGACCAAGCGATCGAATTGCTCCCATTTGGAAGAACATGTTTCGCAACACCGGTACATCACGGACTGGTAATCCGGAAACCACAGGTGTGCACATAACAACTGGTGCATGAAATCACTCACCGGAACACCAACCAGCGGGCCAAAAAACACCTATATAAAGACGTGAACCGATCCAATCTCTTTAGTTTCAGTTTTCTTAAGAAGACAGCAACATGGCTGTCGAAACGTAAAACCGAATTACAATGATACGCGGCTTAAAACCAGGAAACCTTTTAACTGCTAAATAAATAACCGTTAAAACAATTTTTTCATCATTTCTTCATATGCTTTAAAATGACGTAAACTTTTTAAAATGCTATAATAAATAACCCGTTATAGAGGTTTTTTTAAAATGCGATAATAAAAAACCAAGATAGAGGTTTTTTTGAACAAAAATAATAAAATTGTTATTCTTTGAACCTTTCTTTACAGACCAAGGGATCGAATTAGCTCCCATTTGGAAGAATATGTTTCGCAACACCGGTACATCACGGACTAGTAATCCGGAAACCACAGGTGAGCACACAACAACTGGTGCATGAAATCACTCACCGGAACACCAACTAGCGGGCCAAAAAACACCTATAAAGACTTTATAAAGACGTGAACTGATCCAATCTCTTTAGTTTCAGTTTTCTTACAGACCAAGCGATCGAATTAGCTCCCATTTGGAAAAACATGTTTCGCAACACCGGTACATCACGGACTGGTAATCCGGAAACCACAGGTGTGCACATAACAACTGGTGCATGACATCACTCACCGGAACACCAACCAGCGGGCCAAAAAACACCTATAAAGACTTTATAAAGACGTGAACTGATCCAATCTCTTTAGTTTCAGTTTTTTTACAGACCAAGGGATCGAATTAGCTCCCATTTGGAAGAACATGTTTCGCAACACCGGTACATCACGGACTAGTAATCCGGAAACCACAGGTGAGCACACAACAACTGGTGCATGAAATCACTCACCGGAACACCAACTAGCGGGCCAAAAAACACCTATAAAGACTTTATAAAGACGTGAACTGATCCAATCTCTTTAGTTTCAGTTTTCTTACAGACCAAGCGATCGAATTAGCTCCCATTTGGAAGAACATGTTTCGCAACACCGGTACATCACGGACTAGTAATCCGGAAACCACAGGTGAGCACACAACAACTGGTGCATGAAATCACTCACCGGAACACCAACTAGCGGGACAAAAAACACCTATAAAGACTTTATAAAGACGTGAACTGATCCAATCTCTTTAGTTTCAGTTTTTTTACAGACCAAGGGATCGAATTAGCTCCCATTTGGAAGAACATGTTTCGCAACACCGGTACATCACTGACTAGTAATCCGGAAACCACAGGTGAGCACACAACAACTGGTGCATGAAATCACTCACCGGAACACCAACTAGCGGGCCAAAAAACACCTATAAAGACTTTATAAAGACGTGAACTGATCCAATCTCTTTAGTTTCAGTTTTCTTACAGACCAAGCGATCGAATTAGCTCCCATTTGGAAGAACATGTTTCGCAACACCGGTACATCACGGACTAGTAATCCGGAAACCACAGGTGAGCACACAACAACTGGTGCATAAAATCACTCACCGGAACACCAACCAGCGGGTCAAAAAACACCTAAAAGACTTTATAAAGACGTGAACTGATCCAATCTTTTTAGTTTCAGTTTTCTTACAGACCAAGGGTTCGAATTAGCTCCCATTTGGAAGAACATGTTTCGCAACACCGGTACATCACGGACTAGTAATCCGGAAACCACAGGTGAGCACACAACAACTGGTGCATGAAACACCAACTAGCGGGCCAAAAAACACCTATAAAGACTTTATAAAGACGTGAACTGATCCAATCTTTTTAGTTTCAGTTTTCTTACAGACCAAGCGATCGAATTAGCTCCCATTTGGAAGAACATGTTTCGCAACACCGGTACATCACGGACTGGTAATCCGGAAACCACAGGTGTGCACATAACAACTGGTGCATGAAATCACTCACCGGAACACCAACCAGCGGGCCAAAAAACACCTATATAAAGACGTGAACCGATCCAATCTCTTTAGTTTCAGTTTTCTTAAGAAGACAGCAACATGGCTGTCGAAACGTAAAACCGAATTACAATGATACGCGGCTTAAAACCAGGAAACCTTTTAACTTCTAAATAAATAACCGTTAAAACAATTTTTTCATCATTTCTTCATATGCTTTAAATTGACGTAAACTTTTTAAAATGCTATAATAAATAACAATGATACGCGGCTTAAAACCAGGAAACCTTTTAACTTCTAAATAAATAACCGTTAAAACAATTTTTTCATCATTTCTTCATATGCTTTAAATTGACGTAAACTTTTTAAAATGCTATAATAAATAACCCGTTATAGAGGTTTTTTTAAAACAAAAATAATAAAATTGTCATTTTATCAACCTTTCTTGATGGGCTTTAAAGAACCAAGTTATAGATGTTTTTTTGAACAAAAATAATAAAATTGTTATACTTTTAACCTTTCTTTAAGTTATAGAGGTTTAATTTAAAACAAAAATATTAAAATCTTTATATTTTCAACCTTTCTCTTAATGTGCTTTAAAACGGTAAACTTTTTTAAAATGCGATAATAAAAAACCAAGATAGAGGTTTTTTGAACAAAAATAATAAAATTGTTATTCTTTGAACCTTTCTTTACAGACCAAGAGATCGAATTGGCTCCCATTTGGAAGAACATGTTTCGGAACACCGGTACATCACGGACTAGTAATCCGGAAACCACAGGTGAGCACACAACAACTGGTGCATAAAATCACTCACCGGAACACCAACTAGCGGGCCAAAAAACACCTATAAAGACTTTATAAAGACGTGAACTGATCCAATCTCTTTAGTTTCAGTTTTCTTACAGACCAAGGGATCGAATTAGCTCCCATTTGGAAGAACATGTTTCGCAACACCGGTACATCACGGACTAGTAATCCGGAAACCACAGGTGTGCACATAACAACTGGTGCATGAAATCACTCACCGGAACACCAACCAGCGGGCCAAAAACACCTATAAAGACTTTATAAAGACGTGAACTGATCCAATCTCTTTAGTTTCAGTCTTCTTACAGACCAAGGGATCGAATTAGCTCCCATTTGGAAGAACATGTTTCGCAACACCGGTACATCACGGACTAGTAATCCGGAAACCACAGGTGAGCACACAACAACTGGTGCATGAAACACCAACTAGCGGGCCAAAAAACACCTATAAAGACTTTATAAAGACGTGAACTGATCCAATCTCTTTAGTTTCAGTTTTCTTACAGACCAAGCGATCGAATTGCTCCCATTTGGAAGAACATGTTTCGCAACACCGGTACATCACGGACTGGTAATCCGGAAACCACAGGTGTGCACATAACAACTGGTGCATGAAATCACTCACCGGAACACCAACCAGCGGGCCAAAAAACACCTATATAAAGACGTGAACCGATCCAATCTCTTTAGTTTCAGTTTTCTTAAGAAGACAGCAACATGGCTGTCGAAACGTAAAACCGAATTACAATGATACGCGGCTTAAAACCAGGAAACCTTTTAACTGCTAAATAAATAACCGTTAAAACAATTTTTTCATCATTTCTTCATATGCTTTAAAATGACGTAAACTTTTTAAAATGCTATAATAAATAACCCGTTATAGAGGTTTTTTTAAAATGCGATAATAAAAAACCAAGATAGAGGTTTTTTTGAACAAAAATAATAAAATTGTTATTCTTTGAACCTTTCTTTACAGACCAAGGGATCGAATTAGCTCCCATTTGGAAGAATATGTTTCGCAACACCGGTACATCACGGACTAGTAATCCGGAAACCACAGGTGAGCACACAACAACTGGTGCATGAAATCACTCACCGGAACACCAACTAGCGGGCCAAAAAACACCTATAAAGACTTTATAAAGACGTGAACTGATCCAATCTCTTTAGTTTCAGTTTTCTTACAGACCAAGCGATCGAATTAGCTCCCATTTGGAAAAACATGTTTCGCAACACCGGTACATCACGGACTGGTAATCCGGAAACCACAGGTGTGCACATAACAACTGGTGCATGACATCACTCACCGGAACACCAACCAGCGGGCCAAAAAACACCTATAAAGACTTTATAAAGACGTGAACTGATCCAATCTCTTTAGTTTCAGTTTTTTTACAGACCAAGGGATCGAATTAGCTCCCATTTGGAAGAACATGTTTCGCAACACCGGTACATCACGGACTAGTAATCCGGAAACCACAGGTGAGCACACAACAACTGGTGCATGAAATCACTCACCGGAACACCAACTAGCGGGACAAAAAACACCTATAAAGACTTTATAAAGACGTGAACTGATCCAATCTCTTTAGTTTCAGTTTTTTTACAGACCAAGGGATCGAATTAGCTCCCATTTGGAAGAACATGTTTCGCAACACCGGTACATCACGGACTAGTAATCCGGAAACCACAGGTGAGCACACAACAACTGGTGCATAAAATCACTCACCGGAACACCAACCAGCGGGTCAAAAAACACCTATAAAGACTTTATAAAGACGTGAACTGATCCAATCTTTTTAGTTTCAGTTTTCTTACAGACCAAGGGTTCGAATTAGCTCCCATTTGGAAGAACATGTTTCGCAACACCGTTACATCACGGACTAGTAATCCGGAAACCACAGGTGAGCACACAACAACTGGTGCATGAAACACCAACTAGCGGGCCTAAAAAACACCTATAAAGACTTTATAAAGACGTAAACTGATCCAATCTCTTTAGTTTCAGTTTTCTTACAGACCAAGCGATCGAATTAGCTCCCATTTGGAAGAACATGTTTCGCAACACCGGTACATCACGGACTAGTAATCCGGAAACCACAGGTGTGCACACAACAACTGGTGCATGAAATCACTCACCGGAACACCAACCAGCAGGCCAAAAAACACTTATATAAAGACGTGAACCGATCCAATCTCTTTAGTTTCAGTTTTCTTAAGAAGACAGCAACATGGCTGTCGAAACGTAAAACCGAATTACAATGATACGCGGCTTAAAACCAGGAAACCTTTTAACTTCTAAATAAATAACCGTTAAAACAATTTTTTCATCATTTCTTCATATGCTTTAAAATGACGTAAACTTTTTAAAATGCTATAAAAAATAAACCGTTATAGAGGTTTTTTTAAAACAAAAATAATAAAATTGTAATTTTATCAACCTTTCTTGATGGGCTTTAAAGAACCAAGTTATAGATGTTTTTTTGAACAAAAATAATAAAATTGTTATTCTTTGAACCTTTCTTTACAGACCAAGCGATCGAATTAGCTCCCATTTGGAAGAACATGTTTCGCAACACCGGTACATCACGGACTAGTAATCCGGAAACCACAGGTGAGCACACAACAACTGGTGCATGAAATCACTCACCGGAACACCAACTAGCGGGCCAAAAAACACCTATAAAGACTTTATAAAGACGTGAACCGATCCAATCTCTTTAGTTTCAGTTTTCTTACAGACCAAGCGATCGAATTAGCTCCCATTTGGAAGAACATGTTTCGCAACACCGGTACATCACGGACTAGTAATCCGGAAACCACAGGTGAGCACACAACAACTGGTGCATAAAATCACTCACCGGAACACCAACCAGCGGGTCAAAAAACACCTAAAAGACTTTATAAAGACGTGAACTGATCCAATCTTTTTAGTTTCAGTTTTCTTACAGATCAAGGGTTCGAATTAGCTCCCATTTGGAAGAACATGTTTCGCAACACCGGTACATCACGGACTGGTAATCCGGAAACCACAGGTGTGCACATAACAACTGGTGCATGAAATCACTCACCGGAACACCAACCAGCGGGCCAAAAAACACCTATATAAAGACGTGAACCGATCCAATCTCTTTAGTTTCAGTTTTCTTAAGAAGACAGCAACATGGCTGTCGAAACGTAAAACCGAATTACAATGATACGCGGCTTAAAACCAGGAAACCTTTTAACTTCTAAATAAATAACCGTTAAAACAATTTTTTCATCATTTCTTCATATGCTTTAAAATGACGTAAACTTTTTAAAATGCTATAATAAATAACCCGTTATAGAGGTTTTTTTAAAATGCGATAATAAAAAACCAAGATAGAGGTTTTTTTGAACAAAAATAATAAATAAAATTGTTATTCTTTGAACCTTTCTTTACAGACCAAGGGATCGAATTAGCTCCCATTTGGAAGAATATGTTTCGCAACACCGGTACATCACGGACTAGTAATCCGGAAACCACAGGTGAGCACACAACAACTGGTGCATGAAATCACTCACCGGAACACCAACTAGCGGGCCAAAAAACACCTATAAAGACTTTATAAAGACGTGAACTGATCCAATCTCTTTAGTTTCAGTTTTCTTACAGACCAAGCGATCGAATTAGCTCCCATTTGGAAGAACATGTTTCGCAACACCGGTACATCACGGACTGGTAATCCGGAAACCACAGGTGTGCACATAACAACTGGTGCATGACATCACTCACCGGAACACCAACCAGCGGGCCAAAAAACACCTATATAAAGACGTGAACCGATCCAATCTCTTTAGTTTCAGTTTTCTTAAGAAGACAGCAACATGGCTGTCGAAACGTAAAACCGAATTACAATGATACGCGGCTTAAAACCAGGAAACCTTTTAACTTCTAAATAAATAACCGTTAAAACAATTTTTTCACCATTTCTTCATATGCTTTAAAATGACGTAAACTTTTTAAAATGCTATAATAAATAACCCGTTATAGAGGTTTTTTTAAAACAAAAATAATAAAATTGTCATTTTATCAACCTTTCTTGATGGGCTATAAAGAACCAAGTTATAGATGTTTTTTTGAACAAAAATAATAAAATTGTTTAACCTTTCTTTAAGTTATAGAGGTTTAATTTAAAACAAAAATATTAAAATCTTTATATTTTCAACCTTTTTCTCTCTTAATGTGCTTTAAAACGGTAAACTTTTTTAAAATGCAATAATAAAAAACCTAGATAGAGGTTTTTTTGAACAAAAATAATAAAATTGTTATTCTTTGAACCTTTCTTTACAGACCAAGGGATCGAATTAGCTCCCATTTGGAAGAACATGTTTTGCAACACCGGTACATCACGGACTAGTAATCCGGAAACCACAGGTGAGCACACAACAACTGGCGCATGAAATCACTCACCGGAACACCAACTAGCGGGCCAAAAAACACCTATAAAGACTTTATAAAGACGTGAACTGATCCAATCTCTTTAGTTTCAGTTTTCTTACAGACCAAGCGATCGAATTAGCTCCCATTTGGAAGAACATGTTTCGCAACACCGGTACATCACGGACTAGTAATCCGGAAACCACAGGTGAGCACACAACAACTGGTGCATGAAACACCAACTAGCGGGCCTAAAAAACACCTATAAAGACTTTATAAAGACGTAAACTGATCCAATCTCTTTAGTTTCAGTTTTCTTACAGACCAAGCGATCGAATTAGCTCCCATTTGGAAGAACATGTTTCGCAACACCGGTACATCACGGACTAGTAATCCGGAAACCACAGGTGAGCACACAACAACTGGTGCATAAAATCACTCACCGGAACACCAACCAGCGGGTCAAAAAACACCTATAAAGACTTTATAAAGACGTGAACTGATCCAATCTTTTTAGTTTCAGTTTTCTTACAGACCAAGCGATAGAATTAGCTCCCATTTGGAAGAACATGTTTCGCAACACCGGTACATCACGGACTAGTAATCCGGAAACCACAGGTGTGCACATAACAACTGGTGCATGAAATCACTCACCGGAACACCAACCAGCGGGCCAAAAACACCTATAAAGACTTTATAAAGGTGAACTGATCCAATCTCTTTAGTTTCAGTTTTCTTACAGACCAAGGGTTCGAATTAGCTCCCATTTAGAAGAACATGTTTCGCAACACCGGTACATCACGGACTGGTAATCCGGAAACCACAGGTGAGCACACAACAACTGGTGCATGAAACACCAACTAGCGGGCCTAAAAAACACCTATAAAGACTTTATAAAGACGTGAACTGATCCAATCTCTTTAGTTTCAGTTTTCTTACAGACCAAGGGATCGAATTAGCTCCCATTTGGAAGAACATGTTTCGCAACACCGGTACATCACGGACTAGTAATCCGGAAACCACAGGTGTGCACACAACAACTGGTGCATGAAATCACTCACCGGAACACCAACCAGCAGGCCAAAAAACACTTATATAAAGACGTGAACCGATCCAATCTCTTTAGTTTCAGTTTTCTTAAGAAGACAGCAACATGGCTGTCAAAACGTAAAACCGAATTACAATGATACGCGGCTTAAAACCAGGAAACCTTTTAACTTCTAAATAAATAACCGTTAAAACAATTTTTTCATCATTTCTTCATATGCTTTAAAATGACGTAAACTTTTTAAAATGCTATAAAAAATAAACCGTTATAGAGGTTTTTTTAAAACAAAAATAATAAAATTGTCATTTTATCAACCTTTCTTGATGGGCTTTAAAGAACCAAGTTATAGATGTTTTTTTGAACAAAAATAATAAAATTGTTATTCTTTGAACCTTTCTTTACAGACCAAGCGATCGAATTAGCTCCCATTTGGAAGAACATGTTTCGCAACACCGGTACATCACGGACTAGTAATCCGGAAACCACAGGTGAGCACACAACAACTGGTGCATGAAATCACTCACCGGAACACCAACTAGCGGGCCAAAAAACACCTATAAAGACTTTATAAAGACGTGAACTGATCCAATCTCTTTAGTTTCAGTTTTCTTACAGACCAAGCGATCGAATTAGCTCCCATTTGGAAGAACATGTTTCGCAATACCGGTACATCACGGACTGGTAATCCGGAAACCACAGGTGTGCACATAACAACTGGTGCATGAAATCACTCACCGGAACACCAACCAGCGGGCCAAAAAACACCTATATAAAGACGTGAACCGATCCAATCTCTTTAGTTTCAGTTTTCTTAAGAAGACAGCAACATGGCTGTCGAAACGTAAAACCGAATTACAATGATACGCGGCTTAAAACCAGGAAACCTTTTAACTTCTAAATAAATAACCGTTAAAACAATTTTTTCATCATTTCTTCATATGCTTTAAAATGACGTAAACTTTTTAAAATGCTATAATAAATAACCCGTTATAGAGGTTTTTTTAAAACAAAAATAATAAAATTGTCATTTTATCAACCTTTCTTGATGGGCTTTAAAGAACCAAGTTATAGATGTTTTTTTGAACAAAAATAATAAAATTGTTATACTTTTAACCTTTCTTTAAGTTATAGAGGTTTAATTTAAAACAAAAATATTAAAATCTTTATATTTTCAACCTTTCTCTTAATGTGCTTTAAAACGGTAAACTTTTTTAAAATGCGATAATAAAAAACCTAGATAGAGGTTTTTTTGAACAAAAATAATAAAATTGTTATTCTTTGAACCTTTCTTTACAGACCAAGGGATCGAATTAGCTCCCATTTGGAAGAACATGTTTCGCAACACCGGTACATCACGGACTAGTAATCCGGAAACCACAGGTGAGCACACAACAACTGGCGCATGAAATCACTCACCGGAACACCAACTAGCGGGCCAAAAAACACCTATAAAGACTTTATAAAGACGTGAACTGATCCAATCTCTTTAGTTTCAGTTTTCTTACAGACCAAGGGTTCGAATTAGCTCCCATTTGGAAGAACATGTTTCGCAACACCGGTACATCACGGACTAGTAATCCGGAAACCACAGGTGAGCACACAACAACTGGTGCATGAAACACCAACTAGCGGGCCAAAAAACACCTATAAAGACTTTATAAAGACGTGAACTGATCCAATCTCTTTAGTTTCAGTTTTCTTACAGACCAAGCGATCGAATTAGCTCCCATTTGGAAGAACATGTTTCGCAACACCGGTACATCACGGACTGGTAATCCGGAAACCACAGGTGTGCACATAACAACTGGTGCATGAAACACCAGCGGGCCAAAAAACACCTATAAAAACTTTATAAAGACGTGAACTGATCCAATCTCTTTAGTTTCAGTTTTCTTACAGACCAAGCGATCGAATTAGCTCCCATTTGGAAGAACATGTTTCGCAACACCGGTACATCACGGACTGGTAATCCGGAAACCACAGGTGTGCACATAACAACTGGTGCATGACATCACTCACCGGAACACCAACCAGCGGGCCAAAAAACACCTATATAAAGACGTGAACCGATCCAATCTCTTTAGTTTCAGTTTTCTTAAGAAGACAGCAACATGGCTGTCGAAACGTAAAACCGAATTACAATGATACGCGGCTTAAAACCAGGAAACCTTTTAACTTCTAAATAAATAACCGTTAAAACAATTTTTTCATCATTTCTTCATATGCTTTAAAATGACGTAAACTTTTTAAAATGCTATAATAAATAACCCGTTATAGAGGTTTTTTTAAAACAAAAATAATAAAATTGTCATTTTATCAACCTTTCTTGATGGGCTTTAAAGAACCAAGTTATAGATGTTTTTTTGAACAAAAATAATAAAATTGTTATACTTTTAACCTTTCTTTAAGTTATAGAGGTTTAATTTAAAACAAAAATATCCAGGTGAGCACACAACAACTGGTGCATGAAACACCAACTAGCGGGCCAAAAAACACCTATAAAGACTTTATAAAGACGTGAACTGATCCAATCTCTTTAGTTTCAGTTTTCTTACAGACCAAGGGTTCGAATTAGCTCCCATTTGGAAGAACATGTTTCGCAACACCGGTACATCACGGACTGGTAATCCGGAAACCACAGGTGTGCACATAACAACTGGTGCATGAAATCACTCACCGGAACACCAACCAGCGGGCCAAAAAACACCTATATAAAGACGTGAACCGATCCAATCTCTTTAGTTTCAGTTTTCTTAAGAAGACAGCAACATGGCTGTCGAAACGTAAAACCGAATTACAATGATACGCGGCTTAAAACCAGAAAACCTTTTAACTTCTAAATAAATAACCGTTAAAACAATTTTTTCATCATTTCTTCATATGCTTTAAAATGACGTAAACTTTTTAAAATGCTATAATAAATAACCCGTTATAGTGGTTTTTTTAAAACAAAAATAATAAAATTGTCATTTTATCAACCTTTCTTGATGGGCTTTAAAGAACCAAGTTATAGATGTTTTTTTGAACAAAAATAATAAAATTGTTATACTTTTAACCTTTCTTTAAGTTATAGAGGTTTAATTTAAAACAAAAATATTAAAATCTTTATATTTTCAACCTTTCTCTTAATGTGCTTTAAAACGGTAAACTTTTTTAAAATGCGATAATAAAAAACCAAGATATTTTTGAACAAAAATAATAAAATTGTTATTCTTTGAACCTTTCTTTACAGACCAAGGGATCGAATTAGCTCCCATTTGGAAGAACATGTTTCGCAACACCGGTACATCACGGACTAGTAATCCGGAAACCACAGGTGAGCACACAACAACTGGTGCATGAAATCACTCACCGGAACACCAACTAGCGGGCCAAAAAACACCTATAAAGACTTTATAAAGACGTGAACTGATCCAATCTCTTTAGTTTCAGTTTTCTTACAGACCAAGCGATCGAATTAGCTCCCATTTGGAAGAACATGTTTCGCAACACCGGTACATCACGGACTAGTAATCCGGAAACCACAGGTGTGCACATAACAACTGGTGCATGAAATCACTCACCGGAACACCAACCAGCGGGCCAAAAACACCTATAAAGACTTTATAAAGGTGAACTGATCCAATCTTTTTAGTTTCAGTTTTCTTACAGACCAAGGGTTCGAATTAACTCCCATTTGGAAGAACATGTTTCGCAACACCGGTACATCACGGACTGGTGCATGAAACACCAACTAGCGGGCCAAAAAACACCTATAAAGACTTTATAAAGACGTGAACTGATCCAATCTCTTTAGTTTCAGTTTTCTTACAGACCAAGCGATCGAATTAGCTCCCATTTGGAAGAACATGTTTCGCAACACCGGTACATCACGGACTGGTAATCCGGAAACCACAGGTGTGCACATAACAACTGGTGCATGACATCACTCACCGGAACACCAACCAGCGCACAGTGGGAGGAATTTCAAAAATCGCGGACAAAATTAGGGACACATTATTTTAAGCCATTTTAAGGTTTATGCGGTGGTAAATTTATGCTAAAATATTAATATTTATAAAATGTTTTAATTATGTACACAAATTCACAAATTTGTTTTAAAGAATTTGGAAAAGTTCGGTATTGTCGATCCTCCATTTTCCAATAACATAAATTAATAAACAAATATATTACGCAATATTACCTAAGCTAAAAATAGAAAAATAAACAAAAAAA
Organism: Brassicogethes aeneus; assembly: GCA_921294245.1. NCBI lineage: Eukaryota > Metazoa > Arthropoda > Insecta > Coleoptera > Nitidulidae > Brassicogethes > Brassicogethes aeneus. The sequence goes on from OV121133.1 coordinate 47,066,964, forward strand.
AACAATAACAATTAAGGAATATTCGAGCTAAATCACTTATATACATTTTTTTCGATACATCTTTTCTTTGTAAATTTCGCATCTTTTGCTTTATTTATATCGACTACTAGAGTGACTTGGTCCAAAAAACCCTATATCGATGTTAAAATAACATTTAAAAGTTGACTTTAAAGCAAAACCGGTTAAATCCACGTTTTTTACCTACTCTCTAAAAATGAATTAGTCAAAAATGACTAATTTAATACCTAGTTATTATTGGCTGCTTTTTTACTTGTACCATAGTTAACCATGGAATATAATGGTATCCCAAAATTTAACATCTAATTCTTATGTAAAATTGTCCCCTGAATCCGAAAATGCCATAAAAAATTATGAAAGTGGAACAGTTTTTGAAATATAGTCAATTCCATATTAAATGAAAAATTGACTATATCTCAAAAACTGTTTTACTTTTTTAACTTTTGACGATATTTTCGGATTCAGGGGACAATATAAGATTTATCAATAATATCCAGGTTTTCGGTTAGATACTTTAAAAGTTTGTTGTGTTTTTCTTTGTTACTAACATTTTTAATAAGTTCATACAACTCCTTATTAGTCGTTGATGGCATTTCTACATAAAAAGAAGCAAGTTATTCAAATAAACATGTAATATTTATATTAATATTATAACTTACCAAATATTATTATAAAGCGTTAATAAACACAAAAACACGATGAGATTGTATGTATGATTGACTTTTACTGGAAACTGTCGTTTTAGAACTAGCAAAAGGCAACTATGATGACTTATAAATATTCGACTAATATGATAAATTCATGGACATATTTCATATTCTGCTGACCAAACAGGCAAAAAAAGGCAGCTTAATTCTTTTGACTTTAAAAAAAGAAAATTTGATGAACGTTCTGGTACCAAATACTTTGCCTCACACCAAGGCACACCTAACGAAATATCTTGTGGTTTGTAAAAGATTTATTTACTTTTAAAGGCGATGGTAAAAGGTTTAAAAAAACCGTATTTATGGTAAAATTTGCAATTTTAGACTTTTATATGAAAGAACAAGGATAAGGAATGTAGTAAAATATACCTTCATTTCCTTTCATTAATTACGCAAAACAAAAATGGGCTTAAAAAACTTACATACAATTTGCTCTAAAAAACCGACACGAAACATGTGACTTTTTAAGCAAGTTTAAGCGGGCATTTTATCATAAAAAAATATATTTCTTTTAAAATCATAATCTCTGTGCTTTCTTTTTTTATAACTCGTAATTTAAAATTTACTATGTTGATTTTTACAAAATAGGGTTTTGTCCGCGATTTTTGAAATTCCTCCCAGTGTGCAGCGGGCCAAAAAACACCTATATAAAGACGTGAACCGATCCAATCTCTTTAGTTTCAGTTTTCTTAAGAAGATAGCAACATGGCTGTCGAAACGTAAAACCGAATTACAATGATACGCGGCTTAAAACCAGGAAACCTTTTAACTTCTAAATAAATAACCGTTAAAACAATTTTTTCATCATTTCTTCATATGCTTTAAAATGACGTAAACTTTTTAAAATGCTATAATAAATAACCCGTTATAGAGGTTTTTTTAAAACAAAAATAATAAAATTGTCATTTTATCAACCTTTCTTGATGGGCTTTAAAGAACCAAGTTATAGATGTTTTTTTGAACAAAAATAATAAAATTGTTATACTTTTAACCTTTCTTTAAGTTATAGAGGTTTAATTTAAAACAAAAATATCCAGGTGAGCACACAACAACTGGTGCATGAAACACCAACTAGCGGGCCAAAAAACACCTATAAAGACTTTATAAAGACGTGAACTGATCCAATCTCTTTAGTTTCAGTTTTCTTACAGACCAAGGGTTCGAATTAGCTCCCATTTGGAAGAACATGTTTCGCAACACCGGTACATCACGGACTGGTAATCCGGAAACCACAGGTGTGCACATAACAACTGGTGCATGAAATCACTCACCGGAACACCAACCAGCGGGCCAAAAAACACCTATATAAAGACGTGAACCGATCCAACTCTTTAGTTTCAGTTTTCTTAAGAAGACAGCAACATGGCTGTCGAAACGTAAAACCGAATTACAATGATACGCGGCTTAAAACCAGAAAACCTTTTAACTTCTAAATAAATAACCGTTAAAACAATTTTTTCATCATTTCTTCATATGCTTTAAAATGACGTAAACTTTTTAAAATGCTATAATAAATAACCCGTTATAGTGGTTTTTTTAAAACAAAAATAATAAAATTGTCATTTTATCAACCTTTCTTGATGGGCTTTAAAGAACCAAGTTATAGATGTTTTTTTGAACAAAAATAATAAAATTGTTATACTTTTAACCTTTCTTTAAGTTATAGAGGTTTAATTTAAAACAAAAATATCCAGGTGAGCACACAACAACTGGTGCATGAAACACCAACTAGCGGGCCAAAAAACACCTATAAAGACTTTATAAAGACGTGAACTGATCCAATCTCTTTAGTTTCAGTTTTCTTACAGACCAAGGGATCGAATTAGCTCCCATTTGGAAGAACATGTTTCGCAACACCGGTACATCACGGACTAGTAATCCGGAAACCACAGGTGTGCACATAACAACTGGTGCATGAAATCACTCACCGGAACACCAACCAGCGGGCCAAAAACACCTATAAAGACTTTATAAAGACGTGAACTGATCCAATCTCTTTAGTTTCAGTTTTCTTACAGACCAAGGGTTCGAATTAGCTCCCATTTGGAAGAACATGTTTCGCAACACCGGTACATCACGGACTGGTAATCCGGAAACCACAGGTGTGCACATAACAACTGGTGCATGAAATCACTCACCGGAACACCAACCAGCGGGCCAAAAAACACCTATATAAAGACGTGAACCGATCCAATCTCTTTAGTTTCAGTTTTCTTAAGAAGACAGCAACATGGCTGTCGAAACGTAAAACCGAATTACAATGATACGCGGCTTAAAACCAGGAAACCTTTTAACTTCTAAATAAATAACCGTTAAAACAATTTTTTCATCATTTCAACTTTTTAAAATGCTATAAAAAATAACCCGTTATAGAGGTTTTTTTAAAACAAAAATAATAAAATTGTCATTTTATCAACCTTTCTTGATGGGCTTTAAAGAACCAAGTTATAGATGTTTTTTTGAACAAAAATAATAAAATTGTTATTCTTTGAACCTTTCTTTACAGACCAAGAGATCGAATTGGCTCCCATTTGGAAGAACATGTTTCGCAACACCGGTACATCACGGACTAGTAATCCGGAAACCACAGGTGAGCACAACAACTGGTGCATAAAATCACTCACCGGAACACCAACCAGCGGGTCAAAAAACACCTATAAAGACTTTATAAAGACGTGAACTGATCCAATCTTTTTAGTTTCAGTTTTCTTACAGACCAAGCGATAGAATTAGCTCCCATTTGGAAGAACATGTTTCGCAACACCGGTACATCACGGACTAGTAATCCGGAAACCACAGGTGTGCACATAACAACTGGTGCATGAAATCACTCACCGGAACACCAACCAGCGGGCCAAAAACACCTATAAAGACTTTATAAAGGTGAACTGATCCAATCTCTTTAGTTTCAGTTTTCTTACAGACCAAGGGTTCGAATTAGCTCCCATTTAGAAGAACATGTTTCGCAACACCGGTACATCACGGACTGGTAATCCGGAAACCACAGGTGAGCACACAACAACGTGCATGAAACACCAACTAGCGGGCCTAAAAAACACCTATAAAGACTTTATAAAGACCACGGTGGGCTTGAATATGACTTAAATGCGAAGGTTTAGCACCTCCGATTTTCTTTCGGCATTCGATTCCTGGAGTCATAAGAAAGCCAGAAAGAAAAATCTACCGTAATCCTAAGAGCCGTTTTCGAAAAAACACCCTTTTGCAATGGAGAAAAATTCACTGTTCGAGATATCGGGATTTTTCTACCTTTCACTCACTTTTAGTTGCCAGACTTCCATAATGTAGCGACAATGACGTTTGACGTTTGACAGTAACTGTTGAAGTTGTAATAATTATTATTCTCTTCGAAATTTCAATTTCTTGTGAAAGTATGGACAGAAGATCAAAGGATCATGCCATGCCCATCAAGAAAATCGGGAGCGGATATGTTTTCTCTGCGTGCAGAAGAAGAAACAAATGGTCAAAATCAGTGGTAGTTTATGTGAATCTAAAAAAATGTGTGAATTATGCTGAACAAGATGAACCTCTTCCCAATGTTTTATGTAACGCTTTCAAAATTATCGTATATCGGTCAGTGAAGTGTGGAAATATCGGGGAAATAGCTCTCCCGGACTATACAGAATTAAAAATTTTGGGGAAGAATACTCGGGCAAAAACTCAAGCTTTGTGCAGTTGCACATTGTGTGAATTGGTACGAGATCCAGGGCCATATAACTAACAAAAACCCGCCAAGAACAAAAAGAAGAGAAGCAACAAGTGCAGAAAATGTGGGGAAACTTATTCGGTAGGGAAAAAACATTTTTGTAGCCCAGACAAACACTTCCCGAGTTTCCAAGAACATTTAAGTAACTTTCTTCCCCCGAAACAGAGAGAACATTTGGCATGTTCTTTGATAAAGGACATATCTTTAAATACTAATACTCCCATGGGAGCTGGGCCCAGCTCGGGGAACAAAACCGTTACATTATCCCAGATCCACGGAAGGGCACTCAACATTAAAATCACCCCGAAACGAAATAATCAAACTATAGGCCCGCATCAGATTTCCGCGGGAGATGTTTGTAAAATAGGCACAAATTACGGTCTCTCCAGCAACGTAGTTCAGGGAATAGCGAGGGACTTACGGGTTGGCTCCCAAAAAAGAAACCTATTTGAACCCCATCTAAAGACGAAACTATCTACATACCGCCACAGGCTAGATGCATTTTTTAATTTCAAAAGTTGCCCCATAATGACGTCCAAAGCTGGCGAGAAAACGATCTCTACAGAAATATTGGCATATTGTACAGATGTTGCGGCCTTAATCGCTTATATAAATGGAACTCTAAACAATGATAATCCTCATTTGAAGTTTGGAATTGATGGTGGGGGAGGGTTTCTCAAGATTTGCCTTTCAGTGCAAGAACCTAGGTACCTGATTCTGCTGTAATAGATAATCGACAAAAATATATAGCGGGCGTAGCGGCAAAAAGATTCAAGGATTCCGGAGTGAAAAAATTATTTATTCTCGCAATAATTGCAGCCACACAAGAAAACCACGAAAATGTCAGAATGTTATGGTCTCTCTTACAAATCAATGATTTTGCGGGCACAATTGCAACCGATTTGAAACTCGCTAATATATTGGTGGGAATCATGTATCATGCCAGTAGCTTTCCATGTACCTGGTGTTTGGCCTCGAAAGAAAGTTTGGACACTTGTGGCGAGAAGAGATCAACTTCAAAAAGTCCTTTGGAAAAAACTACAAAAATTGCTCAAATTTGCCTGTTCTTTCAAGAGGCACAGATGACTCCAGACATATTCTTGATATCATTGCACCCCCTGAATTGCATTTGATTCTCGGAGTAAAAAATGCAATGTCAGCCAGGAATTTGTGCATGGGGCCCCTGCATTTGCGGGTAACTCATGCATACTGCTTTTGGATAAAACTGATGTTTTGCAAAATTTATGCAGGCCGGGTTGCCTAAATTATGTTAAATGTTTCCGAGAATTTCGAGCAGTGGTAGAATCTTGTTTTTCAATCACTCTGGAACCAAACTACACAGAAGCAATAAACAGATTTAAAAGAAGTTATTTAGATCTACAGATCAGTGTTACTCCAAAGGTCCATGCTGTGTTTTTTCATGTACCCGAGTTTGTCGCTAAAACCAAACAAGGGTTGGGTTTTTTAAGCGAGCAGGCCATGGAATCTGTCCACCATGACTTTGGGATTGATTACCTGGGACAAATATAAAGTAAAAAAATGTCATCCAGATTATGGAAGTAAATTACTGACCGCACTCCGAGAATACAATAGTGTTCATTTATAACTAGCTAGTTAAAGCGTTAACGTTATAACTTGTCGCTCAATAGTAGATTTGCAAATTTGGTTAAAAAAGCCAAGAATTTTGTTTTTTTTGTATCACTGTTAACATGTTCTTTACCTCAGACATTGATTCAAAATTATCAAACTATTTATTCTTGTACAATAATAATTATTATTTAAACATTATTTTTTAATAAAATTATCAGTTCAAGAATCGAGATTTCAGTTTTTTTTTCAATCCTTTTTCCGTCAGAAACTCGCACGAAGAATTTTTTTTTGGTCTGTATCTAGGAAAAGGTTTGTCTGTCTTTGGTCTTCTATTCTGAAATGTCCGGATATCACATTTCTACCAAATTGAGCGTGTTTCAAGTCCAAGAGGAGACGCGTTAAAAATGCATATTTCTTGAACTTTAAGAAAAGTCATTTTTTCAAAATCGGCTCTAAGGATTACGGTGGATTTTTTTTTCTGACCTTCTTATGAGTCCAGAAATCGAATGCCGAAAGAAAATCGGGAGTGCTAAAATCTCGCATTTAAGTCATGTTCAAGCCCACCGTGAGACGTGAACTGATCCAATCTCTTTAGTTTCAGTTTTCTTACAGACCAAGCGATCGAATTAGCTCCCATTTGGAAGAACATGTTTCGCAACACCGGTACATCACGGACTGGTAATCCGGAAACCACAGGTGTGCACATAACAACTGGTGCATGAAATCACTCACCGGAACACCAACCAGCGGGCCAAAAAACACCTATATAAAGACGTGAACCGATCCAATCTCTTTAGTTTCAGTTTTCTTAAGAAGACAGCAACATGGCTGTCGAAACGTAAAACCGAATTACAATGATACGCGGCTTAAAACCAGGAAACCTTTTAACTTCTAAATAAATAACCGTTAAAACAATTTTTTCATCATTTCTTCATATGCTTTAAAATTACGTAAACTTTTTAAAATGCTATAATAAATAACCCGTTATAGAGGTTTTTTTAAAACAAAAATAATAAAATTGTCATTTTATCAACCTTTCTTGATGGGCTATAAAGAACCAAGTTATAGATGTTTTTTTGAACAAAAATAATAATGTTATACTTTTAACCTTTCTTTAAGTTATAGAGGTTTAATTTAAAACAAAAATATTAAAATCTTTATATTTTCAACCTTTCTCTTAATGTGCTTTAAAACGGTAAACTTTTTTAAAATGCGATAATAAAAAACCAAGATAGAGGTTTTTTTGAACAAAAATAATAAAATTGTTATTCTTTGAACCTTTCTTTACAGACCAAGGGATCGAATTAGCTCCCATTTGGAAGAACATGTTTCGCAACACCGGTACATCACGGACTAGTAATCCGGAAACCACAGGTGAGCACACAACAACTGGTGCATGAAATCACTCACCGGAACACCAACTAGCGGGACAAAAAACACCTATAAAGACTTTATAAAGACGTGAACTGATCCAATCTCTTTAGTTTCAGTTTTTTTACAGACCAAGGGATCGAATTAGCTCCCATTTGGAAGAACATGTTTCGCAACACCGGTACATCACGGACTAGTAATCCGGAAACCACAGGTGAGCACACAACAACTGGTGCATAAAATCACTCACCGGAACACCAACCAGCGGGTCAAAAAACACCTATAAAGACTTTATAAAGACGTGAACTGATCCAATCTTTTTAGTTTCAGTTTTCTTACAGACCAAGGGTTCGAATTAGCTCCCATTTGGAAGAACATGTTTCGCAACACCGGTACATCACGGACTAGTAATCCGGAAACCACAGGTGAGCACACAACAACTGGTGCATGAAACACCAACTAGCGGGCCTAAAAAACACCTATAAAGACTTTATAAAGACGTGAACTGATCCAATCTCTTTAGTTTCAGTTTTCTTAGAGACCAAGCGATCGAATTAGCTCCCAATTGGAAGAACATGTTTCGCAACACCGGTACATCACGGACTAGTAATCCGGAAACCACAGGTGTGCACACAACAACTGGTGCATGAAATCACACCGGAACACCAACCAGCGGGCCAAAAAACACCTATATAAAGACGTGAACCGATCCAATCTCTTTAGTTTCAGTTTTCTTAAGAAGACAGCAACATGGCTGTCAAAACGTAAAACCGAATTACAATGATACGCGGCTTAAAAGCAGGAAACCTTTTAACTTCTAAATAAATAACCGTTAAAACAATTTTTTCATCATTTCCTCATATGCTTTAAAATGACGTAAACTTTTTAAAATGCTATAAAAAATAACCCGTTATAGAGGTTTTTTTAAAACAAAAATAATAAAATTGTCATTTTATCAACCTTTCTTGATGGGCTTTAAAGAACCAAGTTATAGATGTTTTTTTGAACAAAAATAATAAAATTGTTATTCTTTGAACCTTTCTTTACAGACCAAGAGATCGAATTGGCTCCCCTTTGGAAGAACATGTTTCGCAACACCGGTACATCACGGACTAGTAATCCGGAAACCACAGGTGAGCACACAACAACTGGTGCATAAAATCACTCACCGGAACACCAACCAGCGGGTCAAAAAACACCTATAAAGACTTTATAAAGACGTGAACTGATCCAATCTTTTTAGTTTCAGTTTTCTTACAGACCAAGGGTTCGAATTAGCTCCCATTTGGAAGAACATGTTTCGCAACACAGGTACATCACGGACTAGTAATCCGGAAACCACAGGTGTGCACATAACAACTGGTGCATGAAATCACTCACCGGAACACCAACCAGCGGGCCAAAAAACACCTATAAAGACTTTATAAAGACGTGAACTGATCCAATCTTTTTAGTTTCAGTTTTCTTACAGACCAAGCGATAGAATTAGCTCCCATTTGGAAGAACATGTTTCGCAACACCGGTACATCACGGACTAGTAATCCGGAAACCACAGGTGTGCACATAACAACTGGTGCATGAAATCACTCACCGGAACACCAACCAGCGGGCCAAAAACACCTATAAAGACTTTATAAAGACGTGAACTGATCCAATCTCTTTAGTTTCAGTTTTCTTACAGACCAAGGGTTCGAATTAGCTCCCATTTGGAAGAACATGTTTCGCAACACCGGTACATCACGGACTGGTAATCCGGAAACCACAGGTGTGCACATAACAACTGGTGCATGAAATCACTCACCGGAACACCAACCAGCGGGCCAAAAAACACCTATATAAAGACGTGAACCGATCCAATCTCTTTAGTTTCAGTTTTCTTACAGACCAAGGGTTCGAATTAGCTCCCATTTGGAAGAACATGTTTCGCAACACCGGTACATCACGGACTGGTAATCCGGAAACCACAGGTGTGCACATAACAACTGGTGCATGAAATCACTCACCGGAACACCAACCAGCAGGCCAAAAAACACTTATATAAAGACGAAAACACCAACTAGCGGGCCAAAAAACACCTATAAAGACTTTATAAAGACGTGAACTGATCCAATCTCTTTAGTTTCAGTTTTCTTACAGACCAAGGGATCGAATTAGCTCCCATTTGGAAGAACATGTTTCGCAACACCGGTACATCACGGACTAGTAATCCGGAAACCACAGGTGTGCACATAACAACTGGTGCATGAAATCACTCACCGGAACACCAACCAGCGGGCCAAAAACACCTATAAAGACTTTATAAAGACGTGAACTGATCCAATCTCTTTAGTTTCAGTTTTCTTACAGACCAAGGGTTCGAATTAGCTCCCATTTGGAAGAACATGTTTCGCAACACCGGTACATCACGGACTGGTAATCCGGAAACCACAGGTGTGCACATAACAACTGGTGCATGAAATCACTCACCGGAACACCAACCAGCGGGCCAAAAAACACCTATATAAAGACGTGAACCGATCCAATCTCTTTAGTTTCAGTTTTCTTAAGAAGACAGCAACATGGCTGTCGAAACGTAAAACCGAATTACAATGATACGCGGCTTAAAACCAGGAAACCTTTTAACTTCTAAATAAATAACCGTTAAAACAATTTTTTCATCATTTCTTCATATGCTTTAAAATGACGTAAACTTTTTAAAATGCTATAATAAATAACCCGTTGTAGAGGTTTTTTTAAAACAAAAATAATAAAATTGTCATTTTATCAACCTTTCTTGATGGGCTTTAAAGAACCAAGTTATAGATGTTTTTTTGAACAAAAATAATAAAATTGTTATACTTTTAACCTTTCTTTAAGTTATAGAGGTTTAATTTAAAACAAAAATATTAAAATCTTTATATTTTCAACCTTTCTCTTAATGTGCTTTAAAACGGTAAACTTTTTTAAAATGCGATAATAAAAAACCTAGATAGAGGTTTTTTTGAAGAAAAATAATAAAATTGTTATTCTTTGAACCTTTCTTTACAGACCAAGGGATCGAATTAGCTCCCATTTGGAAGAACATGTTTCGCAACACCGGTACATCACGGACTAGTAATCCGGAAACCACAGGTGAGCACACAACAACTGGTGCATGAAATCACTCACCGGAACACCAACTAGCGGGACAAAAAACACCTATAAAGACTTTATAAAGACGTGAACTGATCCAATCTCTTTAGTTTCAGTTTTTTTACAGACCAAGGGATCGAATTAGCTCCCATTTGGAAGAACATGTTTCGCAACACCGGTACATCACGGACTAGTAATCCGGAAACCACAGGTGAGCACACAACAACTGGTGCATAAAATCACTCACCGGAACACCAACCAGCGGGTCAAAAAACACCTATAAAGACTTTATAAAGACGTGAACTGATCCAATCTTTTTAGTTTCAGTTTTCTTACAGACCAAGGGTTCGTTAGCTCCCATTTGGAAGAACATGTTTCGCAACACCGGTACATCACGGACTAGTAATCCGGAAACCACAGGTGAGCACACAACAACTGGTGCATGAAACACCAACTAGCGGGCCTAAAAAACACCTATAAAGACTTTATAAAGACGTGAACTGATCCAATCTCTTTAGTTTCAGTTTTCTTAGAGACCAAGCGATCGAATTAGCTCCCAATTGGAAGAACATGTTTCGCAACACCGGTACATCACGGACTAGTAATCCGGAAACCACAGGTGTGCACACAACAACTGGTGCATGAAATCACACCGGAACACCAACCAGCGGGCCAAAAAACACCTATATAAAGACGTGAACCGATCCAATCTCTTTAGTTTCAGTTTTCTTAAGAAGACAGCAACATGGCTGTCGAAACGTAAAACCGAATTACAATGATACGCGGCTTAAAAGCAGGAAACCTTTTAACTTCTAAATAAATAACCGTTAAAACAATTTTTTCATCATTTCCTCATATGCTTTAAAATGACGTAAACTTTTTAAAATGCTATAAAAAATAACCCGTTATAGAGGTTTTTTTAAAACAAAAATAATAAAATTGTCATTTTATCAACCTTTCTTGATGGGCTTTAAAGAACCAAGTTATAGATGTTATTTGAACAAAAATAATAAAATTGTTATTCTTTGAACCTTTCTTTACAGACCAAGAGATCGAATTGGCTCCCATTTGGAAGAACATGTTTCGCAACACCGGTACATCACGGACTAGTAATCCGGAAACCACAGGTGAGCACACAACAACTGGTGCATAAAATCACTCACCGGAACACCAACCAGCGGGTCAAAAAACACCTATAAAGACTTTATAAAGACGTGAACTGATCCAATCTTTTTAGTTTCAGTTTTCTTACAGACCAAGGGTTCGAATTAGCTCCCATTTGGAAGAACATGTTTCGCAACACAGGTACATCACGGACTAGTAATCCGGAAACCACAGGTGTGCACATAACAACTGGTGCATGAAATCACTCACCGGAACACCAACCAGCGGGCCAAAAAACACCTATAAAGACTTTATAAAGACGTGAACTGATCCAATCTTTTTAGTTTCAGTTTTCTTACAGACCAAGCGATAGAATTAGCTCCCATTTGGAAGAACATGTTTCGCAACACCGGTACATCACGGACTAGTAATCCGGAAACCACAGGTGTGCACATAACAACTGGTGCATGAAATCACTCACCGGAACACCAACCAGCGGGCCAAAAACACCTATAAAGACTTTATAAAGACGTGAACTGATCCAATCTCTTTAGTTTCAGTTTTCTTACAGACCAAGGGTTCGAATTAGCTCCCATTTGGAAGAACATGTTTCGCAACACCGGTACATCACGGACTGGTAATCCGGAAACCACAGGTGTGCACATAACAACTGGTGCATGAAATCACTCACCGGAACACCAACCAGCGGGCCAAAAAACACCTATATAAAGACGTGAACCGATCCAATCTCTTTAGTTTCAGTTTTCTTAAGAAGACAGCAACATGGCTGTCGAAACGTAAAACCGAATTACAATGATACGCGGCTTAAAACCAGGAAACCTTTTAACTTCTAAATAAATAACCGTTAAAACAATTTTTTCATCATTTCTTCATATGCTTTAAAATGACGTAAACTTTTTAAAATGCTATAATAAATAACCCGTCATAGAGGTTTTTTTAAAACAAAAATAATAAAATTGTCATTTTATCAACCTTTCTTCTTGATGGGCTTTAAAGAACCAAGTTATAGATGTTTTTTTGAACAAAAATAATAAAATTGTTATACTTTTAACCTTTCTTTAAGTTATAGAGGTTTAATTTAAAACAAAATCTTTATATTTTCAACCTTTCTCTTAATGTGCTTTAAAACGGTAAACTTTTTTAAAATGCGATAATAAAAAACCAAGATAGAGGTTTTTTTGAATAAAAATAATAAAATTGTTATTCTTTGAACCTTTCTTTACAGACCAAGGGATCGAATTAGCTCCCATTTGGAAGAACATGTTTCGCAACACCGGTACATCACGGACTAGTAATCCGGAAACCACAGGTGTGCACACAACAACTGGTGCATGAAATCACACCGGAACACCAACCAGCGGGCCAAAAAACACCTATATAAAGACGTGAACCGATCCAATCTCTTTAGTTTCAGTTTTCTTAAGAAGACAGCAACATGGCTGTCGAAACGTAAAACCGAATTACAATGATACGCGGCTTAAAAGCAGGAAACCTTTTAACTTCTAAATAAATAACCGTTAAAACAATTTTTTCATCATTTCCTCATATGCTTTAAAATGACGTAAACTTTTTAAAATGCTATAAAAAATAACCCGTTATAGAGGTTTTTTTAAAACAAAAATAATAAAATTGTCATTTTATCAACCTTTCTTGATGGGCTTTAAAGAACCAAGTTATAGATGTTTTTTTGAACAAAAATAATAAAATTGTTATACTTTTAACCTTTCTTTAAGTTATAGAGGTTTAATTTAAAACAAAAATATCCAGGTGAGCACACAACAACTGGTGCATGAAACACCAACTAGCGGGCCAAAAAACACCTATAAAGACTTTATAAAGACGTGAACTGATCCAATCTCTTTAGTTTCAGTTTTCTTACAGACCAAGGGTTCGAATTAGCTCCCATTTGGAAGAACATGTTTCGCAACACCGGTACATCACGGACTAGTAATCCGGAAACCACAGGTGTGCACATAACAACTGGTGCATGAAATCACTCACCGGAACACCAACCAGCGGGACAAAAACACCTATAAAGACTTTATAAAGACGTGAACTGATCCAATCTCTTTAGTTTCAGTTTTCTTACAGACCAAGGGTTCGAATTAGCTCCCATTTGGAAGAACATGTTTCGCAACACCGGTACATCACGGACTGGTAATCCGGAAACCACAGGTGTGCACATAACAACTGGTGCATGAAATCACTCACCGGAACACCAACCAGCGGGCCAAAAAACACCTATATAAAGACGTGAACCGATCCAATCTCTTTAGTTTCAGTTTTCTTAAGAAGACAGCAACATGGCTGTCGAAACGTAAAACCGAATTACAATGATACGCGGCTTAAAACCAGAAAACCTTTTAACTTCTAAATAAATAACCGTTAAAACAATTTTTTCATCATTTCTTCATATGCTTTAAAATGACGTAAACTTTTTAAAATGCTATAATAAATAACCCGTTATAGTGGTTTTTTTAAAACAAAAATAATAAAATTGTCATTTTATCAACCTTTCTTGATGGGCTTTAAAGAACCAAGTTATAGATGTTTTTTTGAACAAAAATAATAAAATTGTTATACTTTTAACCTTTCTTTAAGTTATAGAGGTTTAATTTAAAACAAAAATATTAAAATCTTTATATTTTCAACCTTTCTCTTAATGTGCTTTAAAACGGTAAACTTTTTTAAAATGCGATAATAAAAAACCAAGATAGAGGTTTTTTTGAACAAAAATAATAAAATTGTTATTCTTTGAACCTTTCTTTACAGACCAAGGGATCGAATTAGCTCCCATTTGGAAGAACATGTTTCGCAACACCGGTACATCACGGACTAGTAATCCGGAAACCACAGGTGAGCACACAACAACTGGTGCATGAAATACCAACTAGCGGGCCTAAAAAACACCTATAAAGACTTTATAAAGACGTGAACTGATCCAATCTCTTTAGTTTCAGTTTTCTTACAGACCAAGCGATCGAATTAGCTCCCATTTGGAAGAACATGTTTCGCATCACCGGTACATCACGGACTAGTAATCCGGAAACCACAGGTGTGCACACAACAACTGGTGCATGAAATCACTCACCGGAACACCAACCAGCAGGCCAAAAAACACTTATATAAAGACGAAAACACCAACTAGCGGGCCAAAAAACACCTATAAAGACTTTATAAAGACGTGAACTGATCCAATCTCTTTAGTTTCAGTTTTCTTACAGACCAAGGGATCGAATTAGCTCCCATTTGGAAAAACATGTTTCGCAACACCGGTACATCACGGACTAGTAATCCGGAAACCACAGGTGTGCACATAACAACTGGTGCATGAAATCACTCACCGGAACACCAACCAGCGGGCCAAAAACACCTATAAAGACTTTATAAAGACGTGAACTGATCCAATCTCTTTAGTTTCAGTTTTCTTACAGACCAAGGGTTCGAATTAGCTCCCATTTGGAAGAACATGTTTCGCAACACCGGTACATCACGGACTGGTAATCCGGAAACCACAGGTGTGCACATAACAACTGGTGCATGAAATCACTCACCGGAACACCAACCAGCGGGCCAAAAAACACCTATATAAAGACGTGAACCGATCCAATCTCTTTAGTTTCAGTTTTCTTAAGAAGACAGCAACATGGCTGTCGAAACGTAAAACCGAATTACAATGATACGCGGCTTAAAACCAGGAAACCTTTTAACTTCTAAATAAATAACCGTTAAAACAATTTTTTCATCATTTCTTCATATGCTTTAAAATGACGTAAACTTTTTAAAATGCTATAATAAATAACCCGTTATAGAGGTTTTTTTAAAACAAAAATAATAAAATTGTCATTTTATCAACCTTTCTTGATGGGCTTTAAAGAACCAAGTTATAGATGTTTTTTTGAACAAAAATAATAAAATTGTTATTCTTTGAACCTTTCTTTACAGACCAAGGGATCGAATTAGCTCCCATTTGGAAGAACATGTTTTGCAACACCGGTACATCACGGACTAGTAATCCGGAAACCACAGGTGAGCACACAACAACTGGTGCATGAAATCACTCACCGGAACACCAACTAGCGGGACAAAAAACACCTATAAAGACTTTATAAAGACGTGAACTGATCCAATCTCTTTAGTTTCAGTTTTTTTACAGACCAAGGGATCGAATTAGCTCCCATTTGGAAGAACATGTTTCGCAACACCGGTACATCACGGACTAGTAATCCGGAAACCACAGGTGAGCACACAACAACTGGTGCATAAAATCACTCACCGGAACACCAACCAGCGGGTCAAAAAACACCTATAAAGACTTTATAAAGACGTGAACTGATCCAATCTTTTTAGTTTCAGTTTTCTTACAGACCAAGGGTTCGAATTAGCTCCCATTTGGAAGAACATGTTTCGCAACACCGGTACATCACGGACTAGTAATCCGGAAACCACAGGTGAGCACACAACAACTGGTGCATGAAACACCAACTAGCGGGCCTAAAAAACACCTATAAAGACTTTATAAAGACGTGAACTGATCCAATCTCTTTAGTTTCAGTTTTCTTACAGACCAAGGGTTCGAATTAGCTCCAATTTGGAAGAACATGTTTCGCAACACCGGTACATCACGGACTAGTAATCCGGAAACCACAGGTGAGCACACAACAACTGGTGCATGAAACACCAACTAGCGGGCCTAAAAAACACCTATAAAGACTTTATAAAGACGTGAACTGATCCAATCTCTTTAGTTTCAGTTTTCTTACAAACCAAGGGTTCGAATTAGCTCCCATTTGGAAGAACATGTTTCGCAACACCGGTACATCACGGACTGGTAATCCGGAAACCACAGGTGTGCACATAACAACTGGTGCATGAAATCACTCACCGGAACACCAACCAGCGGGCCAAAAACACCTATAAAGACTTTATAAAGACGTGAACTGATCCAATCTCTTTAGTTTCAGTTTTCTTACAGACCAAGGGTTCGAATTAGCTCCCATTTGGAAGAACATGTTTCGCAACACCGGTACATCACGGACTGGTAATCCGGAAACCACAGGTGTGCACATAACAACTGGTGCATGAAATCACTCACCGGAACACCAACCAGCGGGCCAAAAAACACCTATATAAAGACTTTATAAAGACGTGAACTGATCCAATCTCTTTAGTTTCAGTTTTCTTACAGACCAAGGGTTCGAATTAGCTCCCATTTGGAAGAACATTTTTCGCAACACCGGTACATCACGGACTAGTAATCCGGAAACCACAGGTGTGCACATAACAACTGGTGCATGAAATCACACCGGAACACCAACCAGCGGGCCAAAAAACACCTATATAAAGACGTGAACCGATCCAATCTCTTTAGTTTCAGTTTTCTTAAGAAGACAGCAACATGGCTGTCGAAACGTAAAACCGAATTACAATGATACGCGGCTTAAAACCAGGAAACCTTTTAACTTCTAAATAAATAACCGTTAAAACAATTTTTTCATCATTTCCTCATATGCTTTAAAATGACGTAAACTTTTTAAAATGCTATAAAAAATAACCCGTTATAGAGGTTTTTTTAAAACAAAAATAATAAAATTGTCATTTTATCAACCTTTCTTGATGGGCTTTAAAGAACCAAGTTATAGATGTTTTTTTGAACAAAAATAATAAAATTGTTATTCTTTGAACCTTTCTTTACAGACCAAGAGATCGAATTGGCTCCCATTTGGAAGAACATGTTTCGCAACACCGGTACATCACGGACTAGTAATCCGGAAACCACAGGTGAGCACAACAACTGGTGCATAAAATCACTCACCGGAACACCAACCAGCGGGTCAAAAAACACCTATAAAGACTTTATAAAGACGTGAACTGATCCAATCTTTTTAGTTTCAGTTTTCTTACAGACCAAGCGATAGAATTAGCTCCCATTTGGAAGAACATGTTTCGCAACACCGGTACATCACGGACTAGTAATCCGGAAACCACAGGTGTGCACATAACAACTGGTGCATGAAATCACTCACCGGAACACCAACCAGCGGGCCAAAAACACCTATAAAGACTTTATAAAGGTGAACTGATCCAATCTCTTTAGTTTCAGTTTTCTTACAGACCAAGGGTTCGAATTAGCTCCCATTTAGAAGAACATGTTTCGCAACACCGGTACATCACGGACTGGTAATCCGGAAACCACAGGTGAGCACACAACAACTGGTGCATGAAACACCAACTAGCGGGCCTAAAAAACACCTATAAAGACTTTATAAAGACCACGGTGGGCTTGAATATGACTTAAATGCGAAGGTTTAGCACCTCCGATTTTCTTTCGGCATTCGATTCCTGGAGTCATAAGAAAGCCAGAAAGAAAAATCTACCGTAATCCTAAGAGCCGTTTTCGAAAAAACACCCTTTTGCAATGGAGAAAAATTCACTGTTCGAGATATCGGGATTTTTCTACCTTTCACTCACTTTTAGTTGCCAGACTTCCATAATGTAGCGACAATGACGTTTGACGTTTGACAGTAACTGTTGAAGTTGTAATAATTATTATTCTCTTCGAAATTTCAATTTCTTGTGAAAGTATGGACAGAAGATCAAAGGATCATGCAGGAACCCATCAAGAAAATCGGGAGCGGATATGTTTTCTCTGCGTGCAGAAGAAGAAACAAATGGTCAAAATCAGTGGTAGTTTATGTGAATCTAAAAAAATGTGTGAATTATGCTGAACAAGATGAACCTCTTCCCAATGTTTTATGTAACGCTTTCAAAATTATCGTATATCGGTCAGTGAAGTGTGGAAATATCGGGGAAATAGCTCTCCCGGACTATACAGAATTAAAAATTTTGGGGAAGAATACTCGGGCAAAAACTCAAGCTTTGTGCAGTTGCACATTGTGTGAATTGGTACGAGATCCAGGGCCATATAACTAACAAAAACCCGCCAAGAACAAAAAGAAGAGAAGCAACAAGTGCAGAAAATGTGGGGAAACTTATTCGGTAGGGAAAAAACATTTTTGTAGCCCAGACAAACACTTCCCGAGTTTCCAAGAACATTTAAGTAACTTTCTTCCCCCGAAACAGAGAGAACATTTGGCATGTTCTTTGATAAAGGACATATCTTTAAATACTAATACTCCCATGGGAGCTGGGCCCAGCTCGGGGAACAAAACCGTTACATTATCCCAGATCCACGGAAGGGCACTCAACATTAAAATCACCCCGAAACGAAATAATCAAACTATAGGCCCGCATCAGATTTCCGCGGGAGATGTTTGTAAAATAGGCACAAATTACGGTCTCTCCAGCAACGTAGTTCAGGGAATAACGAGGGACTTACGGGTTGGCTCCCAAAAAAGAAACCTATTTGAACCCCATCTAAAGACGAAACTATCTACATACCGCCACAGGCTAGATGCATTTTTTAATTTCAAAAGTTGCCCCATAATGACGTCCAAAGCTGGCGAGAAAACGATCTCTACAGAAATATTGGCATATTGTACAGATGTTGCGGCCTTAATCGCTTATATAAATGGAACTCTAAACAATGATAATCCTCATTTGAAGTTTGGAATTGATGGTGGGGGAGGGTTTCTCAAGATTTGCCTTTCAGTGCAAGAACCTAGGTACCTGATTCTGCTGTAATAGATAATCGACAAAAATATATAGCGGGCGTAGCGGCAAAAAGATTCAAGGATTCCGGAGTGAAAAAATTATTTATTCTCGCAATAATTGCAGCCACACAAGAAAACCACGAAAATGTCAGAATGTTATGGTCTCTCTTACAAATCAATGATTTTGCGGGCACAATTGCAACCGATTTGAAACTCGCTAATATATTGGTGGGAATCATGTATCATGCCAGTAGCTTTCCATGTACCTGGTGTTTGGCCTCGAAAGAAAGTTTGGACACTTGTGGCGAGAAGAGATCAACTTCAAAAAGTCCTTTGGAAAAAACTACAAAAATTGCTCAAATTTGCCTGTTCTTTCAAGAGGCACAGATGACTCCAGACATATTCTTGATATCATTGCACCCCCTGAATTGCATTTGATTCTCGGAGTAAAAAATGCAATGTCAGCCAGGAATTTGTGCATGGGGCCCCTGCATTTGCGGGTAACTCATGCATACTGCTTTTGGATAAAACTGATGTTTTGCAAAATTTATGCAGGCCGGGTTGCCTAAATTATGTTAAATGTTTCCGAGAATTTCGAGCAGTGGTAGAATCTTGTTTTTCAATCACTCTGGAACCAAACTACACAGAAGCAATAAACAGATTTAAAAGAAGTTATTTAGATCTACAGATCAGTGTTACTCCAAAGGTCCATGCTGTGTTTTTTCATGTACCCGAGTTTGTCGCTAAAACCAAACAAGGGTTGGGTTTTTTAAGCGAGCAGGCCATGGAATCTGTCCACCATGACTTTGGGATTACCTGGGACAAATATAAAGTAAAAAAATGTCATCCAGATTATGGAAGTAAATTACTGACCGCACTCCGAGAATACAATAGTGTTCATTTATAACTAGCTAGTTAAAGCGTTAACGTTATAACTTGTCGCTCAATAGTAGATTTGCAAATTTGGTTAAAAAAGCCAAGAATTTTGTTTTTTTTGTATCACTGTTAACATGTTCTTTACCTCAGACATTGATTCAAAATTATCAAACTATTTATTCTTGTACAATAATAATTATTATTTAAACATTATTTTTTAATAAAATTATCAGTTCAAGAATCGAGATTTCAGTTTTTTTTTCAATCCTTTTTCCGTCAGAAACTCGCACGAAGAATTTTTTTTTGGTCTGTATCTAGGAAAAGGTTTGTCTGTCTTTGGTCTTCTATTCTGAAATGTCCGGATATCACATTTCTACCAAATTGAGCGTGTTTCAAGTCCAAGAGGAGACGCGTTAAAAATGCATATTTCTTGAACTTTAAGAAAAGTCATTTTTTCAAAATCGGCTCTAAGGATTACGGTGGATTTTTTTTTCTGACCTTCTTATGAGTCCAGAAATCGAATGCCGAAAGAAAATCGGGAGTGCTAAAATCTCGCATTTAAGTCATGTTCAAGCCCACCGTGAGACGTGAACTGATCCAATCTCTTTAGTTTCAGTTTTCTTACAGACCAAGCGATCGAATTAGCTCCCATTTGGAAGAACATGTTTCGCAACACCGGTACATCACGGACTGGTAATCCGGAAACCACAGGTGTGCACATAACAACTGGTGCATGAAATCACTCACCGGAACACCAACCAGCGGGCCAAAAAACACCTATATAAAGACGTGAACCGATCCAATCTCTTTAGTTTCAGTTTTCTTAAGAAGACAGCAACATGGCTGTCGAAACGTAAAACCGAATTACAATGATACGCGGCTTAAAACCAGGAAACCTTTTAACTTCTAAATAAATAACCGTTAAAACAATTTTTTCATCATTTCTTCATATGCTTTAAAATTACGTAAACTTTTTAAAATGCTATAATAAATAACCCGTTATAGAGGTTTTTTTAAAACAAAAATAATAAAATTGTCATTTTATCAACCTTTCTTGATGGGCTATAAAGAACCAAGTTATAGATGTTTTTTTGAACAAAAATAATAATGTTATACTTTTAACCTTTCTTTAAGTTATAGAGGTTTAATTTAAAACAAAAATATTAAAATCTTTATATTTTCAACCTTTCTCTTAATGTGCTTTAAAACGGTAAACTTTTTTAAAATGCGATAATAAAAAACCAAGATAGAGGTTTTTTTGAACAAAAATAATAAAATTGTTATTCTTTGAACCTTTCTTTACAGACCAAGGGATCGAATTAGCTCCCATTTGGAAGAACATGTTTCGCAACACCGGTACATCACGGACTAGTAATCCGGAAACCACAGGTGAGCACACAACAACTGGTGCATGAAATCACTCACCGGAACACCAACTAGCGGGACAAAAAACACCTATAAAGACTTTATAAAGACGTGAACTGATCCAATCTCTTTAGTTTCAGTTTTTTTACAGACCAAGGGATCGAATTAGCTCCCATTTGGAAGAACATGTTTCGCAACACCGGTACATCACGGACTAGTAATCCGGAAACCACAGGTGAGCACACAACAACTGGTGCATAAAATCACTCACCGGAACACCAACCAGCGGGTCAAAAAACACCTATAAAGACTTTATAAAGACGTGAACTGATCCAATCTTTTTAGTTTCAGTTTTCTTACAGACCAAGGGTTCGAATTAGCTCCCATTTGGAAGAACATGTTTCGCAACACCGGTACATCACGGACTAGTAATCCGGAAACCACAGGTGAGCACACAACAACTGGTGCATGAAACACCAACTAGCGGGCCTAAAAAACACCTATAAAGACTTTATAAAGACGTGAACTGATCCAATCTCTTTAGTTTCAGTTTTCTTAGAGACCAAGCGATCGAATTAGCTCCCAATTGGAAGAACATGTTTCGCAACACCGGTACATCACGGACTAGTAATCCGGAAACCACAGGTGTGCACACAACAACTGGTGCATGAAATCACACCGGAACACCAACCAGCGGGCCAAAAAACACCTATATAAAGACGTGAACCGATCCAATCTCTTTAGTTTCAGTTTTCTTAAGAAGACAGCAACATGGCTGTCAAAACGTAAAACCGAATTACAATGATACGCGGCTTAAAAGCAGGAAACCTTTTAACTTCTAAATAAATAACCGTTAAAACAATTTTTTCATCATTTCCTCATATGCTTTAAAATGACGTAAACTTTTTAAAATGCTATAAAAAATAACCCGTTATAGAGGTTTTTTTAAAACAAAAATAATAAAATTGTCATTTTATCAACCTTTCTTGATGGGCTTTAAAGAACCAAGTTATAGATGTTTTTTTGAACAAAAATAATAAAATTGTTATTCTTTGAACCTTTCTTTACAGACCAAGAGATCGAATTGGCTCCCCTTTGGAAGAACATGTTTCGCAACACCGGTACATCACGGACTAGTAATCCGGAAACCACAGGTGAGCACACAACAACTGGTGCATAAAATCACTCACCGGAACACCAACCAGCGGGTCAAAAAACACCTATAAAGACTTTATAAAGACGTGAACTGATCCAATCTTTTTAGTTTCAGTTTTCTTACAGACCAAGGGTTCGAATTAGCTCCCATTTGGAAGAACATGTTTCGCAACACAGGTACATCACGGACTAGTAATCCGGAAACCACAGGTGTGCACATAACAACTGGTGCATGAAATCACTCACCGGAACACCAACCAGCGGGCCAAAAAACACCTATAAAGACTTTATAAAGACGTGAACTGATCCAATCTTTTTAGTTTCAGTTTTCTTACAGACCAAGCGATAGAATTAGCTCCCATTTGGAAGAACATGTTTCGCAACACCGGTACATCACGGACTAGTAATCCGGAAACCACAGGTGTGCACATAACAACTGGTGCATGAAATCACTCACCGGAACACCAACCAGCGGGCCAAAAACACCTATAAAGACTTTATAAAGACGTGAACTGATCCAATCTCTTTAGTTTCAGTTTTCTTACAGACCAAGGGTTCGAATTAGCTCCCATTTGGAAGAACATGTTTCGCAACACCGGTACATCACGGACTGGTAATCCGGAAACCACAGGTGTGCACATAACAACTGGTGCATGAAATCACTCACCGGAACACCAACCAGCGGGCCAAAAAACACCTATATAAAGACGTGAACCGATCCAATCTCTTTAGTTTCAGTTTTCTTACAGACCAAGGGTTCGAATTAGCTCCCATTTGGAAGAACATGTTTCGCAACACCGGTACATCACGGACTGGTAATCCGGAAACCACAGGTGTGCACATAACAACTGGTGCATGAAATCACTCACCGGAACACCAACCAGCAGGCCAAAAAACACTTATATAAAGACGAAAACACCAACTAGCGGGCCAAAAAACACCTATAAAGACTTTATAAAGACGTGAACTGATCCAATCTCTTTAGTTTCAGTTTTCTTACAGACCAAGGGATCGAATTAGCTCCCATTTGGAAGAACATGTTTCGCAACACCGGTACATCACGGACTAGTAATCCGGAAACCACAGGTGTGCACATAACAACTGGTGCATGAAATCACTCACCGGAACACCAACCAGCGGGCCAAAAACACCTATAAAGACTTTATAAAGACGTGAACTGATCCAATCTCTTTAGTTTCAGTTTTCTTACAGACCAAGGGTTCGAATTAGCTCCCATTTGGAAGAACATGTTTCGCAACACCGGTACATCACGGACTGGTAATCCGGAAACCACAGGTGTGCACATAACAACTGGTGCATGAAATCACTCACCGGAACACCAACCAGCGGGCCAAAAAACACCTATATAAAGACGTGAACCGATCCAATCTCTTTAGTTTCAGTTTTCTTAAGAAGACAGCAACATGGCTGTCGAAACGTAAAACCGAATTACAATGATACGCGGCTTAAAACCAGGAAACCTTTTAACTTCTAAATAAATAACCGTTAAAACAATTTTTTCATCATTTCTTCATATGCTTTAAAATGACGTAAACTTTTTAAAATGCTATAATAAATAACCCGTTGTAGAGGTTTTTTTAAAACAAAAATAATAAAATTGTCATTTTATCAACCTTTCTTGATGGGCTTTAAAGAACCAAGTTATAGATGTTTTTTTGAACAAAAATAATAAAATTGTTATACTTTTAACCTTTCTTTAAGTTATAGAGGTTTAATTTAAAACAAAAATATTAAAATCTTTATATTTTCAACCTTTCTCTTAATGTGCTTTAAAACGGTAAACTTTTTTAAAATGCGATAATAAAAAACCTAGATAGAGGTTTTTTTGAAGAAAAATAATAAAATTGTTATTCTTTGAACCTTTCTTTACAGACCAAGGGATCGAATTAGCTCCCATTTGGAAGAACATGTTTCGCAACACCGGTACATCACGGACTAGTAATCCGGAAACCACAGGTGAGCACACAACAACTGGTGCATGAAATCACTCACCGGAACACCAACTAGCGGGACAAAAAACACCTATAAAGACTTTATAAAGACGTGAACTGATCCAATCTCTTTAGTTTCAGTTTTTTTACAGACCAAGGGATCGAATTAGCTCCCATTTGGAAGAACATGTTTCGCAACACCGGTACATCACGGACTAGTAATCCGGAAACCACAGGTGAGCACACAACAACTGGTGCATAAAATCACTCACCGGAACACCAACCAGCGGGTCAAAAAACACCTATAAAGACTTTATAAAGACGTGAACTGATCCAATCTTTTTAGTTTCAGTTTTCTTACAGACCAAGGGTTCGTTAGCTCCCATTTGGAAGAACATGTTTCGCAACACCGGTACATCACGGACTAGTAATCCGGAAACCACAGGTGAGCACACAACAACTGGTGCATGAAACACCAACTAGCGGGCCTAAAAAACACCTATAAAGACTTTATAAAGACGTGAACTGATCCAATCTCTTTAGTTTCAGTTTTCTTAGAGACCAAGCGATCGAATTAGCTCCCAATTGGAAGAACATGTTTCGCAACACCGGTACATCACGGACTAGTAATCCGGAAACCACAGGTGTGCACACAACAACTGGTGCATGAAATCACACCGGAACACCAACCAGCGGGCCAAAAAACACCTATATAAAGACGTGAACCGATCCAATCTCTTTAGTTTCAGTTTTCTTAAGAAGACAGCAACATGGCTGTCGAAACGTAAAACCGAATTACAATGATACGCGGCTTAAAAGCAGGAAACCTTTTAACTTCTAAATAAATAACCGTTAAAACAATTTTTTCATCATTTCCTCATATGCTTTAAAATGACGTAAACTTTTTAAAATGCTATAAAAAATAACCCGTTATAGAGGTTTTTTTAAAACAAAAATAATAAAATTGTCATTTTATCAACCTTTCTTGATGGGCTTTAAAGAACCAAGTTATAGATGTTATTTGAACAAAAATAATAAAATTGTTATTCTTTGAACCTTTCTTTACAGACCAAGAGATCGAATTGGCTCCCATTTGGAAGAACATGTTTCGCAACACCGGTACATCACGGACTAGTAATCCGGAAACCACAGGTGAGCACACAACAACTGGTGCATAAAATCACTCACCGGAACA
Organism: Brassicogethes aeneus; assembly: GCA_921294245.1. Lineage (NCBI taxonomy): Eukaryota > Metazoa > Arthropoda > Insecta > Coleoptera > Nitidulidae > Brassicogethes > Brassicogethes aeneus. Next base: position 47,092,763 of record OV121133.1, read on the forward strand.
CCAACCAGCGGGTCAAAAAACACCTATAAAGACTTTATAAAGACGTGAACTGATCCAATCTTTTTAGTTTCAGTTTTCTTACAGACCAAGGGTTCGAATTAGCTCCCATTTGGAAGAACATGTTTCGCAACACAGGTACATCACGGACTAGTAATCCGGAAACCACAGGTGTGCACATAACAACTGGTGCATGAAATCACTCACCGGAACACCAACCAGCGGGCCAAAAAACACCTATAAAGACTTTATAAAGACGTGAACTGATCCAATCTTTTTAGTTTCAGTTTTCTTACAGACCAAGCGATAGAATTAGCTCCCATTTGGAAGAACATGTTTCGCAACACCGGTACATCACGGACTAGTAATCCGGAAACCACAGGTGTGCACATAACAACTGGTGCATGAAATCACTCACCGGAACACCAACCAGCGGGCCAAAAACACCTATAAAGACTTTATAAAGACGTGAACTGATCCAATCTCTTTAGTTTCAGTTTTCTTACAGACCAAGGGTTCGAATTAGCTCCCATTTGGAAGAACATGTTTCGCAACACCGGTACATCACGGACTGGTAATCCGGAAACCACAGGTGTGCACATAACAACTGGTGCATGAAATCACTCACCGGAACACCAACCAGCGGGCCAAAAAACACCTATATAAAGACGTGAACCGATCCAATCTCTTTAGTTTCAGTTTTCTTAAGAAGACAGCAACATGGCTGTCGAAACGTAAAACCGAATTACAATGATACGCGGCTTAAAACCAGGAAACCTTTTAACTTCTAAATAAATAACCGTTAAAACAATTTTTTCATCATTTCTTCATATGCTTTAAAATGACGTAAACTTTTTAAAATGCTATAATAAATAACCCGTCATAGAGGTTTTTTTAAAACAAAAATAATAAAATTGTCATTTTATCAACCTTTCTTCTTGATGGGCTTTAAAGAACCAAGTTATAGATGTTTTTTTGAACAAAAATAATAAAATTGTTATACTTTTAACCTTTCTTTAAGTTATAGAGGTTTAATTTAAAACAAAATCTTTATATTTTCAACCTTTCTCTTAATGTGCTTTAAAACGGTAAACTTTTTTAAAATGCGATAATAAAAAACCAAGATAGAGGTTTTTTTGAATAAAAATAATAAAATTGTTATTCTTTGAACCTTTCTTTACAGACCAAGGGATCGAATTAGCTCCCATTTGGAAGAACATGTTTCGCAACACCGGTACATCACGGACTAGTAATCCGGAAACCACAGGTGTGCACACAACAACTGGTGCATGAAATCACACCGGAACACCAACCAGCGGGCCAAAAAACACCTATATAAAGACGTGAACCGATCCAATCTCTTTAGTTTCAGTTTTCTTAAGAAGACAGCAACATGGCTGTCGAAACGTAAAACCGAATTACAATGATACGCGGCTTAAAAGCAGGAAACCTTTTAACTTCTAAATAAATAACCGTTAAAACAATTTTTTCATCATTTCCTCATATGCTTTAAAATGACGTAAACTTTTTAAAATGCTATAAAAAATAACCCGTTATAGAGGTTTTTTTAAAACAAAAATAATAAAATTGTCATTTTATCAACCTTTCTTGATGGGCTTTAAAGAACCAAGTTATAGATGTTTTTTTGAACAAAAATAATAAAATTGTTATTCTTTGAACCTTTCTTTACAGACCAAGAGATCGAATTGGCTCCCATTTGGAAGAACATGTTTCGCAACACCGGTACATCACGGACTAGTAATCCGGAAACCACAGGTGAGCACACAACAACTGGTGCATAAAATCACTCACCGGAACACCAACCAGCGGGTCAAAAAACACCTATAAAGACTTTATAAAGACGTGAACTGATCCAATCTTTTTAGTTTCAGTTTTCTTACAGACCAAGGGTTCGAATTAGCTCCCATTTGGAAGAACATGTTTCGCAACACAGGTACATCACGTAGTAATCCGGAAACCACAGGTGTGCACATAACAACTGGTGCATGAAATCACTCACCGGAACACCAACCAGCGGGCCAAAAAACACCTATAAAGACTTTATAAAGACGTGAACTGATCCAATCTTTTTAGTTTCAGTTTTCTTACAGACCAAGCGATAGAATTAGCTCCCATTTGGAAGAACATGTTTCGCAACACCGGTACATCACGGACTAGTAATCCGGAAACCACAGGTGTGCACATAACAACTGGTGCATGAAATCACTCACCGGAACACCAACCAGCGGGCCAAAAACACCTATAAAGACTTTATAAAGACGTGAACTGATCCAATCTCTTTAGTTTCAGTTTTCTTACAGACCAAGGGTTCGAATTAGCTCCCATTTGGAAGAACATGTTTCGCAACACCGGTACATCACGGACTGGTAATCCGGAAACCACAGGTGTGCACATAACAACTGGTGCATGAAATCACTCACCGGAACACCAACCAGCGGGCCAAAAAACACCTATATAAAGACGTGAACCGATCCAATCTCTTTAGTTTCAGTTTTCTTAAGAAGACAGCAACATGGCTGTCGAAACGTAAAACCGAATTACAATGATACGCGGCTTAAAACCAGGAAACCTTTTAACTTCTAAATAAATAACCGTTAAAACAATTTTTTCATCATTTCTTCATATGCTTTAAAATGACGTAAACTTTTTAAAATGCTATAATAAATAACCCGTCATAGAGGTTTTTTTAAAACAAAAATAATAAAATTGTCATTTTATCAACCTTTCTTCTTGATGGGCTTTAAAGAACCAAGTTATAGATGTTTTTTTGAACAAAAATAATAAAATTGTTATAGAGGTTTAATTTAAAACAAAATCTTTATATTTTCAACCTTTCTCTTAATGTGCTTTAAAACGGTAAACTTTTTTAAAATGCGATAATAAAAAACCAAGATAGAGGTTTTTTTGAACAAAAATAATAAAATTGTTATTCTTTGAACCTTTCTTTACAGACCAAGGGATCGAATTAGCTCCCATTTGGAAGAACATGTTTCGCAACACCGGTACATCACGGACTAGTAATCCGGAAACCACAGGTGAGCACACAACAACTGGTGCATGAAATCACTCACCGGAACACCAACTAGCGGGACAAAAAACACCTATAAAGACTTTATAAAGACGTGAACTGATCCAATCTCTTTAGTTTCAGTTTTCTTACAGACCAAGGGTTCGAATTAGCTCCCATTTGGAAGAACATGTTTCGCAACACCGGTACATCACGGACTAGTAATCCGGAAACCACAGGTGTGCACATAACAACTGGTGCATGAAATCACTCACCGGAACACCAACCAGCGGGTCAAAAAACACCTATAAAGACTTTATAAAGACGTGAACTGATCCAATCTTTTTAGTTTCAGTTTTCTTACAGACCAAGCGATAGAATTAGCTCCCATTTGGAAGAACATGTTTCGCAACACCGGTACATCACGGACTAGTAATCCGGAAACCACAGGTGTGCACATAACAACTGGTGCATGAAATCACTCACCGGAACACCAACCAGCGGGCCAAAAACACCTATAAAGACTTTATAAAGGTGAACTGATCCAATCTCTTTAGTTTCAGTTTTCTTACAGACCAAGGGTTCGAATTAGCTCCCATTTGGAAGAACATGTTTCGCAACACCGGTACATCACGGACTGGTAATCCGGAACACAGGTGAGCACACAACAACTGGTGCATGAAACACCAACTAGCGGGCCAAAAAACACCTATAAAGACTTTATAAAGACGTGAACTGATCCAATCTCTTTAGTTTCAGTTTTCTTACAGACCAAGCGATCGAATTAGCTCCCATTTGGAAGAACATGTTTCGCAACACCGGTACATCACGGACTGGTAATCCGGAAACCACAGGTGTGCACATAACAACGTGCATGAAATCACTCACCGGAACACCAACCAGCGGGCCAAAAAACACCTATATAAAGACGTGAACCGATCCAATCTCTTTGATTTCAGTTTTCTTAAGAAGACAGCAACATGGCTGTCGAAACGTAAAACCGAATTACAATGATACGCGGCTTAAAACCAGGAAACCTTTTAACTTCTAAATAAATAACCGTTAAAACAATTTTTTCATCATTTCTTCATATGCTTTAAAATGACGTAAACTTTTTAAAATGCTATAATAAATAACCCGTTATAGAGGTTTTTTTAAAGCAAAAATAATAAAATTGTCATTTTATCAACCTTTCTTGATGGGCTTTAAAGAACCAAGTTATAGATGTTTTTTTGAACAAAAATAATAAAATTGTTATACTTTTAACCTTTCTTTAAGTTATAGAGGTTTAATTTAAAACAAAAATATCCAGGTGAGCACACAACAACTGGTGCATGAAACACCAACTAGCGGGCCAAAAAACACCTATAAAGACTTTATAAAGACGTGAACTGATCCAATCTCTTTAGTTTCAGTTTTCTTACAGACCAAGGGATCGAATTAGCTCCCATTTGGAAGAACATGTTTCGCAACACCGGTACATCACGGACTGGTAATCCGGAAACCACAGGTGTGCACATAACAACTGGTGCATGAAATCACTCACCGGAACACCAACCAGCGGGCCAAAAAACACCTATATAAAGACGTGAACCGATCCAATCTCTTTAGTTTCAGTTTTCTTAAGAAGACAGCAATTGTCATTTTATCAACCTTTCTTGATGGGCTTTAAAGAACCAAGTTATAGATGTTTTTTTGAACAAAAATAATAAAATTGTTATACTTTTAACCTTTCTTTAATTTATAGAGGTTTAATTTAAAACAAAAATATTAAAATCTTTATATTTTCAACCTTTCTCTTAATGTGCTTTAAAACGGTAAACTTTTTTAAAATGCGATAATAAAAAACCTAGATAGAGGTTTTTTTGAAGAAAAATAATAAAATTGTTATTCTTTGAACCTTTCTTTACAGACCAAGGGATCGAATTAGCTCCCATTTGGAAGAACATGTTTCGCAACACCGGTACATCACGGACTAGTAATCCGGAAACCACAGGTGAGCACACAACAACTGGTGCATGAAATCACTCACCGGAACACCAACTAGCGGGACAAAAAACACCTATAAAGACTTTATAAAGACGTGAACTGATCCAATCTCTTTAGTTTCAGTTTTCTTACAAACCAAGGGTTCGAATTAGCTCCCATTTGGAAGAACATGTTTCGCAACACCGGTACATCACGGACTGGTAATCCGGAAACCACAGGTGTGCACATAACAACTGGTGCATGAAATCACTCACCGGAACACCAACCAGCGGGCCAAAAACACCTATAAAGACTTTATAAAGACGTGAACTGATCCAATCTCTTTAGTTTCAGTTTTCTTACAGACCAAGGGTTCGAATTAGCTCCCATTTGGAAGAACATGTTTCGCAACACCGGTACATCACGGACTGGTAATCCGGAAACCACAGGTGTGCACATAACAACTGGTGCATGAAATCACTCACCGGAACACCAACCAGCGGGCCAAAAAACACCTATATAAAGACTTTATAAAGACGTGAACTGATCCAATCTCTTTAGTTTCAGTTTTCTTACAGACCAAGGGTTCGAATTAGCTCCCATTTGGAAGAACATGTTTCGCAACACCGGTACATCACGGACTAGTAATCCGGAAACCACAGGTGTGCACATAACAACTGGTGCATGAAATCACACCGGAACACCAACCAGCGGGCCAAAAAACACCTATATAAAGACGTGAACCGATCCAATCTCTTTAGTTTCAGTTTTCTTAAGAAGACAGCAACATGGCTGTCGAAACGTAAAACCGAATTACAATGATACGCGGCTTAAAACCAGGAAACCTTTTAACTTCTAAATAAATAACCGTTAAAACAATTTTTTCATCATTTCCTCATATGCTTTAAAATGACGTAAACTTTTTAAAATGCTATAAAAAATAACCCGTTATAGAGGTTTTTTTAAAACAAAAATAATAAAATTGTCATTTTATCAACCTTTCTTGATGGGCTTTAAAGAACCAAGTTATAGATGTTTTTTTGAACAAAAATAATAAAATTGTTATTCTTTGAACCTTTCTTTACAGACCAAGAGATCGAATTGGCTCCCATTTGGAAGAACATGTTTCGCAACACCGGTACATCACGGACTAGTAATCCGGAAACCACAGGTGAGCACACAACAACTGGTGCATAAAATCACTCACCGGAACACCAACCAGCGGGTCAAAAAACACCTATAAAGACTTTATAAAGACGTGAACTGATCCAATCTTTTTAGTTTCAGTTTTCTTACAGACCAAGGGTTCGAATTAGCTCCCATTTGGAAGAACATGTTTCGCAACACCGGTACATCACGGACTAGTAATCCGGAAACCACAGGTGTGCACATAACAACTGGTGCATGAAATCACTTACCGGAACACCAACCAGCGGGCCAAAAAACACCTATAAAGACTTTATAAAGACGTGAACTGATCCAATCTTTTTAGTTTCAGTTTTCTTACAGACCAAGGGTTCGAATTAGCTCCCATTTGGAAGAACATGTTTCGCAACACCGGTACATCACGGACTAGTAATCCGGAAACCACAGGTGTGCACATAACAACTGGTGCATGAAATCACTCACCGGAACACCAACCAGCGGGTCAAAAAACACCTATAAAGACTTTATAAAGACGTGAACTGATCCAATCTTTTTAGTTTCAGTTTTCTTACAGACCAAGCGATAGAATTAGCTCCCATTTGGAAGAACATGTTTCGCAACACCGGTACATCACGGACTAGTAATCCGGAAACCACAGGTGTGCACATAACAACTGGTGCATGAAATCACTCACCGGAACACCAACCAGCGGGCCAAAAACACCTATAAAGACTTTATAAAGGTGAACTGATCCAATCTCTTTAGTTTCAGTTTTCTTACAGACCAAGGGTTCGAATTAGCTCCCATTTGGAAGAACATGTTTCGCAACACCGGTACATCACGGACTGGTAATCCGGAACACAGGTGAGCACACAACAACTGGTGCATGAAACACCAACTAGCGGGCCAAAAAACACCTATAAAGACTTTATAAAGACGTGAACTGATCCAATCTCTTTAGTTTCAGTTTTCTTACAGACCAAGCGATCGAATTAGCTCCCATTTGGAAGAACATGTTTCGCAACACCGGTACATCACGGACTGGTAATCCGGAAACCACAGGTGTGCACATAACAACGTGCATGAAATCACTCACCGGAACACCAACCAGCGGGCCAAAAAACACCTATATAAAGACGTGAACCGATCCAATCTCTTTGATTTCAGTTTTCTTAAGAAGACAGCAACATGGCTGTCGAAACGTAAAACCGAATTACAATGATACGCGGCTTAAAACCAGGAAACCTTTTAACTTCTAAATAAATAACCGTTAAAACAATTTTTTCATCATTTCTTCATATGCTTTAAAATGACGTAAACTTTTTAAAATGCTATAATAAATAACCCGTTATAGAGGTTTTTTTAAAACAAAAATAATAAAATTGTCATTTTATCAACCTTTCTTGATGGGCTTTAAAGAACCAAGTTATAGATGTTTTTTTGAACAAAAATAATAAAATTGTTATACTTTTAACCTTTCTTTAAGTTATAGAGGTTTAATTTAAAACAAAAATATCCAGGTGAGCACACAACAACTGGTGCATGAAACACCAACTAGCGGGCCAAAAAACACCTATAAAGACTTTATAAAGACGTGAACTGATCCAATCTCTTTAGTTTCAGTTTTCTTACAGACCAAGGGATCGAATTAGCTCCCATTTGGAAGAACATGTTTCGCAACACCGGTACATCACGGACTAGTATTCCGGAAACCACAGGTGTGCACATAACAACTGGTGCATGAAATCACTCACCGGAACACCAACCAGCGGGCCAAAAACACCTATAAAGGCTTTATAAAGAGGTGAACTGATCCAATCTCTTTAGTTTCAGTTTTCTTACAGACCAAGGGTTCGAATTAGCTCCCATTTGGAAGAACATGTTTCGCAACACCGGTACATCACGGACTGGTAATCCGGAAACCACAGGTGTGCACATAACAACTGGTGCATGAAATCACTCACCGGAACACCAACCAGCGGGCCAAAAAACACCTATATAAAGACGTGAACCGATCCAATCTCTTTAGTTTCAGTTTTCTTAAGAAGACAGCAATTGTCATTTTATCAACCTTTCTTGATGGGCTTTAAAGAACCAAGTTATAGATGTTTTTTTGAACAAAAATAATAAAATTGTTATACTTTTAACCTTTCTTTAAGTTATAGAGGTTTAATTTAAAACAAAAATATTAAAATCTTTATATTTTCAACCTTTCTCTTAATGTGCTTTAAAACGGTAAACTTTTTTAAAATGCGATAATAAAACACCTAGATAGAGGTTTTTTTGAAGAAAAATAATAAAATTGTTATTCTTTGAACCTTTCTTTACAGACCAAGGGATCGAATTAGCTCCCATTTGGAAGAACATGTTTCGCAACACCGGTACATCACGGACTAGTAATCCGGAAACCACAGGTGAGCACACAACAACTGGTGCATGAAATCACTCACCGGAACACCAACTAGCGGGACAAAAAACACCTATAAAGACTTTATAAAGACGTGAACTGATCCAATCTCTTTAGTTTCAGTTTTTTTACAGACCAAGGGATCGAATTAGCTCCCATTTGGAAGAACATGTTTCGCAACACCGGTACATCACGGACTAGTAATCCGGAAACCACAGGTGAGCACACAACAACTGGTGCATAAAATCACTCACCGGAACACCAACCAGCGGGTCAAAAAACACCTATAAAGACTTTATAAAGACGTGAACTGATCCAATCTTTTTAGTTTCAGTTTTCTTACAGACCAAGGGTTCGTTAGCTCCCATTTGGAAGAACATGTTTCGCAACACCGGTACATCACGGACTAGTAATCCGGAAACCACAGGTGAGCACACAACAACTGGTGCATGAAACACCAACTAGCGGGCCTAAAAAACACCTATAAAGACTTTATAAAGACGTGAACTGATCCAATCTCTTTAGTTTCAGTTTTCTTAGAGACCAAGCGATCGAATTAGCTCCCAATTGGAAGAACATGTTTCGCAACACCGGTACATCACGGACTAGTAATCCGGAAACCACAGGTGTGCACACAACAACTGGTGCATGAAATCACACCGGAACACCAACCAGCGGGCCAAAAAACACCTATATAAAGACGTGAACCGATCCAATCTCTTTAGTTTCAGTTTTCTTAAGAAGACAGCAACATGGCTGTCGAAACGTAAAACCGAATTACAATGATACGCGGCTTAAAAGCAGGAAACCTTTTAACTTCTAAATAAATAACCGTTAAAACAATTTTTTCATCATTTCCTCATATGCTTTAAAATGACGTAAACTTTTTAAAATGCTATAAAAAATAACCCGTTATAGAGGTTTTTTTAAAACAAAAATAATAAAATTGTCATTTTATCAACCTTTCTTGATGGGCTTTAAAGAACCAAGTTATAGATGTTTTTTTGAACAAAAATAATAAAATTGTTATTCTTTGAACCTTTCTTTACAGACCAAGAGATCGAATTGGCTCCCATTTGGAAGAACATGTTTCGCAACACCGGTACATCACGGACTAGTAATCCGGAAACCACAGGTGAGCACACAACAACTGGTGCATAAAATCACTCACCGGAACACCAACCAGCGGGTCAAAAAACACCTATAAAGACTTTATAAAGACGTGAACTGATCCAATCTTTTTAGTTTCAGTTTTCTTACAGACCAAGGGTTCGAATTAGCTCCCATTTGGAAGAACATGTTTCGCAACACAGGTACATCACGGTCTAGTAATCCGGAAACCACAGGTGTGCACATAACAACTGGTGCATGAAATCACTCACCGGAACACCAACCAGCGGGCCAAAAAACACCTATAAAGACTTTATAAAGACGTGAACTGATCCAATCTTTTTAGTTTCAGTTTTCTTACAGACCAAGCGATAGAATTAGCTCCCATTTGGAAGAACATGTTTCGCAACACCGGTACATCACGGACTAGTAATCCGGAAACCACAGGTGTGCACATAACAACTGGTGCATGAAATCATTCACCGGAACACCAACCAGCGGGCCAAAAACACCTATAAAGACTTTATAAAGACGTGAACTGATCCAATCTCTTTAGTTTCAGTTTTCTTACAGACCAAGGGTTCGAATTAGCTCCCATTTGGAAGAACATGTTTCGCAACACCGGTACATCACGGACTGGTAATCCGGAAAGCACAGGTGTGCACATAACAACTGGTGCATGAAATCACTCACCGGAACACCAACCAGCGGGCCAAAAAACACCTATATAAAGACGTGAACCGATCCAATCTCTTTAGTTTCAGTTTTCTTAAGAAGACAGCAACATGGCTGTCGAAACGTAAAACCGAATTACAATGATACGCGGCTTAAAACCAGGAAACCTTTTAACTTCTAAATAAATAACCGTTAAAACAATTTTTTCATCATTTCTTCATATGCTTTAAAATGACGTAAACTTTTTAAAATGCTATAAAAAATAACCCGTTATAGAGGTTTTTTTAAAACAAAAATAATAAAATTGTCATTTTATCAACCTTTCTTGATGGGCTTTAAAGAACCAAGTTATAGATGTTTTTTTGAACAAAAATAATAAAATTGTTATTCTTTGAACCTTTCTTTACAGACCAAGAGATCGAATTGGCTCCCATTTGGAAGAACATGTTTCGCAACACCGGTACATCACGGACTAGTAATCCGGAAACCACAGGTGAGCACACAACAACTGGTGCATAAAATCACTCACCGGAACACCAACCAGCGGGTCAAAAAACACCTATAAAGACTTTATAAAGACGTGAACTGATCCAATCTTTTTAGTTTCAGTTTTCTTACAGACCAAGGGTTCGAATTAGCTCCCATTTGGAAGAACATGTTTCGCAACACCGGTACATCACGGACTAGTAATCCGGAAACCACAGGTGTGCACATAACAACTGGTGCATGAAATCACTTACCGGAACACCAACCAGCGGGCCAAAAAACACCTATAAAGACTTTATAAAGACGTGAACTGATCCAATCTTTTTAGTTTCAGTTTTCTTACAGACCAAGGGTTCGAATTAGCTCCCATTTGGAAGAACATGTTTCGCAACACCGGTACATCACGGACTAGTAATCCGGAAACCACAGGTGTGCACATAACAACTGGTGCATGAAATCACTCACCGGAACACCAACCAGCGGGTCAAAAAACACCTATAAAGACTTTATAAAGACGTGAACTGATCCAATCTTTTTAGTTTCAGTTTTCTTACAGACCAAGCGATAGAATTAGCTCCCATTTGGAAGAACATGTTTCGCAACACCGGTACATCACGGACTAGTAATCCGGAAACCACAGGTGTGCACATAACAACTGGTGCATGAAATCACTCACCGGAACACCAACCAGCGGGCCAAAAACACCTATAAAGACTTTATAAAGGTGAACTGATCCAATCTCTTTAGTTTCAGTTTTCTTACAGACCAAGGGTTCGAATTAGCTCCCATTTGGAAGAACATGTTTCGCAACACCGGTACATCACGGACTGGTAATCCGGAACACAGGTGAGCACACAACAACTGGTGCATGAAACACCAACTAGCGGGCCAAAAAACACCTATAAAGACTTTATAAAGACGTGAACTGATCCAATCTCTTTAGTTTCAGTTTTCTTACAGACCAAGCGATCGAATTAGCTCCCATTTGGAAGAACATGTTTCGCAACACCGGTACATCACGGACTGGTAATCCGGAAACCACAGGTGTGCACATAACAACGTGCATGAAATCACTCACCGGAACACCAACCAGCGGGCCAAAAAACACCTATATAAAGACGTGAACCGATCCAATCTCTTTGATTTCAGTTTTCTTAAGAAGACAGCAACATGGCTGTCGAAACGTAAAACCGAATTACAATGATACGCGGCTTAAAACCAGGAAACCTTTTAACTTCTAAATAAATAACCGTTAAAACAATTTTTTCATCATTTCTTCATATGCTTTAAAATGACGTAAACTTTTTAAAATGCTATAATAAATAACCCGTTATAGAGGTTTTTTTAAAACAAAAATAATAAAATTGTCATTTTATCAACCTTTCTTGATGGGCTTTAAAGAACCAAGTTATAGATGTTTTTTTGAACAAAAATAATAAAATTGTTATACTTTTAACCTTTCTTTAAGTTATAGAGGTTTAATTTAAAACAAAAATATCCAGGTGAGCACACAACAACTGGTGCATGAAACACCAACTAGCGGGCCAAAAAACACCTATAAAGACTTTATAAAGACGTGAACTGATCCAATCTCTTTAGTTTCAGTTTTCTTACAGACCAAGGGATCGAATTAGCTCCCATTTGGAAGAACATGTTTCGCAACACCGGTACATCACGGACTAGTATTCCGGAAACCACAGGTGTGCACATAACAACTGGTGCATGAAATCACTCACCGGAACACCAACCAGCGGGCCAAAAACACCTATAAAGGCTTTATAAAGAGGTGAACTGATCCAATCTCTTTAGTTTCAGTTTTCTTACAGACCAAGGGTTCGAATTAGCTCCCATTTGGAAGAACATGTTTCGCAACACCGGTACATCACGGACTGGTAATCCGGAAACCACAGGTGTGCACATAACAACTGGTGCATGAAATCACTCACCGGAACACCAACCAGCGGGCCAAAAAACACCTATATAAAGACGTGAACCGATCCAATCTCTTTAGTTTCAGTTTTCTTAAGAAGACAGCAATTGTCATTTTATCAACCTTTCTTGATGGGCTTTAAAGAACCAAGTTATAGATGTTTTTTTGAACAAAAATAATAAAATTGTTATACTTTTAACCTTTCTTTAAGTTATAGAGGTTTAATTTAAAACAAAAATATTAAAATCTTTATATTTTCAACCTTTCTCTTAATGTGCTTTAAAACGGTAAACTTTTTTAAAATGCGATAATAAAACACCTAGATAGAGGTTTTTTTGAAGAAAAATAATAAAATTGTTATTCTTTGAACCTTTCTTTACAGACCAAGGGATCGAATTAGCTCCCATTTGGAAGAACATGTTTCGCAACACCGGTACATCACGGACTAGTAATCCGGAAACCACAGGTGAGCACACAACAACTGGTGCATGAAATCACTCACCGGAACACCAACTAGCGGGACAAAAAACACCTATAAAGACTTTATAAAGACGTGAACTGATCCAATCTCTTTAGTTTCAGTTTTTTTACAGACCAAGGGATCGAATTAGCTCCCATTTGGAAGAACATGTTTCGCAACACCGGTACATCACGGACTAGTAATCCGGAAACCACAGGTGAGCACACAACAACTGGTGCATAAAATCACTCACCGGAACACCAACCAGCGGGTCAAAAAACACCTATAAAGACTTTATAAAGACGTGAACTGATCCAATCTTTTTAGTTTCAGTTTTCTTACAGACCAAGGGTTCGTTAGCTCCCATTTGGAAGAACATGTTTCGCAACACCGGTACATCACGGACTAGTAATCCGGAAACCACAGGTGAGCACACAACAACTGGTGCATGAAACACCAACTAGCGGGCCTAAAAAACACCTATAAAGACTTTATAAAGACGTGAACTGATCCAATCTCTTTAGTTTCAGTTTTCTTAGAGACCAAGCGATCGAATTAGCTCCCAATTGGAAGAACATGTTTCGCAACACCGGTACATCACGGACTAGTAATCCGGAAACCACAGGTGTGCACACAACAACTGGTGCATGAAATCACACCGGAACACCAACCAGCGGGCCAAAAAACACCTATATAAAGACGTGAACCGATCCAATCTCTTTAGTTTCAGTTTTCTTAAGAAGACAGCAACATGGCTGTCGAAACGTAAAACCGAATTACAATGATACGCGGCTTAAAAGCAGGAAACCTTTTAACTTCTAAATAAATAACCGTTAAAACAATTTTTTCATCATTTCCTCATATGCTTTAAAATGACGTAAACTTTTTAAAATGCTATAAAAAATAACCCGTTATAGAGGTTTTTTTAAAACAAAAATAATAAAATTGTCATTTTATCAACCTTTCTTGATGGGCTTTAAAGAACCAAGTTATAGATGTTTTTTTGAACAAAAATAATAAAATTGTTATTCTTTGAACCTTTCTTTACAGACCAAGAGATCGAATTGGCTCCCATTTGGAAGAACATGTTTCGCAACACCGGTACATCACGGACTAGTAATCCGGAAACCACAGGTGAGCACACAACAACTGGTGCATAAAATCACTCACCGGAACACCAACCAGCGGGTCAAAAAACACCTATAAAGACTTTATAAAGACGTGAACTGATCCAATCTTTTTAGTTTCAGTTTTCTTACAGACCAAGGGTTCGAATTAGCTCCCATTTGGAAGAACATGTTTCGCAACACAGGTACATCACGGTCTAGTAATCCGGAAACCACAGGTGTGCACATAACAACTGGTGCATGAAATCACTCACCGGAACACCAACCAGCGGGCCAAAAAACACCTATAAAGACTTTATAAAGACGTGAACTGATCCAATCTTTTTAGTTTCAGTTTTCTTACAGACCAAGCGATAGAATTAGCTCCCATTTGGAAGAAAATGTTTCGCAACACCGGTACATCACGGACTAGTAATCCGGAAACCACAGGTGTGCACATAACAACTGGTGCATGAAATCACTCACCGGAACACCAACCAGCGGGCCAAAAACACCTATAAAGACTTTATAAAGACGTGAACTGATCCAATCTCTTTAGTTTCAGTTTTCTTACAGACCAAGGGTTCGAATTAGCTCCCATTTGGAAGAACATGTTTCGCAACACCGGTACATCACGGACTGGTAATCCGGAAAGCACAGGTGTGCACATAACAACTGGTGCATGAAATCACTCACCGGAACACCAACCAGCGGGCCAAAAAACACCTATATAAAGACGTGAACCGATCCAATCTCTTTAGTTTCAGTTTTCTTAAGAAGACAGCAACATGGCTGTCGAAACGTAAAACCGAATTACAATGATACGCGGCTTAAAACCAGGAAACCTTTTAACTTCTAAATAAATAACCGTTAAAACAATTTTTTCATCATTTCTTCATATGCTTTAAAATGACGTAAACTTTTTAAAATGCTATAATAAATAACCCGTCATAGAGGTTTTTTTAAAACAAAAATAATAAAATTGTCATTTTATCAACCTTTCTTCTTGATGGGCTTTAAAGAACCAAGTTATAGATGTTTTTTTGAACAAAAATAATAAAATTGTTATACTTTTAACCTTTCTTTAAGTTATAGAGGTTTAATTTAAAACAAAATCTTTATATTTTCAACCTTTCTCTTAATGTGCTTTAAAACGGTAAACTTTTTTAAAATGCGATAATAAAAAACCAAGATAGAGGTTTTTTTGAACAAAAATAATAAAATTGTTATTCTTTGAACCTTTCTTTACAGACCAAGGGATCGAATTAGCTCCCATTTGGAAGAACATGTTTCGCAACACCGGTACATCACGGACTAGTAATCCGGAAACCACAGGTGTGCACACAACAACTGGTGCATGAAATCACACCGGAACACCAACCAGCGGGCCAAAAAACACCTATATAAAGACGTGAACCGATCCAATCTCTTTAGTTTCAGTTTTCTTAAGAAGACAGCAACATGGCTGTCGAAACGTAAAACCGAATTACAATGATACGCGGCTTAAAAGCAGGAAACCTTTTAACTTCTAAATAAATAACCGTTAAAACAATTTTTTCATCATTTCCTCATATGCTTTAAAATGACGTAAACTTTTTAAAATGCTATAAAAAATAACCCGTTATAGAGGTTTTTTTAAAACAAAAATAATAAAATTGTCATTTTATCAACCTTTCTTGATGGGCTTTAAAGAACCAAGTTATAGATGTTTTTTTGAACAAAAATAATAAAATTGTTATTCTTTGAACCTTTCTTTACAGACCAAGAGATCGAATTGGCTCCCATTTGGAAGAACATGTTTCGCAACACCGGTACATCACGGACTAGTAATCCGGAAACCACAGGTGAGCACACAACAACTGGTGCATAAAATCACTCACCGGAACACCAACCAGCGGGTCAAAAAACACCTATAAAGACTTTATAAAGACGTGAACTGATCCAATCTTTTTAGTTTCAGTTTTCTTACAGACCAAGGGTTCGAATTAGCTCCCATTTGGAAGAACATGTTTCGCAACACAGGTACATCACGTAGTAATCCGGAAACCACAGGTGTGCACATAACAACTGGTGCATGAAATCACTCACCGGAACACCAACCAGCGGGCCAAAAAACACCTATAAAGACTTTATAAAGACGTGAACTGATCCAATCTCTTTAGTTTCAGTTTTCTTACAGACCAAGGGTTCGAATTAGCTCCCATTTGGAAGAACATGTTTCGCAACACCGGTACATCACGGACTAGTAATCCGGAAACCACAGGTGTGCACATAACAACTGGTGCATGAAATCACACCGGAACACCAACCAGCGGGCCAAAAAACACGTATATAAAGACGTGAACCGATCCAATCTCTTTAGTTTCAGTTTTCTTAAGAAGACAGCAACATGGCTGTCGAAACGTAAAACCGAATTACAATGATACGCGGCTTAAAACCAGGAAACCTTTTAACTTCTAAATAAATAACCGTTAAAACAATTTTTTCATCATTTCTTCATATGCTTTAAAATGACGTAAACTTTTTAAAATGCTATAATAAATAACCCGTTATAGAGGTTTTTTTAAAACAAAAATAATAAAATTGTCATTTTATCAACCTTTCTTGATGGGCTTTAAAGAACCAAGTTATAGATGTTTTTTTGAACAAAAATAATAAAATTGTTATACTTTTAACCTTTCTTTAAGTTATAGAGGTTTAATTTAAAACAAAAATATCCAGGTGAGCACACAACAACTGGTGCATGAAACACCAACTAGCGGGCCAAAAAACACCTATAAAGACTTTATAAAGACGTGAACTGATCCAATCTCTTTAGTTTCAGTTTTCTTACAGACCAAGGGATCGAATTAGCTCCCATTTGGAAGAACATGTTTCGCAACACCGGTACATCACGGACTAGTATTCCGGAAACCACAGGTGTGCACATAACAACTGGTGCATGAAATCACTCACCGGAACACCAACCAGCGGGCCAAAAACACCTATAAAGACTTTATAAAGAGGTGAACTGATCCAATCTCTTTAGTTTCAGTTTTCTTACAGACCAAGGGTTCGAATTAGCTCCCATTTGGAAGAACATGTTTCGCAACACCGGTACATCACGGACTGGTAATCCGGAAACCACAGGTGTGCACATAACAACTGGTGCATGAAATCACTCACCGGAACACCAACCAGCGGGCCAAAAAACACCTATATAAAGACGTGAACCGATCCAATCTCTTTAGTTTCAGTTTTCTTAAGAAGACAGCAACATGGCTGTCGAAACGTAAAACCGAATTACAATGATACGCGGCTTAAAACCAGGAAACCTTTTAACTTCTAAATAAATAACCGTTAAAACAATTTTTTCATCATTTCTTCATATGCTTTAAAATGACGTAAACTTTTTAAAATGCTATAATAAATAACCCGTCATAGAGGTTTTTTTAAAACGAAAATAATAAAATTGTCATTTTATCAACCTTTCTTCTTGATGGGCTTTAAAGAACCAAGTTATAGATGTTTTTTTAAACAAAAATAATAAAATTGTTATACTTTTAACCTTTCTTTAAGTTATAGAGGTTTAATTTAAAACAAAATTTTTATATTTTCAACCTTTCTCTTAATGTGCTTTAAAACGGTAAACTTTTTTAAAATGCGATAATAAAAAACCAAGATAGAGGTTTTTTTGAACAAAAATAATAAAATTGTTATTCTTTGAACCTTTCTTTACAGACCAAGGGATCGAATTAGCTCCCATTTGGAAGAACATGTTTCGCAACACCGGTACATCACGGACTAGTAATCCGGAAACCACAGGTGAGCACACAACAACTGGTGCATGAAATCACTCACCGGAACACCAACTAGCGGGACAAAAAACACCTATAAAGACTTTATAAAGACGTGAACTGATCCAATCTCTTTAATTTCAGTTTTTTTACAGACCAAGGGATCGAATTAGCTCCCATTTGGAAGAACATGTTTCGCAACACCGGTACATCACGGACTAGTAATCCGGAAACCACAGGTGAGCACACAACAACTGGTGCATAAAATCACTCACCGGAACACCAACCAGCGGGTCAAAAAACACCTATAAAGACTTTATAAAGACGTGAACTGATCCAATCTTTTTAGTTTCAGTTTTCTTACAGACCAAGGGTTCGAATTAGCTCCCATTTGGAAGAACATGTTTCGCAACACCGGTACATCACGGACTAGTAATCCGGAAACCACAGGTGAGCACACAACAACTGGTGCATGAAACACCAACTAGCGGGCCTAAAAAACACCTATAAAGACTTTATAAAGACGTGAACTGATCCAATCTCTTTAGTTTCAGTTTTCTTACAGACCAAGCGATCGAATTAGCTCCCATTTGGAAGAACATGTTTCGCAACACCGGTACATCACGGACTAGTAATCCGGAAACCACAGGTGTGCACACAACAACTGGTGCATGAAATCACTCACCGGAACACCAACCAGCAGGCCAAAAAACACTTATATAAAGACGTGAACCGATCCAATCTCTTTAGTTTCAGTTTTCTTAAGAAGACAGCAACATGGCTGTCGAAACGTAAAACCGAATTACAATGATACGCGGCTTAAAACCAGGAAACCTTTTAACTTCTAAATAAATAACCGTTAAAACAATTTTTTCATCATTTCTTCATATGCTTTAAAATGACGTAAACTTTTTAAAATGCTATAAAAAATAAACCGTTATAGAGGTTTTTTTAAAACAAAAATAATAAAATTGTCATTTTATCAACCTTTCTTGATGGGCTTTAAAGAACCAAGTTATAGATGTTTTTTTGAACAAAAATAATAAAATTGTTATTCTTTGAACCTTTCTTTACAGACCAAGCGATCGAATTAGCTCCCATTTGGAAGAACATGTTTCGCAACACCGGTACATCACGGACTAGTAATCCGGAAACCACAGGTGAGCACACAACAACTGGTGCATGAAATCACTCACCGGAACACCAACCAGCGGGCCAAAAAACACCTATAAAGACTTTATAAAGACCTGAACTGATCCAATCTTTTTAGTTTCAGTTTTCTTACAGACCAAGGGTTCGAATTAGCTCCCATTTGGAAGAACATGTTTCGCAACACCGGTACATCACGGACTAGTAATCCGGAAACCACAGGTGTGCACATAACAACTGGTGCATGAAATCACACCGGAACACCAACCAGCGGGCCAAAAAACACCTATATAAAGACGTGAACCGATCTTACAGACCAAGGGATCGAATTAGCTCCCATTTGGAAGAACATGTTTCGCAACACCGGTACATCACGGACTAGTAATCCGGAAACCACAGGTGTGCACATAACAACTGGTGCATGAAATCACTCACCGGAACACCAACCAGCGGGCCAAAAACACCTATAAAGACTTTATAAAGACGTGAACTGATCCAATCTCTTTAGTTTCAGTTTTCTTACAGACCAAGGGTTCGAATTAGCTCCCATTTGGAAGAACATGTTTCGCAACACCGGTACATCACGGACTGGTAATCCGGGAAACCACAGGTGTGTACATAACAACTGGTGCATGAAATCACTCACCGGAACACCAACCAGCGGGCCAAAAAACCTATATAAAGACGTGAACCGATCCAATCTCTTTAGTTTCAGTTTTCTTAAGAAGACAGCAACATGGCTGTCGAAACGTAAAACCGAATTACAATGATACGCGGCTTAAAACCAGGAAACCTTTTAACTTCTAAATAAATAACCGTTAAAACAATTTTTTCATCATTTCTTCATATGCTTTAAAATGACGTAAACTTTTTAAAATGCTATAATAAATAACCCGTTATAGAGGTTTTTTTAAAACAAAAATAATAAAATTGTCATTTTATCAACCTTTCTTGATGGGCTTTAAAGAACCAAGTTATAGATGTTTTTTTGAACAAAAATAATAAAATTGTTATACTTTTAACCTTTCTTTAAGTTATAGAGGTTTAATTTAAAACAAAAATATCCAGGTGAGCACACAACAACTGGTGCATGAAACACCAACTAGCGGGCCAAAAAACACCTATAAAGACTTTATAAAGACGTGAACTGATCGAATCTCTTTAGTTTCAGTTTTCTTACAGACCAAGGGATCGAATTAGCTCCCATTTGGAAGAACATGTTTCGCAACACCGGTACATCACGGACTAGTAATCCGGAAACCACAGGTGTGCACATAACAACTGGTGCATGAAATCACTCACCGGAACACCAACCAGCGGGCCAAAAACACCTATAAAGACTTTATAAAGACGTGAACTGATCCAATCTCTTTAGTTTCAGTTTTCTTACAGACCAAGGGTTCGAATTAGCTCCCATTTGGAAGAACATGTTTCGCAACACCGGTACATCACGGACTAGTAATCCGGAAACCACAGGTGTGCACATAACAACTGGTGCATGAAATCACTCACCGGAACACCAACCAGCGGGCCAAAAAACACCTATATAAAGACGTGAACCGATCCAATCTCTTTAGTTTCAGTTTTCTTAAGAAGACAGCAACATGGCTGTCGAAACGTAAAACCGAATTACAATGATACGCGGCTTAAAACCAGGAAACCTTTTAACTTCTAAATAAATAACCGTTAAAACAATTTTTTCATCATTTCTTCATATGCTTTAAAATGACGTAAACTTTTTAAAATGCTATAATAAATAACCCGTTATAGAGGTTTTTTTAAAACAAAAATAATAAAATTGTCATTTTATCAACCTTTCTTGATGGGCTTTAAAGAACCAAGTTATAGATGTTTTTTTGAACAAAAATAATAAAATTGCTATACTTTTAACCTTTCTTTAAGTTATAGAGGTTTAATTTAAAACAAAAATATTAAAATCTTTATATTTTCAACCTTTCTCTTAATGTGCTTTAAAACGGTAAACTTTTTTAAAATGCGATAATAAAAAACCTAGATAGAGGTTTTTTTAAACAAAAATAATAAAATTGTTATTCTTTGAACCTTTCTTTACAGACCAAGAGATCGAATTGGCTCCCATTTGGAAGAACATGTTTCGCAACACCGGTACATCACGGACTAGTAATCCGGAAACCACAGGTGAGCACACAACAACTGGTGCATAAAATCACTCACCGGAACACCAACCAGCGGGTCAAAAAACACCTATAAAGACTTTATAAAGACGTGAACTGATCCAATCTTTTTAGTTTCAGTTTTCTTACAGACCAAGGGTTCGAATTAGCTCCCATTTGGAAGAACATGTTTCGCAACACCGGTACATCACGGACTAGTAATCCGGAAACCACAGGTGTGCACATAACAACTGGTGCATGAAATCACTCACCGGAACACCAACCAGCGGGCCAAAAAACACCTATAAAGACTTTATAAAGACGTGAACTGATCCAATCTTTTTAGTTTCAGTTTTCTTACAGACCAAGGGTTCGAATTAGCTCCCATTTGGAAGAACATGTTTCGCAACACCGGTACATCACGGACTAGTAATCCGGAAACCACAGGTGTGCACATAACAACTGGTGCATGAAATCACTCACCGGAACACCAACCAGCGGGTCAAAAAACACCTATAAAGACTTTATAAAGACGTGAACTGATCCAATCTTTTTAGTTTCAGTTTTCTTACAGACCAAGCGATAGAATTAGCTCCCATTTGGAAGAACATGTTTCGCAACACCGGTACATCACGGACTAGTAATCCGGAAACCACAGGTGTGCACATAACAACTGGTGCATGAAATCACTCACCGGAACACCAACCAGCGGGCCAAAAACACCTATAAAGACTTTATAAAGACGTGAACTGATCCAATCTCTTTAGTTTCAGTTTTCTTACAGACCAAGGGTTCGAATTAGCTCCCATTTGGAAGAACATGTTTCGCAACACCGGTACATCACGGACTGGTAATCCGGAAACCACAGGTGTGCACATAACAACTGGTGCATGAAATCACTCACCGGAACACCAACCAGCGGGCCAAAAAACACCTATATAAAGACGTGAACTGATTCAATCTCTTTAGTTTCAGTTTTTTTACAGACCAAGGGATCGAATTAGCTCCCATTTGGAAGAACATGTTTCGCAACACCGGTACATCACGGACTAGTAATCCGGAAACCACAGGTGAGCACACAACAACTGGTGCATGAAATCACTCACCGGAACACCAACTAGCGGGCCAAAAAACACCTATAAAGACTTTATAAAGACGTGAACTGATCCAATCTCTTTAGTTTCAGTTTTCTTACAGACCAAGCGATCGAATTAGCTCCCATTTGGAAGAACATGTTTCGCAACACCGGTACATCACGGACTAGTAATCCGGAAACCACAGGTGAGCACACAACAACTGGTGCATAAAATCACTCACCGGAACACCAACCAGCGGGTCAAAAAACACCTATAAAGACTTTATAAAGACGTGAACTGATCCAATCTCTTTAGTTTCAGTTTTTTTACAGACCAAGGGATCGAATTAGCTCCCATTTGGAAGAACATGTTTCGCAACACCGGTACATCACGGACTAGTAATCCGGAAACCACAGGTGAGCACACAACAACTGGTGCATAAAATCACTCACCGGAACACCAACCAGCGGGTCAAAAAACACCTATAAAGACTTTATAAAGACGTGAACTGATCCAATCTTTTTAGTTTCAGTTTTCTTACAGACCAAGGGTTCGAATTAGCTCCCATTTGGAAGAACATGTTTCGCAACACCGGTACATCACGGACTAGTAATCCGGAAACCACAGGTGAGCACACAACAACTGGTGCATAAAATCACTCACCGGAACACCAACCAGCGGGTCAAAAAACACCTATAAAGACTTTATAAAGACGTGAACTGATCCAATCTTTTTAGTTTCAGTTTTCTTACAGACCAAGGGTTCGAATTAGCTCCCATTTGGAAGAACATGTTTCGCAACACCGGTACATCACGGACTAGTAATCCGGAAACCACAGGTGCACACAACAACTGGTGCATGAAACACCAACTAGCGGGCCAAAAAACACCTATAAAGACTTTATAAAGACGTGAACTGATCCAATCTCTTTAGTTTCAGTTTTCTTACAGACCAAGCGATCGAATTAGCTCCCATTTGGAAGAACATGTTTCGCAACACCGGTACATCACGGACTGGTAATCCGGAAACCACAGGTGTGCACATAACAACTGGTGCATGAAATCACTCACCGGAACACCAACCAGCGGGCCAAAAAACACCTATATAAAGACGTGAACCGATCCAATCTCTTTAGTTTCAGTTTTCTTAAGAAGACAGCAACATGGCTGTCGAAACGTAAAACCGAATTACAATGATACGCGGCTTAAAACCAGGAAACCTTTTAACTTCTAAATAAATAACCGTTAAAACAATTTTTTCATCATTTCTTCATATGCTTTAAAATGACGTAAACTTTTTAAAATGCTATAATAAATAACCCGTTATAGAGGTTTTTTTAAAACAAAAATAATAAAATTGTCATTTTATCAACCTTTCTTGATGGGCTTTAAAGAACCAAGTTATAGATGTTTTTTTGAACAAAAATAATAAAATTGTTATACTTTTAACCTTTCTTTAAGTTATAGAGGTTTAATTTAAAACAAAAATATTAAAATCTTTATATTTTCAACCTTTCTCTTAATGTGCTTTAAAACGGTAAACTTTTTTAAAATGCGATAATAAAAAACCAAAAATAATAAAATTGTTATTCTTTGAACCTTTCTTTACAGACCAAGAGATCGAATTGGCTCCCATTTGGAAGAACATGTTTCGCAACACCGGTACATCACGGACTAGTAATCCGAAAACCACAGGTGAGCACACAACAACTGGTGCATGAAATCACTCACCGGAACACCAACCAGCGGGCCAAAAAACACCTATATAAAGACGTGAACCAATCCAATCTCTTTAGTTTCAGTTTTCTTAAGAAGACAGCAACATGGCTGTCGAAACGTAAAACCGAATTACAATGATACGCGGCTTAAAACCAGGAAACCTTTTTAACTTCTAAATAAATAACCGTTAAAACAATTTTTTCATCACTTCTTCATATGCTTTAAAATGACGTAAACTTTTTAAAATGCTATAAAAAATAACCCGTTATAGAGGTTTTTTTAAAACAAAAATAATAAAATTGTCATTTTATCAACCTTTCTTGATGGGCTTTAAAGAACCAAGTTATAGATGTTTTTTTGAACAAAAATAATAAAATTGTTATACTTTTAACCTTTTTTTAAGTTATAGAGGTTTAATTTAAAACAAAAATATTAAAATCTTTATATTTTCAACCTTTCTCTTAATGTGCTTTAAAACGGTAAACTTTTTTAAAATGCGATAATAAAAAACCAAGATAGAGGTTTTTTTGAACAAAAATAATAAAATTGTTATTCTTTGAACCTTTCTTTACAGACCAAGGGATCGAATTAGCTCCCATTTGGAAGAACATGTTTCGCAACACCGGTACATCACGGACTAGTAATCCGGAAACCACAGGTGAGCACACAACAACTGGTGCATGAAATCACTCACCGGAACACCAACTAGCGGGACAAAAAACACCTATAAAGACTTTATAAAGACGTGAACTGATCCAATCTCTTTAGTTTCAGTTTTTTTACAGACCAAGGGATCGAATTAGCTCCCATTTGGAAGAACATGTTTCGCAACACCGGTACATCACGGACTAGTAATCCGGAAACCACAGGTGAGCACACAACAACTGGTGCATAAAATCACTCACCGGAACACCAACCAGCGGGTCAAAAAACACCTATAAAGACTTTATAAAGACGTGAACTGATCCAATCTTTTTAGTTTCAGTTTTCTTACAGACCAAGGGTTCGAATTAGCTCCCATTTGGAAGAACATGTTTCGCAACACCGGTACATCACGGACTAGTAATCCGGAAACCACAGGTGAGCACACAACAACTGGTGCATGAAACACCAACTAGCGGGCCTAAAAAACACCTATAAAGACTTTATAAAGACGTGAACTGATCCAATCTCTTTAGTTTCAGTTTTCTTAGAGACCAAGCGATCGAATTAGCTCCCATTTGGAAGAACATGTTTCGCAACACCGGTACATCACGGACTAGTAATCCGGAAACCACAGGTGTGCACACAACAACTGGTGCATGAAATCACACCGGAACACCAACCAGCGGGCCAAAAAACACCTATATAAAGACGTGAACCGATCCAATCTCTTTAGTTTCAGTTTTCTTAAGAAGACAGCAACATGGCTGTCGAAACGTAAAACCGAATTACAATGATACGCGGCTTAAAACCAGGAAACCTTTTAACTTCTAAATAAATAACCGTTAAAACAATTTTTTCATCATTTCCTCATATGCTTTAAAATGACGTAAACTTTTTAAAATGCTATAAAAAATAACCCGTTATAGAGGTTTTTCTAAAACAAAAATAATAAAATTGTCATTTTATCAACCTTTCTTGATGGGCTTTAAAGAACCAAGTTATAGATGTTTTTTTGAACAAAAATAATAAAATTGTTATTCTTTGAACCTTTCTTTACAGACCAAGAGATCGAATTGGCTCCCATTTGGAAGAACATGTTTCGCAACACCGGTACATCACGGACTAGTAATCCGGAAACCACAGGTGTGCACATAACAACTGGTGCATGAAATCACTCACCGGAACACCAACCAGCGGGCCAAAAACACCTATAGACTTTATAAAGACGTGAACTGATCCAATCTCTTTAGTTTCAGTTTTCTTACAGACCAAGGGTTCGAATTAGCTCCCATTTGGAAGAACATGTTTCGCAACACCGGTACATCACGGACTGGTAATCCGGAAACCACAGGTGTGCACATAACAACTGGTGCATGAAATCACTCACCGGAACACCAACCAGCGGGCCAAAAAACACCTATATAAAGACGTGAACCGATCCAATCTCTTTAGTTTCAGTTTTCTTAAGAAGACAGCAACATGGCTGTCGAAACGTAAAACCGAATTACAATGATACGCGGCTTAAAACCAGGAAACCTTTTAACTTCTAAATAAATAACCGTTAAAACAATTTTTTCATCATTTCTTCATATGCTTTAAAATGACGTAAACTTTTTAAAATGCTATAATAAATAACCCGTTATAGAGGTTTTTTTAAAACAAAAATAATAAAATTGTCATTTTATCAACCTTTCTTGATGGGCTTTAAAGAACCAAGTTATAGATGTTTTTTTGAACAAAAATAATAAAATTGTTATACTTTTAACCTTTCTTTAAGTTATAGAGGTTTAATTTAAAACAAAAATATTAAAATCTTTATATTTTCAACCTTTCTCTTAATGTGCTTTAAAACGGTAAACTTTTTTAAAATGCGATAATAAAAAACCTAGATAGAGGTTTTTTTGAACAAAAATAATAAAATTGTTATTCTTTGAACCTTTCTTTACAGACCAAGGGATCGAATTAGCTCCCATTTGGAAGAACATGTTTCGCAACACCGGTACATCACGGACTAGTAATCCGGAAACCACAGGTGAGCACACAACAACTGGTGCATGAAATCACTCACCGGAACACCAACCAGCGGGCCAAAAACACCTATAAAGACTTTATAAAGACGTGAACTGATCCAATCTCTTTAGTTTCAGTTTTCTTACAGACCAAGCGATCGAATTAGCTCCCATTTGGAAGAACATGTTTCGCAACACCGGTACATCACGGACTAGTAATCCGGAAACCACAGGTGCACACAACAACTGGTGCATAAAATCACTCACCGGAACACCAACCAGCGGGTCAAAAAACACCTATAAAGACTTTATAAAGACGTGAACTGATCCAATCTCTTTAGTTTCAGTTTTCTTACAGACCAAGGGTTCGAATTAGCTCCCATTTGGAAGAACATGTTTCGCAACACCGGTACATCACGGACTGGTAATCCGGAAACCACAGGTGTGCACATAACAACTGGTGCATGAAATCACTCACCGGAACACCAACCAGCGGGCCAAAAAACACCTATATAAAGACGTGAACCGATCCAATCTCTTTAGTTTCAGTTTTCTTAAGAAGACAGCAACATGGCTGTCGAAACGTAAAACCGAATTACAATGATACGCGGCTTAAAACCAGAAAACCTTTTAACTTCTAAATAAATAACCGTTAAAACAATTTTTTCATCATTTCTTCATATGCTTTAAAATGACGTAAACTTTTTAAAATGCTATAATAAATAACCCGTTATAGTGGTTTTTTTAAAACAAAAATAATAAAATTGTCATTTTATCAACCTTTCTTGATGGGCTTTAAAGAACCAAGTTATAGATGTTTTTTTGAACAAAAATAATAAAATTGTTATACTTTTAACCTTTCTTTAAGTTATAGAGGTTTAATTTAAAACAAAAATATTAAAATCTTTATATTTTCAACCTTTCTCTTAATGTGCTTTAAAACGGTAAACTTTTTTAAAATGCGATAATAAAAAAACAAGATAGAGGTTTTTTTGAACAAAAATAATAAAATTGTTATTCTTTGAACCTTTCTTTACAGACCAAGGGATCGAATTAGCTCCCATTTGGAAGAACATGTTTCGCAACACCGGTACATCACGGACTGGTAATCCGGAAACCACAGGTGAGCACACAACAACTGGTGCATGAAACACCAACTAGCGGGCCTAAAAAACACCTATAAAGACTTTATAAAGACGTGAACTGATCCAATCTCTTTAGTTTCAGTTTTCTTACAGACCAAGCGATCGAATTAGCTCCCATTTGGAAGAACATGTTTCGCAACACCGGTACATCACGGACTGGTAATCCGGAAACCACAGGTGTGCACATAACAACTGGTGCATGAAATCACTCACCGGAACACCAACCAGCGGGCCAAAAACACCTATAAAGACTTTATAAAGGTGAACTGATCCAATCTCTTTAGTTTCAGTTTTCTTACAGACCAAGGGTTCGAATTAGCTCCCATTTGGAAGAACATGTTTCGCAACACCGGTACATCACGGACTGGTAATCCGGAAACCACAGGTGAGCACACAACAACTGGTGCATGAAACACCAACTAGCGGGCCTAAAAAACACCTATAAAGACTTTATAAAGACGTGAACTGATCCAATCTCTTTAGTTTCAGTTTTCTTACAGACCAAGCGATCGAATTAGCTCCCATTTGGAAGAACATGTTTCGCAACACCGGTACATCACGGACTGGTAATCCGGAAACCACAGGTGTGCACATAACAACTGGTGCATGAAATCACTCACCGGAACACCAACCAGCGGGCCAAAAAACACCTATATAAAGACGTGAACCGATCCAATCTCTTTAGTTTCAGTTTTCTTAAGAAGACAGCAACATGGCTGTCGAAACGTAAAACCGAATTTACAATGATACGCGGCTTAAAACCAGGAAACCTTTTAACTTCTAAATAAATAACCGTTAAAACAATTTTTTCATCATTTCTTCATATGCTTTAAAATGACGTAAACTTTTTAAAATGCTATAATAAATAACCCGTTATAGAGGTTTTTTTAAAACAAAAATAATAAAATTGTCATTTTATCAACCTTTCTTGATGGGCTATAAAGAACCAAGTTATAGATGTTTTTTTGAACAAAAATAATAAAATTGTTATACTTTTAACCTTTCTTTAAGTTATAGAGGTTTAATTTAAAACAAAAATATTAAAATCTTTATATTTTCAACCTTTCTCTTAATGTGCTTTAAAACGGTAAACTTTTTTAAAATGCGATAATAAAAAACCAAGATAGAGGTTTTTTTGAACAAAAATAATAAAATTGTTATTCTTTGAACCTTTCTTTACAGACCAAGGGATCGAATTAGCTCCCATTTGGAAGAACATGTTTCGCAACACCGGTACATCACGGACTAGTAATCCGGAAACCACAGGTGAGCACACAACAACTGGTGCATGAAATCACTCACCGGAACACCAACTAGCGGGACAAAAAACACCTATTAAGACTTTATAAAGACGTGAACTGATCCAATCTCTTTAGTTTCAGTTTTTTTACATACCAAGGGATCGAATTAGCTCCCATTTGGAAGAACATGTTTCGCAACACCGGTACATCACGGACTAGTAATCCGGAAACCACAGGTGAGCACACAACAACTGGTGCATGAAATCACTCACCGGAACACCAACTAGCGGGACAAAAAACACCTATAAAGACTTTATAAAGACGTGAACTGATCCAATCTCTTTAGTTTCAGTTTTCTTACAGACCAAGCGATCGAATTAGCTCCCATTTGGAAGAACATGTTTCGCAACACCGGTACATCACGGACTGGTAATCCGGAAACCACAGGTGTGCACATAACAACTGGTGCATGAAATCACTCACCGGAACACCAACCAGCGGGCCAAAAAACACCTATATAAAGACGTGAACCGATCCAATCTCTTTAGTTTCAGTTTTCTTAAGAAGACAGCAACATGGCTGTCGAAACGTAAAAGCAAATTACAATGATACGCGGCTTAAAACCAGGAAACCTTTTAACTTCTAAATAAATAACCGTTAAAACAATTTTTTCATCATTTCTTCATATGCTTTAAAATGACGTAAACTTTTTAAAATGCTATAATAAATAACCCGTTATAGAGGTTTTTTTAAAACAAAAATAATAAAATTGTCATTTTATCAACCTTTCTTGATGGGCTTTAAAGAACCAAGTTATAGATGTTTTTTTGAACAAAAATAATAAAATTGTTATACTTTTAACCTTTCTTTAAGTTATAGAGGTTTAATTTAAAACAAAAATATCCAGGTGAGCACACAACAACTGGTGCATGAAACACCAACTAGCGGGCCAAAAAACACCTATAAAGACTTTATAAAGACGTGAACTGATCCAATCTCTTTAGTTTCAGTTTTCTTACAGACCAAGGGATCGAATTAGCTCCTATTTGGAAGAACATGTTTCGCAACACCGGTACATCACGGACTAGTAATCCGGAAACCACAGGTGTGCACATAACAACTGGTGCATGAAATCACTCACCGGAACACCAACCAGCGGGCCAAAAACACCTATAAAGACTATAAAGACGTGAACTGATCCAATCTCTTTAGTTTCAGTTTTCTTACAGACCAAGGGTTCGAATTAGCTCCCATTTGGAAGAACATGTTTCGCAACACCGGTACATCACGGACTGGTAATCCGGAAACCACAGGTGTGCACATAACAACTGGTGCATGAAATCACTCACCGGAACACCAACCAGCGGGCCAAAAAACACCTATATAAAGACGTGAACCGATCCAATCTCTTTAGTTTCAGTTTTTTTACAGACCAAGGGATCGAATTAGCTCCCATTTGGAAGAACATGTTTCGCAACACCGGTACATCACGGACTAGTAATCCGGAAACCACAGGTGAGCACACAACAACTGGTGCATGAAACACCAACTAGCGGGCCTAAAAAACACCTATAAAGACTTTATAAAGACGTGAACTGATCCAATCTCTTTAGTTTCAGTTTTCTTACAGACCAAGCGATCGAATTAGCTCCCATTTGGAAGAACATGTTTCGCAACACCGGTACAGCACGGACTAGTAATCCGGAAACCACAGGTGTGCACACAACAACTGGTGCATGAAATCACTCACCGGAACACCAACCAGCAGGCCAAAAAACACTTATATAAAGACGAAAACACCAACTAGCGGGCCAAAAAACACCTATAAAGACTTTATAAAGACGTGAACTGATCCAATCTCTTTAGTTTCAGTTTTCTTACAGACCAAGCGATCGAATTAGCTCCCATTTGGAAGAACATGTTTCGCAACACCGGTACATCACGGACTGGTAATCCGGAAACCACAGGTGTGCACATAACAACTGGTGCATGAAATCACTCACCGGAACACTAACCAGCGGGCCAAAAAACACCTATATAAAGACGTGAACCGATCCAATCTCTTTAGTTTCAGTTTTCTTAAGAAGACAGCAACATGGCTGTCGAAACGTAAAACCAAATTACAATGATACGCGGCTTAAAACCAGGAAACCTTTTAACTTCTAAATAAATAACCGTTAAAACAATTTTTTCATCATTTCTTCATATGCTTTAAAATGACGTAAACTTTTTAAAATGCTATAATAAATAACCCGTTATAGAGGTTTTTTTAAAACAAAAATAATAAAATTGTCATTTTATCAACCTTTCTTGATGGGCTTTAAAGAACCAAGTTATAGATGTTTTTTTGAACAAAAATAATAAAATTGTTATACTTTTAACCTTTCTTTAAGTTATAGAGGTTTAATTTAAAACAAAAATATCCAGGTGAGCACACAACAACTGGTGCATGAAACACCAACTAGCGGGCCAAAAAACACCTATAAAGACTTTATAAAGACGTGAACTGATCCAATCTCTTTAGTTTCAGTTTTCTTACAGACCAAGGGATCGAATTAGCTCCTATTTGGAAGAACATGTTTCGCAACACCGGTACATCACGGACTAGTAATCCGGAAACCACAGGTGTGCACATAACAACTGGTGCATGAAATCACTCACCGGAACACCAACCAGCGGGCCAAAAACACCTATAAAGACTATAAAGACGTGAACTGATCCAATCTCTTTAGTTTCAGTTTTCTTACAGACCAAGGGTTCGAATTAGCTCCCATTTGGAAGAACATGTTTCGCAACACCGGTACATCACGGACTGGTAATCCGGAAACCACAGGTGTGCACATAACAACTGGTGCATGAAATCACTCACCGGAACACCAACCAGCGGGCCAAAAAACACCTATATAAAGACGTGAACCGATCCAATCTCTTTAGTTTCAGTTTTTTTACAGACCAAGGGATCGAATTAGCTCCCATTTGGAAGAACATGTTTCGCAACACCGGTACATCACGGACTAGTAATCCGGAAACCACAGGTGAGCACACAACAACTGGTGCATGAAACACCAACTAGCGGGCCTAAAAAACACCTATAAAGACTTTATAAAGACGTGAACTGATCCAATCTCTTTAGTTTCAGTTTTCTTACAGACCAAGCGATCGAATTAGCTCCCATTTGGAAGAACATGTTTCGCAACACCGGTACATCACGGACTAGTAATCCGGAAACCACAGGTGTGCACACAACAACTGGTGCATGAAATCACTCACCGGAACACCAACCAGCAGGCCAAAAAACACTTATATAAAGACGAAAACACCAACTAGCGGGCCAAAAAACACCTATAAAGACTTTATAAAGACGTGAACTGATCCAATCTCTTTAGTTTCAGTTTTCTTACAGACCAAGCGATCGAATTAGCTCCCATTTGGAAGAACATGTTTCGCAACACCGGTACATCACGGACTGGTAATCCGGAAACCACAGGTGTGCACATAACAACTGGTGCATGAAATCACTCACCGGAACACTAACCAGCGGGCCAAAAAACACCTATATAAAGACGTGAACCAATCCAATCTCTTTAGTTTCAGTTTTCTTAAGAAGACAGCAACATGGCTGTCGAAACGTAAAACCGAATTACAATGATACGCGGCTTAAAACCAGGAAACCTTTTAACTTCTAAATAAATAACCGTTAAAACAATTTTTTCATCATTTCTTCATATGCTTTAAAATGACGTAAACTTTTTAAAATGCTATAATAAATAACCCGTTATAGAGGTTTTTTTAAAACAAAAATAATAAAATTGTCATTTTATCAACCTTTCTTGATGGGCTTTAAAGAACCAAGTTATAGATGTTTTTTTGAACAAAAATAATAAAATTGTTATACTTTTAACCTTTTTTTAAGTTATAGAGGTTTAATTTAAAACAAAAATATCCAGGTGAGCACACAACAACTGGTGCATGAAACACCAACTAGCGGGCCAAAAAACACCTATAAAGACTTTATAAAGACGTGAACTGATCCAATCTCTTTAGTTTCAGTTTTCTTACAGACCAAGCGATCGAATTAGCTCCCATTTGGAAGAACATGTTTTGCAACACCGGTACATCACGGACTAGTAATCCGGAAACCACAGGTGAGCACACAACAACTGGTGCATGAAATCACTCACCGGAACACCAACCAGCGGGCCAAAAAACACCTATAAAGACTTTATAAGGACGTGAACTGATCCAATCTTTTTAGTTTCAGTTTTCTTACAGACCAAGGGTTCGAATTAGCTCCCATTTGGAAGAACATGTTTCGCAACACCGGTACATTACGGACTAGTAATCCGGAAACCACAGGTGAGCACACAACAACTGGTGCATGAAACACCAACTAGCGGGCCTAAAAAAACACCTATAAAGACTTTATAAAGACGTGAACTGATCCAATCTCTTTAGTTTCAGTTTTCTTAGAGACCAAGCGATCGAATTAGCTCCCAATTGGAAGAACATGTTTCGCAACACCGGTACATCACGGACTAGTAATCCGGAAACCACAGGTGTGCACATAACAACTGGTGCAAGAAATCACTCACCGGAACACCAACCAGCGGGCCAAAAACACCTATAAAGACTTTATAAAGACGTGAACTGATCCAATCTCTTTAGTTTCAGTTTTCTTACAGACCAAGGGTTCGAATTAGCTCCCATTTGAAAGAACATGTTTCGCAACACCGGTACATCACGGACTAGTAATCCGGAAACCACAGGTGTGCACATAACAACTGGTGCATGAAATCACACCGGAACACCAACCAGCGGGCCAAAAAACACCTATATAAAGACGTGAACCGATCCAATCTCTTTAGTTTCAGTTTTCTTAAGAAGACAGCAACATGGCTGTCGAAACGTAAAACCGAATTACAATGATACGCGGCTTAAAACCAGGAAACCTTTTAACTTCTAAATAAATAACCGTTAAAACAACTTTTTCATCATTTCCTCATATGCTTTAAAATGACGTAAACTTTTTAAAATGCTATAAAAAATAACCCGTTATAGAGGTTTTTTTAAAACAAAAATAATAAAATTGTCATTTTATCAACCTTTCTTGATGGGCTTTAAAGAACCAAGTTATAGATGTTTTTTTGAACAAAAATAATAAAATTGTTATTCTTTGAACCTTTCTTTACAGACCAAGGGTTCGAATTAGCTCCCATTTGGAAGAACATGTTTCGCAACACCGGTACATCACGGACTGGTAATCCGGAAACCACAGGTGTGCACATAACAACTGGTGCATGAAATCACTCACCGGAACACCAACCAGCGGGCCAAAAAACACCTATATAAAGACGTGAACCGATCCAATCTCTTTAGTTTCAGTTTTCTTAAGAAGACAGCAACATGGCTGTCGAAACGTAAAACCGAATTACAATGATACGCGGCTAAAACCAGGAAACCTTTTAACTTCTAAATAAATAACCGTTAAAACAATTTTTTCATCATTTCTTCATATGCTTTAAAATGACGTAAACTTTTTAAAATGCTATAATAAATAACCCGTTATAGAGGTTTTTTTAAAACAAAAATAATAAAATTGTCATTTTATCAACCTTTCTTGATGGGCTTTAAAGAACCAAGTTATAGATGTTTTTTTGAACAAAAATAATAAAATTGTTATACTTTTAACCTTTCTTTAAGTTATAGAGGTTTAATTTAAAACAAAAATATTAAAATCTTTATATTTTCAACCTTTCTCTTAATGTGCTTTAAAACGGTAAACTTTTTTAAAATGCGATAATAAAAAACCTAGATAGAGGTTTTTTTGAACAAAAATAATAAAATTGTTATTCTTTGAACCTTTCTTTACAGACCAAGGGATCGAATTAGCTCCCATTTGGAAGAACATGTTTCGCAACACCGGTACATCACGGACTAGTAATCCGGAAACCACAGGTGAGCACACAACAACTGGTGCATAAAATCACTCACCGGAACACCAACCAGCGGGTCAAAAAACACCTATAAAGACTTTATAAAGACGTGAACTGATCCAATCTTTTTAGTTTCAGTTTTCTTACAGACCAAGGGTTCGAATTAGCTCCCATTTGGAAGAACATGTTTCGCAACACCGGTACATCACGGACTGGTAATCCGGAAACCACAGGTGTGCACATAACAACTGGTGCATGAAATCACTCACCGGAACACCAACCAGCGGGCCAAAAAACACCTATATAAAGACGTGAACCGATCCAATCTCTTTAGTTTCAGTTTTCTTAAGAAGACAGCAACATGGCTGTCGAAACGTAAAACCGAATTACAATGATACGCGGCTTAAAACCAGGAAACCTTTTAACTTCTAAATAAATAACCGTTAAAACAATTTTTTCATCATTTCTTCATATGCTTTAAAATGACGTAAACTTTTTAAAATGCTATAATAAATAACCCGTTATAGAGGTTTTTTTAAAACAAAAATAATAAAATTGTCATTTTATCAACCTTTCTTGATGGGCTTTAAAGAACCAAGTTATAGATGTTTTTTTGAACAAAAATAATAAAATTGTTATACTTTTAACCTTTCTTTAAGTTATAGAGGTTTAATTTAAAACAAAAATATCCAGGTGAGCACACAACAACTGGTGCATGAAACACCAACTAGCGGGCCAAAAAACACCTATAAAGACTTTATAAAGACGTGAACTGATCCAATCTCTTTAGTTTCAGTTTTTTTACAGACCAAGGGATCGAATTAGCTCCCATTTGGAAGAACATGTTTCGCAACACCGGTACATCACGGACTAGTAATCCGGAAACCACAGGTGAGCACACAACAACTGGTGCATAAAATCACTCACCGGAACACCAACCAGCGGGTCAAAAACACCTATAAAGACTTTATAAAGACGTGAACTGATCCAATCTTTTTAGTTTCAGTTTTCTTACAGACCAAGGGTTCGAATTAGCTCCCATTTGGAAGAACATGTTTCGCAACACCGGTACATTACGGACTAGTAATCCGGAAACCACAGGTGAGCACACAACAACTGGTGCATGAAACACCAACTAGCGGGCCTAAAAAACACCTATAAAGACTTTATAAAGACGTGAACTGATCCAATCTCTTTAGTTTCAGTTTTCTTAAAGACCAAGCGATCGAATTAGCTCCCAATTGGAAGAACATGTTTCGCAACACCGGTACATCACGGACTAGTAATCCGGAAACCACAGGTGTGCACACAACAACTGGTGCATGAAATCACACCGGAACACCAACCAGCGGGCCAAAAAACACCTATATAAAGACGTGAACCGATCCAATCTCTTTAGTTTCAGTTTTCTTAAGAAGACAGCAACATGGCTGTCGAAACGTAAAATTGAATTACAATGATACGCGGCTTAAAACCAGGAAACCTTTTAACTTCTAAATAAATAACCGTTAAAACAATTTTTTCATCATTTCCTCATATGCTTTAAAATGACGTAAACTTTTTAAAATGCTATAAAAAATAACCCGTTATAGAGGTTTTTTTAAAACAAAAATAATAAAATTGTCATTTTATCAACCTTTCTTGATGGGCTTTAAAGAACCAAGTTATAGATGTTTTTTTGAACAAAAATAATAAAATTGTTATTCTTTGAACCTTTCTTTACAGACCAAGAGATCGAATTGGCTCCCATTTGGAAGAACATGTTTCGCAACACCGGTACATCACGGACTAGTAATCCGGAAACCACAGGTGTGCACATAACAACTGGTGCATGAAATCACTCACCGGAACACCAACCAGCGGGCCAAAAAACACCTATAAAGACTTTATAAAGACGTGAACTGATCCAATCTTTTTAGTTTCAGTTTTCTTACAGACCAAGGGTTCGAATTAGCTCCCATTTGGAAGAACATGTTTCGCAACACCGGTACATCATGGACTAGTAATCCGGAAACCACAGGTGTGCACATAACAACTGGTGCATGAAATCACTCACCGGAACACCAACCAGCGGGTCAAAAAACACCTATAAAGACTTTATAAAGACGTGAACTGATCCAATCTTTTTAGTTTCAGTTTTCTTACAGACCAAGCGATAGAATTAGCTCCCATTTGGAAGAACATGTTTCGCAACACCGGTACATCACGGACTAGTAATCCGGAAACCACAGGTGTGCACATAACAACTGGTGCATGAAATCACTCACCGGAACACCAACCAGCGGGCCAAAAACACCTATAAAGACTTTATAAAGACGTGAACTGATCCAATCTCTTTAGTTTCAGTTTTCTTACAGACCAAGGGTTCGAATTAGCTCCCATTTGGAAGAACATGTTTCGCAACACCGGTACATCACGGACTGGTAATCCGGAAACCACAGGTGTGCACATAACAACTGGTGCATGAAATCACTCACCGGAACACCAACCAGCGGGCCAAAAAACACCTATATAAAGACGTGAACTGATCCAATCTCTTTAGTTTCAGTTTTTTTACAGACCAAGGGATCGAATTAGCTCCCATTTGGAAGAACATGTTTCGCAACACCGGTACATCACGGACTAGTAATCCGGAAACCACAGGTGAGCACACAACAACTGGTGCATGAAACACCAACTAGCAGGCCTAAAAAACACCTATAAAGACTTTATAAAGACGTGAACTGATCCAATCTCTTTAGTTTCAGTTTTCTTACAGACCAAGCGATCGAATTAGCTCCCATTTGGAAGAACATGTTTCGCAACACCGGTACATCACGGACTAGTAATCCGGAAACCACAGGTGTGCACACAACAACTGGTGCATGAAATCACTCACCGGAACACCAACCAGCAGGCCAAAAAACACTTATATAAAGACGAAAACACCAACTAGCGGGCCAAAAAACACCTATAAAGACTTTATAAAGACGTGAACTGATCCAATCTCTTTAGTTTCAGTTTTCTTACAGACCAAGCGATCGAATTAGCTCCCATTTGGAAGAACATGTTTCGCAACACCGGTACATCACGGACTGGTAATCCGGAAACCACAGGTGTGCACATAACAACTGGTGCATGAAATCACTCACCGGAACACCAACCAGCGGGCCAAAAAACACCTATATAAAGACGTGAACCAATCCAATCTCTTTAGTTTCAGTTTTCTTAAGAAGACAGCAACATGGCTGTCGAAACGTAAAACCGAATTACAATGATACGCGGCTTAAAACCAGGAAACCTTTTAACTTCTAAATAAATAACCGTTAAAACAATTTTTTCATCATTTCTTCATATGCTTTAAAATGACGTAAACTTTTTAAAATGCTATAATAAATAACCCGTTATAGAGGTTTTTTTAAAACAAAAATAATAAAATTGTCATTTTATCAACCTTTCTTGATGGGCTTTAAAGAACCAAGTTATAGATGTTTTTTTGAACAAAAATAATAAAATTGTTATACTTTTAACCTTTCTTTAAGTTATAGAGGTTTAATTTAAAACAAAAATATCCAGGTGAGCACACAACAACTGGTGCATGAAACACCAACTAGCGGGCCAAAAAACACCTATAAAGACTTTATAAAGACGTGAACTGATCCAATCTCTTTAGTTTCAGTTTTCTTACAGACCAAGCGATCGAATTAGCTCCCATTTGGAAGAACATGTTTCGCAACACCGGTACATCACGGACTAGTAATCCGGAAACCACAGGTGAGCACACAACAACTGGTGCATGAAATCACTCACCGGAACACCAACCAGCGGGCCAAAAAACACCTATAAAGACTTTATAAGGACGTGAACTGATCCAATCTTTTTAGTTTCAGTTTTCTTACAGACCAAGGGTTCGAATTAGCTCCCATTTGGAAGAACATGTTTCGCAACACCGGTACATCACGGACTAGTAATCCGGAAACCACAGGTGTGCACATAACAACTGGTGCATGAAATCACACCGGAACACCAACCAGCGGGCCAAAAAACACCTATATAAAGACGTGAACCGATCCAATCTCTTTAGTTTCAGTTTTCTTAAGAAGACAGCAACATGGCTGTCGAAACGTAAAACCGAATTACAATGATACGCGGCTTAAAACCAGGAAACCTTTTAACTTCTAAATAAATAACCGTTAAAACAATTTTTTCATCATTTCCTCATATGCTTTAAAATGACGTAAACTTTTTAAAATGCTATAAAAAATAACCCGTTATAGAGGTTTTTTTAAAACAAAAATAATAAAATTGTCATTTTATCAACCTTTCTTGATGGGCTTTAAAGAACCAAGTTATAGATGTTTTTTTGAACAAAAATAATAAAATTGTTATTCTTTGAACCTTTCTTTACAGACCAAGCGATCGAATTAGCTCCCATTTGGAAGAACATGTTTCGCAACACCGGTACATCACGGACTGGTAATCCGGAAACCACAGGTGTGCACATAACAACTGGTGCATGAAATCACTCACCGGAACACCAACCAGCGGGCCAAAAAACACCTATATAAAGACGTGAACCGATCCAATCTCTTTAGTTTCAGTTTTCTTAAGAAGACAGCAACATGGCTGTCGAAACGTAAAACCGAATTACAATGATACGCGGCTTAAAACCAGGAAACCTTTTAACTTCTAAATAAATAACCGTTAAAACAATTTTTTCATCATTTCTTCATATGCTTTAAAATGACGTAAACTTTTTAAAATGCTATAATAAATAACCCGTTATAGAGGTTTTTTTAAAACAAAAATAATAAAATTGTCATTTTATCAACCTTTCTTGATGGGCTTTAAAGAACCAAGTTATAGATGTTTTTTTGAACAAAAATAATAAAATTGTTATACTTTTAACCTTTCTTTAAGTTATAGAGGTTTAATTTAAAACAAAAATATTAAAATCTTTATATTTTCAACCTTTCTCTTAATGTGCTTTAAAACGGTAAACTTTTTTAAAATGCGATAATAAAAAACCTAGATAGAGGTTTTTTTGAACAAAAATAATAAAATTGTTATTCTTTGAACCTTTCTTTACAGACCAAGGGATCGAATTAGCTCCCATTTGGAAGAACATGTTTCGCAACACCGGTACATCACGGACTAGTAATCCGGAAACCACAGGTGAGCACACAACAACTGGTGCATGAAATCACTCACCGGAACACCAACTAGCGGGACAAAAAACACCTATAAAGACTTTATAAAGACGTGAATTGATCCAATCTCTTTAGTTTCAGTTTTTTTACAGACCAAGGGATCGAATTAGCTCCCATTTGGAAGAACATGTTTCGCAACACCGGTACATCACGGACTAGTAATCCGGAAACCACAGATGAGCACACAACAACTGGTGCATAAAATCACTCACCGGAACACCAACCAGCGGGTCAAAAAACACCTATAAAGACTTTATAAAGACGTGAACTGATCCAATCTTTTTAGTTTCAGTTTTCTTACAGACCAAGGGTTCGAATTAGCTCCCATTTGGAAGAACATGTTTCGCAACACCGGTACATCACGGACTAGTAATCCGGAAACCACAGGTGAGCACACAACAACTGGTGCATGAAACACCAACTAGCGGGCCTAAAAAACACCTATAAAGACTTTATAAAGACGTGAACTGATCCAATCTCTTTAGTTTCAGTTTTCTTAGAGACCAAGCGATCGAATTAGCTCCCAATTGAAAGAACATGTTTCGCAACACCGGTACATCACGGACTAGTAATCCGGAAACCACAGGTGTGCACACAACAACTGGTGCATGAAATCACACCGGAACACCAACCAGCGGGCCAAAAAACACCTATATAAATAAAGACGTGAACCGATCCAATCTCTTTAGTTTCAGTTTTCTTAAGAAGACAGCAACATGGCTGTCGAAACGTAAAACCGAATTACAATGATACGCGGCTTAAAACCATGAAACCTTTTAACTTCTAAATAAATAACCGTTAAAACAATTTTTTCATCATTTCCTCATATGCTTTAAAATGACGTAAACTTTTTAAAATGCTATAAAAAATAACCCGTTATAGAGGTTTTTTTAAAACAAAAATAATAAAATTGTCATTTTATCAACCTTTCTTGATGGGCTTTAAAGAACCAAGTTATAGATGTTTTTTTGAACAAAAATAATAAAATTGTTATTCTTTGAACCTTTCTTTACAGACCAAGAGATCGAATTGGCTCCCATTTGGAAGAACATGTTTCGCAACACCGGTACATCACGGACTAGTAATCCGGAAACCACAGGTGAGCACACAACAACTGGTGCATAAAATCACTCACCGGAACACCAACCAGCGGGTCAAAAAACACCTATAAAGACTTTATAAAGACGTGAACTGATCCAATCTTTTTAGTTTCAGTTTTCTTACAGACCAAGGGTTCGAATTAGCTCCCATTTGGAAGAACATGTTTCGCAACACCGGTACATCACGGACTAGTAATCCGGAAACCACAGGTGTGCACATAACAACTGGTGCATGAAATCACTCACCGGAACACCAACCAGCGGGCCAAAAAACACCTATAAAGACTTTATAAAGACGTGAACTGATCCAATCTTTTTAGTTTCAGTTTTCTTACAGACCAAGGGTTCGAATTAGCTCCCATTTGGAAGAACATGTTTCGCAACACCGGTACATCACGGACTAGTAATCCGGAAACCACAGGTGTGCACATAACAACTGGTGCATGAAATCACTCACCGGAACACCAACCAGCGGGTCAAAAAACACCTATAAAGACTTTATGAAGACGTGAACTGATCCAATCTTTTTAGTTTCAGTTTTCTTACAGACCAAGCGATAGAATTAGCTCCCATTTGGAAGAACATGTTTCGCAACACCGGTACATCACGGACTAGTAATCCGGAAACCACAGGTGTGCACATAACAACTGGTGCATGAAATCACTCACCGGAACACCAACCAGCGGGCCAAAAACACCTATAAAGACTTTATAAAGACGTGAACTGATCCAATCTCTTTAGTTTCAGTTTTCTTACAGACCAAGGGTTCGAATTAGCTCCCATTTGGAAGAACATGTTTCGCAACACCGGTACATCACGGACTGGTAATCCGGAAACCACAGGTGTGCACATAACAACTGGTGCATGAAATCACTCACCGGAACACCAACCAGCGGGCCAAAAAACACCTATATAAAGACGTGAACTGATCCAATCTCTTTAGTTTCAGTTTTTTTACAGACCAAGGGATCGAATTAGCTCCCATTTGGAAGAACATGTTTCGCAACACCGGTACATCACGGACTAGTAATCCGGAAACCACAGGTGAGCACACAACAACTGGTGCATGAAATCACTCACCGGAACACCAACTAGCGGGCCAAAAAACACCTATAAAGACTTTATAAAGACGTGAACTGATCCAATCTCTTTAGTTTCAGTTTTCTTACAGACCAAGCGATCGAATTAGCTCCCATTTGGAAGAACATGTTTCGCAACACCGGTACATCACGGACTAGTAATCCGGAAACCACAGGTGAGCACACAACAACAGGTGCATGAAACACCAACTAGCGGGCCAAAAAACACCTATAAAGACGTGAACTCATCCAATCTCTTTAGTTTCAGTTTTCTTACAGACCAAGCGATCGAATTAGCTCCCATTTGGAAGAACATGTTTCGCAACACCGGTACATCACGGACTGGTAATCCGGAAACCACAGGTGTGCACATAACAACTTGTGCATGAAATCACTCACCGGAACACCAACCAGCGGGCCAAAAAACACCTATATAAAGACGTGAACCGATCCAATCTCTTTAGTTTCAGTTTTCTTAAGAAGACAGCAACATGGCTGTCGAAACGTAAAACCGAATTACAATGATACGCGGCTTAAAACCAGGAAACCTTTTAACTTCTAAATAAATAACCGTTAAAACAATTTTTTCATCATTTCTTCATATGCTTTAAAA
Source organism: Brassicogethes aeneus (assembly GCA_921294245.1). NCBI lineage: Eukaryota > Metazoa > Arthropoda > Insecta > Coleoptera > Nitidulidae > Brassicogethes > Brassicogethes aeneus. The sequence continues at coordinate 47,135,881 of OV121133.1, forward strand.
TGACGTAAACTTTTTAAAATGCTATAATAAATAACCCGTTATAGAGGTTTTTTTAAAACAAAAATAATAAAATTGTCATTTTATCAACCTTTCTTGATGGGCTTTAAAGAACCAAGTTATAGATGTTTTTTTGAACAAAAATAATAAAATTGTTATACTTTTAACCTTTCTTTAAGTTATAGAGAGAGGTTTAATTTAAAACAAAAATATTAAAATCTTTATATTTTCAACCTTTCTCTTAATGTGCTTTAAAACGGTAAACTTTTTTAAAATGCGATAATAAAAAACCAAGATAGAGGTTTTTTTGAACAAAAATAATAAAATTGTTATTCTTTGAACCTTTCTTTACAGACCAAGAGATCGAATTGGCTCCCATTTGGAAGAACATGTTTCGCAACACCGGTACATCACGGACTAGTAATCCGGAAACCACAGGTGAGCACACAACAACTGGTGCATGAAATCACTCACCTGAACACCAACTAGCGGGCCAAAAAACACCTATAAAGACTTTATAAAGACGTGAACTGATCCAATCTCTTTAGTTTCAGTTTTCTTACAGACCAAGGGATCGAATTAGCTCCCATTTGGAAGAACATGTTTCGCAACACCGGTACATCACGGACTAGTAATCCGGAAACCACAGGTGTGCACATAACAACTGGTGCATGAAATCACTCACCGGAACACCAACCAGCGGGCCAAAAACACCTATAAAGACTTTATAAAGACGTGAACTGATCCAATCTCTTTAGTTTCAGTCTTCTTACAGACCAAGGGATCGAATTAGCTCCCATTTGGAAGAACATGTTTCGCAACACCGGTACATCACGGACTAGTAATCCGGAAACCACAGGTGAGCACACAACAACTGGTGCATGAAATCACTCACCGGAACACCAACTAGCGGGACAAAAAACACCTATAAAGACTTTATAAAGACGTGAACTGATCCAATCTCTTTAGTTTCAGTTTTTTTACAGTCCAAGGGATCGAATTAGCTCCCATTTGGAAGAACATGTTTCGCAACACCGGTACATCACGGACTAGTAATCCGGAAACCACAGGTGAGCACACAACAACTGGTGCATGAAATCACTCACCGGAACACCAACAAGCGGGCCAAAAAACACCTATAAAGACTTTATAAAGACGTGAACTGATCCAATCTCTTTAGTTTCAGTTTTCTTACAGACCAAGCGATCGAATTAGCTCCCATTTGGAAGAACATGTTTCGCAACACCGGTACATCACGGACTAGTAATCCGGAAACCACAGATAAGCACACAACAACTGGTGCATAAAATCACTCACCGGAACACCAACCAGCGGGTCAAAAAACACCTAAAAGACTTTATAAAGACGTGAACTGATCCAATCTTTTTAGTTTCAGTTTTCTTACAGACCAAGGGTTCGAATTAGCTCCCATTTGGAAGAACATGTTTCGCAACACCGGTACATCACGGACTAGTAATCCGGAAACCACAGGTGAGCACACAACAACTGGTGCATGAAACACTAACTAGCGGGCCAAAAAACACCTATAAAGACTTTATAAAGACGTGAACTGATCCAATCTCTTTAGTTTCAGTTTTCTTACAGACCAAGCGATCGAATTAGCTCCCATTTGGAAGAACATGTTTCGCAACACCGGTACATCACGGACTGGTAATCCGGAAACCACAGGTGTGCACATAACAACTGGTGCATGAAATAACTCACCGGAACACCAACCAGCGGGCCAAAAAACACCTATATAAAGACGTGAACCGATCCAATCTCTTTAGTTTCAGTTTTCTTAAGCAACATGGCTGTCGAAACGTAAAACCGAATTACAATGATACGCGGCTTAAAACCAGGAAACCTTTTAACTTCTAAATAAATAACCGTTAAAACAATTTTTTCATCATTTCTTCATATGCTTTAAAATGACGTAAACTTTTTAAAATGCTATAATAAATAACCCGTTATAGAGGTTTTTTTAAAACAAAAATAATAAAATTGTCATTTTATCAACCTTTCTTGATGGGCTTTAAAGAACCAAGTTATAGATGTTTTTTTGAACAAAAATAATAAAATTGTTATACTTTTAACCTTTCTTTAAGTTATAGAGGTTTAATTTAAAACAAAAATATTAAAATCTTTATATTTTCAACCTTTCTCTTAATGTGCTTTAAAACGGTAAACTTTTTTAAAATGCGATAATAAAAAACCAAGATAGAGGTTTTTTGAACAAAAATAATAAAATTGTTATTCTTTGAACCTTTCTTTACAGACCAAGAGATCGAATTGGCTCCCATTTGGAAGAACATGTTTCGCAACACCGGTACATCACGGACTAGTAATCCGGAAACCACAGGTGAGCACACAACAACTGGTGCATAAAATCACTCACCGGAACACCAACTAGCGGGCCAAAAAACACCTATAAAGACTTTATAAAGACGTGAACTGATCCAATCTTTTTAGTTTCAGTTTTCTTACAGACCAAGGGTTCGAATTAGCTCCCATTTGAAAGAACATGTTTCGCAACACCGGTACATCACGGACTAGTAATCCGAAAACCACAGGTGAGCACACAACAACTGGTGCATGAAACACCAACTAGCGGGCCAAAAAACACCTATAAAGACTTTATAAAGACGTGAACTGATCCAATCTCTTTAGTTTCAGTTTTTTTACAGACCAAGGGATCGAATTAGCTCCCATTTGGAAGAACATGTTTCGCAACACCGGTACATCACGGACTAGTAATCCGGAAACCACAGGTGAGCACACAACAACTGGTGCATGAAATCACTCACCGGAACACCAACTAGCGGGCCAAAAAACACCTATAAAGACTTTATAAAGACGTGAACTGATCCAATCTCTTTAGTTTCAGTTTTCTTACAGACCAAGGGATCGAATTAGCTCCCATTTGGAAGAACATGTTTCGCAACACCGGTACATCACGGACTAGTAATCCGGAAACCACAGGTGTGCACATAACAACTGGTGCATGAAATCACTCACCGGAACACCAACCAGCGGGCCAAAAACACCTATAAAGACTTTATAAAGACGTGAACTGATCCAATCTCTTTAGTTTCAGTCTTCTTACAGACCAAGGGATCGAATTAGCTCCCATTTGGAAGAACATGTTTCGCAACACCGGTACATCACGGACTAGTAATCCGGAAACCACAGGTGAGCACACAACAACTGGTGCATGAAATCACTCACCGGAACACCAACTAGCGGGACAAAAAACACCTATAAAGACTTTATAAAGACGTGAACTGATCCAATCTCTTTAGTTTCAGTTTTTTTACAGTCCAAGGGATCGAATTAGCTCCCATTTGGAAGAACATGTTTCGCAACACCGGTACATCACGGACTAGTAATCCGGAAACCACAGGTGAGCACACAACAACTGGTGCATGAAATCACTCACCGGAACACCAACAAGCGGGCCAAAAAACACCTATAAAGACTTTATAAAGACGTGAACTGATCCAATCTCTTTAGTTTCAGTTTTCTTACAGACCAAGCGATCGAATTAGCTCCCATTTGGAAGAACATGTTTCGCAACACCGGTACATCACGGACTAGTAATCCGGAAACCACAGATAAGCACACAACAACTGGTGCATAAAATCACTCACCGGAACACCAACCAGCGGGTCAAAAAACACCTAAAAGACTTTATAAAGACGTGAACTGATCCAATCTTTTTAGTTTCAGTTTTCTTACAGACCAAGGGTTCGAATTAGCTCCCATTTGGAAGAACATGTTTCGCAACACCGCACAGTGGCCGATTTTTCAAAAAAACTGGTCAAAAGTCGATTGCAAAATTTTGAGAAAGTACTACCTAATACTGATTAGGGAACTCTACTCTGTATCGTCACAAAGTAAAAATCAGTTCCCGTGAATATATTCAGAGTTAGAGCAAATCAAAATGACAGTTCTTGAAATCGCGCTCGACACGTTTTCAGGTCTGGAATTTTGCGCCCTAATTAAAGTGTCCATACAGTGTTTAAAAAAAACTTTATTACATTTTTTCGAATGGAAGGTGTCAATAAAGGTATTTATAGCATACATCTTAACTATTTTAGAATAAATAAAATATTCGTAATGCAAAAACTGATATTAAACATAACCATACACGGCTGATTTTTTTGTGATGTCATTTTATCAAAACGCATAAAAATAGTTATGAGAGTGGCCGAGATGAGTGGTCTAGTACATTTTTTCATAAAAGGTGGAGTGTAATAAATTGATTTTTTACAATATCTCCTGCTAATATTTGCTACTAAGTTTATAAAGTCTGTTTTTATCTCGATGTTTGCAGAATTTTTTATTAGCGTGCTAACATGCGATTAATGAGTTGAGTTGAGCGCCCTCTATCTCAAAAGCGGTTCGACGTATACAAAAATGTTGTAAACAAAATTTGTAGAGAATTTTATTCTCTACAACTTTTATAATAATTGCAAATACGATAGGAGGCAGAGAAAACGAGATATTCTCAGAAAACTGATTTTTGCGACCTTCGACCTTGAATATCTAAGGCCGCTCACACGTTGGCATACGTGACTTTTGAGACAACATTTGTAATGGTAAAATAAAGGTCGTCACAAAAATTCAGCTTATTCCGTTGGATTCCGAGGTTGATCCCCTTTTTTGACTAAGATAACTGTACTAAAGAGATATCGTGAATATTTTTCTCGAAAATGCTCTAGGAATAGCACCATGACAGACCTTTTTCATTGGTTGCTCGTGTCCTCAGACCCATTAATTTCAAGTTTGAGATTGGATCCGCCGAAAAAAAAAACATTCTTTCAAAGGATGCAATAAAATTATTGACTTTTACAAGCGTAAATTCAACATCAGGGAATTCTGATCTTGATTCAGATTCTGATGAATGAGATGAATTTACCTCTGACAGGTATTATATATAAGTTGTGTTGGGTGAAATAAATAATTCTTAATAACAGAAAAATACATGATTGTATCATATAATATGATATATAATATAGTCTAAATATTTGAAATGGCGGGTTTAAAATGACAGATTCTTACTGCCATAAATAATAATAAGCCACACCTCGTAAAAGGGTTGGGTTCCGAATAAAAACAGATAAAATATATTCATTTTTTAAACATAATTTTGTAATATTATATATACACAGGGTTCCCTCTCACCTGGAAATCCTTGAAAACCTGGAATAGTCAGGGAATCCGTTTAAGTCCAATAAAATCAGGGAAAAGTCAGGGAATTTTGAAAGTCAGCGCAAAAGTCAGGGAATTTGTTAATATTATGGTAAAAGTCAGGGAAATTTATAAAACGGCTTGTTTTCTGACCCTTTTTCGTTGAAAGTCGCCGTATTGGCAACACTGGTATCGTAAACAATTGTTTTCGTACGGCGCCGCCGTAACGGCGGTAATTATCAAGGATTTTACACAAAAAAATTTTACACACTAAAAAATCGCAAAGCAATGCACCTGATAAACAAACTAACAATTAATAATAATTAAAACAATTGTCATAATTAATTTTAAATTGTTAAAGTTTGTTGTGCATTGCTTTGATGAATATGGTATATTTGTATAAATGTATACCAAAGAATGTTTTTTATGTTTGTACGGTACAAATTGTACCAAAGAATCTATTTTATGTTAAACTGTTTTATTAAAATTTTATTTTAATTTTTATTATAATATTTAATTTTTAAATAAATATTAACAAAAATAAACGCTATTTTTGACTTAACATAATTCTGATGGGACACTATTTTGGGAGATAATTGTCTTTATGTCTTTCTTTTATTTATCTGGAATTATAGGGACTTTGGTCAGGGAAAACCTGGAAAAGTCAGGGAATTTTAAATGGTTTTAAAAGAGGGAACCCTGATACAGTGTGTCGCATTTAAGATGAAGACACCCCCATATTTTCGCTATTTGAATGAATAGAGATTTGAATTTTTGCACATTCACACATGTTGATGGGTCGCATTTTTTGAGATACTCAACTAAAATCTGAACTTTAAACTTGGCCTACTACGAAGTCACAAACAGGGCCAGTTGTCAATATTTTGCTTCGCGTTAGAGATATCAAAAAAAATTATTAAAAAAAGTTGTTCAGAATATTATTCTAACCCCATAAACCGATTTTCATAACAAAATTCGCATTTAATTTTTTATTTTATTTGGGTCCACACAAAATTATTACAAGTTCATTTTTTAGTTTTATAATAAGAGAGCCATGGAAAGTAATAATAAACACTAGTTAGTCTCAAATTATTACTTTTCATATGGCTCCCTTATTATCAAACTAAAAAATGAACTTGTAATAATTTTGTGTAGACCAAAATAAGCAAAAAATTAAATGCGAATTTTGTTATGAAAATCGGTTTATGGGGTTAGAATAATATTCTGAACAACTTTTTCCAATAATTTTTTTTGATATCTCTAACGCGAAGTAAAATATCGACAACTGGCCCTGTTTGTGAATTCCTAGTAGGCCAAGTTTAAAGTTCAGATTTCAGTTAAGTATCTTAAAAATAGTGACCCATCAACATGTATGAATGTGCAAAAATTCAAATCTCTATTCATTCAAATAGCGAAATTATGGGGGTGTCTTCATCTTAAATGCGACACACTGTATATATATATATATATATATATATATATATATATGTATATTATACATATATATTTTTCGTCTATTTTTTTCGGGACCCAACACTTTTGATAGGTGTGACTCGACTTAGATTAATGTAATAATTATTTTTGACAGTAAGTCTGTCATTCTAAATTCGCAATTTTAAATTTAAAAAAAAGTTCAAATGCATAACTAGCGACCTCAAAAACCCCGGTGCAGGTCATTTCGCTTAAATCGAACTATTTTTAAAGGTACAAGTACGCCATTTTACATTCGCCATTTTGAATTTTTAAAAATAAATTACAAATTTAAAAAGAGCGACCCCAAAAACCCTGCCATACCAATTTTGGCTTCAATCGGACCTTGTTTCGACTTTTGACCACTTTTTTTGAAAAATCGGCCACTGTGCACCGGTACATCACGGACTAGTAATCCGGAAACCACAGGTGAGCACACAACAACTGGTGCATGAAACACTAACTAGCGGGCCAAAAAACACCTATAAAGACTTTATAAAGACGTGAACTGATCCAATCTCTTTAGTTTCAGTTTTCTTACAGACCAAGCGATCGAATTAGCTCCCATTTGGAAGAACATGTTTCGCAACACCGGTACATCACGGACTGGTAATCCGGAAACCACAGGTGTGCACATAACAACTGGTGCATGAAATAACTCACCGGAACACCAACCAGCGGGCCAAAAAACACCTATATAAAGACGTGAACCGATCCAATCTCTTTAGTTTCAGTTTTCTTAAGAAGACAGCAACATGGCTGTCGAAACGTAAAACCGAATTACAATGATACGCGGCTTAAAACCAGGAAACCTTTTAACTTCTAAATAAATAACCGTTAAAACAATTTTTTCATCATTTCTTCATATGCTTTAAAATGACGTAAACTTTTTAAAATGATATAATAAATAACCCGTTATAGAGGTTTTTTTAAAACAAAAATAATAAAATTGTCATTTTATCAACCTTTCTTGATGGGCTTTAAAGAACCAAGTTATAGATGTTTTTTTGAACAAAAATAATAAAATTGTTATACTTTTAACCTTTCTTTAAGTTATAGAGGTTTAATTTAAAACAAAAATATTAAAATCTTTATATTTTCAACCTTTCTCTTAATGTGCTTTAAAACGGTAAACTTTTTTAAAATGCGATAATAAAAAACCAAGATAGAGGTTTTTTGAACAAAAATAATAAAATTGTTATTCTTTGAACCTTTCTTTACAGACCAAGAGATCGAATTGGCTCCCATTTGGAAGAACATGTTTCGCAACACCGGTACATCACGGACTAGTAATCCGGAAACCACAGGTGAGCACACAACAACTGGTGCATAAAATCACTCACCGGAACACCAACTAGCGGGCCAAAAAACACCTATAAAGACTTTATAAAGACGTGAACTGATCCAATCTTTTTAGTTTCAGTTTTCTTACAGACCAAGGGTTCGAATTAGCTCCCATTTGAAAGAACATGTTTCGCAACACCGGTACATCACGGACTAGTAATCCGAAAACCACAGGTGAGCACACAACAACTGGTGCATGAAACACCAACTAGCGGGCCAAAAAACACCTATAAAGACTTTATAAAGACGTGAACTGATCCAATCTCTTTAGTTTCAGTTTTTTTACAGACCAAGGGATCGAATTAGCTCCCATTTGGAAGAACATGTTTCGCAACACCGGTACATCACGGACTAGTAATCCGGAAACCACAGGTGAGCACACAACAACTGGTGCATGAAATCACTCACCGGAACACCAACTAGCGGGCCAAAAAACACCTATAAAGACTTTATAAAGACGTGAACTGATCCAATCTCTTTAGTTTCAGTTTTCTTACAGACCAAGCGATCGAATTAGCTCCCATTTCGAAGAACATGTTTCGCAACACCGGTACATCACGGACTAGTAATCCGGAAACCACAGGTGAGCACACAACAACTGGTGCATGAAACACCAACTAGCGGGCCAAAAAACACCTATAAAGACTTTATAAAGACGTGAACTGATCCAATCTCTTTAGTTTCAGTTTTCTTACAGACCAAGCGATCGAATTAGCTCCCATTTGGAAGAACATGTTTCGCAACACCGGTACATCACGGAGTGGTAATCCGGAAACCACAGGTGTGCACATAACAACTGGTGCATGAAATCACTCACCGGAACACCAACCAGCGGGCCAAAAAACACCTATATAAAGACGTGAACCGATCCAATCTCTTTAGTTTCAGTTTTCTTAAGAAGACAGCAACATGGCTGTCGAAACGTAAAACCGAATTACAATGATACGCGGCTTAAAACCAGGAAACCTTTTAACTTCTAAATAAATAACCGTTAAAACAATTTTTTCATCATTTCTTCATATGCTTTAAAATGACGTAAACTTTTTAAAATGCTATAATAAATAACCCGTTATAGAGGTTTTTTTAAAACAAAAATAATAAAATTGTCATTTTATCAACCTTTCTTGATGGGCTTTAAAGAACCAAGTTATAGATGTTTTTTTGAACAAAAATAATAAAATTGTTATACTTTTAACCTTTCTTTAAGTTATAGAGAGAGGTTTAATTTAAAACAAAAATATTAAAATCTTTATATTTTCAACCTTTCTCTTAATGTGCTTTAAAACGGTAAACTTTTTTAAAATGCGATAATAAAAAACCAAAAATAATAAAATTGTTATTCTTTGAACCTTTCTTTACAGACCAAGAGATCGAATTGGCTCCCATTTGGAAGAACATGTTTCGCAACACCGGTACATCACGGACTAGTAATCCGGAAACCACAGGTGAGCACACAACAACTGGTGCATGAAATCACTCACCGGAACACCAACCAGCGGGCCAAAAAACACCTATATAAAGACGTGAACCAATCCAATCTCTTTAGTTTCAGTTTTCTTAAGAAGACAGCAACATGGCTGTCGAAACGTAAAACCGAATTACAATGATACGCGGCTTAAAACCAGGAAACCTTTTTAACTTCTAAATAAATAACCGTTAAAACAATTTTTTCATCATTTCTTCATATGCTTTAAAATGACGTAAACTTTTTAAAATGCTATAAAAAATAACCCGTTATAGAGGTTTTTTTAAAACAAAAATAATAAAATTGTCATTTTATCAACCTTTCTTGATGGGCTTTAAAGAACCAAGTTATAGATGTTTTTTTGAACAAAAATAATAAAATTGTTATACTTTTAACCTTTCTTTAAGTTATAGAGGTTTAATTTAAAACAAAAATATTAAAATCTTTATATTTTCAACCTTTCTCTTAATGTGCTTTAAAACGGTAAACTTTTTTAAAATGCGATAATAAAAAACCAAGATAGAGGTTTTTTGAACAAAAATAATAAAATTGTTATTCTTTGAACCTTTCTTTACAGACCAAGAGATCGAATTGGCTCCCATTTGGAAGAACATGTTTCGCAACACCGGTACATCACGGACTAGTAATCCGGTAACCACAGGTGAGCACACAACAACTGGTGCATGAAATCACTCACCGGAACACCAACTAGCGGGCCAAAAAACACCTATAAAGACTTTATAAAGACGTGAACTGATCCAATCTCTTTAGTTTCAGTTTTTTTACAGACCAAGGGATCGAATTAGCTCCCATTTGGAAGAACATGTTTCGCAACACCGGTACATCACGGACTAGTAATCCGGAAACCACAGGTGAGCACACAACAACTGGTGCATGAAATCACTCACCGGAACACCAACTAGCGGGCCAAAAAACACCTATAAAGACTTTATAAAGACGTGAACTGATCCAATCTCTTTAGTTTCAGTTTTCTTACAGACCAAGGGATCGAATTAGCTCCCATTTGGAAGAACATGTTTCGCAACACCGGTACATCACGGACTAGTAATCCGGAAACCACAGGTGGGCACATAACAACTGGTGCATGAAATCACTCACCGGAACACCAACCAGCGGGACAAAAACACCTATAAAGACTTTATAAAGACGTGAACTGATCCAATCTCTTTAGTTTCAGTTTTCTTACAGACCAAGGGATCGAATTAGCTCCCATTTGGAAGAACATGTTTCGCAACACCGGTACATCACGGACTAGTAATCCGGAAACCACAGGTGAGCACACAAACAACTGGTGCATAAAATCACTCACCGGAACACTAACCAGCGGGTCAAAAAACACCTATAAAGACTTTATAAAGACGTGAACTGATCCAATCTTTTTAGTTTCAGTTTTCTTACAGACCAAGGGTTCGAATTAGCTCCCATTTGGAAGAACATGTTTCGCAACACCGGTACATCACGGACTAGTAATCCGGAAACCACAGGTGAGCACACAACAACTGGTGCATGAAACACCAACTAGCGGCCAAAAAACACCTATAAAGACTTTATAAAGACGTGAACTGATCCAATCTCTTTAGTTTCAGTTTTCTTACAGACCAAGCGATCGAATTAGCTCCCATTTGGAAGAACATGTTTCGCAACACCGGTACATCACGGACTGGTAATCCGGAAACCACAGGTGTGCACATAACAACTGGTGCATGAAATCACTCACCGGAACACCAACCAGCGGGCCAAAAAACACCTATATAAAGACGTGAACCGATCCAATCTCTTTAGTTTCAGTTTTCTTAAGAAGACAGCAACATGGCTGTCGAAACGTAAAACCGAATTACAATGATACGCGGCTTAAAACCAGGAAACCTTTTAACTTCTAAATAAATAACCGTTAAAACAATTTTTTCATCATTTCTTCATATGCTTTAAAATGACGTAAACTTTTTAAAATGCTATAATAAATAACCCGTTATAGAGGTTTTTTTAAAACAAAAATAATAAAATTGTCATTTTATCAACCTTTCTTGATGGGCTTTAAAGAACCAAGTTATAGATGTTTTTTTGAACAAAAATAATAAAATTGTTATACTTTTAACCTTTCTTTAAGTTATAGAGGTTTAATTTAAAACAAAAATATCCAGGTGAGCACACAACAACTGGTGCATGAAACACCAACTAGCGGGCCAAAAAACACCTATAAAGACTTTATAAAGACGTGAACTGATCCAATCTCTTTAGTTTCAGTTTTCTTACAGACCAAGGGATCGAATTAGCTCCCATTTGGAAGAACATGTTTCGCAACACCGGTACATCACGGACTAGTAATCCGGAAACCACAGGTGAGCACACAACAACTGGTGCATGAAATCACTCACCGGAACACCAACTAGCGGGACAAAAAACACCTATAAAGACTTTATAAAGACGTGAACTGATCCAATCTCTTTAGTTTCAGTTTTTTTACAGACCAAGGGATCGAATTAGCTCCCATTTGGAAGAACATGTTTCGCAACACCGGTACATCACGGACTAGTAATCCGGAAACCACAGGTGAGCACACAACAACTGGTGCATAAAATCACTCACCGGAACACCAACCAGCGGGTCAAAAAACACCTATAAAGACTTTATAAAGACGTGAACTGATCCAATCTTTTTAGTTTCAGTTTTCTTACAGACCAAGGGTTCGAATTAGCTCCCATTTGGAAGAACATGTTTCGCAACACCGGTACATCACGGACTAGTAATCCGGAAACCACAGGTGAGCACACAACAACTGGTGCATGAAATCACTCACCGGAACACCAACCAGCGGGCCAAAAAACACCTATATAAAGACGTGAACCGATCCAATCTCTTTAGTTTCAGTTTTCTTAAGAAGACAGCAACATGGCTGTCGAAACGTAAAACCGAATTACAATGATATGCTTTAAAATGATGTAAACTTTTTAAAATGCTATAAAAAATAAACCGTTATAGAGGTTTTTTTAAAACAAAAATAATAAAATTGTCATTTTATCAACCTTTCTTGATGGGCTTTAAAGAACCAAGTTATAGATGTTTTTTTGAACAAAAATAATAAAATTGTTATTCTTTGAACCTTTCTTTACAGACCAAGCGATCGAATTAGCTCCCATTTGGAAGAACATGTTTCGCAACACCGGTACATCACGGACTAGTAATCCGGAAACCACAGGTGAGCACACAACAACTGGTGTATGAAATCACTCACCGGAACACCAACCAGCGGGCCAAAAAACACCTATAAAGACTTTATAAAGACGTGAACTGATCCAATCTTTTTAGTTTCAGTTTTCTTACAGACCAAGGGTTCGAATTAGCTCCCATTTGGAAGAACATGTTTCGCAACACCGGTACATCACGGACTAGTAATCCGGAAACCACAGGTGTGCACATAACAACTGGTGCATGAAATCACACCGGAACACCAACCGGCGGGCCAAAAAACACCTATATAAAGACGTGAACCGATCCAATCTCTTTAGTTTCAGTTTTCTTAAGAAGACAGCAACATGGCTGTCGAAACGTAAAACCGAATTACAATGATACGCGGCTTAAAACCAGGAAACCTTTTAACTTCTAAATAAATAACCGTTAAAACAATTTTTTCATCATTTCCTCATATGCTTTAAAATGACGTAAACTTTTTAAAATGCTATAAAAAATAACCCGTTATAGAGGTTTTTTTAAAACAAAAATAATAAAATTGTCATTTTATCAACCTTTCTTGATGGGCTTTAAAGAACCAAGTTATAGATGTTTTTTTGAACAAAAATAATAAAATTGTTATTCTTTGAACCTTTCTTTACAGACCAAGAGATCGAATTGGCTCCCATTTGGAAGAACATGTTTCGCAACACCGGTACATCACGGACTAGTAATCCGGAAACCACAGGTGAGCACACAACAACAGGTGCATGAAACACCAACTAGCGGGCCAAAAAACACCTATAAAGACGTGAACTCATCCAATCTCTTTAGTTTCAGTTTTCTTACAGACCAAGCGATCGAATTAGCTCCCATTTGGAAGAACATGTTTCGCAACACCGGTACATCACGGACTGGTAATCCGGAAACCACAGGTGTGAACATAACAACTGGTGCATGAAATCACTCACCGGAACACCAACCAGCGGGCCAAAAAACACCTATATAAAGACGTGAACCGATCCAATCTCTTTAGTTTCAGTTTTCTTAAGAAGACAGCAACATGGCTGTCGAAACGTAAAACCGAATTACAATGATACGCGGCTTAAAACCAGGAAACCTTTTAACTTCTAAATAAATAACCGTTAAAACAATTTTTTCATCATTTCTTCATATGCTTTAAAATGACGTAAACTTTTTAAAATGCTATAATAAATAACCCGTTATAGAGGTTTTTTTAAAACAAAAATAATAAAATTGTCATTTTATCAACCTTTCTTGATGGGCTTTAAAGAACCAAGTTATAGATGTTTTTTTGAACAAAAATAATAAAATTGTTATTCTTTGAACCTTTCTTTACAGACCAAGAGATCGAATTGGCTCCCATTTGGAAGAACATGTTTCGCAACACCGGTACATCACGGACTAGTAATCCGGAAACCACAGGTGAGCACACAACAACTGGTGCATGAAATCACTCACCTGAACACCAACTAGCGGGCCAAAAAACACCTATAAAGACTATAAAGACGTGAACTGATCCAATCTCTTTAGTTTCAGTTTTCTTACAGACCAAGGGATCGAATTAGCTCCCATTTGGAAGAACATGTTTCGCAACACCGGTACATCACGGACTAGTAATCCGGAAACCACAGGTGTGCACATAACAACTGGTGCATGAAATCACTCACCGGAACACCAACCAGCGGGCCAAAAACACCTATAAAGACTTTATAAAGACGTGAACTGATCCAATCTCTTTAGTTTCAGTCTTCTTACAGACCAAGGGATCGAATTAGCTCCCATTTGGAAGAACATGTTTCGCAACACCGGTACATCACGGACTAGTAATCCGGAAACCACAGGTGAGCACACAACAACTGGTGCATGAAACACCAACTAGCGGGCCAAAAAACACCTATAAAGACTTTATAAAGACTTTTATTAACCTTTCTTTAAGTTATAGAGGTTTCATTTAAAACAAAAATATTAAAATCGTTATATTTTCAACCTTTCTCTTAATGTGCTTTAAAACGGTAAACTTTTTTAAAATGCGATAATAAAAAACCAAGATAGAGGTTTTTTTGAACAAAAATAATAAAATTGTTATTCTTTGAACCTTTCTTTACAGACCAAGAGATCGAATTGGCTCCCATTTGGAAGAACATGTTTCGCAACACCGGTACATCACGGACTAGTAATCCGGAAACCACAGGTGAGCACACAACAACTGGTGCATGAAATCACACCGGTACATCACGGACTAGTAATCCGGAAACCACAGGTGAGCACACAACAACTGGTGCATGAAATCACTCACCGGAACACCAACTAGCGGGCCAAAAAACACCTATAAAGACTTTATAAAGACGTGAACTGATCCAATCTCTTTAGTTTCAGTTTTCTTACAGACCAAGGGTTCGAATTAGCTCCCATTTGGAAGAACATGTTTCGCAAAAACGGACTAGTAATCCGGAAACCACAGGTGTGCACATAACAACTGGTGCATGAAATCACTCACCGGTACATCACGGACTAGTAATCCGGAAACCACAGGTGAGCACACAACAACTGGTGCATGAAATAACTCACCGGAACCAACTAGCGAGCCAAAAAACACCTATAAAGACTTTATAAAGAAGTGAACTGATCCAATCTCTTTAGTTTCAGTTTTCTTACAGACCAAGGGTTCGAATTAGCTCCCATTTGGAAGAACATGTTTCGCAACACCGGTACATCACGGACTAGTAATCCGGAAACCACAGTGAGCACACAACAACTGGTGCATGAAATCACTCACCGGAACACCAACCAGCGGGCCAAAAAACACCTATAAAGACGTGAACTGATCCAATCTCTTTAGTTTCAGTTTTCTTACAGACCAAGGGTTCGAATTAGCTCCCATTTGGAAGAACATGTTTCGCAACACCGGTACATCACGGAACACCTCTATAACTTAAAGAAAGGTTAAAAAAAAGTATAACAATTTTATTATTTTTGTTTAAAAAAACATCTATAACTTGGTTCTTTAAAGCCCATCAAGAATGGTTGATAAAATGACAATTTTATTATTTTTGTTTTAAAAAAACCTCTATAACAGGTTATTTATTATAGCATTTTAAAAAGTTTACGTCATTTTAAAGCATATGAAGAAATGATGAAAAAATTGTTTTAACGGTTATTTATTTAGAAGTTAAAAGGTTTCCTGGTTTTAAGCCGCGTATCATTGTAATTCGGTTTTACGTTTCGACAGCCATGTTGCTGTCTTCTTAAGAAAACTGAAACTAAAGAGATTGGATCGGTTCACGTCTTTATATAGGTGTTTTTTGGCCCGCTGGTTGGTGTTCCGGTGAGTGATTTCATGCACCAGTTGTTGTGTGCTCACCTGTGGTTTCCGGATTACTAGTCCGTGATGTACCGGTGAGTGATTTCATGCACCAGTTGTTGTGTGCTCACCTGTGGTTTCCGGATTACTAGTCCGTGATGTACCGGTGTTGCGAAACATGTTCTTCCAAATGGGAGCTAATTCGATCCCTTGGTCTGTAAGAAAACTGAAACTAAAGAGATTGGATCAGTTCACGTCTTTATATAGGTGTTTTTTGGCCCGCTGGTTGGTATTCCGGTGAGTGATTTCATGCACCAGTTGTTGTGTGCTCACCTGTGGTTTCCGGATTACTAGTCCGTGATGTACCGGTGTTGCGAAACATATTCTTCCAAATGGGAGCTAATTCGATCCCTTGGTCTGTAAGAAAACTGAAACTAAAGAGATTGGATCAGTTCACGTCTTTATAAAGTCTTTATAGGTGTTTTTTGGCCCGCTGGTTGGTGTTCCGGTGAGTGATTTCATGCACCAGTTGTTGTGTGCTCCCCTGTGGTTTCCGGATTACTAGTCCGTGATGTACCGGTGTTGCGAAACATGTTCTTCCAAATGGGAGCTAATTCGATCCCTTGGTCTGTAAGAAAACTGAAACTAAAGAGATTGGATCAGTTCACGTCTTTATAAAGTCTTTATAGGTGTTTTTTGGCCCGCTAGTTGGTTCCGGTGAGTGATTTCATGCACCAGTTGTTGTGTGACCTGTGGTTTCCGGATTACTAGTCCGTGATGTACCGGTGTTGCGAAACATGTTCTTCCAAATGGGAGCCAATTCGATCTCTTGGTCTGTAAAGAAAGGTTCAAAGAATAACAATTTTATTATTTTTGTTCAAAAAAACCTCTATCTTGGTTTTTTATTATCGCATTTTAAAAAGTTTACCGTTTTAAAGCACATTAAGAGAAAGGTTGAAATAACGATTTTAATATTTTTGTTTTAAATAAAACCTCTATTACTTAAAGAAAGGTTAAAAGTATAACAATTTTATTATTTTTGTTCAAAAAAACATCTATAACTTGGTTCTTTAAAGCCCATCAAGAAAGGTTGATAAAATGACAATTTTATTATTTTTGTTTTAAAAAAACCTCTATAACGGGTTATTTATTATAGCATTTTAAAAAGTTTACGTCATTTTAAAGCATATGAAGAAATGATGAAAAATTGTTTTAACGGTTATTTATTTAGAAGTTAAAAGGTTTCCTGGTTTTAAGCCGCGTATCATTGTAATTCGGTTTTACGTTTCGACAGCCATGTTGCTGTCTTCTTAAGAAAACTGAAACTAAAGAGATTGGATCGGTTCACGTCTTTATATAGGTGTTTTTTGGCCCGCTGGTTGGTGTTCCGGTGAGTGATTTCATGCACCAGTTGTTATGTGCACACCTGTGGTTTCCGGATTACTAGTCCGTGATGTACCGGTGTTGCGAAACATGTTCTTCCAAATGGGAGCTAATTCGAACCCTTGGTCTGTAAGAAAACTGAAACTAAAGAGATTGGATCAGTTCACGTCTTTATAAAGTCTTTATAGGTGTTTTTTGGCCCGCTGGTTGGTGTTCCGGTGAGTGATTTCATGCACGTTGTTGTGTGCTCACCTGTGGTTTCCGGATTACTAGTCCGTGATGTACCGGTGTTGCGAAACATGTTCTTCCAAATGGGAGCTAATTCGATCCCTTGGTCTGTAAGAAAACTGAAACTAAAGAGATTGGATCAGTTCACGTCTTTATAAAGTCTTTATAGGTGTTTTTTGGCCCGCTGGTTGGTGTTCCGGTGAGTGATTTCATGCACCAGTTGTTGTGTGCTCACCTGTGGTTTCCGGATTACTAGTCCGTGATGTACCGGTGTTGCGAAACATGTTCTTCCAAATGGGAACTAATTCGATCCCTTGGTCTGTAAGAAAACTGAAACTAAAGAGATTGGATCAGTTCACGTCTTTATAAAGTCTTTATAGGTTTTTTGGCCCGCTGGTTGGTGTTTCGGTTAGTGATTTCATGCACCAGTTGTTGTGTGCTCACCTGTGGTTTCCGGATTACTAGTCCGTGATGTACCGGTGTTGCGAAACATGTTCTTCCAAATGGGAGCCAATTTGATCTCTTGGTCTGTAAAGAAAGGTTCAAAGAATAACAATTTTATTATTTTTGTTCAAAAAAACCTCTATCTTGGTTTTTTATTATCGCATTTTAAAAAAGTTTACCGTTTTAAAGCACATTAAGAGAAAGGTTGAAAATATAAAGATTTTAATATTTTTGTTTTAAATTAAACCTCTATAACTTAAAGAAAGGTTAAAAGTATAACAATTTTATTATTTTTGTTCAAAAAACATCTATAACTTGGTTCTTTAAAGCCCATCAAGAAAGGTTGATAAAATGACAATTTTATTATTTTTGTTTTAAAAAAACCTCTATAACGGGTTATTTATTATAGCATTTTAAAAAGTTTACGTCATTTTAAAGCATATGAAGAAATGATGAAAAAATTGTTTTAACGGTTATTTATTTAGAAGTTAAAAGGTTTCCTGGTTTTAAGCCGCGTATCATTGTAATTCGGTTTTACGTTTCGACAGCCATGTTGCTGTCTTCTTAAAAAAACTGAAACTAAAGAGATTGGATCGGTTCACGTCTTTATATAGGTGTTTTTTGGCCCGCTGGTTGGTGTTCCGGTGAGTGATTTCATGCACCAGTTGTTATGTGCACACCTGTGGTTTCCGGATTACCAGTCCGTGATGTACCGGTGTTGCGAAACATGTTCTTCCAAATGGGAGCTTATTCGAACCCTTGGTCTGTAAGAAAACTGAAACTAAAGAGATTGGATCAGTTCACATCTTTATAAAGTCTTTATAGGTGTTTTTTTACCCGCTGGTTGGTGTTCCGGTGAGTGATTTCATGCACCAGTTGTTGTGTGCTCACTGTGGTTTCCGGATTACTAGTCCGTGATGTACCGGTGTTGCGAAACATGTTCTTCCAAATGGGAGCTAATTCGATCCCTTGGTCTGTAAGAAAACTGAAACTAAAGAGATTGGATCAGTTCACGTCTTTATATAGGTGTTTTTTGGCCCGCTGGTTGGTGTTCCGGTGAGTGATTTCATGCACCAGTTGTTGTGTGCTCACCTGTGGTTTCCAGATTACTAGTCCGTGATGTACCGGTGTTGCGAAACATATTCTTCCAAATGGGAGCTAATTCGATCCCTTGGTCTGTAAGAAAACTGAAACTAAAGAGATTGGATCAGTTCACGTCTTTATAGGTGTTTTTTGGCCCGCTGGTTGGTGTTCCGGTGAGTGATTTCATGCACCAGTTGTTGTGTGCTCACCTGTGGTTTCCGGATTACTAGTCCGTGATGTACCGGTGTTGCGAAACATGTTCTTCCAAATGGGAGCTAATTCGATCCCTTGGTCTGTAAGAAAACTGAAACTAAAGAGATTGGATCAGTTCACGTCTTTATAAAGTCTTTATAGGTGTTTTTTGGCCCGCTGGTTGGTGTTCCGGTGAGTGATTTCATGCACCAGTTGTTGTGTGCTCCCCTGTGGTTTCCGGATTACTAGTCCGTGATGTACCGGTGTTGCGAAACATGTTCTTCCAAATGGGAGCTAATTCGATCCCTTGGTCTGTAAGAAAACTGAAACTAAAGAGATTGGATCAGTTCACGTCTTTATAAAGTCTTTATAGGTGTTTTTTGGCCCGCTAGTTGGTTCCGGTGAGTGATTTCATGCACCAGTTGTTGTGTGACCTGTGGTTTCCGGATTACTAGTCCGTGATGTACCGGTGTTGCGAAACATGTTCTTCCAAATGGGAGCCAATTCGATCTCTTGGTCTGTAAAGAAAGGTTCAAAGAATAACAATTTTATTATTTTTGTTCAAAAAAACCTCTATCTTGGTTTTTTATTATCGCATTTTAAAAAGTTTACCGTTTTAAAGCACATTAAGAGAAAGGTTGAAATAACGATTTTAATATTTTTGTTTTAAATAAAACCTCTATTACTTAAAGAAAGGTTAAAAGTATAACAATTTTATTATTTTTGTTCAAAAAAACATCTATAACTTGGTTCTTTAAAGCCCATCAAGAAAGGTTGATAAAATGACAATTTTATTATTTTTGTTTTAAAAAAACCTCTATAACGGGTTATTTATTATAGCATTTTAAAAAGTTTACGTCATTTTAAAGCATATGAAGAAATGATGAAAAATTGTTTTAACGGTTATTTATTTAGAAGTTAAAAGGTTTCCTGGTTTTAAGCCGCGTATCATTGTAATTCGGTTTTACGTTTCGACAGCCATGTTGCTGTCTTCTTAAGAAAACTGAAACTAAAGAGATTGGATCGGTTCACGTCTTTATATAGGTGTTTTTTGGCCCGCTGGTTGGTGTTCCGGTGAGTGATTTCATGCACCAGTTGTTATGTGCACACCTGTGGTTTCCGGATTACTAGTCCGTGATGTACCGGTGTTGCGAAACATGTTCTTCCAAATGGGAGCTAATTCGAACCCTTGGTCTGTAAGAAAACTGAAACTAAAGAGATTGGATCAGTTCACGTCTTTATAAAGTCTTTATAGGTGTTTTTTGGCCCGCTGGTTGGTGTTCCGGTGAGTGATTTCATGCACCAGTTGTTGTGTGCTCACCTGTGGTTTCCGGATTACTAGTCCGTGATGTACCGGTGTTGCGAAACATGTTCTTCCAAATGGGAGCTAATTCGATCCCTTGGTCTGTAAGAAAACTGAAACTAAAGAGATTGGATCAGTTCACGTCTTTATAAAGTCTTTATAGGTGTTTTTTGGCCCGCTGGTTGGTGTTCCGGTGAGTGATTTCATGCACCAGTTGTTGTGTGCTCACCTGTGGTTTCCGGATTACTAGTCCGTGATGTACCGGTGTTGCGAAACATGTTCTTCCAAATGGGAACTAATTCGATCCCTTGGTCTGTAAGAAAACTGAAACTAAAGAGATTGGATCAGTTCACGTCTTTATAAAGTCTTTATAGGTTTTTTGGCCCGCTGGTTGGTGTTTCGGTTAGTGATTTCATGCACCAGTTGTTGTGTGCTCACCTGTGGTTTCCGGATTACTAGTCCGTGATGTACCGGTGTTGCGAAACATGTTCTTCCAAATGGGAGCCAATTTGATCTCTTGGTCTGTAAAGAAAGGTTCAAAGAATAACAATTTTATTATTTTTGTTCAAAAAAACCTCTATCTTGGTTTTTTATTATCGCATTTTAAAAAAGTTTACCGTTTTAAAGCACATTAAGAGAAAGGTTGAAAATATAAAGATTTTAATATTTTTGTTTTAAATTAAACCTCTATAACTTAAAGAAAGGTTAAAAGTATAACAATTTTATTATTTTTGTTCAAAAAAACATCTATAACTTGGTTCTTTAAAGCCCATCAAGAAAGGTTGATAAAATGACAATTTTATTATTTTTGTTTTAAAAAAACCTCTATAACGGGTTATTTATTATAGCATTTTAAAAAGTTTACGTCATTTTAAAGCATATGAAGAAATGATGAAAAAATTGTTTTAACGGTTATTTATTTAGAAGTTAAAAGGTTTCCTGGTTTTAAGCCGCGTATCATTGTAATTCGGTTTTACGTTTCGACAGCCATGTTGCTGTCTTCTTAAAAAAACTGAAACTAAAGAGATTGGATCGGTTCACGTCTTTATATAGGTGTTTTTTGGCCCGCTGGTTGGTGTTCCGGTGAGTGATTTCATGCACCAGTTGTTATGTGCACACCTGTGGTTTCCGGATTACCAGTCCGTGATGTACCGTTGTTGCGAAACATGTTCTTCCAAATGGGAGCTTATTCGAACCCTTGGTCTGTAAGAAAACTGAAACTAAAGAGATTGGATCAGTTCACATCTTTATAAAGTCTTTATAGGTGTTTTTTTACCCGCTGGTTGGTGTTCCGGTGAGTGATTTCATGCACCAGTTGTTGTGTGCTCACTGTGGTTTCCGGATTACTAGTCCGTGATGTACCGGTGTTGCGAAACATGTTCTTCCAAATGGGAGCTAATTCGATCCCTTGGTCTGTAAGAAAACTGAAACTAAAGAGATTGGATCAGTTCACGTCTTTATATAGGTGTTTTTTGGCCCGCTGGTTGGTGTTCCGGTGAGTGATTTCATGCACCAGTTGTTGTGTGCTCACCTGTGGTTTCCAGATTACTAGTCCGTGATGTACCGGTGTTGCGAA
Source organism: Brassicogethes aeneus (assembly GCA_921294245.1). Classification (NCBI taxonomy): domain Eukaryota; kingdom Metazoa; phylum Arthropoda; class Insecta; order Coleoptera; family Nitidulidae; genus Brassicogethes; species Brassicogethes aeneus. The sequence continues at coordinate 47,158,073 of OV121133.1, forward strand.
ACATATTCTTCCAAATGGGAGCTAATTCGATCCCTTGGTCTGTAAGAAAACTGAAACTAAAGAGATTGGATCAGTTCACGTCTTTATAGGTGTTTTTTGGCCCGCTGGTTGGTGTTCCGGTGAGTGATTTCATGCACCAGTTGTTGTGTGCTCACCTGTGGTTTCCGGATTACTAGTCCGTGATGTACCGGTGTTGCGAAACATGTTCTTCCAAATGGGAGCTACTTCGATCCCTTGGTCTGTAAGAAAACTGAAACTAAAGAGATTGGATCAGTTCACGTCTTTATAAAGTCTTTATAGGTGTTTTTTGGCCCGCTGGTTGGTGATCCGGTGAGTGATTTCATGCACCAGTTGTTGTGTGCTCACCTGTGGTTTCCGGATTACTAGTCCGTGATGTACCGGTGTTGCGAAACATATTCTTCCAAATGGGAGCTAATTCGATTCCTTGGTCTGTAAGAAAACTGAAACTAAAGAGATTGGATCAGTTCACGTCTTTATAAAGTCTTTATAGGTGTTTTTTGGCCCGCTAGTTGGTTCCGGTGAGTGATTTCATGCACCAGTTGTTGTGTGACCTGTGGTTTCCGGATTACTAGTCCGTGATGTACCGGTGTTGCGAAACATGTTCTTCCAAATGGGAGCCAATTCGATCTCTTGGTCTGTAAAGAAAGGTTCAAAGAATAACAATTTTATTATTTTTGTTCAAAAAAACCTCTATCTTGGTTTTTTATTATCGCATTTTAAAAAGTTTACCGTTTTAAAGCACATTAAGAGAAAGGTTGAAATAACGATTTTAATATTTTTGTTTTAAATAAAACCTCTATTACTTAAAGAAAGGTTACCACAGGTGAGCACACAACAACAGGTGCATGAAATCACTCACCGGAATACCAACCAGCGGGCCAAAAAACACCTATATAAAGACGTGAACTGATCCAATCTCTTTAGTTTCAGTTTTCTTACAGACCAAGGGATCGAATTAGCTCCCATTTGGAAGAACATGTTTCGCAACACCGGTACATCACGGACTAGTAATCCGGAAACCACAGGTGAGCACACAACAACTGGTGCATGAAATCACTCACCGGAACACCAACCAGCGGGCCAAAAAACACCTATATAAAGACGTGAACCGATCCAATCTCTTTAGTTTCAGTTTTCTTAAGAAGACAGCAACATGGCTGTCGAAACGTAAAACCGAATTACAATGATACGCGGCTTAAAACCAGGAAACCTTTTAACTTCTAAATAAATAACCGTTAAAACAATTTTTTCATCATTTCTTCATATGCTTTAAAATGACGTAAACTTTTTAAAATGCTATAATAAATAACCCGTTATAGAGGTTTTTTTAAAACAAAAATAATAAAATTGTCATTTTATCAACCATTCTTGATGGGCTTTAAAGAACCAAGTTATAGATGTTTTTTTGAACAAAAATAATAAAATTGTTATACTTTTAACCTTTCTTTAAGTTATAGAGGTTTTATTTAAAACAAAAATATTAAAATCGTTATATTTTCAACCTTTCTCTTAATGTGCTTTAAAACGGTAAACTTTTTTAAAATGCGATAATAAAAAACCAAGATAGAGGTTTTTTTGAACAAAAATAATAAAATTGTTATTCTTCTTCTTCTTCTTTACAGACCAAGAGATCGAATTGGCTCCCATTTGGAAGAACATGTTTCGCAACACCGGTACATCACGGACTAGTAATCCGGAAACCACAGGTGAGCACACAACAACTGGTGCATGAAATCACTCACCGGTACATCACGGACTAGTAATCCGGAAACCACAGGTGAGCACACAACAACTGGTGCATGAAATCACTCACCGGAACACCAACCAGCGGGCCAAAAAACACCTATAAAGACTTTATAAAGACGTGAACTGATCCAATCTCTTTAGTTTCAGTTTTCTTACAGACCAAGGGATCGAATTAGCTCCCATTTGGAAGAATATGTTTCGCAACACCGGTACATCACGGACTAGTAATCCGGAAACCACAGGTGAGCACACAACAACTGGTGCATGAAATCACTCACCGGTACATCACGGACTAGTAATCCGGAAACTACAGGTGAGCACACAACAACTGGTGCATGAAATCACTCACCGGAACACCAACCAGCGGGCCAAAAAACACCTATAAAGACTTTATAAAGACGTGAACTGATCCAATCTCTTTAGTTTCAGTTTTCTTACAGACCAAGGGATCGAATTAGCTCCCATTTGGAAGAATATGTTTCGCAACACCGGTACATCACGTAGTAATCCGGAAACCACAGGTGAGCACACAACAACTGGTGCATGAAATCACTCACCGGTACATCACGGACTAGTAATCCGGAAACCACAGGTGAGCACACAACAACTGGTGCATGAAATCACTCACCGGAACACCAACCAGCGGGCCAAAAAACACCTATATAAAGACGTGAACCGATCCAATCTCTTTAGTTTCAGTTTTCTTAAGAAGACAGCAACATGGCTGTCGAAACGTAAAACCGAATTACAATGATACGCGGCTTAAAACCAGGAAACCTTTTAACTTCTAAATAAATAACCGTTAAAACAATTTTTTCATCATTTCTTCATATGCTTTAAAATGACGTAAACTTTTTAAAATGCTATAATAAATAACCCGTTATAGAGGTTTTTTTAAAACAAAAATAATAAAATTGTTATTCTTTGAACCTTTCTTTACAGACCAAGAGATCGAATTGGCTCCCATTTGGAAGAACATGTTTCGCAACACCGGTACATCACGGACTAGTAATCCGGAAACCACAGGTGAGCACACAACAACTGGTGCATGAAATCACTCACCGGAACACCAACCATCGGGCCAAAAAACACCTATAAAGACTTTATAAAGACGTGAACTGATCCAATCTCTTTAGTTTCAGTTTTCTTACAGACCAAGGGTTCGAATTAGCTCCCATTTGGAAGAACATGTTTCGCAAAAACGGACTAGTAATCCGGAAACCACAGGTGTGCACATAACAACTGGTGCATGAAATCACTCACCGGTACATCACGGACTAGTAATCCGGAAACCACAGGTGAGCACACAACAACTGGTGCATGAAATCACTCACCGGAACCAACTAGCGAGCCAAAAAACACCTATAAAGACTTTATAAAGAAGTGAACTGATCCAATCTCTTTAGTTTCAGTTTTCTTACAGACCAAGGGTTCGAATTAGCTCCCATTTAGAAGAACATGTTTCGCAACACCGGTACATCACGGACTAGTAATCCGGAAACCACAGTGAGCACACAACAACTGGTGCATGAAATCACTCACCGGAACACCAACCAGCGGGCCAAAAAACACCTATAAAGACGTGAACTGATCCAATCTCTTTAGTTTCAGTTTTCTTACAGACCAAGGGTTCGAATTAGCTCCCATTTGGAAGAACATGTTTCGCAACACCGGTACATCACGGAACACCTCTATAACTTAAAGAAAGGTTAAAAGTATAACAATTTTATTATTTTTGTTTAAAAAAACATCTATAACTTGGTTCTTTAAAGCCCATCAAGAATGGTTGATAAAATGACAATTTTATTATTTTTGTTTTAAAAAAACCTCTATAACAGGTTATTTATTATAGCATTTTAAAAAGTTTACGTCATTTTAAAGCATATGAAGAAATGATGAAAAAATTGTTTTAACGGTTATTTATTTAGAAGTTAAAAGGTTTCCTGGTTTTAAGCCGCGTATCATTGTAATTCGGTTTTACGTTTCGACAGCCATGTTGCTGTCTTCTTAAGAAAACTGAAACTAAAGAGATTGGATCGGTTCACGTCTTTATATAGGTGTTTTTTGGCCCGCTGGTTGGTGTTCCGGTGAGTGATTTCATGCACCAGTTGTTGTGTGCTCACCTGTGGTTTCCGGATTACTAGTCCGTGATGTACCGGTGAGTGATTTCATGCACCAGTTGTTGTGTGCTCACCTGTGGTTTCCGGATTACTAGTCCGTGATGTACCGGTGTTGCGAAACATGTTCTTTCAAATGGGAGCTAATTCGATCCCTTGGTCTGTAAGAAAACTGAAACTAAAGAGATTGGATCAGTTCACGTCTTTATATAGGTGTTTTTTGGCCCGCTGGTTGGTATTCCGGTGAGTGATTTCATGCACCAGTTGTTGTGTGCTCACCTGTGGTTTCCGGATTACTAGTCCGTGATGTACCGGTGTTGCGAAACATAATCTTCCAAATGGGAGCTAATTCGATCCCTTGGTCTGTAAGAAAACTGAAACTAAAGAGATTGGATCAGTTCACGTCTTTATAAAGTCTTTATAGGTGTTTTTTGGCCCGCTGGTTGGTGTTCCGGTGAGTGATTTCTAGCACCAGTTGTTGTGTGCTCCCCTGTGGTTTCCGGATTACTAGTCCGTGATGTACCGGTGTTGCGAAACATGTTCTTCCAAATGGGAGCTAATTCGATCCCTTGGTCTGTAAGAAAACTGAAACTAAAGAGATTGGATCAGTTCACGTCTTTATAAAGTCTTTATAGGTGTTTTTTGGCCCGCTAGTTGGTTCCGGTGAGTGATTTCATGCACCAGTTGTTGTGTGACCTGTGGTTTCCGGATTACTAGTCCGTGATGTACCGGTGTTGCGAAACATGTTCTTCCAAATGGGAGCCAATTCGATCTCTTGGTCTGTAAAGAAAGGTTCAAAGAATAACAATTTTATTATTTTTGTTCAAAAAAACCTCTATCTTGGTTTTTTATTATCGCATTTTAAAAAGTTTACCGTTTTAAAGCACATTAAGAGAAAGGTTGAAATAACGATTTTAATATTTTTGTTTTAAATAAAACCTCTATTACTTAAAGAAAGGTTAAAAGTATAACAATTTTATTATTTTTGTTCAAAAAAACATCTATAACTTGGTTCTTTAAAGCCCATCAAGAAAGGTTGATAAAATGACAATTTTATTATTTTTGTTTTAAAAAAACCTCTATAACGGGTTATTTATTATAGCATTTTAAAAAGTTTACGTCATTTTAAAGCATATGAAGAAATGATGAAAAATTGTTTTAACGGTTATTTATTTAGAAGTTAAAAGGTTTCCTGGTTTTAAGCCGCGTATCATTGTAATTCGGTTTTACGTTTCGACAGCCATGTTGCTGTCTTCTTAAGAAAACTGAAACTAAAGAGATTGGATCGGTTCACGTCTTTATATAGGTGTTTTTTGGCCCGCTGGTTGGTGTTCCGGTGAGTGATTTCATGCACCAGTTGTTATGTGCACACCTGTGGTTTCCGGATTACTAGTCCGTGATGTACCGGTGTTGCGAAACATGTTCTTCCAAATGGGAGCTAATTCGAACCCTTGGTCTGTAAGAAAACTGAAACTAAAGAGATTGGATCAGTTCACGTCTTTATAAAGTCTTTATAGGTGTTTTTTGGCCCGCTGGTTGGTGTTCCGGTGAGTGATTTCATGCACCAGTTGTTGTGTGCTCACCTGTGGTTTCCGGATTACTAGTCCGTGATGTACCGGTGTTGCGAAACATGTTCTTCCAAATGGGAGCTAATTCGATCCCTTGGTCTGTAAGAAAACTGAAACTAAAGAGATTGGATCAGTTCACGTCTTTATAAAGTCTTTATAGGTGTTTTTTGGCCCGCTGGTTGGTGTTCCGGTGAGTGATTTCATGCACCAGTTGTTGTGTGCTCACCTGTGGTTTCCGGATTACTAGTCCGTGATGTACCGGTGTTGCGAAACATGTTCTTCCAAATGGGAACTAATTCGATCCCTTGGTCTGTAAGAAAACTGAAACTAAAGAGATTGGATCAGTTCACGTCTTTATAAAGTCTTTATAGGTTTTTTGGCCCGCTGGTTGGTGTTTCGGTTAGTGATTTCATGCACCAGTTGTTGTGTGCTCACCTGTGGTTTCCGGATTACTAGTCCGTGATGTACCGGTGTTGCGAAACATGTTCTTCCAAATGGGAGCCAATTTGATCTCTTGGTCTGTAAAGAAAGGTTCAAAGAATAACAATTTTATTATTTTTGTTCAAAAAAACCTCTATCTTGGTTTTTTATTATCGCATTTTAAAAAAGTTTACCGTTTTAAAGCACATTAAGAGAAAGGTTGAAAATATAAAGATTTTAATATTTTTGTTTTAAATTAAACCTCTATAACTTAAAGAAAGGTTAAAAGTATAACAATTTTATTATTTTTGTTCAAAAAAACATCTATAACTTGGTTCTTTAAAGCCCATCAAGAAAGGTTGATAAAATGACAATTTTATTATTTTTGTTTTAAAAAAACCTCTATAACGGGTTATTTATTATAGCATTTTAAAAAGTTTACGTCATTTTAAAGCATATGAAGAAATGATGAAAAAATTGTTTTAACGGTTATTTATTTAGAAGTTAAAAGGTTTCCTGGTTTTAAGCCGCGTATCATTGTAATTCGGTTTTACGTTTCGACAGCCATGTTGCTGTCTTCTTAAAAAAACTGAAACTAAAGAGATTGGATCGGTTCACGTCTTTATATAGGTGTTTTTTGGCCCGCTGGTTGGTGTTCCGGTGAGTGATTTCATGCACCAGTTGTTATGTGCACACCTGTGGTTTCCGGATTACCAGTCCGTGATGTACCGGTGTTGCGAAACATGTTCTTCCAAATGGGAGCTTATTCGAACCCTTGGTCTGTAAGAAAACTGAAACTAAAGAGATTGGATCAGTTCACATCTTTATAAAGTCTTTATAGGTGTTTTTTTACCCGCTGGTTGGTGTTCCGGTGAGTGATTTCATGCACCAGTTGTTGTGTGCTCACTGTGGTTTCCGGATTACTAGTCCGTGATGTACCGGTGTTGCGAAACATGTTCTTCCAAATGGGAGCTAATTCGATCCCTTGGTCTGTAAGAAAACTGAAACTAAAGAGATTGGATCAGTTCACGTCTTTATATAGGTGTTTTTTGGCCCGCTGGTTGGTGTTCCGGTGAGTGATTTCATGCACCAGTTGTTGTGTGCTCACCTGTGGTTTCCGGATTACTAGTCCGTGATGTACCGGTGTTGCGAAACATGTTCTTCCAAATGGGAGCTAATTCGATCCCTTGGTCTGTAAGAAAACTGAAACTAAAGAGATTGGATCAGTTCACGTCTTTATAAAGTCTTTATAGGTGTTTTTTGGCCCGCTGGTTGGTGATCCGGTGAGTAATTTCATGCACCAGTTGTTGTGTGCTCACCTGTGGTTTCCGGATTACTAGTCCGTGATGTACCGGTGTTGCGAAACATGTTCTTCCAAATGGGAGCTAATTCGATTCCTTGGTCTGTAAGAAAACTGAAACTAAAGAGATTGGATCAGTTCACGTCTTTATAAAGTCTTTATAGGTGTTTTTTGGCCCGCTAGTTGGTTCCGGTGAGTGATTTCATGCACCAGTTGTTGTGTGACCTGTGGTTTCCGGATTACTAGTCCGTGATGTACCGGTGTTGCGAAACATGTTCTTCCAAATGGGAGCCAATTCGATCTCTTGGTCTGTAAAGAAAGGTTCAAAGAATAACAATTTTATTATTTTTGTTCAAAAAAACCTCTATCTTGGTTTTTTATTATCGCATTTTAAAAAGTTTACCGTTTTAAAGCACATTAAGAGAAAGGTTGAAATAACGATTTTAATATTTTTGTTTTAAATAAAACCTCTTTTACTTAAAGAAAGGTTACCACAGGTGAGCACACAACAACAGGTGCATGAAATCACTCACCGGAATACCAACCAGCGGGCCAAAAAACACCTATATAAAGACGTGAACTGATCCAATCTCTTTAGTTTCAGTTTTCTTACAGACCAAGGGATCGAATTAGCTCCCATTTGGAAGAACATGTTTCGCAACACCGGTACATCACGGACTAGTAATCCGGAAACCACAGGTGAGCACACAACAACTGGTGCATGAAATCACTCACCGGTACATCACGGACTAGTAATCCGGAAACCACAGGTGAGCACACAACAACTGGTGCATGAAATCACTCACCGGAACACCAACCAGCGGGCCAAAAAACACCTATATAAAGACGTGAACCGATCCAATCTCTTTAGTTTCAGTTTTCTTAAGAAGACAGCAACATGGCTGTCGAAACGTAAAACCGAATTACAATGATACGCGGCTTAAAACCAGGAAACCTTTTAACTTCTAAATAAATAACCGTTAAAACAATTTTTTCATCATTTCTTCATATGCTTTAAAATGACGTAAACTTTTTAAAATGCTATAATAAATAACCCGTTATAGAGGTTTTTTTAAAACAAAAATAATAAAATTGTCATTTTATCAACCATTCTTGATGGGCTTTAAAGAACCAAGTTATAGATGTTTTTTTGAACAAAAATACTAAAATTGTTATACTTTTAACCTTTCTTTAAGTTATAGAGGTTTTATTTAAAACAAAAATATTAAAATCGTTATATTTTCAACCTTTCTCTTAATGTGCTTTAAAACGGTAAACTTTTTTAAAATGCGATAATAAAAAACCAAGATAGAGGTTTTTTTTGAACAAAAATAATAAAATTGTTATTCTTCTTCTTCTTCTTTACAGACCAAGAGATCGAATTGGCTCCCATTTGGAAGAACATGTTTCGCAACACCGGTACATCACGGACTAGTAATCCGGAAACCACAGGTGAGCACACAACAACTGGTGCATGAAATCACTCACCGGTACATCACGGACTAGTAATCCGGAAACCACAGGTGAGCACACAACAACTGGTGCATGAAATCACTCACCGGAACACCAACCAGCGGGCCAAAAAACACCTATAAAGACTTTATAAAGACGTGAACTGATCCAATCTCTTTAGTTTCAGTTTTCTTACAGACCAAGGGATCGAATTAGCTCCCATTTGGAAGAATATGTTTCGCAACACCGGTACATCACGGACTAGTAATCCGGAAACCACAGGTGAGCACACAACAACTGGTGCATGAAATCACTCACCGGTACATCACGGACTAGTAATCCGGAAACCACAGGTGAGCACACAACAACTGGTGCATGAAATCACTCACCGGAACACCAACCAGCGGGCCAAAAAACACCTATAAAGACTTTATAAAGACGTGAACTGATCCAATCTCTTTAGTTTCAGTTTTCTTACAGACCAAGGGATCGAATTAGCTCCCATTTGGAAGAATATGTTTCGCAACACCGGTACATCACGTAGTAATCCGGAAACCACAGGTGAGCACACAACAACTGGTGCATGAAATCACTCACCGGTACATCACGGACTAGTAATCCGGAAACCACAGGTGAGCACACAACAACTGGTGCATGAAATCACTCACCGGAACACCAACCAGCGGGCCAAAAAACACCTATATAAAGACGTGAACCGATCCAATCTCTTTAGTTTCAGTTTTCTTAAGAAGACAGCAACATGGCTGTCGAAACGTAAAACCGAATTACAATGATACGCGGCTTAAAACCAGGAAACCTTTTAACTTCTAAATAAATAACCGTTAAAACAATTTTTTCATCATTTCTTCATATGCTTTAAAATGACGTAAACTTTTTAAAATGCTATAATAAATAACCCGTTATAGAGGTTTTTTTAAAACAAAAATAATAAAATTGTTATTCTTTGAACCTTTCTTTACAGACCAAGAGATCGAATTGGCTCCCATTTGGAAGAACATGTTTCGCAACACCGGTACATTACGGACTAGTAATCCGGAAACCACAGGTGAGCACACAACAACTGGTGCATGAAATCACTCACCGGAACACCAACCAGCGGGCCAAAAAACACCTATAAAGACTTTATAAAGACGTGAACTGATCCAATCTCTTTAGTTTCAGTTTTCTTACAGACCAAGGGTTCGAATTAGCTCCCATTTGGAAGAACATGTTTCGCAAAAACGGACTAGTAATCCGGAAACCACAGGTGTGCACATAACAACTGGTGCATGAAATCACTCACCGGTACATCACGGACTAGTAATCCGGAAACCACAGGTGAGCACACAACAACTGGTGCATGAAATCACTCACCGGAATCAACTAGCGAGCCAAAAAACACCTATAAAGACTTTATAAAGAAGTGAACTGATCCAATCTCTTTAGTTTCAGTTTTCTTACAGACCAAGGGTTCGAATTAGCTCCCATTTGGAAGAACATGTTTCGCAACACCGGTACATCACGGACTAGTAATCCGGAAACCACAGTGAGCACACAACAACTGGTGCATGAAATCACTCACCGGAACACCAACCAGCGGGCCAAAAAACACCTATAAAGACGTGAACTGATCCAATCTCTTTAGTTTCAGTTTTCTTACAGACCAAGGGTTCGAATTAGCTCCCATTTGGAAGAACATGTTTCGCAACACCGGTACATCACGGAACACCTCTATAACTTAAAGAAAGGTTAAAAGTATAACAATTTTATTATTTTTGTTTAAAAAAACATCTATAACTTGGTTCTTTAAAGCCCATCAAGAATGGTTGATAAAATGACAATTTTATTATTTTTGTTTTAAAAAAACCTCTATAACGGGTTATTTATTATAGCATTTTAAAAAGTTTACGTCATTTTAAAGCATATGAAGAAATGATGAAAAAATTGTTTTAACGGTTATTTATTTAGAAGTTAAAAGGTTTCCTGGTTTTAAGCCGCGTATCATTGTAATTCGGTTTTACGTTTCGACAGCCATGTTGCTGTCTTCTTAAGAAAACTGAAACTAAAGAGATTGGATCGGTTCACGTCTTTATATAGGTGTTTTTTGGCCCGCTGGTTGGTGTTCCGGTGAGTGATTTCATGCACCAGTTGTTGTGTGCTCACCTGTGGTTTCCGGATTACTAGTCCGTGATGTACCGGTGAGTGATTTCATGCACCAGTTGTTGTGTGCTCACCTGTGGTTTCCGGATTACTAGTCCGTGATGTACCGGTGTTGCGAAACATGTTCTTCCAAATGGGAGCTAATTCGATCCCTTGGTCTGTAAGAAAACTGAAACTAAAGAGATTGGATCAGTTCACGTCTTTATATAGGTGTTTTTTGGCCCGCTGGTTGGTATTCCGGTGAGTGATTTCATGCACCAGTTGTTGTGTGCTCACCTGTGGTTTCCGGATTACTAGTCCGTGATGTACCGGTGTTGCGAAACATATTCTTCCAAATGGGAGCTAATTCGATCCCTTGGTGTGTAAGAAAACTGAAACTAAAGAGATTGGATCAGTTCACGTCTTTATAAAGTCTTTATAGGTGTTTTTTGGCCCGCTGGTTGGTGTTCCGGTGAGTGATTTCATGCACCAGTTGTTGTGTGCTCACCTGTGGTTTCCGGATTACTAGTCCGTGATGTACCGGTGTTGCGAAACATGTTCTTCCAAATGGGAGCTAATTCGATCCCTTGGTCTGTAAGAAAACTGAAACTAAAGAGATTGGATCAGTTCACGTCTTTATAAAGTCTTTATAGGTGTTTTTTGGCCCGCTAGTTGGTTTCGGTGAGTGATTTTATGCACCAGTTGTTGTGTGACCTGTGGTTTCCGGATTACTAGTCCGTGATGTACCGGTGTTGCGAAACATGTTCTTCCAAATGGGAGCCAATTCGATCTCTTGGTCTGTAAAGAAAGGTTCAAAGAATAACAATTTTATTATTTTTGTTCAAAAAAACCTCTATCTTGGTTTTTTATTATCGCATTTTAAAAAGTTTACCGTTTTAAAGCACATTAAGAGAAAGGTTGAAATAACGATTTTAATATTTTTGTTTTAAATAAAACCTCTATTACTTAAAGAAAGGTTAAAAGTATAACAATTTTATTATTTTTGTTCAAAAAAACATCTATAACTTGGTTCTTTAAAGCCCATCAAGAAAGGTTGATAAAATGACAATTTTATTATTTTTGTTTTAAAAAAACCTCTATAACGGGTTATTTATTATAGCATTTTAAAAAGTTTACGTCATTTTAAAGCATATAAAGAAATGATGAAAAATTGTTTTAACGGTTATTTATTTAGAAGTTAAAAGGTTTCCTGGTTTTAAGCCGCGTATCATTGTAATTCGGTTTTACGTTTCGACAGCCATGTTGCTGTCTTCTTAAGAAAACTGAAACTAAAGAGATTGGATCGGTTCACGTCTTTATATAGGTGTTTTTTGGCCCGCTGGTTGGTGTTCCGGTGAGTGATTTCATGCACCAGTTGTTATGTGCACACCTGTGGTTTCCGGATTACTAGTCCGTGATGTACCGGTGTTGCGAAACATGTTCTTCCAAATGGGAGCTAATTCGATCCCTTGGTCTGTAAGAAAACTGAAACTAAAGAGATTGGATCAGTTCACGTCTTTATAAAGTCTTTATAGGTGTTTTTTGGCCCGCTGGTTGGTGTTCCGGTGAGTGATTTCATGCACCAGTTGTTGTGTGCTCACCTGTGGTTTCCGGATTACTAGTCCGTGATGTACCGGTGTTGCGAAACATGTTCTTCCAAATGGGAGCTAATTCGATCCCTTGGTCTGTAAGAAAACTGAAACTAAAGAGATTGGATCAGTTCACGTCTTTATAAAGTCTTTATAGGTGTTTTTTGGCCCGCTGGTTGGTGTTCCGGTGAGTGATTTCATGCACCAGTTGTTGTGTGCTCACTGTGGTTTCCGGATTACTAGTCCGTGATGTACCGGTGTTGCGAAACATGTTCTTCCAAATGGGAGCTAATTCGATCCCTTGGTCTGTAAGAAAACTGAAACTAAAGAGATTGGATCAGTTCACGTCTTTATAAAGTCTTTATAGGTGTTTTTTGGCCCGCTGGTTGGTGTTCCGGTGAGTGATTTCATGCACCAGTTGTTATGTGCACACCTGTGGTTTCCGGATTACCAGTCCGTGATGTACCGGTGTTGCGAAACATGTTCTTCCAAATGGGAGCTAATTCAAACCCTTGGTCTGTAAGAAAACTGAAACTAAAGAGATTGGATCAGTTCACGTCTTTATAAAGTCTTTATAGGTGTTTTTTGGCCCGCTGGTTGGTGTTCCGGTGAGTGATTTCATGCACCAGTTGTTGTGTGCTCACTGTGGTTTCCGGATTACTAGTCCGTGATGTACCGGTGTTGCGAAACATGTTCTTCCAAATGGGAGCTAATTCGATCCCTTGGTCTGTAAGAAAACTGAAACTAAAGAGATTGGATCAGTTCACGTCTTTATAAAGTCTTTATAGGTGTTTTTTGGCCCGCTAGTTGGTTCCGGTGAGTGATTTCATGCACCAGTTGTTGTGTGACCTGTGGTTTCCGGATTACTAGTCCGTGATGTACCGGTGTTGCGAAACATGTTCTTCCAAATGGGAGCCAATTCGATCTCTTGGTCTGTAAAGAAAGGTTCAAAGAATAACAATTTTATTATTTTTGTTCAAAAAAACCTCTATCTTGGTTTTTTATTATCGCATTTTAAAAAGTTTACCGTTTTAAAGCACATTAAGAGAAAGGTTGAAATAACGATTTTAATATTTTTGTTTTAAATAAAACCTCTATAACTTAAAGAAAGGTTACCACAGGTGAGCACACAACAACTGGTGCATGAAATCACTCACCGGAATACCAACCAGCGGGCCAAAAAACACCTATATAAAGACGTGAACTGATCCAATCTCTTTAGTTTCAGTTTTCTTACAGACCAAGGGATCGAATTAGCTCCCATTTGGAAGAACATGTTTCGCAACACCGGTACATCACGGACTAGTAATCCGGAAACCACAGGTGAGCACACAACAACTGGTGCATGAAATCACTCACCGGTACATCACGGACTAGTAATCCGGAAACCACAGGTGAGCACACAACAACTGGTGCATGAAATCACTCACCGGAACACCAACCAGCGGGCCAAAAAACACCTATATAAAGACGTGAACCGATCCAATCTCTTTAGTTTCAGTTTTCTTAAGAAGACAGCAACATGGCTGTCGAAATGTAAAACCGAATTACAATGATACGCGGCTTAAAACCAGGAAACCTTTTAACTTCTAAATAAATAACCGTTAAAACAATTTTTTCATCATTTCTTCATATGCTTTAAAATGACGTAAACTTTTTAAAATGCTATAATAAATAACCCGTTATAGAGGTTTTTTTAAAACAAAAATAATAAAATTGTCATTTTATCAACCATTCTTGATGGGCTTTAAAGAACCAAGTTATAGATGTTTTTTTGAACAAAAATAATAAAATTGTTATACTTTTAACCTTTCTTTAAGTTATAGAGGTTTTATTTAAAACAAAAATATTAAAATCGTTATATTTTCAACCTTTCTCTTAATGTGCTTTAAAACGGTAAACTTTTTTAAAATGCGATAATAAAAAACCAAGATAGAGGTTTTTTTGAACAAAAATAATAAAATTGTTATTCTTTGAACCTTTCTTTACAGACCAAGAGATCGAATTGGCTCCCATTTGGAAGAACATGTTTCGCAACACCGGTACATCACGGACTAGTAATTCGGAAACCACAGGTGAGCACACAACAACTGGTGCATGAAATCACTAACCGAAACACCAACCAGCGGGCCAAAAAACCTATAAAGACTTTATAAAGACGTGAACTGATCCAATCTCTTTAGTTTCAGTTTTCTTACAGACCAAGGGATCGAATTAGCTCCCATTTGGAAGAACATGTTTCGCAACACCGGTACATCACGGACTAGTAATCCGGAAACCACAGGTGAGCACACAACAACTGGTGTATGAAATCACTCACCGGTACATCACGGACTAGTAATCCGGAAACCACAGGTGAGCACACAACAACTGGTGCATGAAATCACTCACCGGAACACCAACCAGCGGGCCAAAAAACACCTATATAAAGACGTGAACCGATCCAATCTCTTTAGTTTCAGTTTTTTTAAGAAGACAGCAACATGGCTGTCGAAACGTAAAACCGAATTACAATGATACGCGGCTTAAAACCAGGAAACCTTTTAACAGACCAAGGGTTCGAATTAGCTCCCATTTGGAAGAACATGTTTCGCAACACCGGTACATCACGGAACACCACTTAAAGAAAGGTTAAAAGTATAACAATTTTATTATTTTTGTTTTAAATTAAACCTCTATAACTTAAAGAAAGGTTAAAAGTATAACAATTTTATTATTTTTGTTCAAAAAAACATCTATAACTTGGTTCTTTAAAGCCCATCAAGAAAGGTTGATAAAATGACAATTTTATTATTTTTGTTTTAAAAAAACCTCTATAACGGGTTATTTATTATAGCATTTTAAAAAGTTTACGTCATTTTAAAGCATATGAAGAAATGATGAAAAAATTGTTTTAACGGTTATTTATTTAGAAGTTAAAAGGTTTCCTGGTTTTAAGCCGCGTATCATTGTAATTCGGTTTTACGTTTCGACAGCCATGTTGCTGTCTTCTTAAAAAAACTGAAACTAAAGAGATTGGATCGGTTCACGTCTTTATATAGGTGTTTTTTGGCCCGCTGGTTGGTGTTCCGGTGAGTGATTTCATGCACCAGTTGTTATGTGCACACCTGTGGTTTCCGGATTACCAGTCCGTGATGTACCGGTGTTGCGAAACATGTTCTTCCAAATGGGAGCTTATTCGAACCCTTGGTCTGTAAGAAAACTGAAACTAAAGAGATTGGATCAGTTCACATCTTTATAAAGTCTTTATAGGTGTTTTTTTACCCGCTGGTTGGTGTTCCGGTGAGTGATTTCATGCACCAGTTGTTGTGTGCTCACTGTGGTTTCCGGATTACTAGTCCGTGATGTACCGGTGTTGCGAAACATGTTCTTTCAAATGGGAGCTAATTCGATCCCTTGGTCTGTAAGAAAACTGAAACTAAAGAGATTGGATCAGTTCACGTCTTTATATAGGTGTTTTTTGGCCCGCTGGTTGGTGTTCCGGTGAGTGATTTCATGCACCAGTTGTTGTGTGCTCACCTGTGGTTTCCAGATTACTAGTCCGTGATGTACCGGTGTTGCGAAACATATTCTTCCAAATGGAAGCTAATTCGATCCCTTGGTCTGTAAGAAAACTGAAACTAAAGAGATTGGATCAGTTCACGTCTTTATAAAGTCTTTATAGGTGTTTTTTGGCCCGCTGGTTGGTGTTCCGGTGAGTGATTTCATGCACCAGTTGTTGTGTGCTCACCTGTGGTTTCCGGATTACTAGTCCGTGATGTACCGGTGTTGCGAAACATGTTCTTCCAAATGGGAGCTAATTCGATCCCTTGGTCTGTAAGAAAACTGAAACTAAAGAGATTGGATCAGTTCACGTCTTTATAAAGTCTTTATTGGTGTTTTTTGGCCCGCTGGTTGGTGATCCGGTGAGTGATTTCATGCACCAGTTGTTGTGTGCTCACCTGTGGTTTCCGGATTACTAGTCCGTGATGTACCGGTGTTGCGAAACATGTTCTTCCAAATGGGAGCTAATTCGATCCCTTGGTCTGTAAGAAAACTGAAACTAAAGAGATTGGATCAGTTCACGTCTTTATAAAGTCTTTATAGGTGTTTTTTGGCCCGCTAGTTGGTTCCGGTGAGTGATTTCATGCACCAGTTGTTGTGTGACCTGTGGTTTCCGGATTACTAGTCCGTGATGTACCGGTGTTGCGAAACATGTTCTTCCAAATGGGAGCCAATTCGATCTCTTGGTCTGTAAAGAAAGGTTCAAAGAATAACAATTTTATTATTTTTGTTCAAAAAAACCTCTATCTTGGTTTTTTATTATCGCATTTTAAAAAGTTTACCGTTTTAAAGCACATTAAGAGAAAGGTTGAAATAACGATTTTAATATTTTTGTTTTAAATAAAACCTCTATTACTTAAAGAAAGGTTACCACAGGTGAGCACACAACAACTGGTGCATGAAATCACTCACCGGAATACCAACCAGCGGGCCAAAAAACACCTATATAAAGACGTGAACTGATCCAATCTCTTTAGTTTCAGTTTTCTTACAGACCAAGGGATCGAATTAGCTCCCATTTGGAAGAACATGTTTCGCAACACCGGTACATCACGGACTAGTAATCCGGAAACCACAGGTGAGCACACAACAACTGGTGCATGAAATCACTCACCGGTACATCACGGACTAGTAGCTTTTCTACCCCCTGTTGTTAAATTTACTGACGCATTCTTGTACCTTTCGGAGAATATGGGCTGATTAATGTTTTGTTGGTCTACTTTATTTTTAATAATTGACACAGCAACTTGTTCTTGTTGCTTATTAGGAACGTTAGTTTTATTTAGGATATGCATAACATTTTTACTGCTTTTGGATACTACACAACGATGAGGCAAGCCCTTTCCAAAAACTTGAAGACATGTTTCACAAATGCTGAGTTTTTTACTACGATTTCTGTTGTTAATTATTCGATGTCTTCTAGTTTCTTTCAGAATTAAAATATTTTCGAAATTGGGCATTTTTGGTAACTTACGGTTTAATCTACCGTTTTTTTGTTGAACCAAAGATATTCTACAACGAGTACAAATAGAAATAGGGTACTTGCCTTCACACTCATTAAAGTTTGGATTTAAAAACTCACATATCAGTTCTTTAATTTTCATAGTTATTTGAAACTTTTTAAAATTGTCTTTGCCAAAAGTTATTTTCAAACCACAACTAACACACACTTTTTTCCTGTTTTCTTCATGACAACACTTTATTGTTGGATGAGTAGCCATTTTCACCAATAAAATTTTAATATTTTAACAAACTACGATAATTCCACTGAGAAATAATTCTTTTAGGGCAAAAACCACAGTTGCTTATAAATGTGACAGTTCAAGCGCTTTGTTTTTGTAGGCTGACATATCGCGGGATACTAGATAATTAATTAATGATGCACTACAATAAAATCATAGCATACTTTGATGCAGTAAATTATTTTTTTTAATTTAGAAATAAAAAAATATCGATATATCAAAATATATTTTGAAAAAAAATAGTTTCCAGTGAAAAAAATACCAAAAGGATCTGTTGTATGAGGCGCCGTTTGGGCCAATATAAAATTAGGTGTTTATATATAAATTTTCATCTTTGATTGAAAATATTCTTGATATATAGAAGATTTTAATTGTGTGATATAAGTTCGCTTGTGATTGATTTATTTTAAAGCCTCCACAATATACCGTGTGCAGTGAGGGCGCCACTTCGATGGTCATAAGCATTTTCATCTTTGATTGAAAATATTCTTGATATATAAAAGATTTTAACAGTGTGATATAAGTTGGCCTGTGATTGATTTATTTTAAAGCTTTAACAATATACCGTGTACAATGAGGGCGCCACTTAAATGTTCGTGAGTTATTTAACATTGCCCGTTATTTATTTTATTAAATTAAATTCATTGATACTTTAAAATATTAAAATAGCTTTAAAATATTATTATGTTAAGAAAATATTTTGTTTTTTTATTCCTATAATTGCAAAATTAAAAAGTAAAAAAAAATCTTACACGGGAAATGTTAAAGGTACAAAAAGTGACACTTGTGTTTGACTTTACCGCAATCAAAACTTTTCCGGCACTTCTGTTACTAAAGTCTTGGTCTGGACTTTCCTGAATATTTTGAAGAATTAGTTCGAGATTACGATTACTGCCACCGACAACAATTTAATTTTGATCCAAGGCTAGCGGAAGAAAGTCTGCATGTACTAGAGAATCATTGTTTTATTTTTAACACTTTATTGGAAAACATAGTGCATAGCATAGAGTTTAGTAAGCGCGGGAAAAGTTTTAATTGCGCTAAAGGTAAACACAACTGTCACTTTTTATACCTTTATCATTTCCCGTGTAGGATTTTTTATTACTTTGTAATAATATCTTGCAATTATAGTAATACAAAAATTAAAGGATAAAATATTTTCTGAACAAAATCATATTTTAAAGCTATTTTAACATTTTAAAGTATCAATAAATGTTTAATTTAATAAAATAAATAACTGGCAATGTTAAATGACAATTATTTCAAAAATGTTTACAAACATCAAAGTGGCTCCCTCACTGCACACGGTATATTGTGAAAGCTTGAAAATAAACAATTTAATTTTGATCCAAGGCTAGCGGAAGAAAGTCTGCATGTACTAGAGAATCATTGTTTTATTTTTAACACTTTATTGGAAAACATAGTGCATAGCATAGAGTTTAGTAAGCGCGGGAAAAGTTTTAATTGCGCTAAAGGTAAACACAACTGTCACTTTTTATACCTTTATCATTTCCCGTGTAGGATTTTTTATTACTTTGTAATAATATCTTGCAATTATAGTAATACAAAAATTAAAGGATAAAATATTTTCTGAACAAAATCATATTTTAAAGCTATTTTAACATTTTAAAGTATCAATAAATGTTTAATTTAATAAAATAAATAACGGGCAATGTTAAATGACAATTATTTCAAAAATGTTTACAAACATCAAAGTGGCTCCCTCACTGCACACGGTATATTGTGAAAGCTTGAAAATAAATCAATCACAAGCCAACTTATTATAACACACAATTAAAATATTTTATATATCAATAATTTTTTCAATCAAAGATGAAAATGTTTACGTCTATAGAAGTGGCGCCCTCACTGCACACGGTATATTGTGGAGGCTTTAAAATAAATCAATCACAAGCAAACTTATTTCACACAATTAAATTTTTTTATATATCAAGAATATTTTTAATCAAAGATGAAAATTTATATATTGGCCCAAACGGCGCCTCATACTGTTGCGATTTTTAGTAATAGTTATTTTTAATTAGCAATAAACCTATTATATTAATTTGAAAAAAAAATTTGGTGGACATCTTTTAAAACTTAAAAAATGCAGGGTAGCACTGTGAATAATTACAACTATGTATCCCAAATACCAGAAGAAATGAAAGG
The DNA here is from genome assembly GCA_921294245.1 of Brassicogethes aeneus. NCBI lineage: Eukaryota > Metazoa > Arthropoda > Insecta > Coleoptera > Nitidulidae > Brassicogethes > Brassicogethes aeneus. The sequence goes on from OV121133.1 coordinate 47,177,879, forward strand.
AGATATTATTAGAAGACATAGAACTATCAGAAGAAAGAGAAATATCAGAAGGAGAAATGTTATCAGAAGCCATAGAACTGTCAGAAAAAAAAAGAAATAAAAGAAGCAGACATATTAGCAGGAGATATTGATGTATCAGAAGAAAAAGAAATACCAGAAGAGGAAATATTATCAGACGACAGAATATTTCCAGAAGATAAAAAATATCACAAGAAAAAGAAATACCACTAAAAATAAACATCAACATGACTAACAATAATGACAAAAAGGGAATAACTGGAAACAAATATGGTATAAACGAACTATTACTAATAATTTTTTTTTTCAAACGGTATTTATTTTTCTTGTGATAGTTTTTGGTGCACCAAAAATGGTTAAATGCGGCAGACCCAAGGGGTCAGAGTTAACGATAATTGGGTCTAAAAGAAAAAGGAACTCAAATAAGACATCCAAGACATCCCGCCAAAGACATTAAAATAAATTTAAGTTTTAAGAAATTAAAATGTATTTTCCAATTATTTTTTAATAAATTACATTTTAATATTAATGCTTTTTTGTGAAAATACCATTATGAAATTATTAAAAACTCTCTAGCGCATCGCATCTATGTCCTAACCCCATATGTACGGTGCAGGAGTCCCATATCTAATGTTCCGCGCGCAAGGGGCGCGAGTCACATAACTATTGTTCCGTGCGCAAGGAGCGCGAGTCAGCCAACTATGGTTCCGTGCGCACGGGGTAGCAGTCACTGCGTAAAAATAATACTATTTATATTCTGCAAGCGAATTACCATATACTTAGGCAAAATAAATAAAAATAAACAAAAATATAAAGTAAAGAAAATAAAAAATATTAAATAATAATAATAATATTTCTTTATGAAAGCCTTTATATCTCATTCTTTGGAGGTATAACAAAGATAGGACCCTGACTCAAAACTTTCTTCCAAATCGTGTTACCACCATTAACAGATTTAGCAAAAATTACTGTTTTAACGGACCCGTTAAGTTACATCAAGGCCTCGAATATCTGTTGTTCAATCCAGGAAAAGTCCACTTTGATTTTTTCTAATTCAATCCACTTACGTGCATCCATTACTCTGGGTCTAAATATTGGCAACTCTACCGACTTCGACGACGAATTAGATTTGATTGCCTTCTCAAGCTCCGACAACAATTCTTCCATATTGGCACTAATTTTATTCACTTTCCACACACGCACAAATAGTAGTAGGATCGTAGGCACTATTCCACTTCTGATGTTAGGAAAATAGTTGTAAATTAAGGGAAAAACGATAATTCACTTCAACAATTTATTTACGGCTGTTCTCTACAAGCGCACGATGTAATGAATTTATTCCGCGATTGCCAGCGGTTACCCAATAAGATCATATTGCTCATCGAAAAACTAAACTTACATAACGATGACTAAATCTAATAAACGGAATATTTCAATTAAATAATAATAACAAACTGCCATTAAATTAATCATCTGCTAACAATATATATATATATATATATATATATATATATATATACAAGGTGTCCCTAAACTTATTGGCATAAAATTAGGAAAATATTGAGCAAGTCAAAATAAGACGAAAACCCAAATAATAGTATATTCTGTAACATAACATATAAGTAATTAGGAATATATATATACGTATAATTGGTATGTTGTTTAGCCCGGGATACTATTGGGGCATTTGCTAAGTAATTGTTAAAATAATTTTATTTAGGAAATACGAAGAGGGGTAGATATATAATAACGAACTGCCATTAAATTAATCATCTGCTAATAATATATATATATATATATATATATATATATACATATGTATATAACAATATATATATATATATATAAGGTGTCCCTAAACTTATTGGCATAAAATTAGGAAAATATTGAGCAAGTAAAAATAAGACGAAAACCCAAATAATAGTATATTCTGTAACAGGCGTCCTTTCACGATTCCTTCTCTGAGCGTCCACCCCATGTTTTTCAAATAAATACTATATTACCGAGTGAATATGTTTTATCCTTTAATAGTAGATGTCGTTGGGGGTCATTTGACTTCAAATTTTGACCATTTTGATTTTTGACTTTTTAAACTACAGATTTCCAAGCGTCCTTGCATAAAACCGCCTCTAAGCGTCCAAAAAATACAGCAAATCTATATATTGCCACTACCTAGCGTCCGGCTTGTATATTTTGCTTTTATTCTGTCGATTTCTGAGCGTCCGGCGATGTTGTCAGATTTGGAAGTGTATTTAATAACTAAACTCTTTAATTTCGCGTAGCATAGTTAGCTAGTTCTAATAGGATCAAGACAACTATTTTAAATTCGTGGATCAAGACAATCATTGTTTGTCTATCTAATGGACTTGGAAGAAAAAGAAACCTTATAAATATGCATAAAAGGTAGGCTTATAAAATATATAAATGAAATAAAATTATAAGAAAAAAATAAATGAGGAACTGGAGAGGATGTTGTGGACGGGTTTTAAACAGATAATACGGGAAAGAATTGATAAATTTGTTCAATTTTTAATGACATGTGTCAAAAATGACATTTAAAAAAGTATGGAAGTGTGAAACGGATTTCAAAATAAATACATGGAAACTCGATGAGATGTATTTCATGACTATGCCAAAAATTTTAGTACTTTTGTTGTACTCGAGTGCTTTTTGTACTCGGCATCTTTTTGTTAAGTTAACATAACCACTATAGTGGCACTACATATTTAAATATACCATAATTATAATTCTTTAGCGGTTCGGCAATATTCGGAATAAATCCTCGCTCAAGAAGAATTTAAATTGTTTAAAAAAAAGTATATATTTTTTCCTCTTCCCCAATAAGGATAATTTAAATTTAAGTGCTCCAATTTATTATTTACTATAGTTTATCTTTACATTTCATCATTTATTACTGATCTTATACGATTTTAATTTTTTTATTTTAAAAGAAATAAAAATTGAAAATGGTATAAAATCTGTAATATTTGTATTTTTAAAAATTTCAAATTTGTCAATAAACTGCAGTGTACCACTTTTCGAAAACTTCAATTTAAATTTTGTTTGCGCAGAACTTATTAATAGCTAATTAGTTTTTAAAATAAATGTGACCGAAACCTGATATTTTAACAATTTTTTTTGCTAGATACTGAAACATAAATTACATTTTAAAAGTTTTTAGAAAAAGTACTTGAGTACTTTTTGATTTTTTTGTACTTTGTACTTTTACTCAAGTACTTTTTTGTTGTACTCGGAACAGCTCTGTCTAGTACTTATAAAACACAACGTTAACTCGGTTTTAGAAAAAAACATGTACCTACTCTCTTAAAATGAAATATAAAATTCTACTATTTGAATTAGTACCAGCATTTTTAACTAATAAAATAGTCGTTTTCATTTTTAATTAATATTTTTAACTACTTAAATAGATATTTTTAACCACTTAAATAGTTTGAACAATTTAGGATGGTGATCTTTGACTATTTCTGAGAGTTAAAAGTAACTAATTTCTTCAATCGTTTGCGGCCAACAACAAATTATTGTTTGAGTTAAATGCATATAGGCTCCATGGTTAAATGACCCTTAAAAACAAACAAAGATATAAAAAGTTTAGCTTAAAACAGCAACACAAAAATTATATTAAACTTTAAAATATGCACAATATTTATAGACAGATAAAACTATTTTTATAAAAGTGACTGATGGCTCATTGGTTTGACATCCGCTTGAAATGCGACAGACCCGAGTTCCAACCCCGGCTGAGTTAGAACTTTTTTAAATTGTAATCTACAAATTTGTCTATTTCATTCAGTAGAATTTGACTAATTCTGTGGGTAAAAGGCATAGGGGGATAAGTAAAAAAAAAGCAATTTTTTGGTAGAGACTTAAACGTGTGACTTAAACGTGTTCGCATACCCGCTAACCATAAATGTATTTCCTAAATTAATGCGAACAAGTTTAAGGCACTGCTAAAAAATTGATTTTTTTGACTTATCCCCTTATGAATTTTACCCACAGAATTATTAGTGACTGCTTTTTCGCTATGACAATTAGTCAAATATGACTTTTTATTAGTTATTTTTGACAAATTTATTTTAATATAGTATCTTTAAATTTAATTGCTCCAAAATGTAATTCTTTTTATTAGTTATTTTTGACAAATGTATTTTAATATAGTATCTTTAAATTTAATTGCTCCAAAATGTAATTCGTAATACCTCCTATAACAAAAAATTATTTAGAAATTTTAGAAAGAAATTCCAAGCATAGTTCGTATAACATACCATATACCTAAATTCAACCGTTTCTGAAATATTTGCAGTTAAAACGTTATCATCAAATATTTTTTTAAACTGTTACAAATCAAGAAGCCTCAGGATAACAAAATGTATATCAATATTAATTTAGTTAAGTGAGTAAAAATTATGAGGCGCCGTTTGTGCCATAATTATGATTTATAAAATATATAATTATTTGAAAAAATATAAATATTTTTTGTAAAAATATAAATAATTTGTTTGAAATATATATTTTTAACTCATTCTCTAAGATATATATTAGTTTTACTAAAATATATAATATTTTAACTAAATAATATATATTTAAAACAGTAATACTAATAATATAAACTCAATACTAATAATATAAACTAAGCTTACAAGACGTAACGCTAGGAGGCGCTGGCAGCTTTATTTAACTTGGCAACGCAGCCTTTCTTTCATTTCATGTGAGAATTACAGTGGTGTATATTAAATAACTTTTTGCCGCACTTTGGCTTTTTGTTATTTATTATGTTTAACTGGATGTTTATTGTCGTGACTCTCTTTTTAAACAATAATTTTTTATTCCTTAATTCTGGGCTACGCAAAACTATGTCGTCGATTTGGTTCCATTACTGCGGTTAAATTTTATATGACCTATTAATCTGTTAGATTTTAATTTAAACTTATACCCAAGTGCTTTATTACGTACCAGAGGTATTATTATTTTTAATGTATCTTCTAGTTTTATTTAATTTACACCACAGTAATTCCGACATGCAATTACAGACAGGCTGCGTTGCCAAGTTAAATAAAGCAGCCAGCGCCCCCTGGCGTTACGTCTTGTAAGCTGAGTTTATATTATTAGTATTAAAATTATATTATTAGTTCAACTGTCCAAATATATAAATATTTTAAATATATATAATTTTGTAAAAATATTATTATATTTTAGTAAAACTAATATATATGTTATAAAATAAGCTAAAATATATATATTTCAGATAAAATATTTATATTTTAAACAAAATATATATATATATTTTAGAAATTATTATATATTTTACAAATCATAATTATGGCACAAACGGCGCCTCATAAAAAATGCCGTACTGAGACAGAAAAAGACTAAACTATTTTAACTTATTATTTTAAAAATAATTTAAATATTTTAGAAAATTTAGGTATATGGTATATTAAATAAATTATAGTTAGAATTTTATAAGGAATCGGAAAATAAATTTATGTATAGGGTGATCCATCCAAAAAATATTTACTTTTTGTTTTTCCCTGTATACTGATTAACTTTCCAATTTTTTCTATGCCTAGTAAATAAGTATTTTTCAGTAACATAACAACACTTTTAAAATTTTTGAGAAACTAAAATAAAAAATTTAAAAGGGGGCGACATTATAGAAGATCACCCTGTACAGAATAAAATTGTGTTTTAAAATTATATTTTTTTTTAGTACTATACGAAACACGTCACTTAATTTAAATATTATGTGACAAGTTTGACGCATTTTCCCTTATGTTATTTTAACTTAACATTTCATGGCCTATCAAAAATGATATAAAATGACAAATTTCATACCAAGTACCTAATACACAAGGGAACAGCATTTTTGTTGCATGAAATATTATGACTAATATTATACTTTCTCGGGGTGTTGATTTCAGATCTGAAGTCAAATTGTTTGTATCAGCTTTAGTTTTTGAGATATAATTAATACGCGTTTTTTAAGAAAAATCAAATTTTTATTAAGAAAACCATTAGAAAAACAACTACTACTTATCAAAAAAATTTCTTTTATAAGATTTTCTTGCTTGACTTGGTTCACGAGGGCTGTTTTTAATGCTCCAACAATAGTCCGCCATCATGTGAGCATTCCAGTGACCCTGGTAACGTTCCTCCATAGTTCGAATGTCTTGATGAAACCGTTCCCCTTGTTCTTCACTCAGATCACCAAGATTTTCAGGGAAACGGTCCAAATGCGTGTGGAGGAAGTGTACCTTGATGCTCATATTACAACCAAGCTGCTGGAAGTGTGACAACATCAGTTCAATATGCTCCCCATAGCTTTCATCCTTTTTGTTTCCCAGAAAATTTTGTGCGGTCCAAACGAATTCATTCCAGGCATTTTTTTCAATATCAGTCATGTAACTATTAAAGTTTTCATCCTTTATTAACCTTCTTATTTGTGGACCATCAAAAATTCCGGCTTTAAGTTTCTCTGTGCTCAAATTATAGAACTTTTTAGAGATGTATTTAAAACAATCACCATCCTTATTCAGAGCTTTGACAAATTGTTTCATAAGCCCTATTTTATGTATTTCAAGGGATTCAGGTAAATTTAACTTAAGCCTATATTGCTGTCTATGTAAAATTTTAATAATATCTAGGGTTGGGAAATTATGTTTTGAATCTTTTCATCAACAAATCACGAATTTTTTGCATTTTTTTTGTATTTTGCAATAAATATTTTAATATAGTGGTAGTTAGCAAAGTAAAAAGTGTTAATATAATTTATTTATAATGTGTATTCCCTACCACAAAGTTACGGCTTCCGCAATTAATTTATTAAAAAACTTTTTTAAAAAACAGCTCGGTCAAATCAAACGTTTAAATGTGACTAGTACAGGAATATGTCTGACAGCTGTATCTCAAAAACTAGAGCTGCTAAAGAAAAAATGGGGTTAGATTTGAAATCAGCGACCTCAAATTAATAAACAACAGGCATTAAATTTCATGCAACAAAAAAAAAGTTTAATTTTGTTCCCTTGTGATATCTACAATGTGATTACTAAAAAACAAAATTGAAACTGTATACATATATGGTTCAGAAAATAAAATTTTTATATTTATTCAATAAAACACCCCATATACGAGGGGTCAAACACCCAAAGGGAAAACGTCCAGGGATTCCCATGCATTCCCATTATATTTATTGTATTCCTATGTATTTCCATTGCATTCCTATGGTATTCCCCCTCTAAAATGTCCAGGGATTCCCAGATGTGGGTGACCCCTTAAAATTTTCTATTTCTTTTAAACTTACGGTAATCCTGCATCAAGTGAAGCTGACAACAATGTAAGACGCAGCAACGCCGATACAATGTACTTAATATTATTCGACGCATAAATAACGAAGATCGTTAAACGAACGCAGCAATGCTGCGTCACATGTGTTAATGTGAATTTTAGAATAATTGTTTGGTAGCCAGTTTGTTTTATAAAATTATTATTGCCAAGTTCCTTTTAATAATTATATCTGTAACTTTAAGAATAAAAAAGAGTAAAAATAGTATTATTTATCCCGTTTGTAAGGCCTCCAGCCCAGGGACTACTATGTAGTAAATCACAGAACATAATAAATTATTGTGTAGTAAATGTAGTAGGTAAATTACGTGATTGGTATTTTGGTTGAAATCATTATTGTTAATGAGAATGTAAGATGGTAAACACAATAACCTACACTCTTAAACCCGAAGAGTGAAATCTGTCCTCAAAAATAAAATGAAATCTAAAATACTCTTTTTTAAATGAAAACGAATAAAAAAGAATGGAATTTACTAAAACAAGGTGAGTTTTTTTTAAATTCCACTCTTTAAGTTTTAAATAAAAAGTCGTCTTTTCTTAAGTCGTAAATATACTCTTTATAAAGGTTAAATGTGCTTTTTAAACTTGAAATTTCACTCTTTAAGTATTAAAATAAAAGTACTTTCTTTTTCAATCAAAACATTCTATCTTTATAAAAGTTAAATGTATTTTTTTAAATTAAAATTTTATCTTTAATTAATTAAATAAAAAGTACTCTTTTCTGAAGACGTCGGTTCACTCTTTAAAAAGGTCATATGTACTTTTTAAACTTAAAATGTCACTCTTTAGATATTTAAATAAAAATACTATTTTTTTCAAACGAAAATTCTGTCTTTATAAAAGTTTAAAGTATTTTTTAAATTGAAATTTATTCCTTAATTATTTAAATAAAATACTCTTTAAACTTGAAATTTTACTTCTCTTTTTTAATATTAAATTTAGTCTGTTAAAAGTTATGTAAATATTTCAAAGTTGAAATTTCAAATATTAATAATTTAAATAAAAAGTACTATTTTCATAACTCATAAATTCACTGCTTATATACCTAATTTTTAAAGTAAAATTTTTACAATTAAAAATCCTTGCATAGTAGGATTGTGCATTTTTTGCAATTATGAACCTAAATTCATTGTAACGTTTGACCTTTATGAGTGTTTGTTTTGATTTCATCTTAAAGAAAGCGGTAGAGCCTCTACCGTAGAGGGGGCGCAAAGCGTTGTGATATACTAAACAAGCCATTTATGCATAGAAAGGCTTCGACGCGAGGTGAAAGTGTTTTATGTGATAAAATGGAAGAAATATTAAAATAACAGGGTGTGGACGATGAGTCAATTAATCGGCTTAAAGGTAAGTTTGTTTGTAATAATTATATTTAACTTTATTGAGATTCTAGATTCTAGATTCTAGCTAAGTAAAATAGGATGGTTCCAGCCTTAAAGGAGTGAAATTAATTCTTTAAAGGATAAAATTAATTCAAAAAGAGTTTTTTAAATAATTATTATTTTTAAATTGTAATTCGAATATAACATACTTTTAATCTCGCTCGCTAAGGTTAATCTGTAAAAAAAATGTTTTATGCTTGGAATTCGATTTTAGATGACATTTAATTTTTGTCCTCTATAACTATAGTTACCAAACAAATTGGGGTAATATTTAACGATTTATAATAGTTGTGTAATATTATATTATATTTAACGTATTATAATAGTTGTGTAATGCCATGCTAAGCTTAATCTACAATATTAAGTAATTAAGGACAAAAGATAAGTTTTATTGTTTAGAATACAATCCTGTTTTAAAAAAATTTCAATTTTTTTGATTACTTTATATTTAAAAATTCGTCATTATTAATAAATAGCTCAGCAGTAAGCTTATTTGCTGCTTTAAATAATTAATTAATTTGTTTTATATTTTATAATTATTTAAATTTAAAGAAAAATTTATTTTTGTTATAATAATTAATTAATTAATTTAATAATTTATTATTAATTTAGTTTAAAAATAAGTATTATTTTATTTTTGTCATGTAAAGAAAAATTTATTTTTGTTAATGTTATTTATTAATTAAATAGATACTTATATATATTATAATTTTCTTCTTGTTTTTATAACCCCTATCATTTATCCGTTACAGCCTATAGGTAGGTATATTATATTACTTAATTTTTACCTTTGTTTATTTTTATTCTGACGTTTTATATTACAATATGTATATGTATATATGTATACTGTATAAAGTAGGTCCCCGGATTGAGTTTATAATACGGAACGTTTTTTCTTATTGTTTTTTTTTATGAAAAGTCATTCCAAATAAAAAGATTTGCTCGTGGGAAAAATAAGATTGATATTTTTTTTTAGATTTTATATACAGGGTGTTCAAACATTATGAAAATCGGTACCTTAGAATGACAAGGATTTAAGTGCAGCTGCCTTGTTAAGCAAAAATGCCTTATCTGCAATATTTATATTGTATATTAACAGAACCTTAGAACCTTATTATTCAAAAGTACCAAAATATAAGTTTTATATAAGAAAGAAGTAGCTTTATTTAAAAAATCACAATTTTTATAAGAAAAATTTGTTACGACGGAAAATGTAACTTTAAATTTTTCTTTGTTTTTTCCAGAATCAAGTTATATAAATATAAATATTTTTATTGTCAAAAAAATAACATTAACAAAGTTAAATTTGGGATTTAAAATGTCTTGAATAGATTTTGTTTCCCAAGTTTTAACCAAAGCAAAGATCCCAAATTTTACTAAGTGGATGTTATTTTTTAACAGAAATGACTCAAAAATAAAAATATAAATAAACTCGATCGTAGAAAAATCAACTTAATAATTTCCGTCATAATTTTTGTATTCAGACTTCGTTTTTAATTACAAACAGTTTTTTCTTACAAAAATTTTTAAACAAATTAAAAAGAAAGCTTTCCTAGGTACCTACTACTTCTCTTTTAAATCGATTTCATGTTTTCCTAATTTTTGAACACCCTGTAAATAAAATACCAAATTTTTTTTCAATGTTATTTTTTCGAGGATCTACTTTTTATCACGAGAGAAATAAAATAAAATGGGAAAATACTTTATTGCCTAATTAATTAGGTTTGCACAAAAAAAGATTAAAAGTCAAAATACCTAATAGAAAAGTTTATAGTAAGTACAAAAACGAGTGAAATCAAAAATACTTAAAAAGAGTAAACGTCAAGATAATAAAAGTAGGTAAGTTAAAATCACATAAAATAAATTAAAGTCAAAACAACAAAAAAAGGGTGAACTGAAAAAAACTAAATAGGAGTTAATTTAAAATAATTATAAAAAGAGTGAAGTAAAATACATACAAAAAGAGTTAACCTAAAACTATATAAAAAGAGTATAATTAAAACATGCAAAAAATAGTAAATTTACAACCTTCATAAAAGAGTAAAAATAAATTAATTTTGAAAGAATGAAATAAAAAATACACAAAAAGGAGTAAAATTAAAATAAATCATAAAAGGGTTTTAATATTCTTATTTTAAAAAATTTAAATTTAAATCACTCAAAAAAAAATCAATAAATTTCACTCTTTAATGAGTAAATGGGTATTTACCCTTTTTTTCGCTCCTTAAGAGTAAAAAACTTTTTACGTGGCAAAGGAGTGAAAAACCATTCTTTATGAGTGTTTTTTCACTCCTTCTGAGTGATTTGGTTTAAGAGTGTAACGTTTTACTAAAAAAACGTGGTTTTGTGTTATTCTGTGAGCTGTCTTCTAAATTTGACCTGTCAAACTTAGAAGTGGGCTGTGGGCTCTTGTAACTTTGCAGGTTGATATAAGTTGTTGTTTTTGTCAAAAGAAATGACTAAATACTAATGAACTAATACAATTTTTTTTAAATAATATTTTTACTTATACAGGGTTTCTCTGGGACGGTTCCAACTTTCTTATTTTTAATAAAAATATCCCTTTTATTTGAATTTTTACATTTCCTATACTTTTTTAATTAAGAAAGTGGCTCAGTCTTAAACTGTGGAGAAAATTGAACTCTTCCTCCACGGTATACCGCGGTAGTATTATACTAATTATTATTATACTAGTTATACTAATTATTATTATAATAATCCTACTTGGATTTATCATTACTATGACGATAACACGGTGGTTCATTATTTTCTTAAAAATTAATTGACACTGACTTTTGTAAAAACTTTTCGCACGCAGATAACTTTCAATCTTTAAAATGCTCTGTTAAATTGTTAAATTAAAGATACGCTACCATGCAATAATTGGGACGATATGTGATGACAGCAACAATAATAATAATGATATTATCCAAAGACGAAAGTAAAAAGCTGATTACATTTCAGGACGGAAAGTAAACAGCTGTCCTAGGACAAAAATGTGACGTTTTCAAAATATTAAAAAGACATCATCCTTAGTTTTTTACATAAAATTTGACCCTTTATATTTTAAAAAGGCAAAAAGTTTAAAAAAATTTAAATTATAAATATTCTTTACTCCTAAATTGATTAATATTGATAAAAAACTAAAATTGGAAAGTTTAAACCGTTTTGCCTTATTCTAAGACGTAGTTAAATAAAGATTTAAAAATCCTTTAAAATAATCCCTTTTTTATTTATGGTTTTGGTAAAAACGCCTCCTTAGATTAGGAGCACTTTTTAAATTACAATTTAAAAAAACGCTTTGGTCCGTCAATATTTTTATCTTAGATACATTTTTTGACGTTTTCCTTCCAAACACTTACCGTGGAGCATGTCTTAATACTAACTTAGTCTTTGTCCTTATCTTAAAGAGATAAAACTGTAATAATGAGCGGAACCGTTCATGCAATTTAAATTCGTCTTAACCTAACTTAATTTGAATCCTTATCCTAAGAAAAGTTGGTTTACTTAATTTAACTTAATTTGAATCCTTATCCTAAGAAAAGTTGGTTTACTTTTATCTTTAAGATCCTTATGTCCTAAGTTCTTAATAAAAATAGGCAAATGCGCATGTACTGGTAATGTAGCCAACTTCATAGTCTAATGTAGCTACTTTCATTGTATTTACATTTTTGAAAATTTAGTATTTTGTGGGTGTGTTTTATATTTTTATATGTAATCGCCATGAGTGATGGGAATTGATCGAATTAGTGAGTCAGTTTACCTTTATATATGACCGGAGAAGTAAAGACTTTAAAAATAAAATGGTTGTTTTTGGTATTACTGGTCACTAAACGTAATGCGCATGTAAAATCCTTAAGATAATAGTACATGTATGAACGGTTCATTTTCATGGGAAAAAGATTAGTACAAGATTGGTACAAAGTTAAGACATGCTTGCATGAATCCACCTTTACAAAAAAAAAGTTTATATACAAAAGTGCTCTTTTAGTTCCACCCTTACTTCCTAAGAAGTCCCAGAAGCCAACTGAGTGGCTTGTGCGGGTTAGGGGTAGGAACGGACCGCGGGATAAAGTCCCCTCTGAAGGACTATAACACAATAGGACAAACACAAATAAACAGCCATACCCCTGGTGGGATTCGAACCCACGACCTCCGGCTTGTAGTCAACAGCACTAACTAGTCCACCTTCGGCTTTACATACATACATATTATATTATAATTTATATTAGGTATACCAACATTAAAGCGGCAAATTTTATTACCAACCCCGACGGAGAAAACGTTAGAAACGGTCCTTCGAATATCTAAGCCTTAATTATATTATTATTAATTATTTGAAAATATTAATTAATTTCTTAGCTAAATCTAATAAAATTTTTAATACCAAAAATATCAATAAGGAACCTTATTGTCTACAATTATCATAATTGAATTATGCTATTATGCTATCAAAAATTAAAAATGTCAGTGGCACACATTTTGTATGTTAATTTAACATATCAAAAATTAATCCCGTACGCTAGAATTTTTTCTGCACATTCTTTAAAGCTAAAAAATTGAATTTATCCAGAGTACCTTAAATTATTGAATGACAACAAATTATACCTACATACTTAACAAATTTATCATTTAATTTCTAAAGAACTTATATTATGCCTTTTATTTGTGACCGTCGATATATATGCGCTAAAAACAAGTCACAACGCACGACGAAATTATTTAGTATTATGATTGTAACGTGCAAATTTCGCCTACCTTAAATTTTTAGGATTTTTGTATTAAATTGTCTTTATTTTGTATACGTTTCTTTAATAGGTCTGTTTTAAGAAAATCTTGCATAATTCGTACCTCTTCATACCATATTTTCAGTGGAACTTAGATATTTTTGCATATTTAAGTGAATGTTTACTTTTACTGTCGGTTGGTAACCCCACTTTACAGTGGTGCCAACGTGATTTTGAATATTCAAAATAAAGTAAAGGTCATGCTATTTATTTCTTTATTTCTTAATAATAATTTTATTGTACTATATTTAACTTTAAGATCGGTAATTTAAATAAATTGAATTCTCCATTGGTTTTGTTGGATTTTCAAAGTGTATTCCTTCAAGTGTTATCATTGGCAATTTTAAATAAAATTTTCTTAAAAAAAAATAGAAGAGCCACTTTAATTGCGGTGACACTCACTCGATTTCCGGTTCAAGAAGTGGTTGGTTAAGCTTAGGGGTTTGATTTACGAAAACTTTCATCTTTAAATATTTGTGGTAAAATTACCCATCCTTCTGGGGAAATTACATGAATGGTTTTACAAGTGATTTCTGGTACTTTGTAATAGTTATTTTGGTTATCAAGAAATCTAGCCGATTTTTTTCGGGATAGAAAATCACTCTTTGCTGCCAATAATCCAACGAGCCTACAAGAATTGCATTTATTTAGAATAACCCTTCGCTGTCACTGAAGGTAAGATTTTCTTATAACCGTATGGTTAAATTACTTGTCTGTGTTCGTATTTAATCGTAAAGGGTGTACAAACCTTTTAATGGGAATATATTTATTTTAGGGTTTTTATATGCTACGTATTTATTTGCATTTTTGATTGGAATTCTTCGTGTTTTATTTTGGTACATGGTTTTAAAATTGTAGTGTTCCGTACTGTCCTTTTGAAGATTTGTTGTTACTGCGTACCTGTGTCAAGAAACTGGGATAGCGTCATGTGCTTTTGCCTACATATTTCCACTGCGTTTCTGCCATAACTAGGAAGATCTTCGGCAGAATCAGGTTAAATCTAATAACAAGACAATATTTATTTAAGAATAGTAGCCAGGTATTTATGTACTAGTTTACCAGTTACCCTATAAATTAATTACTTAAAAATCAGACTGATACATAGTTAAAAGAACGATTATTGTTTTATAACCTTACTTTAATTATTTTATAGAATATGTTGTAGTTATTAATAAATTCTACTTACGAGTGTTTGACTAAAAGAAATAACCCCATTTTGATTAGCAGTTTATGCAAGTTTGAGTTGCAATAGTTGGCGATTTATGGCCTTTTTATTATCATCATAATATTACCCCACTGAGCAAAAAAACGTAAAATATATGTAAAATTAACGTCAAAGGTTGTAGTGTGACGTATAAGAATCTTGTAAAATAAACGTCACATAAACGTCGCTGTGATGTCCGGATCCTGGGCCGTGAATTAGCCCTAACCGTTACGTGGATAAGGAGACGTAAAAATTACGATTTTAAAAGGACGTAAATATGTCATTTTAATATGGACGTATAGGTTTTGTTTCAACTTGTACGTATTAGTTACTTTTTTTTTTAAATAAAACTACCACTTTGTAAATATATTTTTTTTATTAAAATAAACTATAAAAATAAAACATTATTGATCTGGTCAAAATAATAAATAAAATAATAAAAATAAAACATTATATGAGTACCGCCTTATTAATTTTCGGCCTCATTATCATGTCCAAATTTGGCCAAAAAACGTTATGAGCGTTGCTTGGCGGTTTGAAACAAGTCCTTGCTCTCTTTATCGAAATCACTTTTAGTCAGACGAAATAATTTCATACTAAAACAAACATTAATAACTTAAGTTATCTAAGTAATTAGGTATATAAAATAGGGTGATTCATTTCCGCAAAGTTTTTGTTTTTTTTCGGTGCTCAAGCAAAATATTAATCTACCTATAGAAAAAAAAATTTTCACCAAGGTAGAGCTCTTAATATCAATTTTAAGTACTTGCAGTTTAAATTTAAAGTTTTCCCATTTAAAATGCATGTAAAAAAATGGTTTTTTTTTTCAAATTTCTAATGCTTACCCACCTTTGACAATATTGCAAATCGGTTTAATACACCTTATGGGGAATTTCACGCTCTTTAAAATTGCTTTTGAGTTTTTTTTGTAACTCGCATTGGTTCACCAGTAGGAGTCGTCAAAGGACAGTTTTTGAAAAAAATCTTTTTTTTTTATTTTTTCGAGCAAATTGCCAAAAGTAGTGAGAAAAAAGGGCTGATTCATAAAAAAAAAAGTTATCCAACCAATATTTAATGAATTTACTGCCATTTTTATAACTGAAAACGTAAGAAATTGATAAATACCAACCTATAATGTTATTTAGATTGATTTTTTCTATTTATTATCATTATATTTCCCTCACTCATAATGAATATGAAAACAACACATACATATTTCAAATTTCGCTTCAAAAAATTAAATAATCTTCATTTATATTTTTTTGCTATTTTTTATGAATTTATCTGTTGTTTTCATATTCATTATAAGTGAGAAATTAATAATTTTAAAAAACTTCTTAGTGTAGGGAAATATAATGATAATAAATAGAAAAAATCAATCTAAATAACATTATGAGTTGGTAATTATCAATTTCTTACGTTTTCAGTTATAAAAATGGCTGTAAATTCATTAAATATTGGTTGGATAACTTTTTTTTATGATTCAGCCCCTTTTTTCTCCCTACTTTTTGCGGTTTGTTAGAAAAAATTAAAAAAAAAAAACGATTTTTTTCAAAAACTGTCCTTTGACGACTCCTACTGGTGAACCAATGCGAGTTACAAAAAAAAACTCAAAAGCAATTTTAAAGAGCGTGAAAGGTGTATTAAACCGATTTGCAATATTGTCAAAGGTGGGTAAGCATTAGAAATTTGAAAAAAAAATATATTTTTTACATGCATTTTAAACGGTAAAACTTTAAATACATCATAATATTACCCCACTGAGCAAAAAAACGTAAAATATATGTAAAATTAACGTCAAAGGTTGTAGTGTGACGTATAAGAATCTTGTAAAATAAACGTCACATAAACGTCGCTGTGATGTCCGGATCCTGGGCCGTGAATTAGCCCTAACCGTTACGTGGATAAGGAGACGTAAAAATTACGATTTTAAAAGGACGTAAATATGTCATTTTAATATGGACGTATAGGTTTTGTTTCAACTTGTACGTATTAGTTACTTTTTTTTTTAAATAAAACTACCACTTTGTAAATATATTTTTTTTATTAAAATAAACTATAAAAATAAAACATTATTGATCTGGTCAAAATAATAAATAAAATAATAAAAATAAAACATTATATGAGTACCGCCTTATTAATTTTCGGCCTCATTATCATGTCCAAATTTGGCCAAAAAACGTTATGAGCGTTGCTTGGCGGTTTGAAACAAGTCCTTGCTCTCTTTATCGAAATCACTTTTAGTCAGACGAAATAATTTCATACTAAAACAAACATTAATAACTTAAGTTATCTAAGTAATTAGGTATATAAAATAGGGTGATTCATTTCCGCAAAGTTTTTGTTTTTTTTCGGTGCTCAAGCAAAATATTAATCTACCTATAGAAAAAAAAATTTTCACCAAGGTAGAGCTCTTAATATCAATTTTAAGTACTTGCAGTTTAAATTTAAAGTTTTCCCATTTAAAATGCATGTAAAAAAATGGTTTTTTTTTCAAATTTCTAATGCTTACCCACCTTTGACAATATTGCAAATCGGTTTAATACACCTTATGGGGAATTTCACGCTCTTTAAAATTGCTTTTGAGTTTTTTTTGTAACTCGCATTGGTTCACCAGTAGGAGTCGTCAAAGGACAGTTTTTGAAAAAAATCTTTTTTTTTTATTTTTTCGAGCAAATTGCCAAAAGTAGTGAGAAAAAAGGGCTGATTCATAAAAAAAAAGTTATCCAACCAATATTTAATGAATTTACTGCCATTTTTATAACTGAAAACGTAAGAAATTGATAAATACCAACCTATAATGTTATTTAGATTGATTTTTTCTATTTATTATCATTATATTTCCCTCACTCATAATGAATATGAAAACAACACATACATATTTCAAATTTCGCTTCAAAAAATTAAATAATCTTCATTTATATTTTTTTGCTATTTTTTATGAATTTATCTGTTGTTTTCATATTCATTATAAGTGAGAAATTAATAATTTTAAAAAACTTCTTAGTGTAGGGAAATATAATGATAATAAATAGAAAAAATCAATCTAAATAACATTATGAGTTGGTAATTATCAATTTCTTACGTTTTCAGTTATAAAAATGGCTGTAAATTCATTAAATATTGGTTGGATAACTTTTTTTTATGATTCAGCCCTTTTTTCTCCCTACTTTTTGCGGTTTGTTAGAAAAAATTAAAAAAAAAAACGATTTTTTTCAAAAACTGTCCTTTGACGACTCCTACTGGTGAACCAATGCGAGTTACAAAAAAAAACTCAAAAGCAATTTTAAAGAGCGTGAAAGGTGTATTAAACCGATTTGCAATATTGTCAAAGGTGGGTAAGCATTAGAAATTTGAAAAAAAAATATATTTTTTACATGCATTTTAAACGGTAAAACTTTAAATAGTAAGTACTTAAAATTTATATTAAGAGCTCAAACTTGTTGAGAATTTTTTTTTCTATATGCAGATTAATATTTTGCTTGAGCACCGAAGAAAACAAAAACTTTTCTCCCTACTTTTTGCGGTTTGTTAAAAAAAATTTAAAAAAAAAACGATTTTTTTCAAAAACTGTCCTTTGACGACTCCTACTGGTGAACCAATGCGAGTTACAAAAAAAACCTCAAAAGCAATTTTAAAGAGCGTGGAATTCCCCATAAGGTGTATTAAACCGATTTGCAATATTGTCAAAGGTGGATAAGCATTAGAAATTTGAAAAAAAAAACATTTTTTTTACATGCATTTTAAATGGGAAAACTTTAAATTTAAACTGCAAGTACTTAAAATTGATATTAAGAGCTCAAACTTGTTGAGAATTTTTTTTTCTATATGCAGAATAATATTTTGCTTGAGCACCGAAGAAAACAAAAACTTTTCTCCCTACTTTTTGCGGTTTGTTAAAAAAAATTTAAAAAAAAAACGATTTTTTTCAAAAACTGTCCTTTGACGACTCCTACTGGTGAACCAATGCGAGTTACAAAAAAAAACCTCAAAAGCAATTTTAAAGAGCGTGGAATTCCCCATAAGGTGTATTAAACCGATTTGCAATATTGTCAAAGGTGGATAAGCATTAGAAATTTGAAAAAAAAACATTTTTTTTACATGCATTTTAAATGGGAAAACTTTAAATTTAAACTGCAAGTACTTAAAATTGATATTAAGAGCTCAAAATTGTTGAGAATTTTTTTTTCTATATGCAGATTAATATTTTGCTTGAGCACCGAAGAAAACAAAAACTTTGCGGAAATGAATCACCCTAATATAAAACTTATATAACTTGCCTGTCGCTCGGCGCAAAATTTATCTCCCATGTTCACTGGTGTATTAACTGCAAAAACAAATTGAAAAACAGACTTTTCTTTAAGTCTAACAGCATTGATTAATATTACTTCTCACTCAACGCTAACATTTAAATCAACAAAATTCGATAACCACTAATAGCGCCATCATGGCGATATTGGGACAATTAATTAATTATATTATAACCGTATGGTTGCAAACAAATGATGAAGCCAACTTACCTAAACCGTTCAGTCTCGCCTTTGGAGAAGAATGCGTTTTCTATCACACAGCAACAAATGGCAACACACTGTTTTAAACACAGAACAATAGCAGGCGCAAAGCAAACAGAGTATGCCCAGTTACAGGGCCCCTTTTATACCGATATATAGACTGGAAACGAAATTAACCGAGTCCCTTTTTACGTAAATTTTACATAAAATATACGTTTCTTAATCTCACGATGCGATAATAATAAAATAATTATTATTCTATAAGCGGTAATATTAATTAATAAATCACTCTGGGATTTATAATAAGTCAATAAAATAATAATTGTACCGGTACCTACTTACATTGGTTTATAAGTAAGTACCTTCGGTTTAATCTAAAATTATGAATTAAATTCGGTATTTAATTATCTAAGTATACACTCAAATTGCCAACAAAAATGTAAATGTGGCATATATTTTAATGTTTATCATTGGCAAACCTACCCCATTCATATTTATCAGGTGTCACATTGGTGACGTAAAATGTACGTTGTGTTTTGCACGTAATACGCTAAAGTAGAATAAAAGGCATAGACTGGACGGTATAGTGACGTGCTCGACAGCACCTTTTATTTTTTAGAGTAATTTTTACGTAAATTGAACATCACTAAAAAACGTAGTTAATGTGCCTTAAAATTGACAATTTTTAAACGTCACTGTAACATCACCACATCCATAATGTTCAGTGGGACGCGTACAACTGTCAAATCTCAATATTTGGGTTATTTCACTTGGTGAGAGTGGTTTTCAGAGATAAGCGTTGTTCCAGTCACGGAAGTTGTTCGACTAAAATATTTGTACATTTTCGGGTCCGCATGCATGCTGAATGAAAATAACTTGGATATTTGTATATTTACTTACCTGCTTTAATCTCTGATCCCAACTTAAATAACAATTTTTTTTATTCTAGTTATATTATATAGATATATTTGTGGTAGAACGTAATATAAAATATTATTATAAATATTATTTTGCTTGTTTATATACAGGGTGTACTGATGGACATTAATTTTGGTTATAATTTTTATTTGTAATTTTCTTATACAGGGTGTTTGTAGCACTTGCAGTTAGCTACACAAATATTATATTTTGTTTTGTTAGATACAGGGTTTACTCGGGGTGTTTACGCAATAAATTGTTACATGTTTAAATCTGGTTAGTGCGTATTTTATTCGTTTCCTTTGCGGTGTTTCCTGTTCAGTATTTTAGTAGTACGTTGCCGACCCAATTTATTGTATGAGATTTCTTAGTTTGTTAGTACCATACCTTATTGGATCTTAAAAACTAAGTAGCGCCTAGGTATTTTTGATTTTATTTATCCCACCCCTTCTTCACTGTAGCTACAGGGGCTAGGGTCCAATAAGTCGCTGAGGGTTTATTTTACCTTTAGGGCATCATACTACGAGTAGCGAATTTTGCGTCACATGATATTTATTTTAATAAATTTAATATTCAAATCCTAGTACAAAAGACCATCAATGATGCGTCGACAAGATCTGGCAACATAGGTGACGCAGAAAAGACGGGGGAGTTGAAAAAAATATTCACTTCTGTTGCAGCAATGATGGTTTAACAAATTCGATATACATCGACGCAGAAATGATAAATTTCAAAATAAAAAGAACCAGCAATGATACACGGTGTGCCTGAACAAGTCTCAGGTCACATAAAAATGTCAACCAAAACGGATTGTATTTTTGGAATATGCATCTATTCCTCACTCCAAAACCATATTTTTCAAAATCCTAGCAAAAATTTATGAATTGATGTCTAAAATTTACAATTTTAGGCGGACTCCGCTAAAATATTAGTATGACCTATCAATCATCAATTTCAATAAAAAATCAAGAATTAAAATATAAAGAGAGTCGAAAAAAAATCACTATTTATATTTTTCCATTTTTTTTATAAATCAATAAATTTTCTAATTTTACAAGAGACTAGAGAAAAAAAGTTAAGTTTTTTCATAATTTAATTTTTATTAATAATAGTAATCTTTTAATTTATTAAACAATAATGATACCTAAAATTACTTTACAGAAAACTATGATTCATTTACAAATTGTTAGAACTAAAGTCTACTACAGCTTTTTTTAAATGTTCACCATAATCAGGATGTTCAAGTAAATTGATTTTATACTTATTCCAGTATTTTATAAACTCGCGAAGGATCGACTTCCCAGCCTGCTCAGACCATGTGCCCAACCCAGCACCGTTCAAAAATCTAATACAATCTTCAGTAGACAATCTTCGTTAGACTAATACAAGCATTTTTGCGTGAAGATGATGAATTATTAGATTTTCATACTCGGGTCTTGAGAACTGAAGAAACGACTTGTTCTTGAGTTTTCGGCGTAATTTTTTTTATAATATTGACGACATTTCCATGTCTTTCTGAATTCGTACATATATGTTTTTTTCCTTTAGCAACTCTTGTGAAACAGATTTTGCCCAAAATAATTTTATTTTCGGTATCCTGGGCCTTTTTTTCCTTGTTTTTTGTATTTCCCCTTCCTCGTGTTAGCTTTCTTTGACTCTTGCTGTTGTGCATATTCTGCACGCCCACACCTCATTTTGGATATTCCTAGTAGAGTTTGTAATAACATTTTCTTTTTCAAAGTCTGGCATTTTCACCATCTTGCGTGTTTTAATATTTTTTCATATTCGCAAAGAGTACGCCTGCATGTACCGCAAATTGCAGTTAAAAACTTGATATTGCTTAGACTATATTTCGGATTACTAAATTTAACAAGCAATCTTGCACTTATTACAAACATGCTATTGGGCAGGGATTTTCTAAAAATTATCTTTTCACCGCATTGGGCACAGACTATACCTCTATTTTCTTCATGGTTCAATTTAAATCTTGCGTTTGTAGTAATTTTTATTTCAAAAACTTCAAATTATCGAGAGAACAATTCTCTATAACCAATAGATACTATTAACTGTCACTGATAACAAATTACTGTCTATAAGTTGTTTTTTCGCTGAGGCATGGCCTACTTTGTTTAAAAAACTGCTTAAAGCTGAGTAAGCGTGTTAATAAGGTAATTGCACCATTTCAGCTTTTTTCTTGCAGCCGTATTTTAAATAGGTACAGAAATTAAAATGTAATTTAAACTAGAGATTTTTGAGTGAGTATTGATCTATTTAATATATATATATATATATATATATATATATATATATATATATATACAAAATTATATCATTGCTGCGTCCATACATTTATAAAATCCCTATTCTTATTGCGTCAACGACCTTACTGCGTCAGTATATCTGACGCACTAATGTCAAGCGCTTATTTCTTAAAATTTACTTCATCCCAGCACTTTCTAAGATTCTTGCTAATACAGTTCTGTGTAGAATTTAATGCCCAATTTTTGTGTCCAAAAATTTTTTATGTCCGACCCTGCGTTTTTTAAATATTTAGAAAAATTTGAACACAAAAAGTGTGCAGCAACATACTAAAAATGGAAAAAATGTGTATATTTAGTTCAACCCATTTGACGATGAGGGCGTTGCGATAATATACGTTTTCCAATATACGTGTTTTTAAATACTGTATGTTGTTGCGTCGCACAATTTGGCAACGTCTCGCCTATGATTTTAATATTTGAATTAAACTCACGATACTGTTGCGAATAGTAGCGCTGTCTCTCTCCCACCGTGTGACGTCACGCTAGAGACACTTGTTCTTTCGTTTAAATGTAATCATATTATAATCTTGGGGCGCGCGTCGACTTTTATGAAATTTACAATTATGACGGTCGATTTATTAAAACTGATTGTAAGATAAAATTGTTTTGTCCATAAGTAATTGTGACAATGTATTTTTTAAATAATACCTGTGTTTCTACTAAAAATTGACAATCTAAATTAGGCTTTCTAATAAATATTTTTCAATTGAGCTTTTGTTTTTGAATTATCAAACTTTGTTTTGAAGTAAAACTTTTTATGTAAGTTATTTATGGGCGGATTAAAAAAAAATTAGTTTGTAGTAAATTTTGATATTTTTTCTTTAGTATCTTTAGTAGATTTATTACAGTTTTTACACAAAATAACAAAAACACAATACAAATTTGAATGTCTTATAATAATAATTATTATAATTTTAATTATTGTAATAATAATAATATTACATCATATTATAATAATAACATTACTAAACAAAATTAAACAAAATAATATCATTAAACAATGCAGTAGCATCTCTATGTTGAGCGGTCTATGGTATGTCACCCCGTCCATCATCTCTATGTTCAGGCATAATTAAATACATGTATATCTTAAAATCAAATAATACCACACAATGTTAGTTAAAAAAAATTGTCTTAATTTTAAAAACATTCAATCTCCCGGGGGCGTGGCAAAAATTAATTTTAAAATTAAAAAAAACAGCTTATACAAATACCCTTCTCACAACTTTTTTTTAACTAAGTGAGATTTCCAAAAATAATTATTTCAGCCCAGCCTACCGAATTTATAATTTTTGCCGCGCCCCCGGGAGATTGAATGTTTTTAAAAATACATTTTGAATTTGGCATATTGAAAAACTATAAGGTATTAACTCACTTGTAACACAAAAAAAATCTTGTTAATATATTTTAATTTTAAGCCCCTCCCCAAAGATTTTAAAGTTCTAATTGCAGCTCTTCGATTAAAAAAAAGCCGTGGTGCGCGGCGTAAAATTAAAATATATAAATATTTTTTTGTGTGTCTTAAGTAAGTTAATACCTAATAGTTTTTTAATATGCCAAATTCAAAATTTAACTTAAAAAATATTTTTTATTGAATTTTGAGGAATTTCAACCCCCCGAAGGCGCGGCTAAATTTGTTTTTAAAAATTTGAAAAAAAAAACAGCTTATTTGTGTACAATGACAATAAACCCTCAAAAAAATAAAAGTTCCCGGGAATTTTTTGAATTTAGTGATTTTTTTTATGTTCACGGAAATTTTTGTACTAAAATTGTACACCTTTTTGTGGCCTAGTTTACACAATAGATTTGGTGAATAAGTAGGGAATTAACTTGGAAATTAGTAAAATTAGGGTAGTTAGTAGGGAATTTGAGGAAACTAGGTATTTTTTAAATTAAAATGGAATTATAATATATAAGGGGAATTAGTAAGGAAATAGAGGAATTAGTAGCAATCCTGGGAATTAGTGTACACATTTTCTTTTGCGGTTTACCCCGAGGGGTAAACCGCAGGGGAATTTTGTTGTACAATCTGTAGGAATTAGTAAGGAATTAGAGGAATTAGTGAGGAATTTGGGGAATTACTCGGTAAATTAGTAAGCAAATAGTGGAATTAGTGGGGAATTAGAAAGAAATTAGAAGAAAATTGATGTCTCGTTTAGCACTTGAATATAAAGAAAAAAACAAAAAAAAACCCGGAAGTTACAGAGCTACTCCATTCTTTGCCAGTTCCAGATTGGGAGTAGTACCACTGCAGCATTGAAAAAAATGAAGAATGTTGTGTACAGCACACCACCCATATTTTAACAAAAATTAGTACTCGTTTCCCAAAACCAGGAATACATCTGCCAATTGGGAAATACACTGTCTTCTCTGGTCATCTCAGGGAATTAATTTTAAAGTTTCCAAAAGACAAACATCTCCTGACAGATTCGGATCTCAAAAGTGAAGACAAGATGAATTTTGCATCCGCAGAAAAAATGTGCAGTTTGATAGTAATTGAACGACTGAATAAGGAAATTCCACAAATTAAATAGAGCGTGGGGTATCTCAAGCTAATGTACTACATCGAATCGTCGTTCTTAAATTCCAGCACTGTGTTGCATACTAGATTATATCGCATCTGGTATGTTGTATTTTTTACTAGAATCTGGAGAGCCTGGATTAAAGAACAAAAAGAATATAAAATAACAGACAACTTTTTGACCAGTAATTGTAACCTTTGCATCGAAACGCCCATGCTTTGATTAAACTAATACTGAAGCTTAACAGCGCGCAGCGGTGAGTTAAACCCAGATATGTTCATCACCGGCATTTTGGGTAGCCAAGCATGTGAATCCTTATTTCGGGCTGTCAGATCCATGACTTCTACGTATTCAACAATAATACATTTTAGTATAAAGGATATGCTGAACCGAATTGAGAGAATTAAGACAACTGATACCATAAACGATCTGAGGGGGACTTTTACATTTCCAAGGGAAGACAAAAGATTAAAAACCAGACTAATGAAAGAAAATTTACCACGCGAAGAAGAAATTTTTAATTTGGATATCAAATCTACAGTTAAAAATGCTCTACAAAATGTCATAACATCTTGTAATTAATGCAAAAGAAAACGATTGGAAATATATGCAGGTAGGTACCGTTAATAAGACGGAAACAAAATATTGCAATTACACAGGATAATGAAGACGCCGACGAAGACAACGATGAAATTGTCGAAAACCCCGAAGAAAATTGGCAAAAACAAATATTAGTAATGAGGACGATAAAGTTATGGATGAAGATATGGACTTAATTTCGAACGAGATTTCTAATGAAGATCGCGAATGTGATACTTTGAAAACGAGTTGTATAAGTTTGAAAGAATTTTCTAAAAAAGTGCACAGTGTATCGGAAAAATCACCGTACCTATATAATATTATATATTCAATTATTAAAAAATCATCGTACTGCTGGCTTTTAGATCAGTCCGACGGTAGAGTAAGTACTTGCCGATTAAAAAGATTTATAGGCAGTACAAGGAAAACACCAAAGAAAACACCTTGCAAAAATTCCAAGTCGCCCTTGACTATAAACAGAAGCTATGCATGGATCAAGCTAGTAGCACAAGCACTATATCCTCCTCCGACTCTATCGTGATGGAACTCGACTACTCCGATAATTTGGAGGAGTTTTCAGATGAAATCTTGTCGTATAAATCAGAAAA
This sequence comes from Brassicogethes aeneus, assembly GCA_921294245.1. NCBI lineage: Eukaryota > Metazoa > Arthropoda > Insecta > Coleoptera > Nitidulidae > Brassicogethes > Brassicogethes aeneus. The sequence goes on from OV121133.1 coordinate 47,204,088, forward strand.
TGTATCGAAATTTGCCGGACTCGAGATACACTTAGAAAACTATTATGCGGTTTTCTATGACCAATCGTGAGCTTTGCTGCACGAGCGAAGCGAATGTAGAACACACTATTTAGAAATCGCCGCCTTTCACCACGAAATATGTACACTATTTTTTATGACAAAATGAAAATTCGACTTTCGCTGCTCTTTAAGAGAGAAAAATTGTTAATATTTAAGTTAATTCATAAACAAAGATATACCAAACCAATTTATAATATTAATTATTAAAGAACTTATGTTAAGCGAAAGTCGAATTTATGCTGCTAGTGTCATGAAAAAGCATTGATTAATATAATACTTTTCTTAACGATTTTTAAAATGTGCTTAATAAAAAGTTTTGCTAACCAGAAAACGTATACTTTTCTTTACTATTTCTCTTAGTAAAGTAAGTAGGTATGCTATTTTTCATTAAGAATACGAACAAATATAGCCTTAAAAAATATACCCTTCAAAAAGAATTACTATAGTAATTACTATAATATTAATGGTAATTATTCATGTTAAAATGTATACCAAGAAAAAATAGAAACTAAAACCTTGAAAGTTAAAAAATAATAGGGATATTTAAAATTTAATATAAAATTAACTAAAACCTTTTAAACCTCACATTCCTAATACAGACATTATTTTATAAACATGCAAAATATCAATATTAAAAATTACATAGAAGAAAAATCACATGTTAAAAATTCATTTATATCTTTTTAAAGCTAAATACCGTATTTCTAGGAGACGCAAGAAGGTCTCGAAATGTAATGACGCAATATTGTATTACGGATATATATATACATTATATATATATATATATACATCCTTAGTACAATATTGCGTCATTACAATTTGGCAACACTGTAGGACGCAATAAAGTCTGTACAAGCCATATAATTTTTAAAATGAAATATACACGTGACGCAATATTATATCAAGATTAAAATGAGTTAATAATGTAGTGACTTTTGAAAAAAAAGTGTATATCTTATTTTTTTAAATAAAAAAAATCTGACCAGATTTTTGGAATCAGCAAAAAAAAGTACGCCAATATACTCTTCTATATTTTCGCTAAATACCGTATTTCTAGTAGACGCAATAAGGTCGCGAATTGTAATGACGCAATATTGTATTAGGGATGTATATATATATATATATGCAATCCTACATTACCAAGCCCGAAACGTTACATTCTACAGTATAAACGAAGCCCACTCGGTTTTTACGAAGCCCGAAATCGGGCTTCCTAAAATTAGCGTGTATAAATTTGTTTTAGAGTTAAGTGATGCCCCCTTGTTTCAATGGCGAAAAAGTGGTGGGCTTCCTAATGCCATTCAAACCTATCAAAATATACACCCTTAGTTCCAATGCTTTGGCGGTAGGGGGCACACGAGTCAAAGGAGATTATATACAGCTTTGTATAAGTATTACGCAGTATACGAAGCCCGTACATCTGGCAACAATGGGGATTATACGCTCGATGACTTTTTGATAGGAAGGCGGGGAAAATAATGCGGGATTCTTAAATTTGTATCTACTGATTTTCAAAATAAATGTTATATTCCCAAAATTATGTTTTGTTCACTACATGGCGTGGATTAAAAGGCAATGTTTTGTTAAATACTTTCGTAATACACTTAATTTTAAAGAATTATTTATTTTTGAAATATTATTTGGAGTGCATTTTTCTTTGGGGCGGTTTTACAAGTTGTCCAGATATTTTACATAGTTTTAATTGGGGAAACAAGGGGATTTGTATATATTATTATTAATATTATTCAATGTTACATTTAAATAATTTAAATAAAAATAATTTTTAATTTATTTGAAACATTTCCAATTTTAATAAAAATAATTTTTAATTTATTAAAAAAATTTTCAATAGCGGTATGAAATAAATTAAAAATTCTTGTCATCATTTGACAATTTATACTCCATGATACTTTCATCCACACTTTGAAGTTATATTTCGAACATTTTTTCATTATTAAATAAAAAGTCTGTAAACATATTTTCTCAAAAACCCCTCTAACACGTAAATTGAGATATAAGTTGAAGTATTTTTATCAAAAATTTCATAAAGATTGGTAAAGGCGTTTTAGAGTTAATTTTTTTATATTTATTATGCGATAATTTTGTCGGGCAGTGTATTAAAGTATACGTCATTATTTAGATTTTTTAGAATTTTTGGTGTATTTAAATCTAATAATTTAAAAAAAACTAGATGTCTTTATAATTAATGATTCCCATTTAAGTTTTACACAAATAACTCTTATAATAATTATAATTATTGATAATTATTGTATATTTTTTATTAACATATGGAAATATATTTCTTAGGCTTAACTTTTAAACAAAAACGAATCGCCGACGGTGGACGAGTGGTTAGTGCTGCTGACTACAAGCCGGAGGTCGTGGGTTTGAATCCCACCAGGGGTATGGCTGTTTATTTGTGTTTGTCCTATTGTGTAATAGTCCTTCGGAGGGGACTTTAAGCCCGCGGTCCGTTCCTACCCCTAACCCGCACAAGCCATTCAGTTGGCTTATGGGACTTCTTAAGAAGTAAGGGTGGAACTAAAAGAGCACTTTTGTATATAAACTTTTTTTTTGAATCGCATCCATGTCATTTAAGAAAAAATGTTTATAATTAACCCAGCTATCATCTGACAAAGTTTGCTATAGAGCACCCTGTATAAGATATTTAAACCTTTTCAAAATTATGATGTATAAACAAAATAAATGAAATGTTTATACCTATAGGTACCTAAATTGAACAATACTTTTAAATTATTATAATATAAATAATTATAATTTAACGATAATTATTATTATAATAATTATAATTCAACAATATTATTAAATATTTAAGTATACCTACGTCATTATTTAAGAATATTTTTAAGTTTAAGTATCGTCTAGGTATTTTAAATCAAATTTGCCTATAATTATAAATTTAGACAATATTTTTAAATAATGACTTATAATTAATTTAATAATAATTATTATTATAATAATTTTTATTATAATAATTATAATTCAACAATATTATTAAATATTTAAGTATACCCAGTGGGTATTACCCACGTCATTATTTAAAAATATAGGTTAAGTTTAGGTATAATCTAGGTATTTTAAATCAAATTTGCCTATAATTATAAATTTAGACATTGGCAACACCGCTGGGCTTCTGATACACAGCGGAGTGTGTCTCTTGTTGTTTATGCACCAACGAACAGTTAACCGCCCCGTCCCGCATTACCGGGCTTCGACTAGCCAGTGTAATGCACCGGGCTTCGCATTGATAGCCGTGCATGTATATATATATTTGTTCTACTAACAATGCGACCTCTTCTAACATGCAGCCGCCATTCACTACGGCCTCAGCTGATTTACGGCCTCAGTATATTGAGTCCGTAATGTTTTTGCCAATTTTTACTGTCTGCGGTTAAAATGTTTAACTTAAGTGACATCTATGATATAGTAATGGAAGTTTTGAACATGAAAAATTATAGAAATCTATTATTTTTTATTAAATAAGGGCGTAATCTTAAAAAATTAGTGAGGTCCTAATGTCGTTAAATAACAAAAATTGTATATTTTAGTTCATACATTTTGGCGCTGCAGTCGTGATTTGCGTATACATTACGTGTATATATTTGTTAAGTTTAGTATAGTATGGCTTCAACTAATTTGGCAACATCGCTTTGTATTTTCTACTCGATTTATATTTTATCGACCTCATCCAACGATTCTCACCACGATAAGGATCTGCATTAGTAATAGGCGCGGGTAATGTTCTTATAAAAAAATTGGTTTTATTATATTATTATTACTATTATATAATGTGTGATTCTTAAACTATTTCTTTACATTATCTGTAGTTTTGTTATTTGAAAAAAATAATTTATAATTTATTTCAAGTAAGAAAGATATCGAGCTCAGGAAAAAACAAGGGTCAAGAATATTATGTATACTACTTTTAGTCGTCAAATTGACATTTGCCTGCCTAACAAGTGCCAAGATGGCAGGACTAAATAGAATAAGGGGGCTTGTGATACCTTGTTTGAAATGTTTTTTGATTCTCTATTCAACATTTTTTTAATTTTTACAATCCATTCAAAAATTCACAAATTTTAAAACTTGGCAATCCATGAAATTATGTTTATTAAATCTATTTGATCCCTAAGTGAATTACACAGGTCAACATTTGATATAAGAAGTATCAATAGACCTCAGTAGGGCACCCTGGGGTTTTTGGGGTCGCTGATTTCGTATCCGAGGTCAATTGACCTCTATCACATCAGGTTCAAGGTCAAAGTAAGAAGAATTGCTTAGAAAAGTGTGTAAAAGTGTTTGAAACTATTTGAAAACCTTCATTTAAAGGTTTTCGGGGTCGCTTAATTTGAATCTGGCATTTAATTGAGCTGGAAAGGTCGCCCAGAGGTTATTTCAAAGGCATTTCAGGGCTATTTCAAGGTCAAAGTGTGAAAAAGTAGTTTAAACTTTCATGAGAGCACACATGCAGTGACCACCTGAAATGGAATGATCTTAAAAAAAAGGGTTTTAACCTTATTTAATTTCGGCGATCCTGAAAAACCAATAGGAACCTGATTTTTTTCCAATATTTGTATCCATTTCTTCGCACTTTGACTTTCAAATGACCTTAAAATTACTTCTATAAAGGACCATTATAGAACCTTTATGGTTGTGTTTGCTGGGCTGTATAACTCGGAACCTGTCATTTTCGCACCTATCATTTTGACAGCTGTAATTTAAGTACCTGTCATTTTGACAGCTGTTATTTTGGCATCTGTCATTCGGGAATCAGTCATTTTACAGCCGTTATATTGGCACCTGTAATTTTAACAGTTGTCATTTTGAGCTTCGTCATTTTAGCACCTGTCATTTCGACAGCCGATATTTTGGCACCTGTCATTTTGACAGCTGTCATATTGGCAACCTACACTATGGTAGACGGTTGCCTTAAATAAAGTGTCCGCAAATAGGGCTTGCCAACTGTTAAAGATAAAAAACGGGAAAGTTAGCTCACGATCAGACAAGGACGCAATTCCGTTGTCTTAAAAGCGATTGTGCATGCGTAGATAGAAGGGTACTCAAGGACCGATTTAAAAATATTTAAAAAAAAACAGACAATAAATTTATTTTTAGTTTCGGGATAATATTGAGATATAAAATATTTTTAATAATATTTATTCTCCTTTATTTTTTTATATAATTTCATTTAAAATTGAGTTTCCATTAAAAATTAAAAAAAAAACCTCAGTAATTAATTAATAAAAAAATAAAAATTTTAATAAATTTTTTTTTACTATTTTTTATTATACATATGTATTTGACGATAACGATAACAATTTTTTATTATATCATAGGTATTTGACGATAACGATAACACATCCTCTTCACTTTCACTGTAAAAAAACTGCTTATACGTCGGATTTTATTGGTACTTGATCCATTTTAAGAGATAAATTTCGATTTTTACAGAAAAATTTCACAACTGCCATTTTGAAAGCCGGAAAACAGGTTTACAGCCCGGACAACAATCGGGATTTCCTGGTGAAGTCATGATGATATCACAACGTGATTTTTTTTATCACGCTGTGATATCCTGAGTGCATATACATGCTTCAGTGATATCATGTAGAACTCACGCTGTGATATTTGCAAAATTTGCGCATGCGTATGAGCCCTACCCGGACAACATTCGTGATATTCATACGAACATCACGTCATTATTTTCACAAATTTTATTCATACTGATAGCATACGAAAGTCACCGCGTAATAAATGAAAATATTAGGTGACGTTGATTAAATAAAAAAACGCAAGAAATATTTAAAAAAAGTAAAGATAATTTTAATAATTAAGAGTTGTGGACGGGACAAAAAAAAGATTTATCTTAAGATACAAAAAAAAAGATTTATCTTAAGATACAATTGTCCCGTCCATACCTGTCAATTATTTAAATTATCTTTTTACTTTCATAAAATAACAAAAATATTTTTGACAATAAAAACAGTTTTGTGATTTGTCCCGTCCGTATGATTTTCACAAATTTTATTCATACTGATATCATACGGAAGTCGCAGCGTGCATGGTAAATGAAAATCATACGAACGTCACGTCGTGATTTTCACAAATTTTGTTCATACGGACATCATCCGGATGTCACTGCGTGAGAAATGAAAATCATGCCGTGATTTTTTATGCCATCGCTGTTTGCGATTTTCCGAAGGCACAAAAAATCATGTCGTGATTTTTTATACCAACGGTGTTTGGATAATCATTTTTGCGCCAAGTTCGTACACTAAGAGAAAAATTATGTTGAATCAACAGTTTTTGCGGTTAAATACACTTAATATTTTCTTGGATTTAAATTAACTATATATAATTAATTTAAATCCAAGAAAATATTGAATGTTAAACTGTTGATTCAATTGTTAACATACTTTTTCTTTCAATGAACGAACGTGTCGCAAAAATGAATATCCAAACACCGATGGCATAAAAAATCATGTCGTGATTTTTTATGCCATCGGTGTTTGGATATTTATTTTTGCGCCACATTTGTACATTGAGAAAAAAAGTATACCTACATATATATTGAATGAACAGTTTTTGTGGTTAAATACATTCAATATTTTCTTGGATTTAAATTAATTATATATAGTTCATTTAAATCCAAGAAAATATTGAATGTATTTAACCACAAAAACTAAAAATAAAATAAATAAAATTCAACATAATTTTTCTCTTAGTGTACGAACTTGGCGCAAAAATGATTATCCAAATCCGTTGGCATAAAAAATCACGACATGATTTTTTAGGCCATCGGTCAATCGCAAACAGCGATGGCATAAAAAATCACGACATGATTTTCATTTCTCTCGCAGTGACATCCGTATGATGTCCGTATGAATAAAATTTGTGAAAATTACGACGTGACGTTCGTATGATTTTCATTTACCATGCACGCTGCGACTTCCGTATGATATAAGTATGAATAAAATTTGTGAAAATCATACGGACGGGACAAATCACAAAACTGTTTTTATTGTCAAAAATATTTTTGTTATTTTATGAAAGTAAAAAGATAATTTAAATAATTGACAGGTATGGACGGGACAATTGTATCTTAAGATAAATCTTTTTTTTTGTATCTTAAGATAAATCTTTTTTTTTGTATCTGATAAATCTTTTTTTTGTCCCGTCCACAACTCTTAATTATTAAAATTATCTTTACTTTTTTTAAATATTTCTTGCGTTTTTTTATTTAATGTATAGCCTAATAAAAGAAAAATATTTTTGATAATTTTGATGCCAAAATATTATGAAATAAATTATCTACAATTTGTTTCATAAAAACAGTTTTGAAATTCGTGCATTTCGCGCGCTTGAAATGGCCGTTAGATGAAAGCAGGAAATTCAATTCATTAATTTGAATGCATTTAACCATCTAATAAGATTTGGCAACCATGTATGAGGCTGTATTGTATATACATGAGTTTATAATGTCGCTATTTAAAAAATATATACACAAATTGAAGCCACAATGTTAGTTATTCAGTAAGAGGTTTTTATGTATGAAAGATGGTTAAAAATGTATACCATAAAATTAAAGATACGGATTTCTAAGTGCGCGGGATCTGTTTAGAATACTTTGAAATTTAATATACATGACACAGACATTCGCTGGTTACGCTCCATCTGGGTGAGGCCGATAAACTTGTCTATTGTATGAGGCCGTAATAATTGAAGATGTAAATATATATATATATATATATATATATATATATTTGTTCTACTAACAATGCGACCTCTTCTAACATGCAGCCGCCATTCACTACGGCCTCAGCTGATTTACGACCTCAGTATATTGAGTCCGTAAGTACTTAGAATAAAAGTTAAGGGCTGAAATTTTCAGGGAATTTTTTTTTTAACCTAAAAAACAAAATTTTCATGTGTCAGCAAGAAAAAAAAACACCCTAATATATATATATATATATATATATATATATATATATATATATATATATATATACCAGAAACAATAGGTTTTCTACTTTACGGCAGTAGTAGGCAACCAATATTGCAAAGACTGAAATGCCTTCCCATCTCGCCACTGAGCCGAGCTAGAAGCCCGTCTCCCGAATGGTATGCATGACTAATGACTAATGCACCATACCCTCCAACTGACAGAGACTGTTTCGACCTGTTTGGTCTCATCAGTGTCAGGCAGTCGGTGATGGGAGACACGCATCAAGCTCGACAAGTTCACTTATAAAGATATAAATGACCAAGACGGCGGCGAGATGCATCGGCAAGTCAGTCTGCAAACAACATTGCAAAAATTATCTTAATGCAATATTTCGGATGAAACATAGTCTAAAACTAAAGTTATAATTTTAAATGTAATATTATAGTTACAATGTTCCAAAAATCTTGCAAATTAAATGTTTATATTGTTTATATAAAGCAACATTTCAAAAATCATCTTAATGTAATATTTAGGATGAAACATTGCCCAAAACTTATCAATGTAATATTATAATTGCAATGTTTCAAAAATCTGGCAAATTAAATGTTTATATTGTTTATATAAAGTAACATTGCAAAAATTATATTAATGTATTATTTCGGATGAAACATTGCCAAAAACTTATCAATATAAATTATAATTGCAATGTTCCAAATGTTCCAAAAATCTTGCAAATTAAATGTTTATATTATTTATATAAAGTAACATTGCAAAAATCATCTTAATGTAATATTTCGGATGAAACATTACCCAAAACTTATCAATGTAATATTATAATTGCAATGTTTCAAAAATATTCCCAAACATTCCAAAATAAATGTTTCTATTGTATATTTAAAGTAAAATTGCAAACATTTTTCATTTGAAACTTGTGTTATGTCTGCAATATTATAATTGTAATGTTTAAAAACTTGTATGCAACATTTTATACTAAATGTTACAAATATAACATTGTAAAAACTTTAAATAATGTTTCAAATTTAAGGTTGTTGGAAATTATTATATGCAATATTTGAAATGAAACATTTCATTTATGTTAATGCAAGTAGCACAGGAAATATTTTATTTGTAAAGTCGGCGAACATTGCAGCAATATTTTGTAAGTTTTCTTTCCCAGTGGGAAGTATTATTTTTTTAATTTTAAAAATTTAAGCATTATAAATTTGGCTACGTCTTATTTTATTACCCAAGGACCCCTTGCCAAACATTTTGGTCACAGAACAAACCATTTTTGGTTTACTGTTTGGCTTTGTTTTTATTGTTTACTTTGTTTTGAGCTTTTACGATTTTTGGACCTTTTTTATTTTTGTTTTGGAATGTTTTACATAGATATTTACATAGATTGTACTCTTAATATCTCTCTTTAATTTAAAATAATTTTGTTCATTTAGGGTTAGTATTTTTTAAATTTAGATTAGGCTAGTGTTTTTCGTTTGTGAACAAGTTTTAATATTGTTAAACCATTTCTATTTTAGTTAAACTATTCGAAACATTTAAATTATTCTAATAGTTTAAATATTCGATTTGAAATTTGAATCGAATATAACTATTTGAATTAATTCAAGCAGCTTATTTTCTGAGAAGCAGCATCCACACCCTTAGTATTATTAATCTCATGGACACTTAAAAAATTATTACCAATACCAATATAATTTCAAATTCCATACAATTATCTTATTCCCAATTCTTGACCAAAAATATAATAATTTTACAGCAAAACAAATCGCATTTTAAAACTAGTTTTCTAATATTTTTTTAATATTACCTAAATTCCTAAACTGACATTTGTATTTATTCATAACCAACAAAAATTATTGATTTTTTAATCTCCCACTTTTGAACTGCACTTGCGCAAAAAACGAGAACAAAGTCATCTATTCAAAATATAGGGAATAAGCGGTATATGTGTGGTAAGTATATGTTATTATAAGCAAGTGGCGCCATCTCAAGTTAACGGACACTTGTGTCAATTTTATACCAACCGAAACTATGTTAAATAAATTTAATGCTAGCATGTATGATACGTAACGAAAATGATTTCGTTTTGGAAATGTTTTGAAAACATTCTAACACTAAAAATTAGTTCCATAACCCAAAGATATGTATTTTTTATAAGAAGTATTTTTAGAAGAAAACGTATTAAGTTTATTTAATAGAGGAAAGTCGCATAATTTCAAGTAGGCGCCTTATTTCGGATAGTGTATCTTTGAAAGTAATAAAATCATTAAACGGAAATTGACTCTAATGCAATCTAAGAAGTCGAAGCAAGCATATCCACTGGATCCAGTGTTATTTAGATCACTCTCCATTAGATGTCAGTGGTAAACATCGGAACCACGTTTCGTAGTTTTTTTTGTCATAGTTTAAGCCGTGTTATAAATATTCGTTGAAAAAAGTTGTATTATTTACCTGGACAAGGTAAATGTTGTTTTAAGACATTGTATTTGTCAAAACTACGAATTTTTTTAATGATTTTATTTAAAAAAACTATCCGAAATTAGGAATCCAAAATTATGAACTAAACAAATTCCAACATTTAGAGTCGCCTAAGGAATAAAATGTTTATATACCTATGTGACTTATGCATAGACTAATAAATATGTTGTTACTAAAAAAAGTTTTTAGGGCGTCTGAAATTGGGAGCCCAATTTTAAATTTGAAAAAATGCAATTACTACAAAAACCTCATTTTTTGTAATAAAAATTTTTTGATATTAAAATTTGTTTCTTTGCAATGCATTGTATACTAGCCAATAGTTAAAGCATTAAAAAATTATTTAAAAAAATTTGTTTTGATAATTTTGAAAAGGTATCTGAAATTAGGCAACTTTCCTCGAAATATTATTAAGTAATAGAGATATTTTTTATTTTTTTTTTAAATGGAGATTTATTCGCAACACAAACTATTTTTGGAGATTTCATAGATATGAAAAACATATTTTATTAACAAGAATTCAATAATGAATCATAATAATTGATAAAAAAAATTCTGGGGATTTTTGTTTTTAATTTCTAAATTTAGGGGATTTTTAAATTACGATTGGGTAAATTCCGCTGACTGACCTGGCAACCCTGTCTTACAATCAACCACAATAATTACTGATGCATCCAAAAATGAAAATAATGAATAAAAATAAAAAATCTATTCAAAATTATTAATTTATCAATGAAAACCGATAATAAATAACCATTTTTTTTTTTAAACTTTCGTTGTCAAATTGTGCATTTCAACCTTTCTTAATGGGCTTTAAAATGACGTAAACCTTTTTAAAATCCGATAATAAATAACCAAGTTATAGAGGTTTTTCAAATTGTGCAAAATAATAAAATTGTTATTTTTTCAACCTTTCTTAATAGACTATAAAATGACGTAAACTTTTTTAAAATCCGATAAAAAATAACCAAGTTTTTTAAACTTGCGATGTTAAATTGTGCAAAATAATAAAATTGTTATTTTTTCAACCTTTCTTAATGGGCTTTAAAATGACTCGCTTATGATGTTTAAATTTCGTGTTGCTTATTACCATCGTAAGGACTCCTGGCGCCTCACCTTTAAGAGCAGACTTAAAATAGTAAAACTTTTGAATATTGATATAGGGAGTTGTTAGTATGGATTAATGCTTTAAAGGTATCTTGAAAGCTCAACCAATTTTCATATTGACCAGAAAATTCAGGTAGGCTAATTCGTGGTAATCTTATATTAGCTTCCTTTGAACTGGTTTATGATGACGTGATAGAGGTTCGAAGACGTTCGGCATGTGCTGTTAACTCATGGTATTTTTCTTCTATAGCTATTCTATATTCAGACTAGTCATCTTGAGAAACCAATTCAATTTCAGTTTGTATAAGATTGAATTCGTAAAATGCTTCATTTAATTTTCGTATACGTAGGCTTATATCAAAAAACTTTGTAGAGTTATCAGGGTTTTTGAGATATGTCTCGATTCTGGTGACAAAGCCCTTAATAACACCTCGTCTTTGTGCTAAAGCTTTAACTTTAGTCATATTTGCTAAACAAGATAACTAGCAATTGAAAAATAATGAAATGTTGAGATTTATGTGAGATGTAAAAAATAAAACAGCCTGTATAGGAACAAAATTGTAAATTGTATTGGGAGAACTGGATGGATGCTGGAATGGACGGTACATGGGCGACCTCGTGGCCTGGTTTGGTTAGATTTTTCCCCAAACCTCTGGGTAGAGACGTGGACTGATGGAAGACGCAGTGGACCTCTTGATTTACGCGCTGGACCTCGTTGCTGGATCTTCCACGTGGTTGGATTTTCAAAATTATCGATTATCCTGGTTCGAAGTGACCAATGTTAAGGATCTATAGGAAATCCTGGGTATTTTCTCTTGTTGTGTAAACTGCGACTTGGTTTTGGATTTGAATTTAAATTAATTCTTGTAATATTTTGTGTTTTATTCTCGATCTTGATTGTATTACAATTTATTTCAGACTCTTCTGTGTGCGCCTATTACATAGTAAAAGTTACATTGAAGGGGAGTGCATCTGCGCTCTTTAATAAAGTACAAACTTATATAATAATATTAAATAATTTAAACACTTAACACCGCTGCTGCAACACATTCTTTTTTCCAGTTGTTTCACATTCCCTTTCTTCCAGCTCCCGCATAAGTCCATTAACGAAACCATTTTCGCGAAGTTTCACACTAACCGCACTCCTACACCAATTGAAACGTTTTTACTGTTACTGTTACTTGAATTAAAACACGCACTGGTTTTTTAACAAACCAAACTATTTATATTATAACTTAATTACATTTAAAATATTAAGAAACTAAAAAACTAACTAAACACTTAACTACTAATAATTTATAACGTATGCATCTAAAGTTTTGGGAAAAAATTAAACGCCGAAAAAACAACTTTGAAAAATATATTTAAGTGAACAACTTGTAACATTGAAATAATCTTACACTAGAAAAAAATAATCCCATTTAACGAACTGCCAAAGGTCCATTGTCTTCAATTTGGCGAAGCTTTGTTCGAACTTGTCGCATTAGTCTCTGGACGGATGTTATATCTACTTCTCGAATTTTTTGATAAATTCTACGACGCAACATTTGTTCATCTGCGGCTTCCCAACCATTGTCATAGACCTTTCTGCTCAGTAAGGACCAAAAAGTTTCTATTGGGCGAGCTTGTGGTATGTTTGGAGGATTGTCTTTCTTGGGCACAAAAGGTATGTTATGTTCTGCTAACCAATCTCTGGTGATTCGAGCCAGGTCAGGCCAAAAAATTATTTCGTCTCCAAGGTGGTGTTCATTAATAAAATCAACTAATTTTGGAAGACATCTTTGGGTATATATATAAGCATCAACTGCTTCCCCTCTTACCCGCTCAACATACGGTCTAGAGATACCTCTATCTGAAATGGCAGCCCAAACTAAAACTTTATCTTCAAAATTTTTTTTCGCCTTTGTAGCAACTTTTTTAGGACACTCTTCAATGTTATCAGTGTAAAAACCGTCATTTCCTTTCATTTCCGAATTGGAAAGAGTGAAATATTTTTCGTCATCCAAAATGATGCGTTTGATGTTCGCGAAATGGATTCGTCGTAGTGCTCTGCAGCATATCGGAATTCTTTGTAGTTGATTCTGCGTGTATTTTGGGCATTTCCGTCTTTTGCGATATTTTAAGTTTCTTCTTTTAAGTGTTCTTTGTATAGTGGCACTTGATACATGAAATCTTCTTGCCAGTTTTCGATGAGATGTACCCACTTTATGCCTTGCGCTTTCAACCACTCTGTTTTCACGAACTTCACTTAGAACTTTGGGTTGTCCACTTTTTGGTAAGTTAAAACAAGGAATACATTGTCCGATATATTGTTGTTTTGGAGATATTTTCGTTTAGAAAAATATTTACAATTTCACGTTTCGGTAGCCGTCCAACAAGGTTGTAAATACTTTTTAGAATTTCCAATTTATATGACATGTTTTTGAGAAATTTGAAACTAATGTTTTTTGACATATCAAGGTTGCTTAGTAACGAATAATTGGGAACAATGGTAACTTGTTTGGTGCTCATCAAAAAGCTGTAATTCATGTATGAAAAAATTCCCAAAACTTTAGATGCATACGTTATATCACAAATGTTCAAGAGTCTATTTATATGCACCTATTTTTATTTATTTCGTGGCGAGTACCAAAACTTGACTAACTGCTCCATGCTGAACTGTTCCTTATATATTCAGCGTCTACGTGACACTGGTCACGCAAGCGTCTTCTCGAACATTCCACCGCAATAGTTTGACTTCACCTACCTATGGCGTATTACGTTTTTCTTCAAAACCCCTTTGACATGGGTAATAAATAAAAGGGTTTGACGAGTAAAAAACGAAAAGATGGGTGACGTTATACTAAATCCCATATCGTAGCTGCCACAAGATGGCGGATTACCTATCTTTTTACAACCCCTTTAACAAGGGTATCAAATAAAAGGGTTTGACGAGTAGAAAATAATAAGGGAGGTGACATTATGCTAGATACAATATGCACTATACACAATATACAATACCTATTTCTTTACAACTTTCTTGACATGGGTATCAAATGAAAGGGTTTGACAAGTAACTAAATTTAATATGACAGCCGCTGCAAGATGGAAGATTACCTATTTTTTCGCAACCCCCTTCAAATGGGGATTAAACGAAAGGGTTTGACGAGTTAAAAACGATAAGGTAGGTGACGTCATCCTAAATCCAATAAAGTAATCCGTTATTCTATGACGACCGCCATATTAGATAAAGTATGACGTCAGCTACCTTATCGTTTTCTACTTGTCCAACCCTTTTATTTTATACCCATGTGAAGGGGATTGTAAAGAAATAGGTAATCTACCATCTTGTGGCGACTTCACCTACCTATGGTGGAATACTTTTTTTTTCAAAACCCCTCTGATATAGGTAATAAATCAAAGGATTTGACGAGTACTATAGGTGACGTCATACTTAAACCAATATGGCGGCCGCCACAAGATGGGGGATTACCTATTATTACCTTATTGATTTATTTGCACGTATTTTTATTTATTTTGTCGCGAGTACAAAAACTTGACTAACTGCTCCATGCTGCACTGTTCACTCGCTACACTATATTGGATTTAGTATGACTTCACTTACCTTATCGTTTTATACTCGTGAACCCCTTTCACTTGATACCCATGTCAAGGAGGTTGTATAAAAATAGGTAAATCCAATATAGTAATCCGCCATCTTGTAGCGGCCGCCATATTGGATTTAGGATGACGTCACATACCTAATCGTTTTCTATTTGTCAAACCCTTTCATTTGATATCTATGGCAAGGGGTTTGCAAAGAAGATCCGTCATCCGCAAATATGGCGGCCGCCACAAGATGGCGGATGACCACTTTTTTCACCACCCTCTTAACATGGGTATCAAACTTAAAAGTTAGGGTAGAAAACGATAAGGTAGGTGACGTCATACTAAATCCAATATGACAGCCGTCACTAAATGGCGTATTACCTATTTCTTCATAACCCACTTTACATGGGTATCAAATAAAAGCGTTTAACGAGTAGAAAACTTTAAAGTGGGTGACGTCATACTTAATCCAATATAGGGGCCGCTACAGGATGGCGGATTACCTATTTCTTTACAACCTTCTTAACATGGGTATCAAATGAAAGGATTTGACGAATAGAAAACGATAAGGTAGGTGACGTCATACCAAATTCAATATGGGCCGCAAGATGGCGGATTACCTATTTTTAAAACCCCTTTGACATGGGTATCAAATATGAGGATTTGACGAGTAGAAAACGATAAGGGAGGTGACGTCATATTAAAACCAATATAGTAATCCGTCATCTTGTAGCGGCTGCCATATTGGATTTAGTATGACGTCACCCTCCTTATCGTTTTTTACTCGTAAAACTTTTTAGTTTGATACCCATGTCAAGGAATTTGTAAAAAATAGGTAATCCGCCCTCTTGAATGGGTATTAAATTAAAGGGTTTGACGAGTAAAAACGAAAAGATGGGTGACGTTATACTAAATCCAATATGGTAGCTGCCACAAGATGGCGGATTTACAACCTTATTGACATGGGTATAAAATAAAAGGGTTTGACAAGTAAAATACGATAAGGTAGGTGACGTCATGCCAGATCAAATATGGCGGACGCCACAAGATGCCGGATTACCTATTTCTTCACAACCTCCTTAACATGGGTATCAAATGAAAGTGTTTATTAAGTAAAAAACGATAAGGTAGGTGACGTCATCCTAAATCCAATAAGGCGGCGGCTACAAGATAACAGATTACCAATTTCTTTACAAACCCTTTCCAATTGGTATTAAATGAAAGAATTTGACAAGTAGAAAACGATAAGGCATGTGCCGTTATAATAAATCCAATATTGCAGCCCCACAACCCACTTGATTTGGGTATCAAATAAAAGGGGTTGACAAGTAGAAAACGATAAGGTAGGTGACGTCATACTAAATCCAATATGGCGGCCGATACAAGATGACGGATTACATATTTCTTTACAACCATCTTGAACATGGGTATTAAATTAAAGGGTTTGACGAGTAGAAAGCGATAAGGTAGGTAACGTCATACTAAATCCAATTTGTCGGTCGCCACAAGATGATAGATAACCTATTTATTTACAACCTCCTTGACATGGGAATCAAATGAAAGGATTTGACGAGTAGAAAACGATTAGGTAGATGACGTCATTCTAAATCCAATAAGGCGGCCGCCACAAGATGGCGGATTACCTATTCCTTTACAACCCATCGATATCAAATAAAACAGTTTGACGAGTAGAAAACGCTAAGGTGGGCGACGTCATACTAAATTCAATATGGCAGCCGCCACAAAATGGCGGATTACCTATTTCTTTAAAACCTCCTTGACATAAGAATCAAATAAAAGGGTTTGAGGAGAAGAAAACGATAAGGTATTTGACTTCATACTTAATCCAATATATTTCTTTAAAACCCCTCTGATATGGGTATCAAATGAAAGGGTTGACGGTAAGAAAATGTTAAGGTAGGTGACGTCATACTAGATCCAATATGGCAGCTACCACAAGATGGCGGATTACATATTTCTTTACAACCCCCTTGACATGGGTATCAAATGAAAGGGTTTGATAAGTAAAAAACGATAAGGTGGGTAACGTCATACAAAATCCAATATATCGACCACCACAAGTTAGCGAATTACTTATTTCTTTACAACCCCCTTGACATGGGTATCAAATAAAAGGGTTTGACGGGTACAAAACGATATGGTTGGTGACGTCATACTAAATCCAACATGGCGGCCGCCCCCAGATGGCGTTTTTTTTAAACCCCTCTGACATGAATTATAAATAAAAGGGTTTGACGAGTAGAAAACGATAAGGTAAGTGAAGTCACACTTAATCCAATTTGGCGGAAGCCACAAAATGGCGGATAACCTATTTTTTTACAACCTCCCAAACATGGGTATTTAATTAAATAAAAGGGTTTGATAAGTAGAAAACGATAAGGTGGGTAGCGTCATACAAAATACAATTTAACGGCCGCTACAAGATAACAGATACCTATTTCTTTACAACCCCATTGACATATTTATTAAATAAAAGGGTTTGACGAGTAGAAAACGATAAGGTAGGTGACCTTATCCTAAATCCAATAATACCCTTTGCAATGGGTATTAAATGAAAGAATTTGACAAGTAGAAAACGATAAGGTATGTGACGTTATAATAAATACAATATGTCAGCCGCCACAACCCACTTGACTTGTGTATCAAATAAAAGGGATTGACGAGTATAAAACGATAAGGTAGGTGACGTCATACTAAATCCAATATGGCGGCCGATACAAGATGACGGATTACATATTTATTTACAACCATCTTGACATGGGTATTAAATTAAGGGGTTTGACGAGTAGAAAGCGATAAGGTAGGTAACGTCATACTAAATCCAATTTGTCGGCCGCCACAAGATGATGGATAACCTATTTATTTTCAACCTGGTTGGTGACGTCATATTAAATCAAATATAACGTCCGCCACAAGGTAGGGGATTACCTATTTATTTACAACCCAAATGACATGGGTATCAAATGAAAGGGTTTGACAAGTAGAAAACGATAAGTTGGGTGAGGTTATATCAAATCCAATCTGGCGGCCGCCACAGGATGGCGGATTACCTATTACCCCCTTGGCATGGGTATCAAATAAAAGGGTTGGACGAGTAGAAAACGAATAGGTAGCTGACGTCATACTTAATCCAAGCCTCATATAAGTTCTGTATGTTTTTTGATAAGGTCTCTTAGGGACACTGTTTCCTTCTCTGTTTTGAGATTGATGTATTTTGGCCTGGTTCAATCTGTGTTTATTTATGGTATAATTTTTCGGGGGTTTCGGCTCACTTTGAGAAAGTGTTCGTAATGCAAAAAAAACTTATTAGATGTCTAGACAATAAAAATCCAACATTTCCATGTAAACCATTATTTAAAAATTATTCATTTTAACTCTACCATGTCTATACATTTATAATTTAATTATTTATATTGAAGTTTATTTACTCTTACAGCGGATATGCATAGTTATGAGACAAGAGGTAACAAAAACATATATTTGCCTTATTCTAGATATCAGTTGCGCAGGCATTTGCATATCAGGGAATAAAGTTTCATAACAAAGCTTCAAGAATTATTATGTCTTATAAAAATATTAATATTTTACAAAAAATTTACTATTCAGTTAATGAATTTTTTAACCCTGCAGTACACGCATCATGTTTTCTTCCGCCATCGCACGCGTGGATTACGCTTGTAATCCATATAGATAATATGATACTGAGTATGTAAACTATAATGTAAAAAGCTATTTTTTATATATTTTGAACATAAACTCTTATATTTTTTATAGAAATATGCAGGTTCTAAAAGGTTCTAAAAGGTATAAGAAATAAAACATGTTTGCATACAACACATTTTATTAACAAACTAAAAACTAGGTATTCAACATAAAACATAATAATATTTTAAACATAATAATATGTACTCTATTCGTCTTCTTCACTTGGGGTAGATGGACCAGTTTGCTCTGGCACTACACAGTTCACGCTTATTTCTGTCAGAAGTCCTGGACAGGTCCATTGATTGCAAGTACTGCACCACCCTATTAAAAATGCCATATAGAAACACAAAATAAAAATCTATCTGGTTCAATATAGGAATTTGAAACAGGCATTGCACTATTGAACCAGATAGAATTCCATACCTGGAAAACCATATAGAAAAGTGATTTCTATATGGATTGCCATATAGGTTCATATTGCTCTATCTGGCCCAATATGGTTTGGGTGTGAAAAAATTATTACCATATAGATCCATATTTAACCTTATAGGGGAATCTATATGGTTTAATATGCAATTTTCGTTTAAATATATATACATTTTAAAATGGAATTCCATATTCAACCATATAGGGAAACCTATATGGAAAAACACATAAAACAGAAACCAGATAAATGTAAAGAAATAGGCGATTTGAAAACGATAATGTAGGTGACGTCATACTTAATCCAATATGAACGTCACGTACCTTATCGTTTTTTACTCGTCAACTTTCATTTAATACGCACGTCAAGATGGTTTTAAAGAAATAGGTAATCCGCCATCCTGTAGCGGCCGCCATATTCGATTTAGTATAGCGTGGCCTATCTTATCGTTCTCTACCAGTAAAAACATTTTATATAATACCCAGGTCAAGGGGGTTCTAAAAAATGGGTAATCCGCCATCTTATAGCGGCCGCCATATTGGATTAAGTACGACGTCATCCACCTTATTCTTTCCCACTCGTCAAACCCTTTTATTTGATACTCATGTCAATAAGGTTGTAAAAAGATGGGAAATCCGCCATCTCGTGACGGCTGCCATATTGGATTTAGTATGACATCACCTACCTTATCGTTTTAACTTGTCAAACCCTTTTATTTGATACCCATATTAAGACGTTAAGTACGTTAACGCCATCCTGTGGCGGTCCGCCATATTGGATTATGTATGACTTTACGTACCTTATTCTTTTCTATTCGTCAAACCCTTTTATTTAATACACATGTCAAGAGGGTTGTAAATAAATAAGTAATCCCTTATCTTGTGGCGGCTGCCATATTGGATTAAGTATGACGGCAGCTACCTATTTGTTTTCTACTCGCCAACCCTTTTATTTGATACCCATGTCAAGGGAGTTGTAAAGAAATAGGAAATCCGCCATCTTGTGGCGGCCGATATATTGAATTGAGTATGACGTCAGCTACCTTATCATTTTTTTCTTGTCAAACCCTTTCATTTAATATCCATGTCAAGGAGGTTGTGAAAAAATAGGTAATCCGCAATCTTGTGGCGGCTGCCATATTGGATTAAGTATGACGTCAGTTACCTATTCATTTTCTACTCGTCCAACTCTTTCATTTGATACCCATGTCAAGGAGGTTGTAAAGATAATCCGCCATCTTGTGGAATTCCAGAACTTTAAGTATGACGTCGCCTATATTATCGCTTTCTACCAGTAAAACCCTTTCATTTTATACCCATGTCAAGGAGGTTGTAAAGAAATAGCAAATCTGCCATCTTGTGGCGGCCGAAATATTGAATTGAGTATGACGTCAGCTACCTTATCGTTTTTTTCTCGTCAAACCCTTTTATTTAATATCCATGTTAAGTAGGTTGTGAAAAAATAGGTAATCCGCAATCTTGTGGCGGCCGCCGTATTGGATTAAGTATGACGTCAGTTACCTATTCATTTTCTACTCGTCCAATTCTTTCATTTGATACCTATGTCAAGGGGGGGTAAAGAAATAGGTAATCCGCTATCTTGTAGAGGCCGCCATTTTGGATTTAGTATGTCTCCCACCTTATTGTTTTTTACTCGTCAAACCATTTTATTTAATACCCACCCAAGTGGGCTGTAAAGAAATAAGCGAGTTTAAAACGATAAGGTAGGTGACGTCATACTAAACCCAATATGGTAATCCGCCATCTTGTGGCGGTCGTCATATTGGATTTACTATTACGTTACCTACCTTTTCGTTTTCTACTCGTTAAACCCTTCAATAACCATGTCAGGCGGGTTGTGAGAAAATAGGTAATCCGCCATCTTGTGGCTGCAGGCATATTGGCAGATGACGGATTACCTATTTTTTCAGAACCCCCTTGACATGGGTAATAAATAAAAGGGGTTTACAAGTATAAATAAATAATGTAGGTGACGTCATACTTAATTCAATATGGCGGCCGCCACAAGGTAGCGGATTACCTATACTTCCTTGACATTGGTATTAAATGAAAGAATTTGACGAGTTGAAAACAATAAGGTGGGTGACGTTAAACTAAATCCAATATGGCAGTCGCCATTAGATGACGGATTAACTATTTTTTTACAACCCTATTGACTTGGGTTTCAAATTAAAGGGTTTGACGAGTAGAAATCTATAAGGTGGGTAAGGTCATACTTAATTATATATGGCGGCCGCTACAGGATGGCGGATTACCTATTTCTTTACAACCCCCTTGACATGGGTATCAAATGAAAGGGTTTGACGAGTGGAAAACAATAATATAGGTGACGTCATACTAAATCCAATATGGACGTCACCTACTGTATCGTTTTTTACTCGTCAAACCCTTTTATTTGATACCCATGTCAAGAAGGTTTTAAAGAAATAGGTAATGCGCCATCTTGTGGCGGTCGCCATATAAATATAGTATGACGTCACCTACCTTTTCGTATTCTACTCGTCAAACCTTTTTATTTAATATACATGTCAAGGGGGTTTTAAAGAAATAGGTAATCCGACATCTTGTGGCGGTCGCCATATTGGATATAGTATGACGTCACCTACCTTATCGTTTTCTACCAGTCAAAACTTTTCATTTATAACCCAAGTCAAGGGGGTGTAAAGAAATAGGTAATTCGCCATCCTGTAGCAGCCGCCATATTTGATTTAGTATGGCGTTGCCTATCTTATCGTTCTCTACCAGTAAAACCCTTTTATTTAATACCCATGTCAATAAGGTTGTAAAAAGATGGGAAATCCGCCATCTCGGGACGGCTGCCATATTGGATTTAGTATGACGTCACTTACCTTATCGTTTTTATTTGTTAAACCCTTTTGTTTGATATCCATATTAAGGCGGTTGTAAAAAAATAGGTTATCCGCCATCATGTGGCCCATGATGATGGCGGAACCAGGAACAGTGCAGGAGGGGAGCCGAGTCCGGATGAAACCACCTCAGTTCGATGGAAAAACTTCTTGGACCAACTACATCCGTCAGTTTGAGGCAGCAGCAAAAGCAAATGGCTGGCTACCAAAAGAAAAAGCTACAGCATTGACTCTGGCTTTACAGGGAGATGCAACGGACATCTTGCAGACACTCTCTCCCCACGAACAAGAAGATTACGTTGGTGAAATATCTGGAACTGCGTTATGGCCAGACACATCTGGAACATGTGTGCCATTCCCAAATAAAGAACCGCTGCCAGAAATCAAACGAGACTTTGCAAGAATTCGAGGCTGATATTGCACGCTTGGTTCGGCTAGCATATCCAGCTACGCCGTACGACCGTTATAGAACGATTAGCGGTTCAAGCCTTTTTAGATGGACTTCGGGACAACGAAACAAGACAGGCTCTAACACTGGCTCGTCCGAGCCAACTGGTTGATGCATTGGCTCGAGCTTTGGAATTCGGCAAAGCAGAGCTTCAGGAGCCAGCATAGAATAGGGAGAGTCGAAGAGGAAAAGGAGAAGGAACCTAGTATAATTGAAGCAATCAGACGAGTTCTTAAAGAGAATCTACCAGAGAAGATCCGGTGTTGGAGATGTGGAAAGCTAGGAAGCCAGGTGGAGCCAACTTCGTCTCAGTCGGAAAACTAGGTAGGGTCGAGGAAAAGGGGATACATTCGACCTGTAACCAGCCTGCCCCAGAAGATATTGAACGTGTCGCTTCTCTTCTACACCAGTCCAACAGTGGAGAAGTGGTCATAGGAAACACGAAATTTAAACATCGAGCAATAGTAGCAGATATTGAAGATGAAGTTATTGTAGGCATGGACATTATGAACTCTATAGGATTTGAACTGAACTTTAAGCAAGGAATATTGAGGGTAAATGGAGAGGAAGTCGTGTTGCATCGATCCAAAGAAAAGAATATTCGTGTAATGCTGTTCTTCAGTTTCCTCAATTATATTAATTATTAGAGGTATTCGTGAGTCTGCATACCCGGCCAAGAAAGTTAGCAATGAATTGACGAATCTTCTGTCGACTTCTTCAAAGGATTTGAAACCCAATGAAAGTATAAAGCTGAGAGAGCTGATACACAATTATTAGGATGTCTTTGACGACGGACAAGGAAAGAAGGGTAGGACAAGAACTGTCCAGCATAAAATTAACACCGGTGATGCCCATTCGACAGTCGACAAGAAGGATGCCACCCAATGAAAGGTTAAAGCTGAGAGAGCTGATACACAATTATCAGGATGTCTTTGACGACGACGGTGATGCCCATTCGACAGTCGGCAAGAAGGCTGCCACTTGCCAAGCGAGAGGAAGAATTGTGTAGGAAATGGAGAAGGAAGGGGTGATCGAACCATCCAACAGCCCATGGTCTTACCCAGTAGTGTTAGTTAAGAAAAAGGATGGGTCAGCTGAACAACGTGACGAAGAATAACAGCTATCCTCTACCTAGGATCGATGACAGATATTTTCAACTTTGGATGTAAAGAGCGGTTACTGGCAGGTTAAAATGGCACCAGAAGATAGAGGGAAGACGGCGTTTACCGTGGGTGCAGGACTGTGGCAGTTTACTGTCATGCCGTTTGGACTATGTAATGCGCCTGCAACTTTTGAAAGGGTCATGGAAATGGTTTTGAAGGGACTATCCTGGAAGACATGCTTGGTATACCTTGACGACATCATTGTGGTTGGTAAATCATTTGAGGACCATATGAAGAACCTTCAGCGCTTAAGAAGTTCTGGCCTGAAGCTAAGCCCGAAGAAATGTCACTTGTTCCAGAGGGAAGTGCAGTATTTGGGCCATGTTGTCTCAAGTCAAGGAGTGGCAGTGGATAAACAGAAGGTAAAGACGGGATTGGCTAATACCGAAGAATAAACATGATTTAAGAAGCTTTCTTGGATTATGCACCTACTACCGTCGGTAGGATTCGCAAACGTTGCTAAGCCTTTGACACGTTTGACAGAGGGAGAACGGAGAATGATGTTTGTTCGCAGCACTACAATCGTGGATGATCATTGGCAATCCGCTGAGGTTCAACAAGACCAGGAAACGGACCCGGATTTGAAGCTTATCATCGATTGGAAGAAGAACGACCGTAAACAAACGTGGCAGGAAGTCGCCCAATATTCGCCGAATGTGAAATCCTACTGGGCCCAATGGAATTCCATTATCTTAAGTGACGGGCTTCTAAAGCGCGTTCTGGAGATGCAAGAAGGGAGGGAAGACCGTAAGCAGAGAGAATAATCCCCAGAAACAGGATACCAGAAGTGCTGCAGGAAATCCATGATGGAACTACTGGAGGACATCTTGGGGTGACCAGGATGCTCGGAAGACTTAGGGAACGGTTTTATTGGGTCAGCAGCCAACGAGATGTAAAGGAATGGTGCAAGAAGTGCACCGTTTGCGCGGCAAGCAATGGACCCCAGAAGCGCCCAAAAGCCCCAATGCGACAGTACAATGGTGGGCAGCCCATTTGAGAGAATTGCAATCGAAGTGGCGGATCCATTTCCGGAAACAGAATCTGGAAATAAATACATCATCGTTCTAATGGACTACTTTAGCAAGTGGGCGGAAGCGTACGCCTTGCCAAACCAGGAAGCTGCCACAGTGGCCGATGCCCTTATTAAGGAGTGGATTTGTCGTTTTGGTGTGCCAATGGAGATGCATTCAGACCAAGGCAGGAATTTTGAATCTATAATGTTCCAGAATGTCTGTAAGATTCTTAACATTCGGAAGACGAGGACGACTGAATTACATCCGCAGTCTGATGGAATGGTAGAACGAATGAATCGAACGATAAACCGGTACCTGTCCAGGGTATTCTCTGATCACCAAAGAGACTGGGACCGCTTCCTCCATCTGTTCCTATTGGCGTACTGTTCTTCTATCCACGATACAACCGGCCAGACACCCTCTAGCATTGTTATGGGACGTGAACTTCGTCTACTTTGTGACCAGAGGTTTGGTTGCATACCAGGGGAAGACATTGCTGGAGAAGATTACGTTATCAATTTACGTAGGAAAATAAGCGACATTCACAGCCGAGTTCGTTTAAACATTCAGAGTGCCAGTGATAGAATGAAAGAGACATATGACATCAAGGCGGAAAATTGAGGATTTCAACCTGGAGACCTAGTTTGGTTATACAACCCTCAGCGCCGTCGTGGTTATTCACCTCTTATTAGACTTAGTTACTCATCTTTAAGATGATAGTTAATACATTTTTGGAGCATTTTCAGCTAATTGTAATTTTTCAACACCGTAAAGGGTTGTTGGAAATAGGCTTGGTAAACAATACAGTGTGTATTAAAACGAATAGATACACTTAAATAAAACAAGTGCCAAACCCCGCCCACTGTATGCCCTTGTATCTGGCTGCATGCCGCGCTGTTGCCATATGCTATTATTGTTTCCTAAAAGGGTTGTTTTTCTTATTTTTTAATATTAAAAGTAAGAAAATTAACTAAATCAAATTATTTTTGACATATTATTAATTTTTTTGTTATTTTTAAAGTTTCAAACAAATAAAATTGAACTATTTATTAGATAATTCTAATCGTTCTCTTCTGATTTAAAACAACCTGGCAACTATGGTTCGTAATTACGAATGGCTTGGTTTAAACCACGCCCAATTAAAGTTTGTTTCTTTTTCTCTGATTAGAATATAATTTGTCATCCTTATCTCCAGCCTTACTAACTTGATTCTATACAGTCTGTATATATTTCACTGCATTCTTTGCCTCTTTTTTAAGAAAATATAAATAAATAAAAACGTAAAGGGTTTTTGAAATAGGTTAGGTAAAAAAAAATATTTTCCACTGTTTTTTCCGGCTATTTTTAGGTGGATGTACAATATTTTATACAAATTGGGCAATATTTTAATAAGTTCTGTACAAAAATCACTTAATGGCTGTCTATGAAATCGTCATTTATAACTTACGTACTAGATGTACATATTATTTTACGCATTTACAGGATATTTAGTTTTTTTAATTTTAGAACATTCAATTTTTTTGGATTTCATTGGCATTACTAAAGCACTTAATTATCAAAGACCGGATTTAAGGCCGTTAAAAATTGGAAATTAGGACCCATAAATAGGCAATAAAAACCTACATTTTAGGCCGATTTAGGCCGAAAGTGCCCAAAATAGGCGATATGAAAAAAAAACAACACGGTTGAACATAACTGTGTAAGTATGTTAAAATCTTAGCATCTTGGCACACCTTTTGCAAAATATTTGGGTGTCATCGCACTGATTTGGCTGAAATATTTTATTTTTGTCCAGCTCCTGCAACCACCCTGAAACCTTGATCCCGGATTTGGCCTTGGGCATTTCTAGGATTACTAAAATAAATTATTCGCAACATTAATAGTTTTTGTAAATGAAATACCTATTATTTAATTAAATCTCTATAAACCTACCAAAAACAAGCAGGCCGACGCTGAACAAATAATATAAACAAATACCACAGACAAACAAACAAACAAAATTTGTCTGTGACAAATACAAACAAAAGCACAATACGTTGATTCCAACGGTTGTCAAAGTTGCTTTAGCCATCTATTGAAATGAAAAATATATTTTTTTCTGAAAAATTAAAAGAACCTATTTTAGGCTCATAAAAATGTCCTTTTAGGACAATAAATCAAAAAGGCATTTTGCCTAAAATCCGGTCCTTGTTAATTATACAATAACTACATTTTTGTTCTGCCGACTTTTACGCATAGGTACTGTTCTACAAACTACAATTTGCTACAAAACACATTTTTTATTTTTTTTACAAGTCCGTGTTACCGGGTAGACAAAATGCGTGGTCTTAAGCAATGGGCGTCAAAATTAATAAAAAGGTTAATGCTTAGGTCTCAAGACACATACTGACTTGACTCAAGTCACTTGAGCGTACATGCGCTGAGTTTGGACTCTACATAAGTATGCGTGCGACACCGGATTAAATTTGTATTATTTACTTCACATTCATTTGTGTTCGTGATTGCAGAAGTAATAATTGCTGGGGCTGCTTATGTGTTTATAGCAAATTTATTAATAAAAGAAGGAATAAAAAAACAAAACGATTCTAGGTTAATAAAATTTATACTTAGAAACAAATAGTATATTTCCCGACAGCTGACGGCTCACGTTATACATATACAGTCGTGCTGATGTTACGAATGATATGTACACACTTGAGTATGTATGTATGTGTATGCTTTCCGACTCAGCGCATGTACTCAAGTCAGTACAGCTGGATAACTTTAATTTTTTTTATTGGCCTTAGGTATGTGCTTGGATATATTAAAGGATTTTAAGTCACACAAAAAACTAAAAAACAAAACGATTCTGGGTTTATAAAATTTATACTTAGAAACAAATAGTATATTTCCCTACAGCTGACGGCTCACGTTATACATATACAGTCGCGCTGATGTTAAACATGCGTTGAGTAGTTACGAATGATATGTACACACTTGAGTATGTATGTATGTGTATGCTTTCCGACTCAGCGCCTGTACTCAAGTCAGTACAGCTGGATAACTTTAATTTTTTTTATTGGCCTTAGGTATGTGCTTGGATATATTAAAGAATAAAATTTATACATAGAAACAAATAGTATAATTCCCGACAGCTGACGGCTTGCGTTATATACAGTCGCGCTGATGTTAAACTTGCGTTGAGTAGTTACGAATGATATGTACACACTTGAGTATGTATGTATGTGTATGCTTTCCGACTCAGCGCATGTATTCAAGTCAGTACGGCTGGATAACTTTAATTTTTTTTATTGGCCTTAGGATATATTAAAGGATTTTAAGTCACACAAAAAAAACTAAATAATCCTCAATTTACTTACCTTATTATTGTGGTTGTTGTGTCATTTACTAGGTCATACCACCATTAGCTTAAGTTTTAAATACAAGTTATGATTATGAAAATTATTATGTCTGTTCCCAGTTATGTAAGAAAACACATTATGTCCAGTTATGTTTTATGGTGTGCGTATTATGTATTATGATAAATTATTAGGTTTAATGTCAGTTATTAAGTATTTTGAAAGCAAGGGCTATTCAATTCGGGTTGTGTCGCATGAATAAATAGGTGATCTGATACTTGTAGTGAACTTTGTCAAGAGATGCATGACGGTCACAACTGCATAGTCAAGTGGTGCTCTTCCCAAATAGCACACGACCACCCAAGGACATCCTGATTGGGTCTGTCCAGGCCAGTTTAGGATATCCCATTTCTGACATACCTTGGACGTCCATGGGACGTCATAAAATTAAATTGGTTATAGCATATTGGATATCCCATTTCTGACGTACCTTGGACGTCCATGGGACGTCATAGAATTAAATTGGCAATGGATATCTATATGCCGTCCAAAAGGCAAAAAATGTATAGCATTTGCAAATGTGTTTAAATAAGGAAGCATCCGATATCGATATATCGATTTTTTCGAAACCGATACCGATATATCGGTAAATAGTACCAATATACCGATATATTACATCGGCGATATTAGATAAACGTATATGTTTTTAATTTTGTAATAAATAATAAATACTAGAATAAGGGAGGTTATTGCTAAAGATAACAACTTGTCATAAGATGAAATGTTTTTTTAACAAGAAGAGCCCCACCGAATTATGCAGACCCGTTCGGCAATTTCTAAACGACAATTTTAGAGACCACTGGCTTGGCCGAAGAGGACCTATTGAGTGGCCTGCAAGGTCCCCTGATCTTTCCTCTCTGGACTTCTTTCTATGAGGCCATTTAAAGTCTAAAATTTATATAACACAGCCAGCTTCTGTTCAAGTTCTACAAGAACTGAATGGTCAAAGGATAACCGCCGATATGTTGCAGAATGTTAAAAAAGAGATGGGGAATCGATTTTATTATTGCATGAATGTTAATGGAGGACATTTTGGACAGTTTGTTAGATAAATAACATTAATAATAATAATAAAACTTCAATAAGAAGGTATTTTTATTAAGGAAGGCAAGTATCGCTTTTACTCCTTTTAAAACAATAGTCTATTTTCAATATTTTGACAAGCTGTCATATCAACGGGAATGATAGCAGCGACTCCAAACTTGGAGGGTATAATCAGGGCAAAAATACCTTTAAAATGAAATATCGACTCCCCTTCCCTATTCAAATTTTGGGGGTAACTATCAGCCACTCTTAGGGGTTAAAGTTGAGGGGTTAAAAATATAAAAATAAATTGTCCCCCTTAAATCAGAAATCGACGGGTGCAAGCGGTTTTTTTTCTTTCGTAAAACCTGAGAAAACCAGGTTGGAAAGTTTCCATTGGCCCACATCAATTAATATAATATATATATAAAACCAGGTTGGAAAGTTTCCATTGGCCCACATCAATTAATATAATATATATATATATATATATATATATATATATATATATATATATATATATATATATATATATATATATATATATATATATATATATATATATATATATATTTTATTAATTGTTAACGGTTGCAATATGCAGTTTTGGTTGCCTATGATAAGTAGGCATCTACTTTAATATACCTACTTATCTAAGGCAGCCACTATTGCATGATGTATCACTAATACATCTCGCTTATGTGGCACTATTCATTTAGTACAACAGACATGCTGTCCACCTGCAAGGTTCCTGCTCGCCATATTAAAACAAAGCGTGCTTAGCCTGTAGTTAGGAAAAGGGGCGTTCCCGGACACATGTTCCTTATATCAAAATGTTTGTCCATGGCTGCACCCCTTAAAAGTTGACCCAACCGTTTCAGTTATCATGACAACATGCGGATTTCCAAAGTTCAGATTCCACGTTAACCTACTTTTCAGGATGCAAAGAGATCGGGAACCAGATAGAAGTAGATTGCAGAGCTGGAGATAGGGAGATTCAGAGTTGTTAAATCTGAAGCTATGTAATGCAAAAAAGCTTGTGTTCCTAGATTGCGAGGTTACTCACACTTGCTACTACTTCGGTTATGTTGATATGGCATTAGTATTTACTATACAAACAACTGTTAAATTATGGCACATGCCACACTAAGGTTTTATAAAATAAAAGGTTTGTGATACTTCTGTTGAATTTATAATAAGTGGTTTTTGCTAATGTGGTATTTTATTGTTTTTTATAAATAAGTTTTATTATTATTTATAATTGCTGGTTGTTTTTCAATAATTGAACCATAATTGTATTTGGGTTATGTTCATGTCGATTTAAATTAAGTATATACAAATTGAAATTTTAAACATTGTATTTACAAAATTATATAACCTGATTTTAAAGGAACTATTTCATTACTTAAAATATTATATAAATCAATATTTTATTTAAAAATATAAAACAAAACTAATCTTTAATACAACTAGTATACAAAATTTATTTACTTAAATATTTTAATTACTAAAACATGTTTTTCTAACGCCAGCTAAGATCTCGCTAAAATCATCTTCATTTTTAGAAATACCATTTGATTGTCCAATATCATAAACTTCTTGCTCGGCGAATGAGGATGGTTCAGGTTTCACATTACTATTTGGTAAGATCACAGACGTTTGTTGAGCTTGAAAATTGTATGTCAAATTTGAATTTGTATCGCTTCTATTATGATAATTGTGGTTTGAATCGACAGCACTAGCTTCTGTATTAGTAAACTTTAAATATTTGTCAAATTCTCTGGTGTCTACATCACTGTCACAATCACTACGATCTTCAGGTTGTTGAATATATGATTGTACCAAATTATTCTCAGTGTATTGATTATATTCTTCTTCTATAGGTGCCTTATAATTATGTATAATTGTAGGATGGTGATGGTATTCCAAATAAGTCTCGTGTTTACTTGATATTTCTGAATTTTCATAGGGTGATGAATAATATTGGGGCATATTAGAATTATAGTGATATACATTTGCAGATGAAACAGTACTTTGACTATTTTGAGTTGGTCCTAGAAGCTGTTGATCTTGAGATGAAGCAACAGGTGGATAAAACGTTCCTGTTACAACATGACCCTGTTCAACAGAACTTTTATTTGCACACATAACATACAATCCATTTGCCATTGGAACCGATGTTATAGGTTGAGCATTCGTATAGCTTAAATTATTATGCCTATAATTTTGAACTCGAGAATTAAAACTTGATTGTGTAGTAGGACTTAAATTTCTTGAAGTTATAATGCCAGAAACATTATTATTTTGTAAATTATTTATACGCTTATCATCAAACTTGTAATGTTCTTTATCATTCTCTATTGGTGATAATTCAGGTGTTGGTAAAGCCGTCTTCTCCAGCAATTTATCTTTACATTCTTGTGGACTTACAGAATCTTTAAATCCTTTTGGCTCTGGACTTTGCGTAGGAGACTCATCTGGCGTATGAATAGAGAATGGACTTTTTTGTAAATAACTGGGCTGATATCCTAAGTAACTGTTAAACGAATTCAATTTATAGAGATCTGGACTGCATCTTTTATCTTGTGAGAACTCCAAATTTCCACCTGGATTTGGAAACTCTATAGAAGAAAATGTGTTTAGTGAGGCAACATTTGGTGAATTTGGAATATATCCCGTATTGTATCCTGGTGACATATTAGGAAGACTTGGACTAGAAAGGGATGGTCCCACTCGTGCAGCTGTCGTGGAAGTGGCTCTTTGTTTATTATGCTTACGTCGCCTAGGTCTGTATTTATAATTGGGGTGTTCAGTCATGTGAATAACTCTTAGTCTTTCAGCTTCTTCCACAAAAGGTCTTCTATCTTGAGGAGTTAAAGATCGCCATTTTTTACCTGTAACAAAATGTGTTATTAGCAAAAGCATTCTGGTTTTAGATGGAATATAATTTTTGTATCCTTGCATACTTATACGAGCCCTAACCACAAAATGTTCGGACACTTCATAATTTATACAGAAATATTTTTCGTGAATACTATCTCAAAATTATTAGAAGTTATGAAAAATTCAGCTTATTTTGGCATATACCCCTCGAAGCGATTTTTATTTTTAAAAAGTTTACCTTTTATTTTTAGCTTTTAAAAAAAGGCTAACTTTTTAACTTTTTTTGTATGAGTAAAAAAGTTATAAATGGCCCCATTAAAAAGAACATAAAATATTATACAAACCCTGAAAATTTGGTAAAAATTGTATAAATAATAAGAAAGTTATAACGATATATATATCTGCAAAATCTCCCGTTTCCTAAGAAAATTGCAAAAACTCTTTAAAAATAGCATTTTTAAATTACTTATACTTTTTTATAACTTATTTATTTTTTACCAAATTTTCAGGGTTTGTATAATATTTTATGTTCTTTTTAATGGGCCCATTTATAAGTTTTTTTACTCATACAAAAAAAAGTTAAAAAGTTAGCCTTTTTTTAAAAGCTAAAAATAAAAGGTAAACTTTTTAAAAATAAAAATCGCTTCGAGGGGTATATGCTAAAATGAGCTGAATTTTTTATAACCTCTAATAATTTTGAGATAGTATTCACGAAAAATATTTCTGTATAAATTATAAAGTGTCCGAACATTTTGTGGTTAGGGCTCGTAATATATATTTTAAAATTGTATGGTAAATCTATTTGGCCAGCGCCAATAATGTGATACAACATATTTCACCATACTAAATTTTAATAAGGGACATATTTTGTATGTAGTTTAATCAATAAAACATGTAATATGAAAAGTACATTAAAAACTGTATAGTCACACCTTTAACTAACAAAAAAGTGTGATTAACTATGTATAATAAAGTATAATTAAGATTCATGACTTAAACCGAAGCCACCCGCGACTCTTATTGTAATGCAGGGTACACTTCGTAGCGCGTGTCGGCCCGCCTGGTCTGGGTGCGGCTCTTTATGTACAACTAATGCATTGTCCCAACCATCCGTTCTTTCAACTTGCTTAGTCAAACATCCTTACATGTGCCATTATAACAATTCCTTAATTACTTAAAAAACTCCGAATTTATATAATAATATAAATATATTATAATATTATACTTTGGGTTTTTAGTAAAAAAACTCTATAAAGTTTTTAAGCGTGTTTTAAAACCAATATTTTTATAATAATTATAAGTTACCACATAAGCTTTGCCTATAAGCTGAATAGGTTGATGACGTTATACTTATAGTTGCAGAAAATATAGTAGATAATTGCAATAAACTTTTTACAAAAGTTAAAAACCGAAAAAAATCCTTTTCAGATAATACTTATCGTTTAAACTTTAAAATTTAAATTGGCAGTGGACTCTGAACAACAGTTCGCATCTGCCAATGAATTGAATGAGGTTAATCGATTAATGAGGATAATCCTCACTTAATTGTAAGGCAGAGACAAAGTGGTAAAAAAATTATTTTCTTGCATTGACTTGTATTGGCTATTTTTTAAACTAAGCGCATAGAGGGTGTTATTCACTCTTTGATAAATATAGTGTCTTTTTAATATTTTATAAAAAAGTTAAATGCTTACTTATAGGATTTTAAACTTAAGTTTGCAGGAAATTAAGTATTTATCAAAATTTACCGACAGTTTTTAAACTTTAGCGTAGTTTAAAAAAATATATGTACCTATAAATTTTATAAAAATGTGATATTTTATAAAAATATTGCAAATATCTCCTTTACGAATAAAAACTCAAATTTGTATTGTACAATTAAAAATAAAGAACTATTAAAGTACATTTTAATTGGAAAATCTATTTAGAAGACTTAATTACGCACGCCCACTAGACAAATTTTTATGTTAAAATATTGACTTTTAAAATTTTGCCGTTGTGAAATTCCTCATGGGAAATTTTAATGAGCCGGTTTCATGTTGGAGGTCGTAAATCAGGCACAAGAAACTTTAAAAAGTGTTTTTATTCACACACAAATATTTCATACAACTTTTACAATTTATTATCACCAACAACAACTTTCTTTTTTTTCTTATCTTCTTCTTCTTCTTGTTGCCAACTTGTTACATTAAACTAAAAACCTATTAATACTAAACTAACTAATAACCAATTTACTATTGTTTTCAACACACCCCCTCAATGGTAAATTTGTCCTACCTCTAGACCAATATCCTTACAAAACTTATTAAATTTAATGAAACCCAAAGGTTTAGTAAATATGTCGGCTGTTTGGTTTTCAGTACTTATGTACTCAATATTCACAATTTTTTCTTGAACTTTATCGCGTACAAAATGAAATTTAATATCCACATGTTTTAACCTTTTGTGAAACTCAGGGTTATTACTTACTTTGATTGCAGACTGATTGTCTTCAAAAATTGTTACACAAACATCTTTATGACATATTTCTAAATCATTAACTAAGTATCGAAGCCAACATACTTCACTAACAGCTAAACTTAAAGCTATATATTCAGCCTCAGTCGATGACAGAGCTACTGTACTTTGTTTACGAGATGCCCAAGACACTGAACATCCAAAAAATTTGAAAATATAGCCAGTAGTAGACTTTCTATCAATTCTGTCACCTGCCCAGTCTGAATCAACAAATCCTTCAATTATAGGACTGTTTTTTTCTAAATAGTAAACAAGACTTACATCGATGATATATCACAGAGCATTGAGTAATAGCTTGTTTTAAAGGTCTTTTGAAGCCCTTTCAGATAAGTTATCACATTTTTCTTAAAAAAGGGAATTTAAAAAAAAAGTTTTTTGGATATTTCTTAAAAACACCGTTTTTATTTTTTTTCTAAATATATATTCTTTTTATTGATGTTTAAGTATGATAATTACCAGATTTCAGAATGGAAAAATGAAAAGTTCAGTTTATTATAGGGAATTTTAGTATTTGGACCATTTAATATTTTACTAAAATTTATTTATGCTATGCTTAGACACCTCTTTTCTCTTGTTTATAAAAATTCCAACCTTTTCTGCCACCTCTAGATTGGTATATTTAATAAAAATCCTGCATATAACAAATATGTACAATGCAAAATATTCACGTATATCGGCGGTTTTAAAAATAAAAGTATTGGAAATGTTTTACAGCCTTGCATGACCTAAAGTGGTGATTTCTGGAAAAGGCCCTAGTTAGTGTCCTAAGACCAGGGCCGCCTGGTTACTGTATGTATTTTATGCTTAAATCTGACTTTTTTATGCACTACACTAAATTCATAGTTCACATTGACAAAAGAGAATGTTGTTGTGTCAAATTTAAAATTGGTAAAATTAATATAATTTTTATAACGAAAATTGCTGGGTGGGTAGGCTTTTTTAGTTTGGTTATCTTATAATACGTTTTTTTACATATAAATTTATTGTATTTTCCAAAACATCATAAATATTTTACTTCTGGCAACATTGCTATAACTTTGATAGTTCAATTTTCAAAAACTTTTTTTGTGAAGTTGCAGAATCAGCTTTATAATGAAACAAAATTCAATTTAAAAATTGGAGATTTTGCTGAGAATTAATAATAATATAATAATAATAATAATAAACGTCTTTATTTGATAATATATACACTCACATATATATTTCAAAATGGCGAAGTTTGATTTCACATCACTCTTCGACTTAACCAAAATTTACGAAATAAAAAAAAATCAAACAATTATATAAATTATATAAAGCAAAAAATATAAGGAATATTACAAAAACACAAAAATGTAATTATATCAGATCTACTATGGTTTATAATTTAGTTTTGAGAGTTGTATAGGAGTTTTTTTAATTTCTTAAGAAAAAGGGTTAAACCTAGGTCGTTTAGACTAACATAAGAATTATGCAGTTTAGAAGCTATATACGTAAAAGTTTTTTGAAATATTGCGGTGTTATGCCGGGCAACGGACAAAGTGTTGAGATTGCGAATACTTAATACGTGCAAATCGCTTCTAAACGTAAGTTTCTCTCTTAAATAAAAAGGCTGTGATAAGTCCATAACTTTGCGAATAAAAGTGGAATAATTAAATATAAATGTGTTATCAATACTCAGCCATCCCAGTTGTTTAAATTTGAAAGAAATGTGGTCAAACTTTTTTAGGTTAAAAATTAATCTACAGCAGCTGTTTTGGACTTTTTGAAGACGATTTTTTGTAATTTTGCTCAGGAAAGGATAGTAGACGATTTGGCAGTAATTAAAATTTGACAGAACTAGTGCTAGAACTAGTTGTTTTCTAATTTGTGTATTTAAAGAATCTTTATTAGCATAGCACACCCTTAAGCGTGCATATGTATTTTTAATTAATTTACTGACGTGGCTTTCAAAATTAAGTTTATTATTAAAAGTAACACCTAAAAGCTTAATATCCAAAGAGAATGATAGAGGGATGTCATCTATTTTTAACTTAAGAGATTCCTGCAAACGAGTACGATGATTTTCTGAACAAAACAACATTGTGATTGTCTTATCAGCGTTTAGTTTTAGATTGTGAGACTTTGAATAATTAAAGATCGATGTAAGATCTCTATTAATTTCACCAGATACATTATTATAATTATTTGGGTCAAAGGTAAATAAGTATACAGAATCATCTGCAAATCCTTGCATGTGAGCATTTGCACACTCAAACAAGTCCGCTATATAAATCAGGAACAACATCGGGCCAAGAATTGACCCTTGCGGTACTCCAGAAATTATATTTGAAGCATTAGACCTTTCACCTCCTACCGACACAATTTGATACCGTTGAGATAAATAAGATTTAAAAAGGTTTATTGAAGTTTGTTTAAAGCCAAAATAATGCAGTTTGGCACAAAGTAAGTCTTGGTCAATAGTATCAAAGGCTTTTGAAAAGTCTAACGATATCAAAACAGTAGCTAGCCTTTTATCTCTACCTCTTATTATTTCATCAAGTAAATTAAGCAAAGAAGCAGATGAACTATGCGCCTTACGACTGATTTTTAGGAAAAAGATTATTTGACGTAAAATAATCAGTGACTTGAATAGCTAACATTTTTTCAAAAATTTTTGAAAGACTTATAGGTCTTATAGCTTAGATTCACGGGCTTATTATTTTTTGAAAGTGGACAAATTAATGAACCCTTCCATAAGTTAGGATAGTAACCTTTTTCTATACAACAATTAATTATATGCGTAAGGTGATTTAATATTCTGGGTAAACATAATTTTACCATCTGCAGAGAAATGCCATCTAATCCGCTAGCATTGGATTTAAGGGATAAATTGCATCTTTAACGTTATTTACAGTAGCTAATTTTAATTCAAAATTTAAATTCTTACCGAGTAGTTTAGAACTATAATACAGAATTCTGTCGTTACAATCATTAGTTTTTTTAAAAACCGAGGTAAAATAGTTATTTATTGCATTTGGATTACTTAATGATGCAGGTAGCTCAGAAGACTTTGATTTATTATTTATGTTTAGATTACTAAGTCCTTTCCACAAATCTTTTGGCGATTGAGATTTCAGTGACTGCAAGTAGGATTGCTTTTCTCGATTTAGAGAAGATTTAGCGAAATTTCGCAATTGCTTGTAGCGTAACCAATTTTCTTGAGTTTTATTGGACTGAATTTTTTTTAAAGCTTTTTCCCTTTCATTAAAAATTAATTTTAAGTTTGGGGTTATCCAAGGAGTTTTAGGTTTAGTTACTCGTTTTGTTACTAGGGGAGCATGTGCGTCAAATAAGAGATTTATAAACTCGGTTACAATTATAACTTTATTTTCAATTTCATTTATATAGTAAATATTATCCCAAGGCAAGCTATTTAGGTGAGAATTAAACTTAAAATTATCAAAGTTTTTAAAATTCCGATGGGTAACGAATTTCGGTCAACCGCCTAAACCAAAACAAACACTTGTCTAGGGTCAACCGAGTATCGTCGTTCACTGTACGGCATAGTAAGGGTATTTATTTAGTTTGTTAAATTATTTTGATTACTATAAGGAAAAAAAATATTATAAAAATGAATAGTTTTTGACTCAAAAAGAATTGGAAGCTGCCCTAGAAGATGTTGCAAATGAATTAGAAAATGAAAAACGTATGCACTAATATTCTAATTTGGAATATATGCACACAATCTATCAATTGACGAACAAATGGTGCCATACTTTGGAAGACATTCTTGTAAAATGTACATAAAAGGTAAACCTGTAAGATTCGGTTTCAAGCTATGGTGCTTATGTTCGTCAGATGGCTACCTCTACCAATTCTTGCCATATGCAGGTGCAAGTCCTTCTAATCAAAAATCTGACATTGGTATGGGAGGACAAGTTGTTCTTGATTTATTCTTCCGTAAAGGATCTTGAAAATCATCAAATATTCTTCGATAATTTTTTTTCTTCTTACAAACTGTTTGTTGCACTTACTGAACAAAAATATTTCGCTTCCGGCACTATTTGAGACAATAGGACTAACCATTGTCCTTTGGAAGCTGCAAAGTTAATAAATAGAAAAGAGAGAGGATCTTATGACGCTGCTTACGACGACACCACAAACAGAGCCGGCTTAAGGCAATTGAGCGCCTTAGGCACTTAAAAATTTGGCTCCTCTAACTAGATACTATACTTACGGGGCCCGGGGCAAATTTTAAAAGAGGTTATTAGAGCCACCCCAAACTGTTAGCTTAAGGGCGCCCGAGCATTATAACCTAATTATTACCTATGAAATAGAATACTTTTTATCATTAAAAAAGTACATAAAAAACATAAATATCATACAAACATAACAAATATAATGTAAATAAAAAGTGTTAGGACTTATAAGTGCGTTTTTCTGCAAGATGTCATTAGTAAGTATTTGTATGTTAGATGTACTGCTGGTTTATTGTAATTAGTTTAATATTAAAATTTCAGAAATACCTTTAAACAAACAGAAAAATTAACACTATCTAAATGTGGATTTAGCCAGCATTTTGTGTAACGTAATCTAACGTAACGTAATTTAATTTAAAAGCCAGGCCAAATCAACCTTAACTATCGAACACAGACTGCTATCACCAAACACACAACACATATAAGTGCCACTCTTGAATAAACGCGAAAACACCCAAGTCCTTCCGGCAGCAGTTTCCTCTAGTATCGCGTACCCGCTGGGGTGAGCCGCACATCACAGCGGGTACCCGATGCAAGAGGAATCCGTGTGCTTGGAGCATACGGGGGTTTTGAAATAGTTTAAAGAGTGCTAAAGATATGTTTATACAGGGTAAAGTTTACAAATTTAATGATCTTTTAAGTTTTTGTTTGCAGTTTAACGTTAAGATTTTTTATTATTTGTTAATTATACAGTTAATAATAAAATATCTTATTCTACTTCAAAACGCAGGGCCCTCGTAATCAAGCGTGGTGATATAACACCTGATTAATTTTATCTGAAATACATTTATGTATTTGGCATAAAAACAGAAGTGAATTTGCGGCACGCTTTTTTGTCGGCTTTACACCTCGTTATTAAAGAGGAAGCTAAATTTTTATAAAATAATAAAAACAGTAAATAATATTCTGTTATTACAATAGTATATTTTTTATTTGTTTTATTTTTGGAAAAAATAAACATTTTGGTAACAATTTTTATTTTTTTAAGTTGCTTGGGGACAAGGCGCCTATTTCTTCGTGGCGCCTAAGGCAATTGCCTTGCCTGCCTAATGGGTAATATGGCCCTGACCACAAATGTTTATTTAGTCAGATGGAACGATAACTCTGTAGTAACCATGATTAGTAACCACCTTAGCGTTGAGCCAATGTCTACAGCAAAACGTTATAACAGAATGGAAAAAAAAGAAGTCAACATACAGCAACCCAATGTAATCAAGGTTTACAATAAATATATGGGAGGCGTGGATTTGCACGATAACGGAGTGGCAAACTACTGAATTGGCGTAAGTGGTAAAAAGTGGTGGTGGCCTTTGTTTATAAATACAATAGACAGTGTAATCGTCAATGCTTGGAAAATTTACAACTCAGTAAACAGTAAGAAAATGTCACAATTAGACTTTAAGTCATACATCTGAAAATCGCAGGTCAAATCCATCAACTTGTAGTAGTTGATGAACTTCGCTATGACAATATTGGTCATATCATAAAAAAAAGTGACAATAAAATCCGGCGAAGATGCAAGGTTTGTCACAGTCAAACAGTATTTATGTGCAAAACATGTAATGCATATCTTTACAGTGATTGTTTTGAAGAATTTCATAAAATGTAAATATTATTTACCTTTTTTACCAACGTTGCGTTTACGCAACACTTGTTTTTTTCTAAACTTGTTTCTTTTTAAGAGATTTTTTTCAAAATTTGTCTTTATTTTACTCTATAAATAAATAATAACAATAAAAAAATACATTTTTTTATTTAATTAGTACCTTGGTAAAATATGGGTTAAATGATTCAGTTTTTAAAGTTAAACTCCAAAAAACGAGATTATGATCCGATATTTGAGAAGCGTCGATGACTCCGGAACTATGTATTTTATTCGCACAATTTAAAAAAATAGGATCAAGTAAAGTTGACGTTTGATTAGTTTCTCGAGTTGCCTTATTAATTATTTGCGTGAAACCCAAACAATTAAAACAACTGGTTAGAGGGTTGTCTAGGTTAAAAAGATTTATATTGAAGTCTAATAAAACTATTACATTTTCATACCTAGGTGTCAGATCTGATAAAATAGTATCAATTGTTTCAATGCTGTTTAGGGTATTTATTTTAGGAGGTCTGTAAAAAACCCCTATTGCCAACTTTTGTTGTTTCAACTTAATTTCTATAAAAGAAAACTCAAGACCACTGCAAGCAACTGAATCGCTTGTTTTTATTTCTTCGTATTTAAGAGAAGAACTTACGTAAAAACCTACTCCACCACCTCTCTCAGGGGTAGTGCGGTCTTTGCGAACAAAAACTTAACCTGGTATATTTATAGCGGATGTAGAAACATGTTCTGTTAGCCAGGTTTCAGTAACAGCAAAAAAGTGATTTAATTGTACTAAACTGCATAATTCATTAAAACCCGTAAAAATTGATCTAATATTTAAATGCGCAATTTTTAAATTTTCTAAATTATTCATCATAGTTAGTTCTGGAAATTATATAATTTAATTTAGACTTATAAACATGGCAATTTGGGTCTTTATAGGAATGATTTGTTTGCACTTTAGTCTTGAAACGCTTATTGTGTTCCAAACAATTTATACACTTTTTCTCTTCTGTCGAACATTCGTCATGTGGCTCTGTACAAGAAGGGCATGTTGTAGTATTTTTGAAGCCTTTTTTCTTATGACCGTAGCGTAAACAATTCGAACATCGAGTAATAGCATAATTATCTGTGACACCGTAGGATTCCCAACCAATGTAAACGCCGGCATTTAAAAAAGTTTTACGTATAGTAGGGGGGACTTCGATAATTATGTTGACATGCGTGTTGTTTTCCTGCTTGAATATGATTTTAATATCTTCCAAGTTGCATGTAAGATTGTTATTCACAATAAGGTTTTGAATGAAGTTTGTTTCTTCGGCACTCGATTTATGCACTTTATGAATTTTAAGACGAGGATTAAATTTCGTTCCTTCTTTTACAGTGAATTTATCTCCAACTTTCTCAGTTAGATGGGTTTTTAGAGTGCTAAGTGTGGTTTCATTACAACAGTTTATAACAAGACCGTTTTTTATTTGTTTAGTGCTGTTTATTTGTATTTGTAATTTACTAGGATTTTTGAATTTTTAATTTCATTAATAATGTCATTACTGACCAGAGTTTTATCATTTGCTTGAACAACCAAAATAGCTGACTCTTGTTTACTGCTTTTATACACGTTTTTTACAATGCTACTAAATGTCGGCTGGGAATTTAATGATAATTTACTTACAGTTTTAGATGTTAACTCTGCAATTTGATGCTTCTGTAGATTGACAGTATAATCAAGATCCATAACAGATTTTTTATAAATTGTTAATTCACGTTTTAGAAATTCATTCTCTTTTAAAACTACTTCAGCTATAGAATCACTAGGGCTTGCACTAATTGTTGTTTCTAGATGATTATCAACCATAAGCTTTAGTTTTTCAAAAGTGGCTTGACTTATGCCGCTTGTACTTTCGAAGTCCACACACTTTTTAATAACTATTTGAATTAATTCATCTTTTTTGAGACCTTTTAGGATAGTGGTCAAGGAGGAGATGTCTACCTCGGCCTCCATCTTTCAATTTTCGTATAAAAAAACGAAAGAAATGATATTACACATTTAAACTACGTTTTTGTTTCGGATTGCCTAATTCATATTACTGACGCTATTCATTTATTTTTAAGCCATTTAATCCCTGAATTAAAAAAAATTCTTAATCTTTCCAAAATCTTTTATTTCTCCGATGGGTACGCAGCACAATATAAAAACAAAAAAACTTTATTAATCTATGAGACATGACATGAGACAGAATTTGTAATTCAGGTATAGTGGCATTTTTTTGCAGGACACTTGGCAAGAGTGTCTGCGACGGTACATTAAGAGGTTGACCAGCAAAGCCAGCCTGCAAAGGTCTTATGATCAACAAATTATGACCCCGGAACAGGTTGCAACAGAGAACATTCCAGGAATCACTTTTAATAGCGACTATTATTTCTTATTTTAAGAAAAGATTTGCTGAATTGCAGACTGTCGCGGGGACACAACAAATTCATGCTTTAATTCCAGTTTCAGAATCCAGAATAGTAAACTAAACTTTTTTCTCTCAGCTTGGAACAACAAAATGTGCTCAAATAACAAATTCTGAATTAAGGTTTATTAAATCTGGTTTTGTTACCATTAACTATAAGAGCTCTTGGTGGTTAGCTTTTACAATTGGAAAGAATGTCTAAGAAAATTAAAGTTAGTTTTTTACATCCGAATGGGAGAGCAAATTATTTTTATTGTCCAAAATCTAACCAAAAAAGAAATGTTGGAAACTTGGAAAAATTCTTAAAAAAAGACAAAAAACTAACTAATTTCCATTTGTTATTTAGTTTTTATTATTTTTATTAATTTTTATACCTTATATATTTTTTCGTTGTAGCTTTTTAAAAGTTAATATATTCATATTTTTTAAATAAACCTTTATTTTTGCTATGTAAGGATATTTAAAAAAAGATTATTACAATTAATCCATCATTTC
This sequence comes from Brassicogethes aeneus, assembly GCA_921294245.1. Taxonomy (NCBI): domain Eukaryota; kingdom Metazoa; phylum Arthropoda; class Insecta; order Coleoptera; family Nitidulidae; genus Brassicogethes; species Brassicogethes aeneus. Next base: position 47,247,543 of record OV121133.1, read on the forward strand.
TCCATTTTAAGTTTTGGTAAATAAGTAGCTAAAACATTGTTAAAAAAGATATTTTTTTTAATTTTTTTTTTAAATTCCCATTTTTTAAGACAAAGTGTGATACATCATCTGAAAGGACTTCTAAAGACCTTTAAAACAAGTTATTACACAATGCTCTGTGACGAGCAGTTCCTGAGAAATACTGGTTTTTTAAGAGCCTGCAGAGGCAAATTGGTAAATTTCTTGAGTTTCATAAATCCATAAAAGAAAAACTACTGTTAAAAAAAATTAAAATTTTGATTTTTCGAGTTTTTCATTGGGAAGAGCAACTGAACCAAAATTCATCAAAATCGAAGCTGGTGCCTTCGAAACCTTTGGTTGATTTGATATGAAATTACCCTTAACTGATATTTGCGTTCAAAGCAGAACTCCATAATATCCCCCACCTATATTTATGGCCATTTGTACTATTTTTGGGAATGTTTTCTTTAATAAGCGCGTTTATAGCTTAAAAATTCTAATTTTTAAAACGTGACTTATTAAAATTTGTTTTATGAAGTTTCAACTGCAGTGGCGGACTAAACCCGTCGGGGGCCCGGGGCGATAAAATAAAATGGGACCCCTAGTCTACTTGAAATAATGTGATTGTGTGTAAATATTAATGTTTTGTTATTTTAAATTTGTTAGTAGATCCTCTAACAACTCTCTTAATGTAATCAGGGATATATAAATTGATTACAAGCTTTTTCCAGTGAACTTATAAGTATACTTATATTTGAACTTGTTAATAATTTAAATTTTAAAAATCAAGGGGAACACTACTGGCAGTATAAGATTAAACATTATTTAATGTAATTATAACCTTTTTCCTAATAATTATGAATTATTCATGATGGATTGCAGCTGTGGGCTCCGAGACCAAAATATTAAAAATCTTTTTTAGTTTTGACTTTATATTTTGTTTTTTTTATAGCATGTTATTCATTAGAAACTTAAAATCTTGATTTTTGCATTATTATTTAAAGCTAAGTTTATGGAACTTATGAAACAAAGTATTTTCTGAGGGTTTCATATAAATCGAGCTTTAAACAACAATGCAGATGAATTTTCCAGGTTTTAGATCTTTAAACTGCTCGAAATCAGGTTTTTGGACTTGGCCTACTTTGGCTCGCAGGTACAGATATGTATCTGTAAAATTTGTAAATTTTTAGAAAAATTGACTTGCATTTTTCTGTATTAATCTTTGAATAAAATGAGAAAAATGCAAGTCAATTATTCTGAAAATTTCCCAATTTTTTTCCGAAAAAAAACCGTTTTTTTTGCCGGCTCAATTTTTCCGGAAAATTTAAAACCCTAAATTTTATATAGTTTTTTGTTGGACTGAGAAAGAATACTTAAGATTTTGGGGCCCTTCTGGACCGCCACTGTTCAACTGTCAAGACAGTGTTGGTGTCATAGTGATTGAGTGTTGTTATTTTTCTTTCTTATTGATATTACCATGGTACTGCAGTAATGGATCAAGAAAGTTTCTTAAAGAAACTAAGAAAATTGAATGTTTACCTTAATGTTTAGCCCGGTTGGGATAATTCTAGATTCCTTTAGGTCATATTAGTATCTGTGATACAATTTGACATGTGTCTTGGTTGCATTGTATGTACCGATTGCGGCGAAGGCCACACGTGATGTTCTTACATCTCGCCTCTGTTGGCTTACCCAGTATATAAGCTCAGGGAGTCCTTTGTTTTGGGTGTGTTCCACTACAACAAGTTGCCCGACATTGATGAGACCCAATATGGGTCGAAACAGCTGTCTGTAAGTATTTGAAGTTGGTGAAACGCACTCAAAACAAAAAACAGTACAGTATTCCTTATATAATTTTTTAATTTGCTAAATGATCCTCTAGCTTCTGCAGAAGTAAAAGGAATTGTATAGAACAGTAACATTGTTGTAAATACTTATGTTAGGTCGCATTCTAGCACTTCATATTTTCTCATTATTTCTTTACAGAATTGGTGAATAGTCAATGCCTTAGTTTATTCAGGTTGAAGTAAGTTAAGGAATAGAAGAATAGAGGGAGAATAGAGACTCTCTATTAGAGTACATTTCGACAGTTATTTAAAAATTATTACAACCACATGTTCTGAAGCAGTAATTATGTGTTAAATGTTTTATATATTATTTTCTCTCATTTTCTTAATTTTAAATGGAATCTAAACGGTACTTTTTATAAAATGAAATAAAACTGTGATTTCACATAAGCCTCAATTTAAATGAAAAAATTTTAAAAGTTCAATATCTTCTTATTGGTTCTCATAATCATAATTTACTAATATGACAAATTTAAGAAAATTTTAAACAATAACTCTCTGACCGACAGTAATACCTTAGTCGTGTCGCAACCTATTTTATTTACATTCCAAAGGTGGGAGAATAATTCGCCCACCTTTGGAACGTAAATAAAATAAAAATAGTTTTTAGCTAGTTCAATACGAGGTTTAGTGGTCAGGGTCCGAGCCCCCCAGAACTTGGGGGCCCCGGTGCACAGCAGCGTCTAGCCCTTCAGTAGCTACGCCACTGGTCGTACCCAATATGACACGTCGCTCACTGGGAGGAATTTCAAAAATCGCGGACAAAACCCTATTTTGTGAAATTCAACAGGTAATTTTCCATTTCGAACTTTGCTGTTAGTAGTTTTTTTATCAACTTTACGTGTTCCACCCTTTTACAGGCGACGATCATCAATATAGATCAATACGTAACACCAATCATCACTGATTTTTATCGAATTCAAGCACGGGTCAGCTCTTCCTTGTACAAATCCCCTGTCAATCAGGGTTGCATTAACTTTCTCATTCTAAGTCAGCAAGCCTGCTTCAGTCCATAAATGCTCTTCTTCAACAAACATACTCTGTTTGAATCCTCATGGTTGAAACCGAGGGGCTGTTTCATGTAAATGGTTTTCTCCAAAGTCCCGTTGAGGAAAGCAGGCTTCGCATCAAAATGATAAACTTTGGTTTCCTGAAATAGACAATAAAGTTCTAAACGTTGATTGACGAACGACTGGTGCAAAAACTTCATTTTAATGAATTTTTGTGAAAAACCTTGAGCCACAACTCGTGCTTTGTATCGCTGTATATTCCCTTTTTCATCCTTTTTAATCTTGAATACCCATTTACATCGTATGGCTTCTATTTTTTTCAGGTAAATGAGTTAATTCCCATTTTTTTCAAGTGATTGCATTTTCTCTTGCATAGCCACAATCCATTTATTTTTATCTACTTTCTATCTGCTAGACATCGCTTCTTCAAAACTCTTAGGCTCGTAGGTTTCAACTTCATTCGTTAACTTCATTTCTTCGATCAATCTCTTGGATGGTTTTCCTTTTGTTGACCTTGTGCTGAGGGAAACTGGTTTCTCTTTCATATGTATTGCCTGTTCTTTATTTTTAGATTCTTCTATCTGGGTATCAATTTCTTCTTTTTCATTGCCTCTCTTTTTAGGAGAAAGAAAATTAACATCCATTTCTGTGAATCATTTATTTTCTTCAGAAAATTTAACGTCACGACTGATTTCTGGTTTGCGTCTTGTTGGGTTGGGTTGGGTTGCTTTTAACTCGCTGTCGTATCCAAGAAAAATCATCTCGCTTCCTGTTTGGTCAAGTTTCCTCCTTTTCTCTATTGGCACGTGTACAAAAGATTTGCTTCCAAAAAGATGAGTATTTTTGAGTGTCACTCTGCTTCCACTCCATTGCTCGTACGGAATTGACTTTGTTGCCCTAGTTACGACACGATTCTGAATATAAACAGTGCTTCTCCGCAAAAAGAATCGGTAGTTCCGCGTCGATCAACATACACCGCGCCATTTTAATTATTGTTCGTTTTTTTCTTTCTGCAACTTCATTTTGCTGTGGCGAATATCCTGCTGTCAATTCAGGTAGTCCTTGAGCTGGTTTCCTGTATACTCTTCTCCTCGATCTGAACGGAGAATTTTCGGTTTCTTCTGGAATTTTGTCTTTGTCGTCTCGACGAATTCCCTGATTGATTTTTTGACCTCACTTTTGTGTCAACAATTTGATAATTCTGAAGCGCGATAATTAACGTTTTTCGCTCGGGGTTCTGGTTTGCATGGGTCCGCAAACATCCGTATGCACAAAATCTAGCACGGCTACTCTTCGGTTCAAAGATTCCTTTGGAAATGGTTGCCTTGTCATTTTTCCTTTCGCACATGTCTCACAAAGTTCTTTAATTCCGCATTCAATTATATTAATTCCGTCAACCAGTTGCCACCGCGTTGTAATCAGGATCTAAATTTCTCAAGAAAAAATGTATGTTCGGATGAGGCCACATTCATGCTAAACGGTTTTGTTAACCGTCATAAATGCCGCAACTGGTCCCACCAAAACCCGCATTGGAAAGAGGACACACACACAAACAAGAATTTGAAAATAGCTTAAGCCACTGTCTTGCCGTTGACGGCAAATATTTTGAACACTTACTTTAAGTGCTTTGGGTAGGTAGTCATATTCTTGTTTATATGCATTATTTAGAATAAAGTTTTTTTTTTGAATTCTAAGCCATTTTTCTCAAATAGCCCAATATAACATACCATATAATATACTGTTGTAATCAGAAAAAAGCCTCTTTTAAATTCTGTTGCAAAAAGGGGGGTAACTATTAAAAAAAAAAGTTGGCTACGTATTTATTTTTTCAAGTTAGTAATTTAAAATGAACTATTAAAAAAATTTTCCATATTTCAAAAGTTACAATCGATATTATAAACTTTTGAGCCACCCTGTATAAATCATTTAAGAAGGGTTGTTATAGAAACAAAATAAAGATGCCTTAGGGCATCCCGCAGCTATTTTACGTTAACATGACTGGCAAAAGTATTTTTTTACAACCAAGCGTTATTTTACTTTGTGGCTCGCTTAGTTACCATGGAAACCATAATAAAGAAACGTTTAGTGCATTTGCGACTACTGACACAAATTATTATCAATAATTATTAATTTTTACCAAATATTCTTATAGAAACAACGGTTGTAGAAAAAAACCTGTGAATAATTCGAGCGCAAACATCCAGAAAACTTTTTTATTATTAAAAAAATATAATAAAATTCCAATTTTAAACCATTATAATGGTTTAAAATTGGATTGGTTATAAATAACCCGAAAAATATTTGTTGAAATAATGTAATTTCTTTATACATAAAATTCCTGTAAGTGTGCCATTTTCGGGACACCTTGTATAATATGATATATTAAATATTATTACTATTAACAGTATTATCCATGTTACCTGAATAATAAGAATGTAAATAATACATTTTTTTTTCATGGAAAGGCAACTATTTGAATTAGTACCATCATTTTTTACTAGTATTATAATAAAATAGTCGATTTCACTTTAAAACTTCGGTAACTATGCCACTAACTTAATATAATCTTATTTAAACAATAGATATCAACGAAACAACATCAAGTAAATATAAAATTATACATGTACCCCCAAGGGTCTATGTGAGGTCCACTGTTATTCAAATTTTTTTGATTTTGTTATTTTAAAGCCACCAATGAGAGTGCATTTTTTGTGTTTTAAAAAGACGATGATATTCTATAATTGGGAAAAAGTCAAAATTAAATAACTGCAATTTTGCGAATTCGAAAAAAATGTAGTGGTTTTGGGAGACCCTGTATAGCTCAACTACTATGCGACCTACGCAGAGTTTGGCTGCTTTGAAACATAGACATATAATATTACATCTGGGGATGTTATCATGTGTTGCTTTTTACTGGTAAAGTTAAAATGCCAAAGATATGTAGTATACACCATGTCTAAAGTTTTCTGCTTACCATTGCTATTTAATTTAGTTAAACTAGAGTTAAACGGAACCGTTATTATTGGAGCTACAAAGTCGGTTAAACTAGCACATTGTTTTTTTTAATGTCGGGTTTTCGAAATATTCACAAAAATATTTTTTTTTACAAATTTTAAAAGTCAATTTCATTTGGAACAAAAGAACATAATTACATAACTACCCTAAAATTTGAAATAAACATTTAATAAGAAATTGAACTGATATTTGTGAATTTATTGGAAATTGTTTTTCTGTTTTCGCCATTTTAATTAATAACAAAATGCCACTATTTTGCTAATTTAACCAACTTTGTAGCTCCAATAATAACGGAGTTAGCAATGGTGTATAATGTATGAAAACATCCCCATATATGTATCAGAACGCTTTTTTTTTCGATTGAACTTTAAATTAAAAAAACTATTAGAACGACTTTTTTGATTCTATAATTGTAAAGCCCTGCAAAACCAGAATTTAAGCTTTTCTTTTCGTTAGCCGTTTGGGGGAACTAAATCTATCCCTGTAAATAAATGTGTTTATTCAGTCAGTATATTTTAATTTTTTAAGCGGAAGTGTGGTTTCATCACAACGACCGTCATCGGAAGCAGACTAAGTTATGCAGGCCATTATAGACACACCTTTTCGGCGTAGACTTAATTTTTTAACTGTTACCGAAACAAATTGGGTTTTAATTCTTTGTTTTATTAGTTTAGAAAGATATGAACGACAATTTAACTAACATTAAAACATTATGATTGGTCATTTAATAGTAAATCACCCAATTGTGTCAATCTATATTTTTTTTTGCATACAAATCAGTGGCGGCTGGTGGATTTTGGGTATACCAGTATCTCAGTTAAGTCCACCATCTTTGACTGTTTTTGAGAAAAGAAAACTAACTAATTTCTGTACTGTTTTAATAGTTTTTTTCTTGCGGCCAAGAACAAATTATTGTTAGATTTGAATGCAAGTAGGCTGCATGGTTAAATGGTCCATAAAAACAAACAAAGATGCAAAAAGTTTAATTCAAAACAGCAACGCAAAAAATAAATTCAACTTTAAAACATTATTCACAATATTTATAGACAAATATAAGTAATTTTTATAAAAGTAGCAGTGCCCAACGATTAGAGATCCGCTTGACAACCGAGAGAATCGAGTTTAAATCCCAGCTGGGTTTAAAAAATTTAAATTTACTAATTTGACTATTTCATTTAGTAGAATTTGACTAATTATTAGTAACTGATTTTACTCTATGACAATTAATCGAATATGACCAATTATAAGTAGGTAATATTAGAAAAAAACAGTAAATAATAATTAGTCAAATTATACAGAATAAAATAGTCAAATTAGTTAATTTAAATTTAAAAAAGTTTTGAGCAAGCAAATGTTTGAACTCGGGTCTCTCGGTTGTCAAGCGGATGTCTAATCGCTGCGTGATTGCTACTTTTATAAAAATTAGTTATATTTGTTTTAAATAATATAAATATTGTAAATCATATTTTAAAGCTAAATATCTTTTTATGTTACTTTTTTAAGCTAAACTTTTTGCCTCTTTGTTTGTTTTTATGGGCCATAGCCTAAATGCATTCAACCCTAACAATAATTTGTTCTTGGCCGCAAGAAAAAAACGATTAAAACAATTACAGAAATTAGTTAGTTTTCTTTTCTCAAAAAGAGTGGGCCACGCTAACAAAAATTTGTTAAATTAAAAACGATTAAAGAAGTTAGTAACTTTTCAGAAACATTTAAACATGGCGATTTATCCTAAATTAGTTCAATTTTATTTATTTAAGTAGTAAAAAATAACTATTTTAAAGTGAAAACGACTATTTTATTATAATACTAGTAAAAAATGATGGTACTAATTCAAATAGTTGCATTTCCATGAAAAAAAAAGTATTATTTACATCCTTATTATTCAGGTAATATAGATAATAATGTTAATAGTAATAATTAAAAAAACATTAAAAGTTCACGTTTCGTTTATAATTTTGTTTAGCCGCATACCCAAATACAGAACATACCATACATTTCTATGCAATAAACTGTGTTTCACTGAGTGACACTCACTACACAGAAGTTCTATGACAGAACATAAAGCTCACTACAAAAAAGGTAACTGTAAAGAAAGTTACTGTTACAGTCTGTGACCACAAGAAAAATTTTTATACCGTTGAGTTGCACGCCCTGGATAAAATATTGGGGCAAAATTTAAAAAGGACACAAAAAAATAAAATAAGTAAAAATACGTAATACTAGGTAACAAATAGGTGAAAATAAACTGACAAATTAAAAAATATGTAACAAAAGTATAAAAAGGTAGTTTAAAGCAAAAACCTCCAAAAAAGGTAAAAAAGGTGAAAACAAGTTAGGTTCATATAAAAGAAAATCTTTTAAAACACATTTTGGCATTATTGGTTTTCAAATAGTTACATCGGTTGAAAAAAGGTAAAATACTAAAATCCCATTACTAGTAATAATATTTAATATATCATATTATACAAGGTTAGACTGGGCCAAAAAAATCGACTATTTTTTTTGGAAAGTATATCGAAAATATTGTTTGGGGTGACAAAAAAAAATATTGTGAAAGTTTGAGTCCATAATATTAATATTAAGAGGTCTATCATCGCAATTTTAATTTTTTTTCCTCAGCAAGTTTTAGGCTCAGAACTCCCAAACCATTGAGTTTAACAAAACTGACTTAAAAATATTTGTTTAAGAAAATTATTATATATCTACAAAAAAGGTTAAAATAAAATTTTCCGTCAGATGAACCGTTTCCTTAAAATCATGCCTTAAAAATTGGTATAGTTTTACATTTTGATCTTTTAAATTGGAATTTTGTAATTCATGTGTAAATCAGTACCCATAAAAAACCGATAAATATTCTTATGGGAAATCAAATGCTTTACAAAAAAAAGCCTCTTAACATTTTTGGCTAAATTCACTCAATCAAAAGTTATTCAAGGTTAAAATTTCGTTTTGACTTCAAATTTAACCTTGAATAAGTTTTGATGGAGTGAATTTAGCCAAAAATGATAAAAGACTTTTTTTGTAAAGCATTTGATTTTCCATAATCAATCATATCTATCGTTTTTTTCCCGGGTACTGATTTTTACTTGAATTACAAAATTCCAAAGTTAAAAGATCAAATTGTAAATCTATACCAATTTTTAAGGCATGATTGTAAGAAAACGGTTCATCTGACGGGAAATTCCAATTAAACCTTTTTTGTAGAGCATTCAATTTTCTTCAAAAAATATTCTTAAGTCAATAATTTGGGAGTTCTGAGACAAAAACTCGCTCAGGAAAAAAAAATCTAAAATTGCGTTGATAGACCTCTTAATATTAATATTATGGACTCAAACTTTCACCATAATTTTTTTTGTCACCCCAAACAATGTTTTCGATATACTTTCCAAAAAAAAATAGTCGATTTTTTTGGCCCAGTCTAACACAAGGTGTCCCGAAAATGGCACACTTTATGTATAAAGAAATTACATTATTTTAACAAATATTTTTCGGGTTATAATGGTTTAAAATTGAAATTTTATTATTTTTTTTAAGTTGTTATTTATATAAAAGAAATAAACACAATTTTCTAATAATAACAAAGTTTTGTGGATGTTTGAATTTTCCGCAAAGTGATACATTGCCGCTCTGAGCGAGAGCGGCAATGTCACTTTGCGCTCGAATTACATATAGGTTTTTTTCTACAACCGGTGTTTCTATAAGAATGATTGATAGAAATTAATAATTATTGATAATAATTTGTGTCAAAAGTCGCAAATAAACTAAACGTTTCTTTTTTTATGGTTTATGGTAAAAAACGCTCGCTCCTCGGAAAAGTGCAACTTTGCGCTTTCTTTTGGAAGCGCAATTTGTACCTTCGATGTAGAAAAATACTTTTGCCAGTCATGTTAACGTCAAATAGCTGCGGGATGCCCTAAGGCATGTTTATTTTGTTTCTATAACAACCCTTCTTAAATGAGTTATACATTGTGGCTCAAAAGTTGTAATATCGAGTGAAATATCAAAAATTTAAAAAATGATTTTAATAAAAGTTGTTTAATAGTTTATTTCAAATTACCAACTTAAAAAAATAAATACGTAGACAACTTTTTTTTTAATAGTTACCCCCTTTTTACAACAGAATTTGAAAGAGGCTTTTTTCTGATTACAACAGTATATTAATATTGGGATATTTGAGAAAAATGGCCTAGAATTCAAAAAAACTTTATTCTAAATAATGCATAAAAACAAGAATATGACTACCTAAGTAAGTGTTCAAAATATTTGCCGTCAACGGCAAATTCTTGTTTGTGTATGTGTGTCTCCTCTTTCCAATGCGGTTTTTGGTGGGACCAGTTGCGGCATTTATGACGGTTAACAAAACCGTTCAGCATGAATATCCGAATATAAATTTTTTCTTGAGAAATTTAGATCCTGATTACAACGCGTTGGCAACTGGTTGACGGGATTAAGATAATTGAATGTGGAATTAAGGAACTTTGTGACATGTGCGAAAGGAAAAATGACAAGGCAACCATTTCCAAAGGAATCTTTGAACCGAAGAGTAGCCGTGCTAGATTTTGTGCATACGGATGTTTGCGGACCCATGCAAACCAGAACCCCGAGCGAAAAACGTTACATTATCACGTTTATAGATGATTTTTGCGCTTCAGAATTATCGAATTGTTGAGACACAAACGTGAGGTCGAAAAATCCATCAGGGAATTCGTCGAGATGACAAAGACAAAATTCCAGAAGAAACCGAAAATTATCCTTTCAGGTCGAGGAGGAGAGTATACAGAAAACCAACTCAAGGACTACCTGAAGGACGAGGGAATTACAATTCAATTAACAGCAGGATATCCGCCACAGCAAAATGGAGTTGCAGAAAGAAAAAACGCACAATAATCCAAATGGCGCGGTGTATGTTGATCGACGCGGAACTACCGCAGTTTATATTCAGAATCGTGTCGTAACTAGGGCAACAGAGTCAATTCCGTACGAGCAGTGGAGTGGAAGCAGAGTGACACTCAAAAATATTCATCTTTTATAAAACTGTATTACTGAAGTGTGTTAAAATATATGTATTAAACTAATACGCTGTTTGAACTAAAGCTTGCTCAGTACAATTTACAACAAACTTTACCCAACTTGACCGGTTAAAGATAAATAATGTTTTGTAACTAATTTTGTATTACAATGATGTTCATTATGCGAATAATGTATGTCACACATTTTTTAGACCCCTCTGTCACATATAGTCACAAATTCTCGACCCCCTCCCTCTAAGGTCACACTTTACACGCAGATTTTTTATAAATACTATACCTATACTATACCCAATAGGCTACCTACCTACATATATATAGGTGCACCATGGCCTATTTATAAGTTTTTAAATTTATCCACACCGGTCCAGTTTACACGGATTACTCCTATAATAATTATGTTACTAATTATTCGGTTATTCGTTTCTACTTAAGTTTATTTGACGGAATAAATATTTTTATTACAAATAACCTTTGCGCCTAGGTTTGCCAAAAATCACCCCAGTAGCACAAAGATATTGGCCCAATATTCGTTTTATATATTGGGCCAACATATCTTTCGTCAGATTTTTTCTAGCTTGGTCCAATATTGAAACCCAACATTGGCCCGAAGTTGTTTGACATTATATAACCGATATTGGAAATCCATATTGGCCCGAAGTTGTTTTACATTATATAACCCATATTGAAAATCCGCATTGGCCCAATATTTGTTTAACCTTAAATTTTAAATTTTATAAAAAGCTTTTGCTAAAAGTAAGTAGTGGGACCCACTGCTTACTTTTGGCAGAGTGGGCCACAGGACCAGCTGTGTCCCTTCAAAACTTACAAGCAGAAGCGGTATGGTCAGTAATTTTGCCTTAGTAAGAAATTCTAACTTAACAGCTTAAGGCATTCCACCTTTATAGGAGTATCTATTGTGCTACAGAGGCGAGAGGTATGCATGGGTTGCCTACATATTGGCGGATTTTGAAACATTTGAAACAATATGGGGCCAACATAGCACACACATCGACTATGATATATTGGATAATCATGTTACGCCAATATAGGGCCAACCTTGAATAAATATTTTTAATGATATATTGGCGTAAAATGATATGCCAATATAGGACCAACCTTGGATAAATATTTTTAATGATATATTGGCTTAAACTGATATGCCAATATTGGACCGATCTTCGATAAATATGTTTAATGATATATTGGCGTAAAATGATATGCCAATATAGGACCAACATTGGATAAACATTGGCAAGATATATTAAATAACCATTTTATGCCAATATAGGGCCAACATCGGCTAAATAAATCCAATATTGGTCCCAGATAAAATATTGGGCATATAAGCGCCCCATATAGGACCAATATTTTGTGCTACTGGGGCAAATTGAAAATTAAGCTTTAAAAAGTGCCGTATATAATTATTTATCAAAATAAACAGATTTAAAAAAATTAATAAATAAAAATAATAATAATTAAACGTGTGACATACCCTCAAATTTTCTTCAGTAAAAAATTTTCAGTTCATGACAAATATTTGTGAAAATCCTTACGATGCATTTCTCTAAAATAAACGATCACAATATTGCGAACGGTTTTAACTAAACGCACCTTTCGCATGGGGCACAAATTCAAAATATCCGAAAAACACGATATGTGACAAGAAAATTGCTTACTTTTTTCTTTTTTCAGACTAACTCTCTCTAGAAAATAATTAAATTCCAGAAAAAAAATGCTAGTTTACTGCTAGTCAGCGGTGTACAAAAGTGTTTTAATAAACCTTATACTAGTACAATTTAAATAATAAATAAATTTTATTCTTAATAACTAAAAGTTTTTGAAGTTTATACTACTAGGAAAAAATCTTATGTTTCTTATATTTTTTTTTAAATTTTATAGTAAGCACTAAAACCCGAAGAGGTAATTTTGTTGGTTGCTACATATAGAATCTAAAAAGTGTGCATTAAATATTAAATAATAATATTAACTAATATTAATAAGTAAATCTTTATGTTTCTATTGTAAATTAAGTTAGTATTTCATACCATTATTAAAATAATTATTATTTGTTTCGAAAATAACGTACCTAGTATTTTTTATTAAATATTTTGACCCTAAATATTAGAGTTAGGAAGACGGTCCTGTCCAATACCTTGAATTTATGTATAAGTTATATGTTCTTATCTGTATAGTTTGACACTGCATTCATCAACTGTCTGATGTAGTCATGTCTTCAGTCTAACCATCGATGTCATTATTAATATCTGTCGGTCGCAAAATTATATTGTAACATAACCAATAATGTGTACCTCCTGAATTTTTTAATAAACAATTACTATGTATATCAGTTTGTTAATTATAATCCACATTAGCCCACAAAAAATAATCGGAAAACCACAATACTCCATTTTTACAGGTCCTAACTTAATCAAAAGGTATTCAAGATTTTTTTGTGGTGTAGTTTTTATTTACTTGGTTCTATCGATATTTAAAAATTAATTGTTGACTTGAAAACAATTAAAAATCGGATTTGAGTTTTTTAATAATAAATGAATTTTTTGGGGAATAAAGAACTTTATATTATCCGCTATAAAAATTACTAAAGGCAAACCTGGAACCTGCTTTAGGTAAAGCTCATTAATTTTTTTCTTTTTTCTTTAATGCACAATTTTATTTGAGAACATGTTTCGTTTAAGAAATAAAATTGTGCTTTGAAGATAAAATGTTGTTTGTCATTATGCTGGGAAGTGTCTTTTTGTGCTTCGCTTAATTATAAAACAAACAATTATAATTATAATTATTGAAAGTAGAAAGTAAGGTTAAAATGACCTGGCAGTTATCAAATTTTTTATTGGTCTCATTTTTACAGCTGTTATTTACGCACCTGTCATTTTGACACCTGAGTAAGATCACGTCAAGTGGACCATTTCCCACTTGATCGTGGAATTCAAATAAATATATTTTAATATAAAGTATTCACCATCAATATTGAAACCCTAAAACAGTTTTTTAAAATTTTCATTTTAACAGCAATTTTTTTGCAATGAAATTTTTGGAGACTTTTAATTAAAAAATAGATAACAGAAAAACCGTTACAGATATTTTAATGAAATTTTTAGAATTTATTGTTTAATATTCACATTTTGAAAAACAATTCAAAATTTTAAATTATTTATTTATTATCATATTTTTAATTAACTTTTAAATAAAAAAATAAAAATTTTAATGACTTCTCCCTCAAATTATAAATTTCTTTTATTTCAGTTATATACATTGTACACTTTAGTTAAATATTCTGCAATAAAATTCCACTGCCCGCTATTAGTTTAAACAATATGAATTTATTTATCCCCGAGCGCGAGCCATTTCGATAAAGCGTAATAAATAATAAACTGTCGTTTACAATAGAAAACAATGTTATTTAACAAATTTAATTTTTTTAATGTAATAATTAAAACAAATAGATATTATATTTTAAATAAAGACTGTAAAAGTAAACAAATAATTAAATGAAACATATATGTCCCATAGCGGGTTATTTTTTTATTGTTTTTTTAATTGTCTCCATTTGTTATATATATATATATATATATATATATATATATATAAACGTAAATAACAAATGAATTTTACAAGCCATTTGTTAAATAAGTTAATTAATACTAAACACAAGAATTCTAATTTTGTAGATTTGCGTTTAACTATTTAATTATCTTAATCTTTTTTAAAATTACGTGATAATTTCAGAAAAAATTACTTATGACACAAGCTCAGTTTATTTTTTAATTTAAAGTTAATTGAAAAATAAATTGGGAGCTAATAATATTAAAAAAATGTCTAACTTTTTTGACAGAGCAGGTTCTCAGTATAAAATAAATATAATTTTGCAAATTTAGCTAATCACTAGGACTTTAATGTTGAAGCTAAATGGCTGAACTTTTTCGCGATTCAGCCATTTAGCTTCAACATTAAAGTCCTTCTAGTGATAAGCTAAATTAGCAAAATTATATTTATTTTATACTGAGAACCCGCGACAATGATAAGCACATTACTACTGCAGAGTCAATATTAAAATGGGCCAAAAATTCATTTAAAAAAATTGCTTTTGGTTTTTGCTCTCAAAAGGAACATGTTTCTCATGAACAAAAATACAAACTACGTTTTCAACAATCTGTTACTATACAAATTTCCCGCCAGTTTCACCATTATAAAGATATAGATGGTGTATCACTTCAGTGTAAGCTTTCTTCGGAAGATAAAAAAATTAAAACTATATTAAAATTTTTAAAAAAATATATAAAAAAGTAACATGCTGAGGGGAAATTTATGTTTCATTTAATTATTTGTTAATGTTTATAGTCTTTATTTATAAATACAAACAAATATTATATCTATTTGTTATAAATTACATTAAAAAAAATAATTTTTTTTAAATAACGTTGTTTCTTATTGTAAAAGACAGTTTATTTTCTTTAAATACTAATTGGAGCGGTGGTCGTGTCTACGGCGCGCGTCATGCCGCGGCAGCGCACTGAACCGACAGCGATCGCGCTCGGGGATAAATTAATTTATATTGTTTAAACTAATAGCGGGCAGTGAAATTTTCTTGCAGAATATTTAACTTAAGTGTACAATGCATGTAACTGAAAAAAAACCAAATTTATAATTTGAGGAAAAAGTCATTAAAATTTTTATTTGTTTTTTTAAAAGTTAATTAAAAATATGATACTAAATAAATAATTTTAAATTTTGAATTATTTTTCAATCCTAAAAATTTCATTAAAATATCTTCAACGGTTTTTCTGTCATCAATTTTTTAATTAAAAGTCTCCAAAATTTTCATTGTAAAAAAATTGTTGAAAATTTTGAATGGCTTGTAAACTTATTTTGTTATTATTGTTTATATATAAAAAAGAAATAAAGATAATTAAAAAAACAATAAAAACAGTAGATATAATATCTATTTGTTATAATTATTACATTAAAAAAATTAAATTTGTTAAATAACATGGTTTTTTATTGTCAACGACAGTTTATTATTTATTAATACTGATTGTAGCGGATGCCGAGTCTTCGGCGCGCGAGAAGTGAAATTTTTTTGCAGAATATTTAACTAAAGTGTACAATGCATATAACTGAAATAAAACAAATTTATAATTTGAGGGACAAGTCATTAAAATTTTTATTTGTTTATTTAAAAGTTAATTAAAGATATGATAATAAATAAATAATTTAAAATTTTTAGTTGTTTTTCAAAATGTGAATATTAAACAATAAATCCTGAAAATTTTATTAAAATATCTCTAACGGTTTTTCTGTTATCTATTTTTTAATTAAAAGTCTCCAAAATTTTCATTGTAAAAAAATTGGTGTTAAAATGAAAATTTCAAAAAACTGTTTTAGGTTTTTATTATTGATGGTGACTACTTTATATTAAAATATATTTATTTGAATTCCACGATCAATGGGGGATCCACTTGACGTGATCTTACTCTGTACTAATAATAATTAAGTACCTACATATAGGTGCATAATTTAAGGTATTGACTTACCTATACTTTTCAAAGAAACAGAAAAACGACAAGACACTGAATACTGGATAAAGCGACGCCATGTACAGTTACGGAAAAAAGTAATGTCCATTTGAATGCTCCATTGTAATTGTTCGGAGGCATTCGGGTTTTGCTAATAAAATTAACATATTTATTTTTAAAGTCAATAATTCTACCTACCTGCTATTTACCATTCTTTTTACGCACATTTCATTTAAATTTTAAGCTTTTATGCAATTAAATATTTAAGGAATAACATTGATTTTGAAATAATTTAAATATAATATATGTTCTATAACTTATTAAATAAACTATATATTATTAGTTGTTATTAATTAAAATTAAATATAGACATTTAATACTAAAATAGTTATAAACTTTTGCTAAATTTTGCAAATAAAATTGTTAATAACCCTTTTTAATGTATACATAAAAAAATGTATTTACCTTTTTATGTGATTTTTTGTTACCTGGGCAATTTGAATTAAAATATTTATTCTTACTATGTAAATTAAAGCCTACTTCTATTGCATATTATTGACATTAATTGTTTTTTTTCGTAAATAATGGTAATCAATATATCCGCCCGGTCTAACAACGTGAATAATGAACTCATTATTAACGTTGTTAGGCATCATAATGCTGCAGTGATTGCCACTGATTGGCTTATTTCAATATTCACTGTTATTTGAACCAATCGGGTTTTAAATTAAAAAAAATTATGGTTTACAGATGTTAGAGTTGTTTATATATACGAGGGGCGACTATAATGATCTTTAAAATCGGGGAAAAGTGAGGTTATAATAAATTTTGTTAGCAATGAAAATTATTTAATTGGATAGAAAAAGCATAGTATTACACTCGAAATAATGCGCATTATTTACTCGGATGAATTACATCTCTCGCCTAACGGCTCGACACACGGTATACTACAACTTGTTGGGTAGGTATGTTTAATTAAAAAGTTCTTTCTATAAAATATATATTAAATATTTCCCCATATTTATTTATTGTTTTATTATTATAGGTTAACAATTATGATTGTGTTTATTTTTATTAAAATAATATTTCAATAAAAATAAACACAAATAAAATACACATTAACCTACATATAATAAAAGAGCAATAAATAAATATGAAGAAATATATAATATATATTTTATAGTTTTATAATATTTATATATTTATATAATATATATTTTAAAGTTTTATACCTATTTATGTTTATATGTTTTATATGTATGTTAGTTTTATAGGTATGTTAACTTTTTTAATTATAATTATATCAAATGTTTTTTTAAATCCTAGTATATTTAGTTTTTAATTTTAACACATAAACGTGCAACAAATAATAAAATGTGTTTTTTATTCCTATGATGTAGAATTGAATCATTGCTAGTTCTTAAAAATGTAAAGTAAATTTTAAAAAACTACAGCTTGATAATAATATTTAAGTATAGCCTAAAAAGTTCTTATTAAAAGTTTTTTCATTGAATAAATGTTTATTAAACTATACAAAAATATATCAAAAAATTAACGATTTACTAAAAACACAGTTAAGAAATTTGTAATACACACAATAATTAATTCAATACGAGCAGGTAGTAAATTCTAAATATAGACATATTTTTAAATAAATACTAAAAGGCAGATGTTGACTATTTCCGAATGCCTCCGAACAATTACAATGGAGCATTCAAATGGACATTACTTTTTTCCGTAACTCGCGTGACCGTCACGTCATCAGTTCTCTGATTGGTCAGTTTATTACGTGGATTCTGTAAAGTTACAGAGCAAGCGCTAAAATCACAGAATGCTTGTGTTGTCACATATTACTTTGTAAAATTACAATAATTTTTATAAGTAGTTAAACTGCACTCTGTAAATATAAAGGATATATTGTACAAATACATTGAACTCTGTATATTTCCGGAATATTGTGTAAATCCTCATTGTATTTAACGTAAATATTAATTTACAGAAACAGTTCTGTAATAAATACAGAAGAAATTATGTAATAACACATAGACTTTTTTCAGTGTATCATAGACAGCCTATGTTTTAAATAGTGACCTTAAAGTAAACAAAGTTAAAGAAATCGTGGTCTCGTGGAATTTACCAAATTTATTTCCCATCTTAGAAGAGAGGTGTATAAGTACCTATTAATTAATTGACATTATCTGTAAGTTAGTTATTAAGTAAACATTTTTGAAGAGCTTGGCACTATAAAATAATAAGCCATGGCTGCAGGCATTTATTAAAAATGCATAAGGGTAGTTATACGAGTTGTTTAAAATAAATTTAAAAAATATCTGCGGTTTTGAAAAATAATTGCAATTTTTTTATTGTCGCGACATATTACTCTTCAGTAAAATAAAGGGCTAGGGGGAAAAAGTATTTGTAGCCTTCTATAAAGCCACAAGGTACCTATATATTTTGAGATGGGAGGAGTCCTCGCAGAGGATTACGTTTTTAAACAAGCCTTTAAGAGCTTAGGGGCCGTCCTTTAATCACGTGAGGTGTTTTTAGCCACTTTTTTACCCCCCCCCCCCTCCCCCCTGGTGATGCGTTGTGAGGTTTTAGGCTACCCCTCCCCCCCCATTCAATATCACGTGTATTTTTTTAATATTACGGAAAATATTTTCTTATTAAAAAATATTTTGTGTATTTAAAAAAATATTTTTTTTATTGGAAAAATATTATGGAAATAGTATATTACAATACAAGAGTTTATCGAGACGCGTAGAGACAGTAGTAATCATTTCGAAATTTGCGTCGTGTGACACGACTCGTGTATTGTATACTTTTTTATTTTCAGCCAGTTTTTTAATTCAAAAACATTCGTTTTTATTAATAAATTAGAATATTATGCAAACAATATACATTAGTGTAAAAAAGATATGTTTATAGTTTTTTGGCTTATGTTATTTTGATATGACTGACTTTCTGTTAAACCAACATAACTCAACAAACTATAATCAACTATAATTTGACTCAATGATGTCAAATAGGAACTCTTTTCGTCACTATGCAATAACAAATCGGAAATTAACCAATAAATTTAAAGCTCTATAGAGCGTGCATTCGACGCCAAAATCAAATGTGTAAAATTATTCTAAAATAAGAGAGAGATGCAACTGCTTGGGAACGCAAAGACACATTAACGCGCAAGTGCTATAAACAGCTGTTAACTGAAAGAGCGACAAAGCTTGAAGCGTTGTTGTCAGATTTTCATAAAGTTTTATCATATTTTTTTAAAATTTAATTTGTATATACTATAATTATAAAATTAAAAAATTATTTTATAAAAAACATCAATATTTTATGTGTAAAAACATACATGTAAAATTTTTAATTTTGATTTCTCGCCGCGTGGGCATGGTGAACAATGTCACAAGGTACCGCGCGAAAATAATTAGGCTTAAGCCTAGGGCTAAATATTGTTGTTTAAGGTACATATATATTTAAGTAAACATATATATAATTAATATACTTATATGTAGTTGTTTAAGTATAATATACTTACAGTAATATATACATGTTATATTTCTTTGTACCTACTCAAAAATTCATTTGGAACCCCATTTTAGTCAATAGGTATTATTTTTTTATTTATTAAAAAGACAAATTATATCTATGTTTCTTTATTTATAATTGTGTTAAAAATTATATTTTTAAGTTTTTAAATTTAAATAAAGAATGCAAATTATAAACTAACATTTTAATTTAACAAACATTAATTTTAATTAAACAATCATTTTAATTTCATTTATTTTAGTGAAATAATTAAAAATATCAAAAAACAATTTAATTTTAAGTTAGAATTTCTAACACAATAATGCATGTGCTGCAGCGAATTATTTTTATTGTTGAATTAAATTGTTAGCTGAATTAAAATGTTTGTTGAAAATTATTTTTACTAATAGTAATGGAATGAAAATGATTGTTAATTAAATTACTAACAATTAAAATGTTTGTTGATAAATTTTATGTGCTCGCAAAACTTGTGCGGCACAACAATAATATTCTATATAATATGGTATTAAATAGTATTAAATATAATTAAAAAATGGGAGTGAAAAAAATACAATTAAAAAAGGATTTTAATAAAAATGAATAAAAATTTAAATTAAAAAAATGGAAAAAAAATAATAAAAATTAAAAATAAATAAAAATTAAATTAATACACGTGATTGTCCCAATATACCCTCCCCCCCTCATGGTGATCAATCGTGATGTTATTCTAGCCCCCTCCCCCCCTGTTTGAACCTCACGTGATTAAAGGACGGCCCCTTACCTACCAAAAATAATTATAAATTAACTATATCTCAAAAACTTCTCTGCTTTCATATCTTTGGACGGTATTTTTTGATTCACCGTTTAATTCCTTAAAAATTATTTTTTTTATTCAAAAACACTCCTAGTACTGTTTTTGAATAAAATAAAATTATTTTTAAGGAATTTAACATACAACCACGATACCTACTTTTGCCAAATAAAAACCTTGTTAAACAGCTTTTTTTATAACTATTTATAAAAATTTGACATTACTAATATAATAGAACAATATTATTTTGTAAATAAAAACTTGCAACTGTCCCATCCGTTACGCGTGGAAGGGCCGAAAAGTAACAGGTTCAATAATATTTGCTATTTACTTAGGGCCGATATTTCAATTGTTACTTATTTTCCAAATAAACCATTTGACGGATAAATTACATGGATAACATTGTCTTCACAATAGTATCTAATAAAATCATCCGCCAAATAGTTTATTTGGAACATACTCGTTTAAAATAAATTAATCAAAAATGAATAATTGTCAGGGCGAAAAAGCAGCCACTAATAACTGTTGTCCAAAGCAATTTTTATCCCGGGCATTTAATAGACAACTCATATGTAAAATTGTCCGCTGAATCAGTAAATACCGTCCAAAGATATGAAAGCAGAGAAGTTTTTGAGATATCAATATTTTTGTAGTTGTTTGTTAACTGTATTTAATCAAATTTATATTAAATCAATCATTTTAATAAAGTCGTAAATCAAAAAAATTTATTCAAACAAAATTATAAAATGTATTCATAATTCAGTTTTTTCTTTTTATTTTTGATTTTTAATTTTCTATGAATGGCGGACTGGCGGTTAATGATTTTAAAATGATCGATTTATTAAAATACTTGCCTAGTATAAAGTTTAATTTTGTTTTTGTTTGATATATTTAATATTTCTATTAAAAATAGAATTTTAAGTCTTGAGACTAATGATATTAACAATTTTCATTGCGAATTTAATTTTTTTGAGACTCTTTTATAAATAAATTCACCCTTGCAGAAAAATATTAGGTACCACTTTTTATAATAATTTAATTTTTCTTAAATTACAATAATAATTACCAGTCATTTTGAATAGCTTTTGCTTGATAATTTTAATTTTAAATTTTTATAAATTTTCATTAAAAAAACGGTTTACAGTCACAAAAATTATTCGAAATGATTTCCTGTGGCATGTAATCACGCAACATACCGTCTTATCTAAAACACTACGCTACCGTGATCATCTTAACATCATGATGCACGCTGCTTTATTAATTTTTGAAGAGTTAGAAAAAAAGTTATTAAAGTGTTTTTCATAACACACTGTATATTATTATTATACATTAGGGTTTTATATATTTAAATAAATATTTGTTTCAAATTTAGTTGGTTTTACTTAACCATGTCCCCTTACCTGGTATTGCCTGTATTAAATTTTTAAATAATTTAATAATATTTGATAGTAATCTCTGATAAAATAGTAAAAAATAAATGATAAAAAATGCCTTACTGCAAGTTAACTTGTAGCAGAATATAATAACAACATATATATGCACTAATAAAAATGTCGAGTATTTCGAAAATGTTTTCGTCAAAATCAATTTTATTTATGGTTTAAGAATGTCACTAAATAACAAGATTTATAATAATTAATATTAAGTATCCTTCGGAAACTCTAAAGTTATATCTAATAGTTTTTATTAATAATGTAATGTAATTTACACAGTGATATACTGATACACGATACCTTTCTTAAATCTTGTATTTTTTATCAATAAAAACTGTAAATATTGTAGGAAATCCTGGTAAAATAAGTCGTATATTCACTTTGTCACTATATGAGTCGGAAATCCTAGAAAAATTGTGTCGGAATATTGACAATTATTGTTAATTTTTTTTTCGTGTGGATGCTCGATATCAAAATGCTACACTGAAAGAAATGTTTCTATAAAACAGTATTGTTAAGACGAATTTCATAAAGAAAATAAGATGCTTAGTTAGAATCATATTCGTTTATGAAGTCAATAAGCTGTGTAGTAACTGTTATAATTTTGATTTTATTCCAGTTGTTTAATACTCGCTATAATCTAGATGCATATTGTTTATGAAATGTTTTCTTGCAGATATCATTTATTTTAAGTTATAATTTTTTTTATAAGAACTATAAAATGTCTTATACTGTTTAATAGTCGTCTTTATACTCTATAGTACAAGCTATTACGCACATGCGCTTGGTGCATTAATGCAACAATTGTTTTGACCGCGAGGAATAAGTGTCTGTGGCTTGTGTTTTGTATTGTATTTGTTGTGATAATAGCTGACAATAGTTAAGGGTAAGTTTTTGTAATAATTATACATCATGATAGGAGCATAAGCCTTAGTTTAATAAAGGTGCATGCCTTGATCTTGGAACAGCACAACGAGCTGAGCACGTGGACGCAGGTGCAGCTGCATAAAATAGTTTTCTTGTACCTAGGTACAAGAAAACTATTTTATTGATTCCCATTATAATAATTTATTAATTTTTCATTATATAATATACGTAAATGTACAGGGTAAACTACGACAGGTGACCCATATACTTATAAGTATAATATATTAAATTGATCACCTTACGTGGTTTTCAAGGATATACTTAGATATCTTAGAAACTACTGGAGTCACAAAAAATAATAGCAACATTTGTAAAAATTAACCAATCAAGAGCAACATTATTAAGAAGTGTGGACATGGGAACATTTGGTTTAAAATTGTTTATTATTTATATTCTAAATTAAACTATATTTTATTTATTTATATTAATATATAATAACAATGTTAATATAGTATTAAAAATATACTATCTCCATAAATTTTTGTTTTCTACACATTTTTTTGGGCAGTAGTTTCTGAGATAAGTATATGGGTCCCCTTACTTGGTTCATCCTGTACTCACCTACATATATCTAATACCTATATTCCCCAATAATGTATTATATGTCATGTACATAACATTCAGTTAAAAGGTTGAGATTTTAATTTAATTAGTTGATTAAAATTTACGATTTAAATCATGATAATAAAAAATCATGATTAAAATTATTAAAAAATAGCCCCCAAAACAAAAACAAACGATTTTACTAAATATTAAAAGAATACATTTTTCAAATAATAATTTTAAAAAATTGCAGTGACACGCTGTGGGGTTTTTGTAAGTAGGAATATTTTTACGCTTGTTTCGACATGCAAAATTTTGATTTACTTCTGTACTATTATATACCTAATATACCTAATTATAATTATGTATATATGTATATATATTATAATTATGTATATATGTTTATTTATGTTTTATTTATTTGTTGTACCTGTTTTTTATAATAAAAGTATAAAATTTATAAGAGGTGAACTTTTTATATAACGACCCTTATCCTGTCAGCAAGTAAGTATAATAATTCTTATGAAAAATGCCTAATTTCGTGTATAACACATATTTTATTAAAGTAACTAAATTGCTAATAAAGAGAATAAACAGAGTTTGTAAAAAGTATTAGCTACTACATAAAATTAATAAGAATTTTCAAATACACATAGCAATCTGAAGTTATACTGGCTAAAAAACATTTAATACTCGATATAAAGCGGGTTTATAGTATTTAAGATTTTGATTATATCCACTTCAACATCATTTTATGGTGGCAGCATATCGATTTTATAAGAGATAATAGTATGTCTAATAACTGTTACAAGATGTTTTAACAAAACCGAGTTCATACTGCCTATGAACTAGTTGGCTGTCCTAATACTAATAGAGAAATCTTATAAGGAGTATTATATTTTTTATAACAGGTATTAGATTTTTCCCTCAGTGTACCAGGCTGTTGTGCAGCAGGCTTAAGTATTACCTACATAAAATATAGGCAGCATTTTTTTAAAAATTCTTTAAATAAAAAGTAAAATTAATGGTATACCTTGCAAGGTATGGTATAAAACATTTAAAACCCCTAATAATATTACGTTTGATTTGCGTAGTCAAAATAGATTTCGACAAAAAATATGGCACCAAATGAATGTATGATAAAGTTAAAATTTTATTAGGTATAAACCTACAATTGTGATAGGTTTGTGTTAGGTTTGTGTTGAGAAAAAAATGTCAATGCAAAGTGGAGACTACTATTTGTTAAAAAATAACAATTTAAGTCTATGTACAGTTGAGTTTTCGGTTGTGAACACAAAAGTAGCGTTAAATTTGTGTTGATTGTGAAGCATATTTTGGTTCCAACCAACGAAAATATTTTGCGTCGACTAAGCGTTGAAATTAACTGCTACAACTTAAAAGTAAAGCTAAATTAAAAACTTCCGTTGGCATTTATGGAGTTAAACACTAAATTAACGCAAAATGAACGTTATAATACCTACCAAAAATAATTATAAATTGACTATATCTCAAAAACTTCTCTGCTTTCATATCTTTGGACGGTATTTTCAGATTCAGCGTACAATTTTACATATGAGTTGTCTATTAAATGTCCGGGATAAAAATTGCTTTGAGCAACAGTTATTAGTGGCTGCTTTTTCGCCCTGACAATTATTCATGTACAGTTGAGTTTTCGGTTGTGAACACAAAAGTAGCGTTAAATTTGTGTTGATTGTGAAGCATATTTTGGTTCCAACCAACGAAAATATTTTGCGTCGACTAAGCGTTGAAATTAACTGCTACAACTTAAAAGTAACGCTAAATTAAAAACTTCCGTTGGCATTTATGAAGTTAAACACTAAATCAACGCAAAATCATATTACCGTTCGACGAATTTGCCAGGGCACTGCCCCGGTATATAAACTGCATCAAGTAAAACATCGTTTAATAGGCAAGTTTCAGTAACTACCATAACATCAAATCTTTCCCTTAAAAAATGACATATATGACATAAACTTTGCGTCTTGGGCACTTTTTAGTGCAATATGTTAAAATGTCAAAAAATTGACTTAATAATGATTTAATTGCTACGTAAATAGCGGAGTCTGTTGGGAAATTAAGTATTTTTAAATAAAATTATATGTAATAATAATAATTATTATTAATATAAAGTTTTTACAATAATATTAGCAAACGCTGAAAATTTTTATAAAAATGTTCAGCAGTTTGCTAATATTATTGTAAAAACTTTTTATTAATAATTTATAAATGTCAAATAAAATAAAATAAACGATTCTTTAAAAAAAGTAAAAATATTAAAACATAGTAAATAAAATAAGAAAAAAATATCATGGGAACTAGTTACATCAGAAATAATATCAAATACTATTTTATTTATTCAACGATTATTTAAATGACAGACAAATTATTTCTATAAGTTAACAGAAGTGAAGCTAGTGCATTTATCAGTCAAAACATTCTTAAATAAAGAGAATACGCATTCAACCTCACAGGACGTAACTGGGTCGTTTTAAAAAAACACCCGCCTTCCGCTGTCCGTAAGTTTGAATTACAATAACTTTGTTAAAAATTATCGGATCTTATTGATTTAAAACCAAGTGAAAGCCTAAAACGCCCTTAGTAAACTCTTTCAGAAAATGTTTGTTTAGTTATTTCAGAATATTTTTTTTTAATTTTGAAACTTGTGAAACACACATTTTCGCATGTCCCATTAGCGTTTTATAAAACATACATACTGTCTGTCCACTCTAAGTTGGCGGAACTAAGGAATTTTGTAGTTTAGATATTAAAGAATTGTCGTACTGTGTGCTTTTAAAACAGATTTTATATTATAAATAATACTAGTACATATTATATACTAGTATTATTTAAAATATAAAATCTGTTTTAAAAGCACACAGTACGACAATTCTTTAATATCTAAACAACAAAATTCCTTAGTTCAGCCAACTTAGAGTGGACAGACAGTACATGTTTTTTTTTTAAATATTGAATAACCAGAACTTTGTGTTGCTTTATAGCAATCCATAACATCCTTAGTTAATACAGTAAACAATTTATATATAAATTAATTAATTTTAATCTACTTTTTTTAAATTTGACTCATGTCCCAGACTTTTTTTCCGTTGCGTTACGTCCGTCGCGTTACCGATAGAATATTTAAAAAAACATATATATGGCAACTTTTTTGGCACTCACGTGATCAATAAATAATGTTCGGACGTACACACCAGCTAAATTTATTTATTCAATCAGGAAGAAGATATCGCGGTTGAAACAGGTGCGGGTAACGCGAATGTAATAATTTTTTGTCCGCTAAGTTACTCAAAAAAATAATAAAAATAAGGTAAGAAAAAATACTATTTTTCATGTTTATGTGTTTTTTAGGGCACTAAAGCTTATTGAGAGTAATTAATGACTGTAATGTCTTATTATTATTTTTTAAATATGGTTTCACAAAACTTTTTCCAATGCGTTACCGAGTCCATTAGGTTACCTTATGGTAACGCAATGGAATTTAGGGTAACGCAATAGAATTTTTCGACAACAAACTGGATATTTACCGTCGTTTTTTTTAAGTAGTTTATGATAAACCAATTTAAAATTATTTGTGATTACAACTCATGATATAGATTACATCCAAGGGAAAATTCAACGCAATATACAAGTACTAAACGCGACGAAAGACCTTTACTTCACCAGCTTATAGTCAAAGAAAAAGGGTGTCTATAATTTAGAAATCTAAGTTGTTATTCTGCAAGTGAGCACTACAAGGGATTTTGTTTATGCATTACTCTAAAATCGTACCACCTTATATAGTTTCTTTTTTACGTTATCTGATTAAGTCCTTTGTGTACCCCAGTCCGTTGTGATACCAATTGTTGGCGCCAAGTATTGCGCCATGGGTTGGTTTAAGTTGTCGATGTGACTTTGGTTACATAACCTTTATTTTGTGTCATTGTTAGTTGAGAGTATCAAGACTATCGATAATATCTTTGATACTTATATATTAAAAAATAGTTATCCATGATAACTGTAACAAAAATAACATAACATATATAATATAATATATATAATAATAACAGAAAAAGAATCATAATCATAAAATTTACATAATTTAATATACATCATAAAATATAAATAAAATAAATAATATAACATACCTACATAAACAAAATACAGATAATATAAAAGAAAATTATACGAGAAGAAATACAAGAAAAATACACGAATAAAATAAGAAGAATGAAATAAGAAGAAAGATAATAAATTAAGAAAATATAAGAAGATATTCATGGATATGGAGGAAATAAGATTTTAAAGATATTTATTTAGATGAATTTTAAATTAAATTACACATATTATATAGATAACAAAATAAAGAATATATAACTGTAAGTACAATCTCTTCTTTTATTAACCTGTGGTGCTTTGATACACCATATTTTGGCCCATACGAACCGGATTTTGAAATCCATCTTTTTTATACAGTCCACTAATAAAATTTTATTTATTTAATTAAAAATTGAATTTAAATTAAATTAATTATTAAACGTCAAATATGTCATTATTAGCTATAAATGCAAAAAGAGACGCAATATTTAATTTATTTTCTCGATTTTTATGTAAGAATGTCATATTCTCGCACGCAAAATCGTTGAAGAATGAAGCTCATTCTTAAACGATTTTTGGTAACATTTAGTTTTTAAGTATTGGTACCCCCAAAATGTCAAACTGATTAATAACCTCAAATTCATTACTTTTATTGAAAATGAAGCCTTTATTATTGTTTTGTAATATAAAGTTTGCTCCAACAATGCATTTTAATGCAAAATTTTAAGTTTAATGTGTAAAAGTGCAGTTCAGGTTGTACTTGTGCAGGATAACAAAATGACAATATTTAATATTGTCATTTTGTGTTGCCAACTGACATTTTGCGAGAAAAATCCCCTAACTAACAACGACCACAAAACAATTAAAAAAACCTAAATAAAAGTTAAAATCGAGAAAATAGTATAAATCACACGTTGCAGAAGGCTATTCTCGCACTCATTCGTTCGTCCACTCGCTCCTTCGTCGCTCGAGGCCAAATTTCGAATTCGTGCGAGAATATGTGGCCTTCTGCAACTTGTACTTTAATATACTATTTAAATTATAATGATAATGCCAAAAAGGTTTCAAAGGCAGAAACTAGGAATACACAGGAATTTATGTCAAATACGTCAATTTTAGATACATTATATGATCAATATAATAATTTAACAGATCAAGCTAATAATTTAGAATTGGTTATAAATTCAGAATATATTCCTAGTTTTGAAAAATGGTCGAGTTTTGTAAATTTATATAGCCAAATTAAAGAAGTAAGAAATACTGTGTTGGAGGGTCGCAGGGTTTTGCCACAAACCCAAAATTCTTCAGGAAAAGAGCCCTGTTTTAACATTAAATTACCCCCAATTGAATTACCTAAATTTGATGGGAATCCTGAAAATTGGCCTTTGTTTTTTGGGGCATTTAAATCTAATATTCATCTTAATTCAAATTTAAATGATTCTCAAAAAGTTCAATATCTTGTGGGAAAGTTAAGTGGCAGGTCACTTACTGTTTTATCGGGAATTCTTCCTAATGAGGAAAATTATTTAACAATTTGGAATTCGTTGGTAAAAAAATATCAAGATAAACGTGCATTGGGTACATTTATTTAAATAATATAATTGATATTAAAGTTGCATCTAATAATTCCAATCAATTAAATAATTTTATAGAACGATTTTCTTCCTCTTATAGCGCTTAAAAACAGTTAAATATAACTGACCTTTCAGATTTCATATTTCTTCATATGGCATTAAAAAAGCTAGATCCTCAAATTATACAATCATTTGAAAATTCAATTAATAAAGATATTCCATCTTGTGAAGATTTAATTGAATATATTCGACAACAAGTTAAAATTTTAGACATTTAGGTTTAAAAACACATAACACCCTAACACAACATAGACCACATTCAACTACACATTCATTTGCTTTAACAGATGTTAAATCTTTAAATTGTAAAATTTGTAATAAATCAGATCATTCAAAATTATATGAATGTCAGGTAATTAAAAATATGACACCTAAAGTCAGATTTGAAAAACTTAAAGAAATAAGACATTGTATTAATTGTCTTTATCCAAACCACACTAGTAGTAAATGTAAATCAAGTTATTGTTTTTTTTTTTGGTTTTATTGACTTTTAATCTTTTCGATTATTTAGCCAGCTCATTATTATAAATTTTTTGGTTCTTAAAAACAACCACACGGCTGTGACCGGGAATCGAACCCGGTACCGTGGCGCAGATTGATTACCGCTCTGTAGCTTTAACGCACTGCGCCATCCTCGGCCCCACAAGTTATTGTTGTAAAAAATGCAATAAACGTCATAATACTCTATTGCATTTTGAACCAAATAAAATTAATTTTCAAAATGATATAACTTCTTCTAATGTTTCTTCTTCTATTAAACCTTTAACTCAATCTATAACTATGCATACTCAAGCTTCTTTAAAATTAAATACTACTGTATTATTATCAACAGCACAGGTATATGCATTTTCTAATAATGAAAATAAAAAAATAATACGATGTCTTATTGATAGTGCATCGCAAAATAATTTAATTAGTACTTCGTGCTGCAAGAAACTTAATTTAAATATTATTCCTTTAAATAATTCATACATAAATACAGTAGGTTCAATTAAAACCCCAATGAAAGGTTATGTTACTTTAACAATTCAATCACGAATATCATTGGATAAATATGATATTACTCTAATAGTAGTGGATATTATAACTGAAAAACTACCTATAACTAATATAAATACACAAGCATTCAATTATTTAAAAAATATATCATTAGCAGATGAATCTTGGAATGTTCCTGGGGAAGTTGAGATTATTTTAGGGGCTCAATTATTTCCCAATTTGTTATTAACAGGTCGAATTATTACTCCTTCTAATTCGATTGCACCTCAAGCACTTGAAACTACATTGGGCTATATTTTAATTGGTGAAGTACCTGTTGATACAATTTTAAATAATTCATTTTCACATTTTAATTTAGGTTGGACTTTTGGGCCAATCAAAAATGAAAATTTAAATATAAATTTAACAAAATTTTGAAATTTAGAAGAAGTCCCTTCAGATTATATTCAAAACTCTGATCATATAATTTGTAAAAATCTTTATAAATCATCTTATTCTAGAGATTTTTCTGGAAGAGATATTGTAGAATTACAATTTAAAAAAGATTCTTCTTTATTAGGTAATTCTCATGTTATTGCTAAACGTAGATTAGTATTTTTAGAGCGTAAATTTAAAAACAATTTAGATTTACGCCATGTAATTAAAAGATTTATTTCAAGAAGAAGGCCTATTTCATGTTTATATTTGGATAATGCTACAAATTTCATAGGAGCTAAAAGACATTTAAATGAAATGTATAATTTTTTATATTCAAAGGAAATGAAACAGTCATTTCAAAAAGAATTAAATATTAAAAATTTTTATTGGAAAATGATTCCTCCATCTGCTCCTCATTTTGGAGGTATTTTGGAAGCAAATTTAAAATGTGTTAAAACTCATTTATATAGAGTTATTGGTAAGCAATTATTATCTTATTAAGAGTTAAATACAATATTGATTCAAATTGAATGTTTATTAAATTCCAGACCACTTTGTTTATTAAATGATGAACCTCAACCAGAAATTCTTACACCTGCTCATTTTTTAATGTCAACTCCCCTTCAATGCTTACCATTTAGTTCATATTCTGATCAAACTTTAGGAAGAAAACAGTTATTAGATAATTTAGTTAAATCCTATTGGAAAAAATGGCATTTAGAATATTTACATACTTTACAGTTAAAACAAAAATGGAATAAATCAAATATACCTATTAGTATAGGAACAATTGTGTTGATAAAACATGATGATGTGCCTCCACTTCATTGGCCTTTAGGTGTTGTAGAACAAGTTTATCCTGGAAAGGATGGGGTTATCAGGGTAGCATTAGTGCGATCTCAAAATGGAGTTTTTAAGCGACCTGTGGTAAAACTTTGCCCCCTTCCAACACAGTGATATTAAATATTTTGATATTTTATTTAAATTTAATTAAATATATTTTCTTTGTTTAATATAGTTATTATTTAAAATTGTCATATAATTTTATTATTTAAACTTTGAAATTATCATCATTAATTATGCGCCATGGGTTGGTTTAAGTTGTCGATGTGACTTTGGTTACATAACCTTTATTTTGTGTTATTGTTAGTTGAGAGTCTCAAGACTATCTATCTTTGATACTTATATATTAAAAAATAGTTATCCATGATAACTGTAACAAAAATAACATAACATAATAATAACAGAAAAAGAATCATAATCATAAAATTTACATAATTTAATATACATCATAAAATATAAATAAAATAAATAATATAACATACCT
Organism: Brassicogethes aeneus; assembly: GCA_921294245.1. Taxonomy (NCBI): domain Eukaryota; kingdom Metazoa; phylum Arthropoda; class Insecta; order Coleoptera; family Nitidulidae; genus Brassicogethes; species Brassicogethes aeneus. The sequence continues at coordinate 47,279,720 of OV121133.1, forward strand.
ACATAAACAAAATACAGATAATATAAAAGAAAATTATACGAGAAGAAATACAAGAAAAAATATAAGAAAAATACACGAATAAAATAAGAAGAATGAAATAAGAAGAAAGATAATAAATTAAGAAAATATAAGAAGATATTCATGGATATGGAGGAAATAAGATTTTAAAGATATTTATGTAGATGAATTTTAAATTAAATTACACATATTATATAGATAACAAAATAAAGAATATATAACTGTAAGTACAATCTCTTCTTTTATTAACCTGTGGTGCTTTGATACACCACCAATGTTTATTTCGTTACTTTTTTTAGTTTTTAGTTTAACTCACTAATACAGTGACTAAAAGAAAATATTAATGGTATTGTTTTTTAAGAAAGAATCGGAATGGTGTCTTTTAAAAAGTAACTTAACTAACATAAATATTTAAAAAAGGCATACAATTTTTAATAAAAAATAAAATAAAAAATTGAAATCAAAAGTTTGTGAACTAAGTACCGTAAACACGGGTGACTTTGCACCCCGCGGGTGACTTTAGCCCTTTTATGAAAAAAATTTTCGCGCTTGATAAAATTAACACTTATAATTTGTTGGTCTAAACCTGTCAATTGAGCGATTCTATTGAGTTTATATTACAGGAAAAACAGTCTTAAAAAAATAAATGGGATTTATTACACTTTAAAGTTGTATATACCTATTGCATTAGTGCAAAACTCTTAAAAATACACGCGTTTCAATTTCTATATTATGCGCAATTCTTTGGAATGATGATCCTTGGTTAACTACAGGTCGATTTTTTATTGTTTTTATCGGTAATCCCTTGCAATTGCTATATGTCGCTGCTAACATAAAAATAAAATAAAATATTGAGTTAATTTTATACGGAAAATACACTGTGAGACAAAGTAACCCGCAACCAGGGGGTAACTTTGTACACCCAGTTTTTAATTTTTATTTTTGAAACTCAGCCCTATGTAAGATTATAAGATAGTTATTATGAAAGAGCAACTCAAGGCTCAAATTTTGGTATACAATATTCAATGTTTATGATTGTTAAAACTACAAAAATGTTTAGATTAAGTTTGAAAGTGAGCTAAAGCCACCCGTGTTTACGGTACATTTTATTTCAAATTATTTTTATAACAACTTTTTTATTGAATTAAATTTTGGATTTCAAATTGGTAACACAGTGGAGATATATAAAGCTAGCTAAACACATTTTTCTGAAAAAAAAACCCACAAAAATGCACTGCCTGTCTTAAATTTAAGTAAACAAAACTCTAAACATTTATAAAAATCCAACCAAAAGTCAATTTAAGCAAAACAAAATTTTGATCTTCATTTTCCTGAAAGCGGGTGTTTCTTGAAAATGACCCAACTAGCAAATAATTGAATACATACCAGTCTTCAACATTAAAGCCCATCTTACAAACCCTTATTTTTTATTAGTCATAAGACTTTTATTTCATTTTAAAACGCCACGTTGGTCAAAATAGTAAACTAAGTTATATACACAGAGAAAAATCCGTTTGAAAAAAAGTACTACTAAATCCAAGATAGTTGAAATGGTTTTTCTAATTAGCTAGTTTAAGTAAATTTGCACAATATTATAAAGAAAAGGGTTGAAATCTGTTGATAAAAATATTTTAAAAATAAATGTAATTATTTTGTACAATTTTTTAAATAATTCGTATAAGTTCAAATATAAATTGGACAATATTGAAGAATTTGTTGGGAATGAAGTAACCTTTACCATACTACCATCTAAAATAACCAATAAAATGATTTTCCGCTTGAAATAAGGCTCCGCACAGACATGTATTTTGAGCTAAAACGTGGCCAAAACTCAATTTTTATTACTAGATCTAAGATTGCGTTTCAAAGCAGATATAGTTGTCGCGGCGAATATTTATAATTGCGTCATCAAATTCTGAACCAAGCACAGACATTACAATTATTGTTTTTTTTACGTATACGTATATGTATAATCCAAGGAACAGCTAGGTGAACCGTATGTCGAGAAATCGGTTTTTGACATTCGACATTGATGACGCAATTTGAAACATTCGCCGCGACGACTATAACATGGCTATCTTTTGGTGTAGTTGCTACTTGAATTGGCCATCCCAGTCCGCGGTACCAACAGCTAGAACTTAGCGCTCCTTTAAATCTAACGTCTTCGTTCACGACACTCCACAAAAACACAAATTTTCGCCGTGTTGTTTTCTTATGTTAAAAGTGATTTTTGTGGAAAAAATTGATATGGATATCGTCAATCAAGGTATGTACAATATTTTGAGCAACATTTTATTTGTGTTATAAACTTTATTTATTCATATCGAGTACTATATCCAACTAAAAATAATTAGTTTTATTAGAATACATATATTTTTTTATTTCTAGTAAAAATACCTACTATATGCTTTTAAGTCATTTGTTACCATTTAGATACACAAAAAGTGGCCAAATATTTTTGGCCACGTTTTAGGTCAAAATACATGTTTGTGCGCCGCGGCGCGCCGGTCGGTCGTTCAGGTGCAATCTGCATCATCAGTTCGCAGTTTTAGTTAGTGTTAGGAAGTGCATCATTGTAAGGTTAGTACCACATTTCCTTTGAGTAATCATTGAATATTATTTTTTCGAATAGGTAGGTAGGTACTTGCAAAATTGTTCGCGGACTGGAATAAATCAATAATTATGACCCAGTGATCAAATAAGGATTAAAAGTGTTTCTATGTTCCTCCTGTGCTACATTATTCATCAGCTTACTATTTACTTTAGTTTTTAATTCATGTTTATTTTATGTTGTCATGACAGCATGACAGTATGAGTGCAGTTTATATTAAGTTTAGGTATTCTATTTTCCATATTTTTTATATTTATAACTAAATTATTAATTTAGTTATAACTAAATTAATAATTTAGTTTCATTTCCTTTTTTACAACCCTCGTATCCCAAAAATTATTAAAATTTTTAAACAAATTGAAAAAATTATTATTAAACAATGTTGTTTTATCATGTGCCACAATTTGTGCACAAGTTTACTACAATTATGTGCTACAATTTTGCACAAATTCTTTTTGTCACTTTTTTAGCACCAATTTTTTGAACAAATTACTACAATGTAGGTAATCGCAAAAAAGTTCTACCTTTTAGTTAAAAAAAAAAACAGTTTAGGTGCAAAATGTAAAGTAGGGTAAAAATATAAAAGGTATTTTAGGTAAAAATAAAACTTGGTCAGACAACTTCATTTTTAATTAAACAAAATTCTTTAAAACCTAAAAGACCCACAACGATATTTTACCTAAAATTCGGGCTATAATACTATGGTAATGACTATACTAATAATATTATGGCGATGACAAAAAAACACATTCGGTATGTCGACTTATCCCTTTGCCTTTGACCCTATTTTTTTAGTTATAGTAATTTACGTCCGGGTACATTAAATGTATTTTACTATAGTCATTCCATGAAATTTCACCTAATAACAAAAGCTCGACATCTCAGATTTTACTAAAAGTTTTAGGGTTTGAAGATCAATGCTTGGGATGAACTGAAATCACAATAATATTTTTTTATTTAAACACCCTGAGAAATTAGGCGAAGCCATGTTGACAGGTTAGCATAAAATATTACCAAATCGGTTTCTAAGAAATCCTTTTGTAACTTTTTTGTTTATTAATATTTTTTATCGCGTAATATTTTGTTTTAACCATAAAATAATGTACTTTTTATATGTATACCTAAAATTATACAAATGTTTTTACAAGTGCTGTTTTTTAGTGCTAAATTCACGCTTCTTTTAACTGGAAAGTGAATTTTCTACCATTGATATTATGTAGTAGGCTATGAAAATTTGATTTGGTGTATATTTTTATTTAAAGTAGGTACTTATAAATATCGATTAAAATATAAAATGTAAAATATAAAAAGTACCCAAATTGCAGGAAGTACCATTTTTATTATAAAAATTTCCCATTTTGGAGAAAAAAAAATGCATTTTTTCGTCCAGAGGGACTCAACGAAAATTGTTCAAAATTAAACAGAATGTTCTCCTTAATATATCTAAAAACTGTAAACATTTGCCTTGCTAAGAAGATACAACAGTTTAAAATGCGACAAATTTTATAGAAAATGGCACTTAATTTATATATGATTTTTGTTTAAGAAGGCTTTGATAAAAAAGTCAAACTATATTTTTTACATCTAAAAAATATTTACAAGTTGACATGTTTACATGAATGAGAAGTGTCAAAAACTGATGAATGTGATATTTTATTACAAAATATCGGAGAACCTAGCACAGATGTTCAAACTCTTTTAAAACAAAAAGTAAATGATAATTTTCAGTGTGTACCTATCATTTAAAAAAACATGTGTATAAATATTTTGTAATTTACTTACCTTTAATTTACCCGTTTCTAATTTCATTGACAAAATATTAACAGCAATAGATTCTTTAAAAAAATTTCATTATATTTTAAAAGCTCAGGCAAAATACGCATCTTTAAAAAAAAAATTTGCTTTCCAATGCTTCCCAAGGTGATTTTGCTGAAAATTTCTCCTCCGTTGTATAAGACGAAATACAAAATTTTCACTGGGTAAATAGTCAGGCCACTTTACATCCCTTTGTTGTATTATAAAGATGAAAATAATGAATTATGTCATAAAAGTTTTTGTATGATAAGTGAATATTTAAAACATTTTTCGCAAATAAAAAAATAATATATTTTACTTATGGATGTGGGGGATAAATATAATTTTGTAAATTTGGCATATCACAAAAACTTGATTGACTTTGGTTTGGAGGTAGAGTGGCATTTTTTAGCAACATCGCACGGAAAAGGACCTTGTGATGGAATAGGGGGAACCGTTAAGAGATTGGTTTCAAAAGAAAAAAGACCATATAAGGATCAACTTTTATTACCTCTAGATATGTTTTGCAATGAAAATATAAAAGGAATAATTTTTTTATATAAAACCTGAAATAATAGTACAACAAAAATTAATCCTTGTACTAAAAAATACCAGAAGTTTTCATTCATTTGTTCCTAAAAATTTACAAATTATTTATGTTTGAAGTACATCGGAATCAAACCGTTTTATAAATAAAAAATATTAAAAAAACAAAATTTGCAGCTTTAAAAATCCAATAAATTATGTTAAATGTTATTAGTGTTACCCAATATGAAACAACTACCTTAATAGATTAATAGATAAATTTAAAATTCCATGTAGAAAAACAATATAAACGTTACCTTTAACATGGTTTGTATTATAAATGCAGTAACACGTTAATATTTAAAGCATTGTTTACGATAAAAATAAACACGTTCTCTGTTAAAAGTATTGCTAAAATACACATAATTATTCACTTAGGCATAGTAGCAAAATTGTTAAAATGTTAAACTAAATAAGTGAATCTGATTGGTTGAAATTATTAAACTTTAATAAAAATAACATCTTAAATTTATAGCGTCAGAAATAATTACTAACAAGTTTACTATTCAACATAAAAATTCTTTTGATAAACATACAGCCAAAACAATTAAAGAAAAAAGTAAAAATATAATTTTACAAGAGCAGATAAGATATTTAGAAAAAACACAAAATTTCCTTTCATTAGACAAATACAACAAAATATTTAACGAAGAAGACAGATTTATGGAACGCCAAAGTATTTTTTAATCGTCAATTAAAAATATGACATTTGAATTTCCGATATCACAAATTCCATTTCTGATATCACAAATCCAATTTCTGATATCAAAAACTAATTTGTGATATCGAAAATTAATTTTTGGTATCACAAATTAATTTTCGATATCGCAAATTAATTTCTGATATCAGAAACTAATTTTCGAAATCGATAATGTCTTAAAAAATTAACAACTTATTAAATAAAGATATATTTTTTCCAATCCATATTATTACTAATTCAAACAATTAAGAAATAACATTAAAATTTTAAGTTTATTTAAATTATTTATCCGGGTATATAATTAAATTGTAAAAAATTTCGTTACATACAGATTATAAAAAACGCAAAAAAGTATTTTTTCCGATAAAGACATTCTCAAATTAACCATAATGAATCCCAGCCCACCTTTAATGTATTCACTGATTAAGCTTCACAAAGACAATCTTCCAATTAGACCATGGTCTACTGCAGTAGTATCCTTTTATTCCGCTCAAAATTTCTAAAAAACTTATTAATCTTATAACAACCCATTGTAAATTTAAACCAAAATTTAGTATAAAAAACTCATACGAACTAATTAACAAGATTAAGATATCCGACTACTTGATAATGCTAAATTAATCTCATTTGACATCACTAATTTATTTCCTAACGTGCAGACATTTTCGTTAATCATATAGAATCAATCATCCAGGAAAGCATATATTTTAAAATTTCTTATATGTAGATGATATTCTCACTTGCTTCACAGGTACAAATAGACAATTAATTAGTTTTCATAAGTTTATAAATAATATCCACCCTAATATAAAATTTACAATAGAAGAACAAAATAAACAAATAAATTTCTTAGATCTTACTATTCAAAAAAGTAAAGGCTTCCAAAAATATCACAAACCTAGCTATAGCTGTGTACACAGGTTTAGTTATACACAATTCATCCGTGGTCTCAAAAAATAAGATCTTTTTACTCAATGATCCATAGACTCTTAAACGTACCTTTATCAGATAAAAATTTTAACGAAGAATTAAATATAATAAAGCAAATAATAGCAGTGAACAATGGATATGAAGCACAATTAATTACTGAAAAATAAAAGACATAAATAAACAAATTTTTCCATCACTTATAAACCCAATTAATAATTTCAATACTTGTACATATTTAGGTTCCAATATGAGACATGTTTACACGCTTAAAAAAATTAATAGCAATATTTTTTTTAAACCAACTACAATCTAAGTATCTTTATAAGAAAACATAAGTCTAATAAGCATACGAAATCAGGCGTATACAATTTAACTTGTACAGATTGTCCAAAAACTTATATAGGACAAACTGGCCGTAATTTTAATACCAGAATTAAAGATCATCGTAGATCATTTATAAACCAAAAACTTGATTCACCTTACGCGACACATCTAATTATAGAAAACCATACATTTAATAACAATTTCAAAATATTACATTTAGAAAATAAAGGCACAAAATTAAATCTATTCGAGTCTAGAAATTAACAAACTTAAAAATACTGATAATATTCTCAATGATCAAATCGAAACAAATAATTTACCACTGTTAAACCTATTTTAATTAAGATACAACAACATTTTATAAAACAATCACATAGGTATTTAAAATATTGCCCCTTAAATAAAATTGTTAACAATAAATAGATTAGGTTTTTCCCATAAGGAATTTCTGAATGCGTTTTTGAATATTTTGTAACACAGGTAGATTTAGAATAAAAATTTTTACCTAGAAAACCAATAATTTTGTTTTATAAATTTTGCACTAGTACACTCTTAGAAAAGACCTGGTATTTGCAATGAAAATTTAGTTCCCAGAACCAATTTTATTAGTGAAAATAGGCACAACAAAAAAATATGTTGTGGGAACTAATACAAATTTGTTTTTACAGTTTGTTGTCGGAACAGCCAATATTGGTAGCTCCAACCAACAAGTTTAAGTGCATCGAAATTAGTTTTTTTTTTCATACAAATAATTGATATTTAATGCAATCACATTAGTCTGTCATTTTAGCAGCGTCTAAGTTGTAACAACTGCACTTGCTATTTATCGCAACAAACATTGTATCATGCAGTAATTTATTTTTTAATTGAAATTACATGAAAAACAGTACATTTAAAGAATTTAATAGTTGATATAATATAAATTTGTTTTGTACTGTAACTAAGTTATATTTAATATTAAATGCTTGCATTAGTAGCAACAACAAATTGGTAAATATAACACTTTTTGTGTGAATATTATAAAAAATAGAGAAAGGAAATTCATGCCCGTTCGTTTTATAAATATTTATTATAAATTAAAAAATAACAATATAACTGAAAACACCAAATTTTGGTTTAAACATTATAACAAAAATTAATAATTACTCTAAGAAAACATTTATAAATATTTTAACAATAAAACAAAAACGATTCTTTGGTAAATATACACAGATAGGTACATTATGATGAAAGTTGACTATACTTCTTCAGTAAACCGTGATGTTTACGTGAAGTGCAAGCCTTTGTTTAACAACTTAACAATGATTCTTAGGTACAACGTAACATACTTGCATGATTACAGGGGTAAGCATAAATTTTGAGTGCGACTTGAGCTGTAACAAAACAAAACAAAAAAATTCTCGAAATTCCGACGTGATGGAGACTTTTGGTGGGCACCATTGGATTCAGGTAAACTCCATGTTCCTAATAAATCTGCTACTTCAGTCCGCTCATCCATATTATTTGTTCGAGATATCTATAATATAAAACCAACACATAAGAATATATTCTTATATATATGAATAGTTAAAAAGTATGTCGCCACTGAATTTACAGGGGCAAATGACTAATTGTAATAAACTAGTTTCTTACCTAAAATATACACTACACACGAGCTGATACACAAATACAAAAGAACAAACACCACCGAAGTCTGGACGCCGCGGCGTGCAACACCGTTTGTTTACAGGTTAAAAGTAAAGCACGCGCCGGGCTGGACAAATCGCGCGCGAAATGCACAAAGTTTGCAGTTGCATTAACCTACAGAGACAACATCCCCAACTGACACTTTGTTTCACACCGCTGGTGTCTTAGCTGTGTGAAAAGTGACGCATAGTTTATACAACCGAACCGTTAGTTCCACGGACTAATTTCAGTCAATTGAGAATGTTACTTAAATATTTGGTCCAACAAAAACATTTTACCGCCGAAATGATTTTTTTGAGATAATGTTGTCAATACTTCTAGCCAACACAAAGTTTCAGTTAAAATAACTTAATCGCCTATTTGCAGTAAATAATACTCAACAACAAAACTAAATCTTTTCAGGTAATGATGCAAGCAGTTACACATATAAAGGTACTGATTACAAAAAACAAAAAATTTTATTTTCTGCAACAGTTTTACCCCAACGATAATAAGTTAGTTACAAATACCAGGTCTTTTCTAAGAGTGTCAGTGGCGGATTGGGGATTTTGGGTATACCAATATCTCAGTTATTAGACATGGGACCCACACCAAATTTATAATAGTTTATTATGACATTAAATAGACAAGTTCGGCGCAAACAGAATTTAAATTGAAGTTTGCGAAAAAAAGTTAGTTTTTTGTGTCGCCTCACCTGGCTTCTGGCCCCCCCATTTGAGATAATTCAAATTAAAGTTGTGCAATTTACACTCCACTATAATTTATCGACAAATTTAAAATTTTATTTAAAAAATATAAATATTACAGATTTTATAAGATTTTAAATTTTTATTATTTATTTTATTATAATAAAAAAATATTTAATATGGTATAAAATCTGTAATATTTGGATTTTTCAAATAAAATTTTAAATTTACCGATAAATTATAGTGAAGTATAAATTGCACAACATTAATTTGAATTATCTCAAATGGGGGGGCCAGAAGCCAGGTGAGGCGACACAAAAAACTAACTTTTTTTCGCAAACTTCAATTTAAATTCTGTTTGCGCCGAACTTGTCTATTTAATGTCATAATAAACTATTATAAATTTGGTGTGGGTCCCATGTCTAATAACTGAGATATTGGTATACCCAAAATCCCCAATCCGCCACTGACTAGTATTAGTTTTAATACATTCTGAAGGAGCTGCTGTGTAGCAAAACAATTGTCAACACATACTTGTTTTTGTATTTACATAGTTAATATGGAGCTTCATAAAGTAAAGGTCGAAACAATTAATAAAAATTACATAGTTTGTTTTATTTTATATTAATTATTATGTATGCGTTATTTTGTTAATTATAATTATAAAACAATTTTTTTATAGTTTCTAGTTTATATTGAGGACATTCTGTTAAATTTTGAAGAATTTTCGTTCAGTCCTCCCGGACGAAAAAATGCAATTTTTTTGCCAAATATGGGAAATTTTCATAATTAAGATGGTATTTCCTGCAATTTGGATACTTTTTATAATTTCGCATTTTATTATCAATATTTATAATTACTTTAAATAAAAATATACACCAAATCAAATTTTCATAGCCTACTACATAATATTAGTGGTAGAAAATTTACATTTTCAGTTAAAAGAAGCGTAAATTTAGAACTAAAAAACTGCATTTGTAAAATTTTTTTTATAATTTTAGGCATATATTTAAAAAGTACATTGTTTTATGGTTAAAACAAACTATTATAATAGTTTTAAAGTTATAAAGGGTTTTCTTAGACACCGATTTGGTAATTTTTTTATCGGTCAACATGGCCTTGCCTACTTTTTTAGGGTGTTTAAATAAAAAAATATTATTGTTGTTATTGTTCATCCTAAGCATTTGTCTTCACACCCTACAAGTTTTAAGAAAATCCAATAAGGTCAGCTTTCAATTTTTGTCAAATTTGGTGAAAAACATAAAAAGTGAGATACTAAAGACTTCGTTGCAGGCGTCAATATTACATTACCTTTTTCCTATAAATATGTAAAAATATATAACGTTTTCCATTAAAAAACAAACTTTTTAACCTTTTAAATTCTAAATTTATCGAAGGTGGATTATTATTAAATATACTAGGTATTTCCGCAAAACCTTACCCCAGCTTGACAAAAGTCAAATAGTCGCATTTGCCGATTTTCTAATGTCGCTCCCGTTACGCGATTCATGACGTTATAAAAGGTTTTCTATAAAGTTTTTATTGGCATTTTGTTTGAGTTAAATATTTAATTTTTTATACTTTTTTGTAAATTAACGTATCTTGATATATCTGAACAAACACTTTATTATAATAAAAAAACGCAGTGTCAGTGTCGCACCCACTACAATGTAAATACCCTATAGTGCCCAATTACCCGAGTAATGATTTCTCAATAAAGCTATCCCAAGCAACAATTTTGGTCGAAATAACCTATTTTCGACCCCCTGTAAGGCAATCGACCATTTAATACCATCCCTGTTAAAGGCAAATTTACGTTACAGTTACGTAATATTTTCGTAAGTGGGGAATAAAAAGTTAGTAAATTTAAGGTATTTTGGAAGTAGAAGAAGGCATTGTGACCAAGACTGTTATTGCAAAGCTGCCCAATTTTAAGTTGCTGTGACGTAAAATAGTGGTAATCTATAACCAATTATCAACCTGTAAGTCCTTTTAGTTCGATCCCACTCTCCGCTATTTTATCTCTGTCAAAATAATGCTAAAAATATAGGTACAAGTTAACAAACACTATTAGGACCATAAATATATCTTTAAAGTCCATTTTTAAAATGAGTATTTTGAGTTACCTAAGGGCTAAATTACTAGGCGAGTTGAATTTTGTTGTCAAATATCCTTACTGTAGCGCTAAATAACAGAAGCGCCCTTGAAAATACTTAAGAAAAACATTTTTTTAAAATTTTTGTCAATTTGGAATTTTCCTTATTTTATTTTATGGAGCGCTGAAAAGGTGGTTTTTCAGTTCGTTAGTTTTTTTATGTTGTATAGAGCCCAATTTTAGAAAAAAAATCTCAAACAGTGGTTAGATAAAATTATTTTTTCCTTTAATACTTTGGTGTAAACTGTTTTGGTTATCAGAAAAGATGGCGATTTCGACGTATTGAACTTAAAAACATAATTTCCCTATAATTTGGACCTGTAAAATAAATTTCCCTAATGTTCAGTTAAAATAACCTAAATTACTGCCTATGTAGTCGATATGTCTTAACAAGGGAATAAATATTGTGAGGTCTATTAGCAATTGCACAATAATGCCCTATTTTTAACCATAAAGTAAATTTGTGCCCAGATTTCGACTTTGTAGGCCATTATCATAATTGCGCATGCATATAATAAAACAGCTGTAGCACGCCTAGTTGCTCGTGTGTATAGTTAACAATGGGAGACTATTTTAAAATAGTTGCTATAATAAATAAAAGAATGAACAAGTGTACTGTGGAATACAGTTTTATTCCACATAAGTGGGAAGAAGATGGTGTGTTAAAATTAGTTAATTCTTCTATTAGAGAAAGCTTTTTGCCTAATAGTTCTTCCCTTTTGCTAAAATTTTCTTCGCAAGGGATTAAATCAATTTGCCCTTCGTTAAAAGTGTTTTCCGATGTGTTTTCACAAAAAATATTTTCCGTACAAACTGATTTCTTGATAGTAAGTGGACCGGTTGAAACACTGGATAAGTTTACAGCATTATTAACATTTCCTTTTCGTAATATTAAACATTTTTTCAACTTGCGATAATAGCTAGTGGTGAGAAGTCGGGATCGATGTTGGGTCACCGACTAGAAGTTTCTGCTAGTGGTCAGCCTGTACGGCTTAAAACACTTTCGCGACATCTTGCTAGTTCCAGCGCTCATGTGCACAACAATAAAAACAGAACTAACTTTAAATTCTAAATAAGTCCAAAGGACCTGTTAGTCTAAATGAGGTGGTAAATTCGACCTCTATATAACCGCATCGACTTACAAGACCAATATTGTAGTAAGTTAGACCTTAAGGTACATCACTTAAATATAAATAGGTAAAACTTGGCCCGACTCCTGACCAAAACATGCCTTAACCAAAACTTCAGGCCTATAGGGTTAGAATTACTAAATTTGTCCTTACGAATTTTGTACGAATAGTTGGTTGAAAATTGGTAAATTAATAGAACAGTCTGACTAACGGTTATCCCCTGTGATTTACCATTAAGGATATAAATACATATAGGTAGATGAAGAGGGGTACATTAGGTAACTGGGACCAATTATTTTTACTATAAAGGCAGGGAAAATGTTAGTAACTAGTAATGGGCAACGTATCCATAATTGGACCAGGAAACAAAAATTTGAAGTCCGAGGGCTTTGAGGGATTATGTGCAAGCCAAAAAGAACCAGTTCTTTACCTATTTTTCGCCCACAAATAAATGTCGACCTCAAACACAAAAGTTTGGTTAAATTTTTGTAAATTTCAACCCTTTTAGGGCAATTTGGTGCTAGTATAGACACTATTCGACTTATTTTGTTGCTTGGGATTGTTTCGCGCGCTGTGTGTGCCGTAGCTCCGTCTTGTTAAATCAAAAGTCTTCGTCGATAATCCAGCTACGATTTAGGACTAAGAAGCCAACATTACTCGCCTAATTGGGCAGATACCGGTCGCAATGCTAGAAAGAGTGATCGAAAATTGGACCTTCCGAATGGACCACGTACGCCGTAGTCGCGGCCAGCATTTAAATGAAATTATTTAAAAAAATAAATGTCAAAGATTGTTCTTTCAGGTCATAATAAAGATTCCGCCATCCAATTCCATTTTATGCATTTTATTTAGAATTTAAATTATATATGTTATATATAATATATACTATTATATATTATATTATATGCTCTTTTAGTTCCACCCTTACTTCTTAAGAAGTCCCATAAGCCAACTGAATGGCTTGTGCGGGTTAGGGGTAGGACCGGACCCCTCCAAAGGACTATTACACAATAGGACAACACAAATAAACAGCCATACCCCTGGTGGGATTCGAACCCACGACCTCCGGCTTGTAGTCAGCAGCACTAACCACTAGACCACCGTCGGCGATTATGTTATAATATGTTATATATGATATATGTTATAATATGTTATACATAATACGTTATATATTATGTTAAGTATTATATAAAAAAGGGGAAACTTGTACCATCCTTAAAAATTCTATTTAATTTTCGCAATAACAAAGCGTCTGAATACTGCCGTACTGATAAAGAAAGAGGATCTACATCTACATTCAAAATAAAATAAAATAATATAGATATGTCCTTAAATATCGTATATACGCTCTCTAAAAATGAATTAGTCAAAAATGACTAATTAAATAGTTTTTACATACATTTTGGGATACCATGGTACAAGTGAAAAAGCAGCCACTAATAACTATTAAATTAGTCATTTTTGACTAATTCATTTTTAGAGAGCGTATATAGGTGTACGTTTTTTGAACCTGTTTTTGTGGATCTATATATAAGCTATAGCTTGTTAAAGCAACGTATCTACTTTTGGCGGCGTATGCAATTAAAATTAGTAATTTTGTACTTATAAGAAAAGAGCAGTTTGAATTTAGTCTAAAACGAAAATTTTAATATACAAATATCATACACTAAACAGGCTTAGTATATATACTAACGTATACGAACGCGTTTCGTTTAATTTCTTGGTGTTGTATAAAATAAACTATAAATATTATATAAAAAGGCTTAGTTTACAAAAATATAATCTTATAAAATAATATTAAATAAAAATGTATTAGGAATTACAAAAAAATATTTATAGTCTACCACTTCATACCTACATAACATGTTTTGCAGGCGACGTTGAGACTTTACTGTTTATACCATAAGCACGGAGAGAAATTCATAAAATGACGTCACATCGTAAATCCTTGCAATAAATAATTTTGATTGGTCTCGCCTGATTGCCAACGAGAAGTGTAATTGCTAAAAACATTAAGTTTTGTTGCGATGACAATTTACTATCGTTTCAAGTGTTATTTTAAAAAAATACGGGTATTTAATTTAATTTAAAAAACTGTAATTTAAGATATAAAATTTTACATTTTTTAACGATATCTTCATTTTTATTTTTGATTCATTTAACATGCATCATAACAGCATTAGGTTTTGTCAAAGTCCGTAAAACGCATTGCGTTAATTATTAAAATAATTTCCTTCTAAAGATAATTAAGTTATAACTATAACCGAGTGCATCTGAACTTTTTATGTATACATAAAAAGTTCAGATGCACTCGGTCTGTATACTTTTACCGTAAAAATACAGTGGGTATACATACTTGTAAAAAAATAAAAACAAAAATATGTTTTTAGACCGATGCTGAAAAGTTAGGGCGTGGAATTCGTAGTTTTAACTTAAAACTCCAAGTAAATTTAATCCGGCACTGCTTGGACCCAAATCACGAATCAACAAACAAAATGTTGTATTGTACCTGAAATCGATTAAATATGTTTGAATGAAATGAAATGTATACATGAATGACAATGCTTTCATCAAAATATTTTTGGAACCGCTGTGGAAGCACGAGAAGAAACAAAATTTGTTGTATTTAATGCTTTTTAAACATGATGGCTGAAAAAACTGCGCTGCTGCCCGCAAAGTTTTTTTTAACAGCCGAAAATAAGCGCAAGAGTCCAATTATTAAATGAATTTTTAATTTACGGGGAGGAATGTTGGAACAAAACGTGCAACTTATTCTCTGATAAAAATATGGTTCAATCTTCAAATAGTGGGAGGTTAGTTTATTGTCCCAGAAATTCAAGATTCGAGGAGAATTATAC
Source organism: Brassicogethes aeneus (assembly GCA_921294245.1). Taxonomy (NCBI): domain Eukaryota; kingdom Metazoa; phylum Arthropoda; class Insecta; order Coleoptera; family Nitidulidae; genus Brassicogethes; species Brassicogethes aeneus. The sequence goes on from OV121133.1 coordinate 47,295,197, forward strand.
GTTGTGTAGGTACTAGTAATAGTGGGCGCTTTTTCAAGAGTGGATACACAGAAAAAACGCTAGCATAGCATGAATGGGTGAGCCATTAAACCAATGAGATCTTGTAATCCGTATTCCAGAATAACAGTTCCTATAATACCAATAGGTAGTTAGCATTTGGTTTATAATCGTTTACTGTTTTTAAATTAACAACAAAAGTTATCGCTCCTAAACCTATTGATATTCATAATTATATTTATTTGTTAGAATGGTAGAATGTTATTGCATTAAATACTAATTTGATTTATTTAATAACGGTACTATTGTATGTATACTATGTATACATTTAACGTTAACAGTTAAAGTTTGACTAATTTAAGATAAGTCACATATTTGACTGTTTCTAGAGTTAAAAGTAACTAATTTCTTTAATCGTTTTTAATTCTTGCAGACAAAAACAATTATTGTTAGAGTTATAGCATGTACGTTCATGGTTAATGGCCCATTAACACAAATAAAAAAGCAAAAAGTTTAGCTCAAAACAGCAATACAAAAAATATATTCATCTTTAAAATAATATTAACAATATTTAAACAGATAAATATAACTAATTTTTATAAAAGTAGCAGTGTTCAAACCCCGGCTGGATCAAAACTTTTTTAAATTTAAATCTACTAATTTGACTTTTATATTCGGTAGAAGTCCAAAAGTTAAAATGATGGCAAATTATTTTATAAAATCAGTTTTATAGCATTTTTGTGAGAATATTTCAACTTTTTTACTAAATAATAATTAAATTTTCTAAAATATTTTACATCTTCTCACAGAAATGCATTTTAAACTTTTAAATTGATTTTAGAAAATGATTTGTAAAATTAAAAATTTTGGACATGTACTGTTCTTAATCTCACCGATTAAATTATTGCTGCTATTTCGCTATGACAATTAGTCCAATATATGACTTATAATTCAGTCAGCAATTTTTGACTAATTCATTTTAAGAGAGTAGCGACAGAGCACTACATAAGCATTTTGGACAACGTGATGCTACATGGCGCGCCTTTTTGGTATTTAATATGCATGTTAAAATTGGTAACTTAAATAATTGCAATTATCGAAAAGTATATTTTTTCTGTGCAAAATATTATTTTAAATTCTCATCCTATTGAGTGATACATAAAATACGTTAATGCCTTAAAGACTCATGTAATTTTTAATTCTGTAAAAAAGCTGAAGATAAATATTTTTTTACTTTGTGACTTCACTTAAAGTATTAAACTCTAAACAAATATTTAATTATTTTTTACATCAGACTTATAAAAATGTAAATGTAAATGTAAACATTACATGAGTCTTTAATAGTGTTGCAACGGTTACGGTTACGGTTAGTTCACGGTTTTCGATATTATACGGTTAATCGTAACCGTATACGGCATTTACGGTTTTTCATGCTACTTTGTGAATGCATGTAAAAAGAAGATTGAAGAGTATTTAACGTTACCAAATATACCACATACGTCCAATCCGTTTTTATTATGGAAAACGTGTTACACGTTTCGGCGTTTGAGAGTGTTGACACTAAGGTATTTATCATACAAACCATTGTCAGTGAATTTGCTAACAACAATTAGAAACAGACTGATTCCGCAGAATTTGCAGATGTTATGTTTTTTAAATAAAAATTTGACTGTCTTAAATTTTGAATATTAACTTTTTTATTTTTTAAAATATATTATTCAGGTACATACTTAGGTTTTACTTTACTGTTTTTAGGTTTAAAATGTTACTCGAGTAATGATCATTTCCTTTTGTTTTATATTTTTTATTAGAAATTCTGTTTTTGTTTTACATACATTATTATTTAACCTTTACTGAACGTGTGTATTATTTCATTTTGAACAATAAACTTTATTTTTCGTAATTCTGTAATTTTTTTGGAATAACCGTGAATGTATTTGTAACCGTAGAGCTAACCGTAACCGTAACCGTAACCGTAAAACCCGGAACCGTTGCATCACTAGTCTTTAAGGCATTAACGTATTTTATGTACCACTCAATAGGATAAGAATTAAAAATAATATTTTGCACAGAAAAAATATACTTTTCGATAAATGCAATTAATTAGGTTACCAATTTTAACATGCATATTAAATACCAAAAATATGTGCCTAGGTATTATCCATGGATGAAATAGTAATTTGGTTTGATTTTCCACTCGCCGTTTTGCTATTTATTAATTTTTACATCACTTGATATCGTTAAAAACTTAAATATCAAAAAGGCGCGCCATATGCTACCCTCAGTAAGTTAATTTTTTTCGGACAATCTCACCTTTTAACATGTAAAAAAAAGTATGGTAAATGTTTATAATAATTAATATTTGTCACAGGATTATTCTCGTTCATACCGTTCGATTTTTTTCCGTGGCCAGCAAGAAGTCCTTCTTAACCTGCATTGAGAATGTGTTTATAGAAAAAAGATATACCAAATAACGGCAAACCTCCGTCAACTTTGGCAATGCTATTATTGGTAAAATGAACAGTAATTTTTTTCATGAATTGTAGGGTAGTCTAACTCCAACTTGGCGGGATCCTACCCCTGCAGATTTTGATGAAAAAATGTTTTGTTTGTTTTTCATTATTTAATTTTTCTCGAAAAAGAAAACAATTGTGTAAACAAAAAATGTAGGGGACGATTAATGTCAGTAGGTAGTTTTTTTAAGATAAACAACTTTCTTAATTACAGTACTGCGTTAAAATAAATTGTGAGTGTTCAACAAGTAATCAAACGATTTTTATTTATTGTAACGACCTATTCTTAAATATGTAATTTTATTTTAAATTTTTTGGGAATAATTGTGTAGCTACCTAAAATAATAAAATATGACTGTTTTAACAAAAATATATTATAAATTCATACATGATCTTTATAAGCAGTTCGGTTCCAGCGCTCGAGAAGACACGTCGCGTGCGGGAAAGCTCTTGAAACGTAAAAGTTTAAAGATGAAACCAACAATAATTAAAAAAAAAGGTGCAAACTAATAAGTGAAACAAACATTTTCATAGAGTGCAAACTAAAACGGTGTAACGGTCATTGAGGAGTGGAGTGTTGAGTGATATGAATGAGTTGGGTGCCACCTGTCATTGGAGGCTTTTCACTGGACGGACGGGGGAGGTCGGAGAAGAGGGGAGGTGGCCATCCGCAAAAAAAAAGCTGATAAGTTTTACTTTAAGAGTATGCATGACCTGATACAAATCTGCAATATAAATACGGCAGATCCCAGCAAACATTTTCCGTTATTTGTCACCATTAACATTGCCCGTATTCATTTTATTAAACATAACATTTATTTTACTTGAAAATGTTAAAATAATTTTAAAATATGATTATGTTAAAAACATATTTTACTCTTTAAACAATTGTTTTGTTTTTAATTACTATCATTGCAAAATTGTATTAAAAAGTATTAAAAATTCTTACACGGGCAAGGTTAATGGTGATAGGTATCGTTAAAGTGTTTATTGGGATATCTTTAAAACCTATGAAGGGCACGCGGCGTGGGGCAATAAGTCTGTCAACAGCAAATGCGTAAGGCGGTCCCAATCGAGACCGAAAATAAACACTGGACTCACAGAGTAAACTAACATTGATCACATAATTCTAACACATAAAAAAAAGGGCCTAATAGCCAAACTCGAGATTTGTAAACATTAGACAACAGAATAATCGCGATTGTGATTTGTTTAACTAGTGAATAAATGCAATGCTTTGGAATTTGATAAAGAAAGACGGAAGTCTACCACAAAACGTGCTTGGGACAAAAATTATTAAAAACAACTGACACACTTTACCAAGGGCAGGAACTATCTGACCAGGACACGGACAATGACAATAACGAACAAGACAAAGACCTCGACTAGGAAACTACACCTCTGCAGCGAAATAACAACTCCCCAACTCCAAATAGTAATCCCAAATGTTTGGAGTAATACTAATCGACTGGTCTAGGGGGATTCCGCGTCGTACTTAGTTTTAAGTCGGCGTAATTGTCCCCCAAAAACCAACACCCTCCCGTCCCTCCTCCATACCCCACTGAGCGTATAGCATAGGCTCGGCGAAACCGGAAAAGGCTATTAAAACTATTCGCCTCTCGCTCTCGAGCCCCAAATAGGGGACAGTACGGAACGCAATGGACATTCGCACCCAGCAAACACGGGTGAAGCCGTGCAGTTGCTGGGGAAGAACAAAAATCGGCGTAAGTAAACATAAGCCTGTACGGGGTTCGAGAGTCAAGAGGAAATGGGGCTGGTTATACGTCTCTTATACTCATACTCACTCATACTCATACATGATCTTTATAAGTTTTATTAATTTAAATAATATTATTGGGTATCCTTGAAATATCTATGAATTTACACACCTACAATGCATTTATGCAATAAAATTCATAGTTGAATTGTCAAATATTGACATAAAACTACTTTATGAATATTAAAATTTATTAAATGCTCTGTCTTTTTAAACTATCCCTTTTATTGCTTTAAGGACCTTTTTGTCGGTGTATTTTGTTGTTATTGTAAATAATATACATATGGGTAAATTCATTCCAGGTCTCCCAGCGGTTGACTCTTGACTCCTTAAGCCTCATTCAGAACCTCGTAATTTTTTCCTCTAATTACAATGTTCTGAATGAGGCTTTAGATTTTGTTGAAACTCGGTGTTGACAAATAAAAAGACCCGTATTCTGTAACGTGTTATTTTCCATTTTGAATACTTTGGTAAATAAAGCTCAAATAATGACGAAAAACATTTATTTAAAGTAACTAGCTATATACATTTTTTTTACTTCTTAAATAATTTTGGGGAACGCACTGTATACGTATATCGAAATCTGAAACTTAAAATAAAGATTAATAATTGTTTTGTTAAATTATTTAATTACACTAGTAAACAATAAAAAAAGGTCGGTAATAAAAATAGCTCAGTCCTATAGATTTAGACCTGCTCGACGCAAATCCGGCGCCCAAAAAATTTTCCGAAGTCTCGTTTAGACGATACGGGCAGGACCATGATACAAAGAAACATTGTTAAATAATAATGATAAAAATTAGTAAATAAAAAAGGTCGGTAATAAAAATAGCACACTCCTATGGATTTTCACCTGCTCGACGCAAATCCGGCGACCAAAAAATTTTCCAAAGTCTCGTTTAGACGATACTGGCAGGACCATGATACAAAGAAAAATTGTTAAATAATAACGATAAAAATAAGTAAATAAAAAAGGTCGGTAATAAAAATAGCACAGTCCTATAGATTTTGACCTGCTCGACGCAAATCCGGCGACCAAAAAATTTTCCAAAGTCTCGTTTAGACGATACGGGCAGGACCATGATACAAAGAAAAATTGTTAAATAATAACGATAAAAATAAGTAAACAAAATAATTCGAACGATAACAAACAGTAAACATCAAAAAAACATGCCTTAAATTTTTACAATATGTACAGATATGTTGTTCATGGAATGCTGAAATATAAGTTAAAAGTAACGTCATCCTAAAATTTTCAAATCTATGCAATAAATGGTACCAAAATACTGTGCTCCTATTTTTTATTTCCGACTTCAGAAATTTTTTTTAAAAACATTTTGGATCTATTTCAGTCATAAACAATCGAAAAATTCTATTTTTAACCAGGACCTTTTTTAAGTTAAAATTTGTTGCCTAGTGTTATTTACAATTAAATAAATAAATAAATAATTAAATAATTTAACGAAACGAAATTATTAATCTTTATTTTAAGTTTCAGATTTCGATATACGTATGCAGTGCGTTCCCCAAAATTATAATTTTTAATAATAATTATTTAAGAAGTAATAAAAAATGTATATAGCTACACTGATAGAAATACTAGGGTTAATAATTAATAAATATTTATTTGAGACGTTTTTATTTATAATAAATACAGCAAATTTGCTGTAAATCAATTTTATTTACTAACAATATATTCTGAAATTTAATTTATTTCTTATAAAAAAATTATTTATTTGGGTTGAATTTATTTGTTATTAATATACTAAATTTGTGTCAAATAAAATCGTTTATTAATTTATTGTAAATATACGTTATATTCGTATTTAGTTTACAGTTTATTAATAATAAATATTGTTTATTAATAGTTGCCAAATTTTCATTTCGTAAATAATGATTATTATAAATAAGTCACATTTTCTAAATATTAAATCATATTGTTTGTTAAAAATGTGATATATTAATAATTAACAAATGGAATATCGTAACGCTTCGTTTTACCTCGGACGATTCACTTCACTTTACATCTTTGCTGATAAAAGTGGTGGTGGTTTGTGCTCTGCACAGAGAAAAAGAAATAATAATATTAACTGTTACAAGGTAATAGTTACCCTTTAGTGGATTCGTATTCTGCCAAACCTATATGAACTAACAGTTATAATACTACAAGGTATAAAGAAGTACTTAATCTTACCTTTCATTTATTAATAGAAAGGTTTTGAAATATTAATAGTTAAATCACTTTAATAACTATTAAATTTACCTTATTATTTTAAATATTGTATTTACTAACTGTTATATTATTTGGTTTTCTATTAGAATTTTATTATAATAATTACATTTTCTGAGTTATCAGTTATTTTTCCATCAGCTAATAGTTAATATATGAAAGTAAGTATTATTTTAGCATATGTATTGCAAACAGAATGGTTCACATACTTAAAAAGTATAAATACGAAATTTAATTTAACTAATAATACTTATGTACATCCACCAGCATTAAAACAATTCATATAATAATAAGTATTAACACTTATATAAACTATTACCTAACCTCATGGTTCAAACGCTTGTTACTTCTATCATGGTGGCAAAAACAAGATTTTGGCGTATTAATTATGGTATATCTCTTATAAAGCATCGTTTTTGGAAAAGCACAAGTAGATATTTATAATAAGTAAGTACAAACCCCACAATTCTAATAATTATTTGATGTTCTGTCATTGTATCAACCTCACCGCATAAGTATTCTCACTGAATTAGGCGTACGCTGTGTACATCATGCATATCAGCTGCTAATAACTCATTCGCTAATAGTTACCTTTTTACTTTTCGCACAACTCGGTTATGATGATAGTTATAATTTATTTCCTAAAAGTTAATTTTTGATTAATATTATAAAGAATATTATATTTTGCAATAACATTCAAATGCTGATAATTATTGCAACTTATACTTGATATCAGCATACCAAGGTATAAGTTTATTTATCATAAAATAACAGTTACCCATTTATATTATAATTTATAATATTTTCCTAAATATTTTTAACAAACTGAGTATATTAATAACAAACCTACATCCACTAACATTAAATCAATAGCCTTTAACTTATCCCAGGTTACTATTAAGAAAACCACATTCTATTATTTAGAATACAATTTTTAAAATAATTTTAGTAATATATTTAGTATATTGCTTTACTGTATGTTAGCATATATGCCTTAAACTTATATTTAATAACTATTAATCAAATTTTTCTTTCTGTGTGTTTGTGCTTTTGCATCATTTTTCATATAATAAGGAAATTTGTATTGCGTATAAACTGTTGCAGTGATTGTGTAAGTACATAATAATATTTTTTTTATGGTGTTGAATGCTAACAAAACAAAAATAGGTCCTTAAACATGGATGCTGACACGGACATAATAGATTCTAAACTATTATACGGTTTAGAAGATCTGGCTAATACTTTTAAAGGTAAGTTTATGAGTTATTTAAAAAAAATAATTGATGCCTTGTTATTTCGTTCAGTTTTGGCTGAATTTTGTCGCAGTTTGTTTCAATATGTTTCCACTTGTTGACTATCCCATGGTATGCATTAATAATAAATAAAGTATATTTATTATTAACAAATTTTTTCAGATAATGGATTAGATTCTTTTAAAGTATTAGCAGATATCGCCTGAGACGATGCTATGAATATAGTTTTAAAGGTTTTATTATTATTATACTTAACCTGCAGTAAGTTTTAATACCTATAGGTATATATATGCTCTCTTGTGAAATTAAAAAGAAAATACGTCCCTTTGTGAGATTGACAAGGATATGCCATATTTATTGCAAATATATAATATTTTTAAAAAATACAGTTATATGCTAATTATTAATTATTAATAATAAAATTTGTTAATTATAAATAAACTAATTTATACAAAATAACTCAAAATTAAAATGAAATATATTAATGTTAATAATTACTTCCCGGGTTATTTACAATCAATTTAGTTTATTTATAATAAATAAGATGTTTGTCACTTTAAATAACAATTTGTTTTTTTTTTAAATATCTGTTTGTTAATTTTTAATAAATTATTAACTACTTATTAAAATGGCATATTTATAATAAATAAGGGTTTGGTTGTTTTTAATGCAATTTTATTTCTCACAGATAAGGTATTTGTTTATAATAAATAAATATACCACTAAAAAAGTATATTAAATTAATACCAATAAATTATTTGTTTTTAAAAAATAAATATTTATTCCGCCATTATCGAATAAATCCTTTATTTATTGTTAAACAACATCATTAATTGTAAATAAACTGTTCTTTCAGTGTAGTTACTTTAAATAAATGTTTTTCGTCATTATTAAAAACAACTCAAATAACTATTTGAGCTTTATTTACCAAAGTATTCAAAATGGAAATTAACACGTTACAATTCTTTTGCAGTTTTGGCGAAATTAGGGTAGGTACTTCAAAAACAAAGCACTTTTTCGCACAGTGCTAACTTTGAAAGGATATATTTCAGCTATTAATTTACTTAAAAACGAAAAAGTAGTTTATTTTGCTTAAAATTAAACGTAGATTCTCATGCTTAAAAATAAATTTAAAAGATGTATAATTTTTTATAAAAAGAATATTTTTTAAAAACGAAAAATTTTTATTTCGATTTTGCTCATATTTTTTCCTTATGTTTTTTTAACTGTTTCGGTACCCTTTAAAAAACCCGCTCATCTTTGAAGCACATACACAGAGAAAAAGAAATAATAATATTAACTGTTACAAGGTAATAGTTAGTGGATTCGTATTCTGCCAAACCTATATGAACTAACAGCTACAAGGTATACCATGCATGATGTACGCCGCGTACGCCTAAGTCAGTGAGAATACTCATGTGGTAAGGTTGACATAATGACAGACCAGAACACCAAAGAATTATTAGTACTTTGGGGTTTGTACTTACTTATTATAAATATCTACTTTTGCTTTTCCAAAAACTGTGCTATATAAGAGATACACCATAATTAATACGCCGAAATCGTGTTTTTGCCACCATGATACGTAGATAAGTAATATAAGTAACAAGCGTTTGAACCATGAGGTTTTTTGTTGTTTTCTGAACAATTAGGTAATAGTTTATATTAGTATTAATAATTATTATTATATAAATTGTTTTAATGCTGGTGGATGTACATAAGTATTATTTGTTAAATTAAATTTCGTATTTATACTTTTTAAGCATGTAAACCATGCTGTTTGCATAATCATATGCTAACATAATACTTAGTTTCATAGATTAACTATTAGCTGATGAAAAAATATCTGATAACAGAAAATTTGATTATTATAATAAAATACTAATAGAAAACCAAATAATATAAAATTTAGTAAATACAATATTTAAAATAATAAGGTAAGTTTAATAGTTATTAAAGTGATTTAACTATCAATATTTCAAAACCTTTCTATTAATAAATGAAAGGTAAGATTAAGTACTTCTTTATATATGAGTTATTAACAGCTGATATGCATATCAGCTGTTAATAACTCATTCACTAATAGTTACCTTTTTACTTTTCGCACAACTTGGTTATAATGATAGTTATAATTTATCTCCTAAAAATTAATTTTTGATTAATATTATAAAGAATATTAAATTTTGCAATAACATTCAAATGCTGATAATTAATGCAACTTATACTTGATATCAGCATACCAAGGTATATGTTTATTTACCATAAAATAACAGTTACCCATTTATATTATAATTTCTGATATTTTTCTAAATATTTGAAACAAACTAAATTTATTAACAACAAACCTACATCCACTAACATTAAATCAATAGCCGTTAACTTATCCCAGGTTACTATTAAGAAAACCACATTCTATTATTAAGAATACAATTTTTTAAATAATTTTAGTAATATATTTAGTATATTGCTATACTGTATGTTAGAATATATACCTTAAAATTATATTTATTAACTATAAATCAAATTTTTCTTTCTGTGTATGTATATTAATTCGCGTCGACTCTGCGCTCTAATAACTGCAAGTCTTGATAGGTAAACCGAGTCCTTGTCTTAAATATTTTTTTCAGTACTAGACGCTTTAACTAGGAAATTTCCAATAATACACCGCAATTATCCATGGATTATTGCTTACACGAACACAGCAAAACGCAGTTCTATCACTTCACAAAATAATACTCGTCGCAGTTCGATCTATCACAGCACACACAACGGATAATAAAATTTAAGTTGAGTTTAGCTTTTATTTAATTTTTTTATATGTGGTTTTATACCTTAAAGTTGCAAAAGGTATGATTTAAATTAAAGGTTTATGACTATAAGGAACTCGTAAACGCCTTACACTGATCTCCCACACTGAAAGAAATATAATATAATAATAATTAATAAATATTTATTTGGGTCGAATTTATTTGTTATAAATATACTAAACTTGTGTCAAATAAAATCGTTTATTAATTTATTGTAAATCTACGTTATATTCGTATTTAGTTTACAGTTTATTAATAATAAAGATTGTTTATTAATAGTTGCCAAATTTTCATTTTGTAAATAATGATTATTATAAATAAATCACTTTTTCTAAATATTAAATCATATTGTTTGTAAGAAATATGATATATTAATAATTAACAAATGGAATATTGTAACGCTTTGTTTTACCTCGGACGATTCACTTCTCTTTGAAATGTCACGTAGTGGTTTACATCTTTGCTGATAAAGGTGGTGGTGGTTTCTGCTTTTGCATCATTTTTCATATAATAAGGAAATTTGTATTGCGCACAAACTGTTGCAGTGATTGTGTAAGTACATCTTTTTATATTGTGTTGAATGCTAACAAAACAAAAATAGGTCCTTAAACATGGATGTTGACATGGACATAATAGATTCTAAACTGTTATACGGTTTAGAAGATCTGGCTAATACTTTTAAAGGTACGTTTATGAGTTATTAAAAAAAATATTAATTGATGCCTTGTTATTTCGTATTGGCTTAATTTTGTCGCAGTTTGTTTCAAGATGTTTCCACGTGTTGGGATGCATTAATAATAAATAAAGTATATTTACTATAAATTCACTTGTTAATTATTAATCAGATGACTTTAAAGAAAACCAGGTTACATTTATTATTAAAATTTTTTCAGATAATGGAGTAGATTCTTTAAAAGTATTAGGAGATATCGCATGTGACGATGCTATGAATATAGTTTTAAAGGTTATATTATTATTATACTATATCTTTATTTTTTTAGTTTATTTATATTTTTTAAATAATAGGTCTATGAATATAATTTACAAGTTTTAAAATATTGGATTTTATAAAATATATTTACTTCGCTTTTTTAATAAAATCATCTTAAAAAAAACAAGTATTTTATTTTAAAAATCACCCAAACTGAAGCACATTTTATATCAACATATCGTCGTCAACCTCACAAAGTGATTTATAATTTTAGAGAATTTTTATAATTTTACTGGAGAAGATTTTTGCAATATTCAAGTTAACAAATTTTATGATTAATAGTAAATAATTAAGACAGAACTGTATTTGTATTAAATATGTATATATTTACAATAAATTTAGAATACCTATAGTCGTCAGAAGTAAAAAGGTTTCCGGGTTTTAAGCCGCGTATCATACAATACAATGATACGCGGCTTAAAACCCGGAAACCTTTTTACTTCTAAAGAAAATAACCGCGAAAGCCTTAGAGTTAAAAAAACTATAGTCGTCAATCTCAGAATCCCATTTTTATAATTTTACAGAAGAGCATTTTGAAAATTACTGCAATATTCGGTTTAACAATATACTTCGATTAACATAATAAACCATAATAATTTTATAAGTTTATTTTATACTATAGTATATTTTTAACCTTCAGAAAGTTGTAATACCTATAGGTATATATGTTTATGCTCTCTTTTATACTTTTGTTACATATTTTTTAATTTGTCAGTTTATTTTCACATATTTGTTATCTATTTTTACGTATTTTTACTTATTTTATTTTTTTGTATTCTTTTTAAGTTTCCGCCAATATTTTATCCAGGGCGTGCATTGCACGCCGTGCAACTCAACGGTATAGAATTTTTTCTTATGGTCACATACTGTAACAGTAACTTTCTTTACAGTTATGTTCTGTCATAGAACTTCTGTGAAGTGAGTGTCACTCAGTGAAACACAGTTTATTGCATAGAAATAGTTTATTGTGGGTATGTTCTGTGTTTGGGTAGCCGCATACCCAACATAATTATTAACGAAACTTGAACTTTTAATGTTTTTTTTACCTAAAATGCTGTTTTTTTAACCTAAAATGCTTTTTTTAGTACCTTTTTAGTTACCTATTTTTCAGTTTTTAGTAGTAATAAAATTTGTTAATTATAAACTAATTTATAAAAAATAACTCAAAATTAAAATTAAATATATTAATGTTAATAATTACTTCCCGGGATATTTATAATCAATTTAGTTTATTTATAATAAATAAGATGTTTGTCACTTTAAATAACAATTTGTTTTTTAAAAGTATCTGTTAATTATTAACTACCTATTAAAATGGCATATTTATAATAAATAAGGGTTTGGTTGTTTTTAATACAATTTTATTTCTCAAAGATAAAGTATTTGTTTATAATAAATAAATATTTATTTACGACAAAAAAAGTATATTAAAGTAATACTTATAAATTATTTGTTTTTAAAAAATAAATATTTATTCCGCCATTATCGAATAAATCCTTTATTTATTGTTAAACAACATCAGTAATTGTAAATAAACTGTTCTTTCAGTGTACTTAATAAAATGGCATATTTATAATAAATAAGGGTTTGGTTGTTTTTAATGCAATTTTATTTCTCACAGATAAAGTATTTGTTTATAATAAATAAATATTTATTTACCACAAAAAAAGTATATTAAAGTAATACCTAGGTACTAATAAATTATTTGTTTTTAAAAAAACAAATATTTATTCCGCCATTATCGAATAAATCCTTTATTTGTTTAACAACATCATTAATTGTAAATAAACTGTTCTTTCAGTGCAGGGTTATTCTAACCCCTTTCAGTTTTCCTACGTATCCCGCCACTTCACAACATTGCCTGTGTTTGGTGGATCCGAATTTTACCCCCGGCTGGCAGATCACGCCTAGGATGTCGTGGAATTTTGTCGCCGGGCTGGGCCATACGCCCGATTTAGGCTAGTGAAGTGGTTTTTGGAGGACATTAAACTGACCCAAAACTAGGTACAATCCGGAGTACCCCTCAACCAGGGATTTAGTAATAGCCCCAGTCAATTGGGGTTCATGAACGGGGCTTGCTTGGTTGTTCGTCTGTGTCCGTGTCTGTGTCCGTGTCCCTGTCCGATTCGAATTTCGGAAGTTGGTACAATGCTTCAGACATTCGCACAAGGTTTTTGTGGATGCTGATGTGTTCCTATCGGTCACGGTCAATTTGTAAGAAGTATATCGTCTGTACGAGGGTGTCGTGAAACGTCTAAAGGGATTTACTAGCATCCACATTCAATTGGGGTTCATAAATGGGGCTTGGCTGGTTAATATGCAGGGGCGACTATAATAAATATAAAATAAATTTGACTTGCAACTGGCAATTTTTTAAATAAAAAAAAAAATAATTTTTCATGAAACACTTAGGGTGTTATTGCCATATAAATATCAAATCATTATTAACTAGAGCGATAAAGAGGAGATTCCTTAAGCGTAGAGTTTAAACGAGAGTGGAATATTCTCTTTTGACCAATGGTCGCACATATTTACATTACAATTTTTGGTCATACAAACATTTCAGTCACTCCATGTGTTAAATTTTAACAGATTCAAAATGCAAGAAGTTTACGAAGGATTTTAAAATTCAATAATATATATTATACATACATATACATATATATATGTATATTAGGGTGGCCCCAAAAAAAAAGAATATTTTTTTTTACTCCTTGTAACCTCAACTTGAGGGCTATGGCGAACGGCAGCTTTTCAGCGGAGAGATAGGTCGATGGGCAAATGTTGTTTTTCAATACTTACGTGTATACAAAATATATTTACTAAATTTAAATAAAAATTGGGCGCCAGTGTCTATTTAAGGCCAGTTGTTAAAATCCAATTAAGCCAGACACAAACTTATTGGTAAATAAGTATATTAAAAGTCAAGTTTAAAAATATAAATTATAATTAACTTTAATCAGAGTTGTTAATGTGATGGTGATCATATAGATATATATATATATATTGTAACGAACGGGGGCAAGGGGGCACATTTAAAATAATTAAAAAGAATATTAAAACCGCAAAAAAAACTACCTTTGGCCAAAACACGTGATCGTCTAGTTTAAAGAAATTAAGTTAGGACCCCTTTTTGTTGTGAATACGGTTCTGGGTACGTAAGTACTTGAGCAATTGAAAAGATATTTAAAAAGCAAAGAAAAAGTATTAAATTAAAATAAGTTTATTACTGAAAACAATTAATACAAAAGTTAATATTATTTCTACTGTACATTAATAATATAAATAAAAACAGTTATATTTTAAAAGTATTATTGATTTAAGTTAATAAGGTAAAACCTTAAAAACCCACATATACAATCCAGACATGCATATGTGTCGCACATCTAAACAATATAAATAATATAACAAAATCAAAGTAATCAAGTAATCAAATATAATATCATCAATCACATTATCATATTGTTAAGATTATTCACCTACATAAATGTTAGGCTCGGACGGTGTTTAAATAGAAAATACAAATTGAAACTATTATCAATGTACAGCAACAAACAAAAACAATGTTTAAAATAAAATAGCATGTAACAGAGTCACAGAGAACATAATAAATAGTAGTGGTGAATAAAATATATAAATAACAAGTGGTATTGCGGTGGACAACCGTAATGCAATAATATTTGTGTACAGTCATAAATAATAAATACATTTAGATGTATAAAGTCATAAAATATCAATAAAACATTTTAAGTTCGTAAAATATAAAATATAATAGTTTGGAGAATAGTAGCGTAAAAGAATGATCAAAGTAAATAAAAACTGGGACTATGAGACAAAACTTAGCCCTAACTCAATTCACTTTCGGACGGCCCTCGTATACTCGTGCACATGCACATGCCTCTTTCATTACAAACATCATATGTTCATACTTCATAGCTAACTTGGCCAACAACAATATAATAAAACATATTTTGTTAATAAATTAAGGGGCTAAGACTCAGCGCACACCATAGTGTCTACTCCCTTAGTAGGTCCCCAAAGATCGATTAACAAAATTAAATAAATAGCAAGATCGCGAAACACACAACGAAATAAATGTATTTTACATCCTAGGACCAACCATACATGGCTCAGGATTGATAACAAAGTCTCAACATATTAAATAAAGAATTTGAATCAATTTATCAAATACACAAAATAATGTAAACTGTACAAAACAAAGTAAGTAAAAGTTAAATAGAAATATGTAATAACATGATACATTGCATTACAATAAAACAATAATAAAATGTAAATATTTAAAATAGTAAACATAAAATAATGATTATAATAAATAAGTAATTAAGTTTGTCCAACCACAACCCAAAATATACTTCTTTCACAAAGAAGAAAATAAAATAAACAAATAAATTATAGTTTAAATTAAATATGAATTAATTAACCACTTATTATGATATTTGTGACTTTAAGTTATTATAAATAATTATAGAAAAGACATACCTAGATAACTAAACAACACTTTCACAAAAAACTGAAGTTATATAAAAATCAATGGATAAATTAAATAATTACTATCTTAAAAAAAAACCCAACTGTTACAAAATTAAAGAATTAAACTAATCCCTTCAAAGAGTAAAACGTAACTGCCTAAAAAATACTACCTCTCTCAGTTTCTAACACGCTCTTTTTTATGTTTATTTTTTTAAAGACTAGCAACATGAACCAAAACTTGCTTATTTGGTCTTTCTGTAACGAACCCTTAAGTGGTCGTCCAGATGGGAGTCATAAATTATTATTGCATAATAAACAAATAAAGAATGTATGGAAGTGAAACTTATACCTAACACCTAATACAATTTTAAAAACAAATATTTAAAATTAGTCTCATATTTCGTAAAGCTTAAAAATAAATTAAGAAATGTTAAAAATTAACTGCCCGATATATCGTGCCCATTACAATATATATATATATTATAATGTTTAATGGTTTAAACATTTAAGGTACCCTTATATGGCCATATATGGTTTACAAAAACCAAAGTCTGATAACTGACAAAATATTATCGATGCTACAAAAAAATATATATATACTTAAAATAACTATTTTGAACTCTCAACTTAAAAGTACACAAACATAATATATTATAAGGAGTGTAGTGTACGTGAACATTAATATTCAAAATTGGTACGACCTGTTCGTAGTTGGGGCCGTGGTAGATTGTGTCTCCGAATGGGTTGGCTTCTGATTTGAAGTCTCCTACCATGTCAGATTATACAGGATGGCTTTTAAATAACGTAAGAACTTGCCATTATCCAAAACAAGTTCAGGGTAAAAAACCATTCCTTTACAACAAATCTGGCATAAAAAGTCTTACAAAAAACTCCAACATAAAAACTATACTCCATCTTAAAAACCCTAAAAAGAAATACGAACCCGCTTTAGCACCCTACAAAATCCGTTGACATTAGCTAACCCTTATTTTAAGGAGTTTTCAAGTTAAAGACCATTCAAGGACTAGGTCAACAAAAAGTACGTTGTAAAATCACGAACACCTAAAATGGAGACCGCGTGGTTAGGAATATTCGACCACTATTTTAAAAGTTATCAACTCACCTATAGCTTTCACAAGACACACTTAATTAAGCTTTAACCGGCCCTGAGCCATTAAACCAGGAGAATTACTACACATTTTTGTAATTCTATCCAAATTTTAAGCCAAGGCTTACTCCCAACTAAACGGCTTCAGTAGTAAAACGGAAAAGAGTAACGTAAAAATTATTAAGTGCGTAGAAGATTATTTAAACAAAAAAATGCAACGTTGCCAAGATGTTGTGAATGTTGTCGAGAAGAGTAAAAACAAATAGGGAGTGTTCTGGGTTGCATACTATCAAAACCAGGTAATAAACAAAATAATAAAAATAATTAAATTCTTTTGGAAAGAGGCAACTAAACAAATATCATTATTAAAAATATACTTAACAATTAGTCAAACTAAAAATAAACCACTTAACAGTTCACATCTATACCTTTATAGATGTAAAAAAAACTAATAAAATAAAATCAATGGGTAACTGTCAAAATGACGGTTACATCCTCTATTATAAAAATATGTTAGTTTATCATGCTGTAAGAGCCCTGTCAAAATATCAGCTCGATTAAAAAAATTTTATTTTGTTTTATTTTAATTTTTTTTCTCGTCTCGATATTATTTTTTTGGTTGAAAATAATAAAAATTCTGTAAATTTCAAATCAATATTTTGATTTCTAAAGGTCGCTAAAAGTTCGTTGATATTTATATTCAGAGGTGGCTCAAAAACATTCGAAATACTCTACTTTGAAAGTTAAAAAAATCTTGAGCGACCTTTAGAAATCAAAATATCGATTTGAAATTTTCAGAATCATTATTATTTTTAAATTAAAAAATAATATCGGAACGAGAAAAAAAAATAAAATAAAAATAAATCCAATTTTTGACGATTTTGGAAATTTTTAAAAATCTTGAGCGACCCCTAAAATTTTTTTAATGGAGCTGATCTTTTCACAGGGCTCTTAAAACATTACAAACCAACATATTTTCACAAGAATGACTGTATTTCCTAGTGTATTTCCTAGTGCATTTGAATAGCTACTATCTTAAACGCATAAATGCAAAAATTTGACCGGAGCTCAAAATGTAAGGTTTATTTCAATTTTTATACAAATTAGGTTTAATAGTTGGTTCATAGAGGTCGCTTTAAAAATTTTAAGATTACGATCATCGTGAGATCCGACAATCATGGCAACATCGCATTGCGAATGGTGGCAGCCGTCTTTGTTGTTAACATGTTCTGTTCTTTTCTTCTAAGGTTGTGTTGAATATGTACATGTGTATTTTTAAGTTTATGTCAAAATCATTGTTTTTGTGTTTGTTAATACGAAATGGTGCAAAACCCCGAGACAAAACCTAAGATTTGTAATGATATATTATCTGGTTGTTAAACTACATGTAATAAATAAATTACGCTGTTCTCTGTGGTACATTGGCTACAAAATATGAGGTATGATTTAAATATTAATTTAGTGAGGTTATGTTTCTTTAATTATTATCAAGTTTATTTGTAGATTGTGTAACTAAAGCCAAAGTTTCTGTTTGTTTATGGTCAGACAATAGTTGATACAATATTGTAATTAATTCTACATGTTGATTGGTAAGATACTGGTGCAAAACCCCTAGACAAAACCTAAAATTTGTAATGATTTATTATCTGGTTGTTGTAATAAATAAATTACGCTGTTCTCTGTGGTACATTGGCTACAAAATATGAGGTATGATTTAAATATTAATTTAGTGAGGTTATGTTTCTTTAATTATCAAGTTTATTTGTAGATTGTGTAACACAAGCCAAAGTTCCTGTTTGTTTATGGTCAGACAATACTTGATACAATATTGTAATTAATTCTACATGTTGATTGGTAAGATACTTAACTAATTAGTCCTTTTATTAACTACCTACCTATTTAATAATTTTGTTTTGTTTCAAACTACCTACGTGACTAAAATGGGCCGTTTTTAAATAATTGTTATATCAAAATTACAGCTGTATTTGTAGCAGGTTTTTGTGTTTTTTAATGCAAAACAGTTTTCTAAGACATTTTCCTTTGCCAAATAAATGTTAAAAGAGTGCACTCTGAATTGGCTTTATTTAAAGGTAAATATGAATTTGGAAAGGAATTGACCCCTTTAATTTAGAGATGATTTTGGGACACCCAGTACATACAAATTATATATAGAAAAATTGATCTTTATCAGGATAGAGAAACTACGGTAGGTAAGTCACATTTTTAAAATTTTGAATTTTATATTTTTATAATTGATGGATAAAGGTCTTAAATAACATTTTCGTGCTAAACAAAAATGTATTAATTTTTTTTCAGTTCAGGAGCATTATGTCAAAACCAAATATGTCCCTCTAATAAAAATTTTCAGAAGCAAAAAAACTGTTTGTAAATTAATTACCTACATTAAATTCTTGCAATATAAAGCTTGTTTCTATATCCTCTTAGGCTTCCTAGCACGCCTGAATAAGCCATCATGATCAAAATAATTTCAGTATTTAAAAAATCAACTTTTAAAAATGGACATGTTTGTTTATGAGGAGATTGCATGTGACATTTGTTTTTGATTGTATCCTGCCAAGACTTTTAAATTTTGAACTCCTAGAAGTTGGAATCCAGTGTTGGTTAAACAATTGTGCAAAAATAAGTTGAAAAATTTGACTTATCGTAGTTCCTCTATCCTGATGAAGAATTTTTCTATAACCCTTGTATATACTGGGTATGGGAGCATTCAAGTATTACATAACGAATTTGGGGGGAGGGGGGTTTTGTGAAACGTTACGATGCGTTACAGGGGCGGGAGGGAGCTTGAACTACGCGTTACGTAACATAATTATTTTTTAACCCTTCGGACTTTCCGGTACTTTACGCCACATAATTGTGATTTTTAGGTAAAAATAGTCACTTGGTGGTTATGTAACGTTTTACTAGGGGGGTACAGAAAAACGTTACGGCGCGTTACATGGGGGGAAGGGGGGTTAAATATCTCCAAAAATTGCGTTACGTAATACTTGAACGCTCCCTATCCAAAAATTACTGTCCCAAATTGAAGGGGTTGATTCCTTGCAAAATTCAAAAACATGTTTTCCTTTGCCATTTTTTTCCAAAATCAATGTTACAAAAATATGTTCCATTAAACATAGACAATTCAGAGCACACTGAATAACTGAAATAACTTTTTTAACATTGATTGTCTTAGAAAAACTGTTTTGCATTAAAAAACACAAAAAACTGCAAACCTTGCAAAATTCATGTTTTCCTTTGCCACTTTTTTCCAAATTCAATGTTTAAAATAGAGCGCACTAAATTGCAAATAACCTTTAACAATGTTTAAAAAAAAATGCAAAGTAATTGACCCCTTCAACTTGGACCAGTAATAGATGTTGTGATTTTGGTTTGATAGTTAAAATATTTTAGTACCTATAACAATGTTAATAAGGTTATTTACCAATAAAAACTCAATATTAATTAAACCGTTATTTTATTTTACCATTTTTAATGAAGTTACCGAAAAAAATTGAAAATACATTAAATAAATTATTGTTTATTCAGTGGTACAATAGAAAGTAAATATAAACAAAATACAAATCCCTAATCATAAGATAACTTATTTTTCGATTTAAATGGGTACAGCCAAATGATCTTAATAATAAAATCCTCTGTTTAAATTATTATTTTTTTTAATTTTAATTTTTTTTTAATTTAATACATTTTACATAAAACCAACTAATTCAAAATTTTAATTGTTTCAATATTTAAAAAACTAGTAACTGAACCATAATTTTATAGAAGAGTAAATAAAAAGTAAAATTATGTTTTCATCACACATTTGTTGTGAATGGTTGTGAAGGAAAATAAACTTTTAACTCCTTGTAGTACCTATAGGTACTAGTATATTAACTCATATCATATCAAATCAAAATTACGTTATAATAAGTAAATGGGTACCTATTAGCTATACCTAATAATATAATAATACCATAATAGTAGTATAATATTATTATATTATAATATGCAGGGTGTCCCAGGTTTTATTCGGAAAAATTTAGTAGATAGTCGATCGGCAAAAATAATAAGAAAAGTTTATATTAACTGTATGTTTTATAGCTTCGTTTTTAAGATACAGGATTTTTGTAATGGGTAAAGGGCTTAATACAGAAGCGGCGCTAGTAAACCCAACTAGATATTAAAAAATAAAATTTGGGTACGCTACTGCCTTTTTTATTAGTTAAATATTATTTTTTGATTAGGCAATAATTATTTAAGGTACAACTATTTGTCTCCTGCATTTTTTCTCTATCTTGTTGTATTTTTTAGCGTACCCCCAACAGCTGTTGACACTAAAGTCTAACATCTAGACTTTAAAGCATACTTCACCACCTACCTAAAATAAATCGTTACATTACATTTACAACATTACAGGAACATTGCAATTAAATTAATATGAATTATTATAATAATAATAATAATTAATTATTTACCCGTAAGCTATACCCACCAACACTGACAGACAGACTGTTTCGACCTGTTTGGTCTCATCAGTGTCAGGCAGTCGGTGACGGGAGACACGCATCGAGCTCGGACTGTTCACTTATAAAGATATAAATGACCAAGACAGCGGCGAGATGCATCGGCAAGTCAGTCTGCAAACAACATTGCAAAAATTATCTTAATGCAATATTTCGAATGAAACATAGTCCAAAACTAAAGTTATAATTATAAATGTAATATTATAGTTACAATGTTCCAAAAATCTTGCAAATTAAATTTTTATAAGCATATAATATAATATATATATATATTGTTTATATAAAGCAACATTTCAAAAATCATCTTAATGTAATATTTAGGATGAAACATTGCCCAAAACTTATCAATGTAATATTATAATTGCAATGTTTCAAAAATCTTGCAAATTAAATGTTTATATTGTTTATATAAAGTAAAATTGCAAAAATCATCTTAAGTAATATTTCGGATAAAACATTGCCCAAAACTTATCAATGTAATATTATAATTGCAATGTTTCAAAAATATTCCCAAACATTCCAAAATAAATGTTTCTATTGTATATTTAAAGTAAAGTTGCAAACATTTTTCATTTGAAACTTGTGTTAATATTTCAATTGAAACATTAAAAAAAGTTATGTCTGCAATATTATAATTGTTATGTTTAAAAACTTTAATGCAACATTTTATACTAAATGTTACAAATATAACATTATATATAAAGTTTTTGAAAACGAAAGTATGTCTTATTTATAAATCAAGTACCACAAAGCCCACAAAACTCAAGTTTGCTTTTTCTTTTAACTCTAAAGGCCAGGAAACCGAGAGTTTTTGCCATTTTCCCAACATTTTATTAAAGTGGATATAGCCGGTTTTGCACGGATGCTCCTCAATTAGTCCGTTTTGACTAATTCATTTTTAGATAGTAGCTTCACTTTCCATCTGGTCATCTTGACATCTGTCAAAGTGTTGGGCCTCCTTGTATATGATGTGCTGATTTTGTTGTGTTCCCCTGCATATATATATATAACTATAGTTTGCCTGTTAAATGTTAAACCCCACTTTCCGTCTGACATGTCGAATTTTATGTTATTATATATATGGGGGGCGAGAAAGTTTCTCTTAATAATATTTTTTTGATGTTTAAAGACTGACAGATGTCTTCCTGTATATGATTTGCCCTTTTTGTTGGGTTCCTCTGCATATAGTTTGCCTGTTAAACCTCACTTTCTGTCTAACAGTTTTCGAATTTTATGTTATACGAGGGGCGAGAAATTTTCTTTCAATGTTTTTTTTTTGTTTAAAATCTGACAGATGTCATCTGTCATCTGTTCTTAGTTTTATTATGTCCCCAGGTATATAGTTTACCTATCATATTTAACCTCACTTTTCGTCTCGTCGAATTTTATGTTAGTATACGAGGGGAGAGAAAGTTTCTCTCAATGTTTATATAATAATTTTAGGTTGACAAATGCCAATTTTATTATAATTTTTACAAAAAATACTATAAAGTACTTATAAATTAGAATTTGAAGTAAACTAGATTGTTTTGTCATCCAGTCCTGAGCTATGTTTAAAATTTTAAGTCATCGGGAAGTGGGTTAAAATCGACCTTCTAGATTTGTTACAAAGTTACATACAATACGTGAAACTAATATAAAGCGTGTAAAAGTATATAGATAAAGTATAGTTTATCGTTTTATAAACTTCTATAAACACTCGTTTTTATTAAACACTTGCTCTCATGCTTCGCTCGTGACTAATTAAACTCATAACTAAAATGGCGGTTAATAATATAATAATATACTATATAAGGTGGTATTATATACCACTATAATAGTACTGGAGCAAAAAGTGTTTAATAATATTAAATTAGTTGGTGATAAAGTATGGTATTTGAAAATTAAAATGGTAATTTTTTTAATATTGATGTAATATTATTTAAAAAATTGTATTGCAATTATTAAACGGGTAAAATGAAAAATTTTTTTTGCTGAAGGTATTTTAAAATAAAAAATGATTGTGTGCAATACCAACACTGGCCTCAAGACATATTATTACACCGCTCTGTTATTAAGGCCCGACAAGCCTGCCCATTGCTCATACATCACCGCACACACTTTACTTGATTGCAGGGTGTAAAGTGTCATTTGATTCCTCTAAATTTTATTTGGCCCGAGCTTAAACTGTATATGGTTATTACTTGGCCCACCTTGAAGAATACATTTTTAATTGTTTATAAATTTAACAAATGATCTAAAATTCTTTGGTAATTTTATCATTTGAATGGAAATGAAAATTGACATTTAGCAATAAAGAAACACTTATATTTATTAAAATAAAAGTTTGTAACACGAGCCAAACGAGTTTGACGGTTTTACGAGTCCGAAATATGCAATTCCAAAAGTGTTTCAGACTATACTTTTTCTACGTTTCCAAAAAATACCATGGAAAAATAATTTAATTGAGAGAAAGTGAGGTTGGATCGGTCTAAAAGTTATTAGATAATAAACACAGAGATGTCAGCCACCAGTATTTATTTATTCCGTCATCCGTTGATAGAATATTTCATTCTGTAACACTTTAAGGAACATATGTAATTCCACATTAAAAAGTGATATAACGGTCATATTCCGTAACAGGATAAAACAATACTTTTTACCTATTGGTACTAAGATAATAGTTATTTATGTCATAAGGCTGAGACGTAAGTTTTTGTGCTTAGCTTAAAATTTAGAGGCCGACGCGTCAGCAGAGACTCACTTAGCTTTAATATAAATTACTATTATCTTACTACAATTAAAGGCTCAATAGGTAAAAAGTATTTATTTTACTAAATATTAGTTTATTTATTAGTAAATTTCAATTCAGCAATCAATTATTGAGGAAAACACAAAAAGAAACGTCTTAGCCAAATAGAGTACAATATTTTATGTTCAAGGCTCCGTTTTATTGGTTACACGATGCATAAAACGTATTATAATAAATATTTTTAAACGTATGAAGTGAGATTAAATAGATTTAGGTTTTTGAGCAGTTAAGGAAGTTTATCAAATAAACTATGGTCCAATTTTGCTTCCTATTTTAAAGTTTTTCTTCTGAAATATAAAAGATAAATTACTTAAATTTAGTTTTCATTTATATTTAAAAAATACATTATTTAAAGTATTTTTGCTTTTTAATATTATTATTTTTTTTTATCATGTAGTCTTAACCAACCTTTTTTCTAGTACGCCGCTGATTAAATTTAATAATAATAGTTATTTATGTCATCAGGCTTAGAAATGAGTTTTTTGTGATGAACTAAAAGTTCGAGGGTCGACGCGTTAACGGAGGCCTACAATTTAGCTAAGCACAAAAAAACACGTTTCAGCCGAATTATATACAACATTTTATCTTCAGGGCACAGTTTTATTTGTTAAACGATACATAACACGTACTTACAATAATTTTTATAATAACAATGTTTAAAAGTATAAGTAAGGTTGGATAGCTTCAGAGGTATCAACAGTTATATTTTTGATTGGTCCTTAACGGGTTTTTTACAGACTAGGATGACTTTTGTCAGTTTACCATTTTCGTGTTTTTCGTTTTATTTAAAATATACCTATTAGGAAAAATAAGTTAAATTTTATAACAAAATATTTTTTTTTAATTGTTGACATTTAATACTAGTTATTTATGTCGTAAGGCTGAGAAGTCTTTTGTGCTGGGCTCAAATTTTTACAGACTAGGATGTAAAAACATCCGAAGATAAAATTATATACTTTTGTCAGTTTACCATTTTCGTGTTTTTCGTTTTATTTAAAATATACCTATTAGGAAAAATAAGTTAAATTTTATAACAAAATATTTTTTTTTAATTGTTGACATTTAATACTAGTTATTTATGTCGTAAGGCTGAGAAGTCTTTTGTGCTGGGCTCAAATTTTATAGATCGAGTCGTTAGCGGAGGTCTACAATTGAGAGAAGCATAAAAAGACATGTCTCAAATGTAAGGCATACAACATTTTATCATTAGTTATCGAATTTTTTATTGGTTTTTACAGCCTGGGATGTAAACAACTTCACCTGATTCGTCTAAATTATTTTCACAGCCTAGGAGATAAACAAATACTTTATATAATAATTATAAAGATTAAATTATAGAACGCTTGAGGAAAAAATTATTTGAGTTTATTATTATTTGTTTTACTGACAGCATAGTAAAACTAATTAAATTAAATAAGGTTGTAGATTCTCTTAAATGGGCTACCTACGTATTGTTGTATTGGAGCTTTCGGGCGGCTCTGGAGTCATTGCTTGCCGCGCAAACGGCGCACTTATTGCACCATACCTTCACATCTCTTTGGCAGTTGACCAAATAAAACGGTTTCCTAAGTCTTCCGAGCGTCCTCGTCACCCCAAGATGTCCTCCACTCCTCCTGCAGTACCTCTGTTGATTATTATCTGTTTTCGGTCTTTCCCTCCTTCTGAAGTCTCAAGAACAAGCTTCAGAAGTGCGTCACTTAAGATGACGGAGTTCCACTGGGCCCAGTACGATTTGACATTTGGCGAATAATGGGTGACTTACTACCATGTTGGTCTATGTAGTCTATAATAAACAGATCCTTCTCTTCGGCCCTGAGGCAATGTTTACAGTCTTCCGGGTAAGGTATTTTTGACAAGGCGTCAGAATTTTTTTTAATGTTCCCAGCCCGAGGTTCTGTGTCAAAGTCGAATTTCGGTAATTTCTTAATCCATCTTGCTACCTGTCATTCGCGTCGAGTAACGCAGTAATTACGTTCTAGTTTGGATAGTTTTATTGAACTATCCAATAACTTTCTCTTTTCTTCCTTGAATCTGCTCTGTTAAACGTGTAAAAGGCTTGGCAACCTTTGCGAATCCTGGTACGTACCGACAATTATGCACATGCTATAATTCAAGAAAACTTCTTAAATTATGTTTATTTTTCGATATTTGCCATTCCCTTACCGTATTCACCTTATGTTTGTCCACTTAAACTCGTTTAAACGCCCAGCTTCCTTCAGGTTCTTCATATGATTTTCAAATAATTTCTCAACCACAATTATGTCGTCAAGTCTTTAAAAGTTGCATGATATTAAACTGCCACAGTCTTGCACCCACGGTAAACATCTTCTGATGTACAGTCCAAGAAAGCCTTCAATATCATTTCGCTACGTTCCGGTATTAAAGTAGCTGCTGTGCATTAAACGAACCGTTGTGAAGTCCACTTCTTCCAATCGCCGATTGGTAGATTTGATATTCGACATTTCGACAATATCGGGCCTAATTGTCTTAGTCGCCCCTGTATTAATGAAACTATTAACAAAAACACTGGTCGACTGGTGTAGAAGAGATGCAACCCGTTCGATATCTTCTGGTAAAAGGTCGATGTTAGCCCCTTTTCCTCGACCCTAGTTGTCTAGTCGTCTAGTTGTCCGACTGAGACAAAAGCGGCATCATCTAGCTCCCGACGACTTCGTCAGTCACCACATAGTCACCACATATATTCCGAACTTCCGAACCCAACTCGCTACAATATCTCCACTTATTTTTAATTTTAGTGTATGTTGGTGGGATATAAAAGTACATATTTTAGTTACAGAAGTTGTTCTATTGCTTTAACAGTTGTGTCTCTACACACATGTCCTTCGATATTTTTTACAAAAACAGTTACCACTCACTTTTGATGCGGATATTTTTTCTGATTAGCCTGGTCAATTCTACATGAAAACGGCCTCTTACGTTTCTCTTGTCTAAACAGTGCGTTCTTGTTTAAAATAATTTAATTTAAATGTTGTAATTTTATAAAATAAACCACCCGTTTATAAAACTACTATATTTTAAATGCTCTAATTTCTTAAAACCCTATAGTAAAAAAAGCCCTTTAGGACACATGTCCTCAAAAGAAAAAATGCTTATCTAGGCGTGGCCTATGACCCCCTTGATTTTCATCATTTACACATTTACACCCTGTATAATGGTAGCCAATATAACCGCGCCGCCTGACAGCTGGAATAATAAACTCATTATTTAAGTTGTTAAGCATCAGTAATTGGCTATTCACTGTGATTTAAACCAATCAAATTTTAAATTGAAAAATATTGGGGGTGGAACTTTTAACAGACATCAGATTTTGTTTTATAAATACGAGAGGCGACTATTATCATTAAAATCGGGCGAAAGTAATGTTATAATAAATTTTGTTAATCATAATATTACACTACGAGTTTTTTGTTTATATTTTACATATTCTTATCTTAATTAAATATTTTGAATAGACATAGTTTTAGTCTCATTTTTTAAATTTAGTTCAACCATTAGGTAAACATTGGATTTTGGATATCTCCGAATTTTGTTTTTACAACATGTTTATTATGAAAGGGTGGATCACTTGTTTAGTAATACACCTTATTTAAAATTATCAAAGAACCCTTTGCACGTCACTACGAGGCCAATAGTTTCGGCCATTGGTTCACCGACTTATAAATTAGCTAAATGATTAAGAAATGAATTTAATAAGCTCGCTGTTAAGCAACCTAGTTTTTTAGTTAAAAAATCAATGGAGTTTATCGAGGAAGTCAAAAGTGTTACACTGCAAGACTGAGTTATTAGTTTCATTTGATGTTAGTTCTTTTTTCAAGTGTCTCAGTACCACATTGACTTATCTAGAGGATATACTCAAAGAAAATAGTTTTCTCAATGAGACTGTTGCTGAATACTTGAAGTTAGCATCAGCCTGCATGCGGCAAAACTGTTTTCAATTCAACGGTTGCTTCTATAAACAGCATAAAGGGAGTGCTATGGGAAACTCCTTGTCCCCCTTTTAAGCTGATCTTTTCATAAGCCGCTTTAAGTAGCTCCGGATAATTTCCGAGGATTTGGTTAAGATCAAAACTCTTGCAGCTTAGATTATTTTGTTTTCAAATTAAATAACTTTTTTTTTTATTAAATAAACCTTTGAATTGGAAAAAGAAGGCCGGCTACCATTTTTAGATGCCCTAGTGATTAGATCTAACAATACTCTTGAGTTCCATATTTACAGAAAACCTGCACGTTACATCAATTCATACTCGAACCACTGCACGCAACATAATCAGGCTAGTTTTTACTTTCTTGTTCGTAGGTTGGTAAACTTTCCACTTCCACTAACAGTAGATACAAGAAAGAGCTTAAAAAAGACATTGCTAGAGACAATGGTTTTGAACCCACACTAGTAGATAAGTTAGTAAAATAAATTAAATTCTCGCGTTTCTAGGATAACGACTTTTTAAACAGAGCCTACAAAAGTCAAGTTTACGACCATTCCTTTCGAACCCCAATACACTCGAGGGCTGAAAGGGATTTTTCAAAAACTGGACTTCAAAATTGCTTTTAGTTCAAGCAGTAATACTCCAGACCCTTTTAGGCAACCCAAGAGACAGTGGCGGCTCGTGGGTGTACAGGAGGGTGAGGCTACATAAGGTTAATTTTGTCTAAATACGAATAAATTTCCACGTCACCCGGGAGGTATTATTCTCCGACGCGTTGACCTTTTTTAAAATGGAGCCGATAGCACTACTAAACCAAAAAATAAACCCTAAAAAACAAAACAAACAAAATATCACATCAAAGACTAGTTTTAATCTTAAACTTAAAAAATAGTCTTAAAAAAGTTAAAAATAAATAAATTAATCAAAAAATAAAAATAAAACTAAAAAGTCGACCCCTACCTAAGTATTAAAAAATATAAAATACCATACGTCTATCTTTTAAGATTGAAAATTTATCTATTATTTGGTCGTAAAATTTAAAAGTAATTCTAAATTTTCAAACCGCGTCTCTAATTGAAGAATTATGCAATCTATTATTTCAAAATATAAAATTTGCTTAATAAAAACTGCTAAATCTACCTTAGTGTGTTCCCTACAATAATTAAATAAGAAATTTTACTAATCGAGACAAAAACTATAAAAGATCAGCCAAAAGTTTTAAATAATTTAATCTGAATCAAAACAATAACGTGCTCTACAAACGCTAAGAGAAGACTGGCAACCTTCTTTGTCTCCGCTGGCATCCCACCATAAACGGACTACCAATCAGAACAAACCAAGCTAACTTAATTACGCCTCATCTACGGTGTTTATTCGCGAACTTACGGCGATATTTTTGTTGGTGAGTCATTTTCGCTTTCAAGACGTAAATGGGAGCTTCCGAGGCTGTGAAAATTTCGCCTCTGTCCAAGCCAAGATACATACAACAAGCGACTCTCAACGATGCATGCACGTTAACTTGACGCGCTTTGCGCCTGGATTTTTATTTACCCTTAATATTATTGATTGGTTTTTTACTTTTTATTGGGTAGAACTGTTGTAAAAATACACTTGTAATAGGCAAAAATATAAATACAAAAAGTCGTTCGTTCCTTCATTTTAAGGGTGAGGCGCGGCCTCAGAGGCCTACCCTGACGAGCCGCCACTGCCAAGAGATAAGATTCCTAAAATTGAAAAATCGGGGATCTACAAAATAAACTGTTAAGATTGTGACAAGAAATATGTTGGACAAACTAAACGATCCATCCAAGTAAGGTTCAAAGAGCATTTGGCCCATGCTAGATTTGGTAGGACAGAAAAATTAAGTGTTTTCAAACATATACTTAATGATGGTCATAGAATAGGATTTACCAACCTTAAACATATTAAGGAAGTTAGGGAACCAAGTCTGCTAGATAGTTATGAAAGTTTATACATCTTTAAGAATAGAAATAAATCTTTAAATAGCGATAACGGACCGGCACCCAACTCTAGTTTGTATAAATTAGTTTGTTAGTTTCCCTTTACGTGTTTAATGAAGCGGTTACGGTCCACAACTGTTTTCGTTCACGGTTCAATCAATCTTAGCTTACACAGTAAAAAAATTTGCCCGTGTAAATTTTTTAGTGTAGGGGTAAAATTATTAGAGTTTGTTTTGTAAGTGTAAAAGTTACACTACAAAATACACCAGGTAGCATTTAGTGCTTATTAACTTTATTAAACACATTTAAAGAACATGAACATTATTCACACTATTTTTTATTTAAATAAATCAAAAGGGTAGAAAAACTTAATGCGAGTGTTTATTACCCCTTAATGTGTTAAATAGTGACAAAATGTACAGCGCATGCCAATTTCTTTGTCTGCTTGGGGTTACTAAGAGCTCTTTTTTCTTTACACTACTAGTGCACATTGTATCACAATTAAAGTTAAATTAGACCAATAGACTGAAAAAAACTGGTAATAACCGAATTGCGTTTTAAAATGTTTGGTTGGTAACTATCTACCTACGCAGTGCAAATCCGGAGATACCGCGTTGTGAAAGTGTGGCATTTTTGTTCAGTTGGATTTTAATTACGGTGAATCCATAAGGGGACATTCTTTATTTTTGGTAAGTATTATACTTCCTTTTTCTTTAAGCCTTAATACTCAATAAATACCAATATGTTAAAAGGATGTCCATACCCGATCAATATTATATACTATATCAATAATTTATAGCAGTAGGTCGGGTACTTGTAACATTAATAATATAAATACATAAACACTTTATTTACTTTTTATTTTCAAGCGGTTGTTATATTAACCTATACCTACATTTTTATTAATATTATGGAAAATTTGTACACGTGTGGTAAATCCCCGACATACAGCCGCGTGACGCCTCTCTACCAATGGGATCACCCATTTTTTATAACAGAAAAATGGATTACTGATGAATTCTCAAGATAATTCATTGCTTACAAGTTGACAGCCAGTAAAACATTGCATTGATCTAAAACTTTCACGTTTTAAGGAACCATTTTGCTTAAGCCAGCCATACGACTCAAATATAAAATTATATTTTAAAAGGCACCGATTTTGATAATTGTCATAGATTTTTATTCCAAATAAATGTTTCTCTTTATTTACCTTTTCGTTTTATTCACTACCACCAATAGGTTTTACTCAAATAATAGTGTTAATTTACACTAGAAGTTTGCACGAAAAGAGTAAAAGTACTTTTCTAAAATTAGAACTTTTCCAAAGTAGTGTTAATTTATAATGAATAAAAGTGAGATTTTACCCAGGAAGTGTAGAAGTACACGATTTTAGGTAAATTAACACTTTTTAATACAGTGTAAAATTACTTTATTCTCAGTGCTATAGTGTTAATTCATACTTGCTTACTTAGGGAAAATTACACTACAAATTAACTCTAATTGTAGTGTTATAAAACAACACTATTTAGTGTGGACCTGTGTGAACTCTAATTAGTGTTGCTTAGAGTTGATTTTTTTTACTGTATATAATTAGTATAAATAGTTAGTATAATAGTTAATAATAGTTAATAATATATTATTAACTATTATTAACTATAGTTAATAATAGTTAATAATAGTTTTAGCAGTTGAATTTAGTTGCACTTCACTTCCGAAGATGCCAACATCGATGACGAAAAGTACATTAAGCATTTTTGTTTTGTTTATGGTGTTGGGGAATATTTTTTATAAGAACTTTTCTTTAACCATCCTTTAAATGCGCAAAGACGATCAGATATACATTCAAACTTTAAATGTAAATGATAATCCAATAAACAAAAAAAATAAAAATAATACGTATTTTAACGGCCTTAAATAATTTTTTAAACGAGTTTAAATATATAAATAGCTAACTAAACAGAATTAAAAATTACATAAATGCACCAATGAGTATGGAATATGAAGCGCCGTTTGGACTAAAATAGAATCGTATGTAATATATATATACATATATATTCTGAAAAATGCGTAGAATATAAAAATATCTTACTCTTGATTTTATGTAATATATAATACAATTTGCTCTCGCTATATGAAATATTCAGCGCCGTTTTGTGATATATACATAATCTTTAAAAATGCGTGATATATAAAATGTTTTCTCTCGATATATAAAATTAGCTTACAAGAAACGTCGTATTATAATGATAGACTATTAATGATAGTTAATTGGCGTACTTGCATTTTTTGTGTTTTTTACAATTTTATTTTTTATAATACTTTAAACAGTTTAGGTTTCGGTGTTTCTTTTGTGTTTAGAGTTTTAAACCCGTTTTTATTGTTATTTCAATAAGTTGTTGAGAAACAAACAGTTCTTAAGAATTCAACTACCATAACCTAAAATTCAAGCAACGTGTTAAATTTGCAATCGAAGGAAATTAATACACTATTTTACGGCCAAAAAGACCACTGTAAATTTTGTGATCACATTTGAATGTTTTAGCGTGTTGCTGCTGTTGCTGCTGGTGCTGGTGCTGGTGCTGCTGCTGCTGCTGCTGCTGCTTTGAATTTTAGCATGAGTATGGTTAAATGAATAAAAAAATGTCTTGCTAGAAACGAATCACTTGTAAGTCCAGGAAAATCGAGGCATAGAAAAATAATATATCGGCATTATAATAGAATTTATAATTTAGTATTTGAGAAATTTTATTGAGATTTACCCACGTCTGGGCTGTGTTTAAAATACATTTAATTTTAAATTCATTTCAGCAATCTCCACCACTTGTTTAAGTTATACCTAAGCACAAATAATAATGGTTTTGTGTAGTGAAAGTTGTTGGAAATCTAAACTCTAATTTACAAATCCTTGAAAAAATATCAACTTGTTTAATAAATGGGTTACGTTGTGTGGAAAAAATAACTTCTTGATATTACACCTTAAAAGTCTATTGTGTGTTTGAACCATTGTCCTAAGGAAGACTGTATCCAATAAAAGCATTCGTTTTTGGGCTTACCCAACAAATTATCACCAGGTATTTTTCTAAATTTATTACAATTTGTATGTACATTTGCTTTTGAAATAATACATAATACCACCACGGTGCCTAAAACTGATCAAATATAAATTTGTTTACAAGAGAAATATAAAATTAAAATAAAAGAGACTTGTTTTATTTATTACTCTTTTATACACTTTCAGACACTATACAATATATATGCATATATTATGTAGCTAAGTAAATGTTTTAACCTTTTTATTTAAAAATCATTTATAGATTAATTATTTATTATTACTCTTTGCAAACTTTTCAGGAAACGAACAAAACATTTAATTTTTAGGAGCTGGCCGCTTGCTCTATGCCAAACGGTTTGTAATATAAGTGACTTGTGACCCTGGAGGGACAAAATCGGAATCCCAGCACAAAAATACGCTGTTCAGTGCCATATATACAAGATCTAAAATAGATTGATTGATTTACAAATGATTTCCACGATGGATAAGTTAAATATTTAAGGAAAGATCAGTGCATAAAGCCATCTGCCTCATGGTGCATGGTTGGAATTGAATTAACTAAATGGAATTTGAGCAATAAAAAACTAAATACTATTTATTATCTGTGATTATATGAATAACGAATATATAAATTTTCTTTTAATTGCATGTAATGAACAAATGGTTTGAACAAGTGAAAGATATATATAAAATATGAATATATTCTTTGATATGAATTAAAGAATGTGCAAGAAAAAATGAAACAAATTAATTGAATTTTAAGAAGAATTATATGGATGATTTTAAGTGTATTGTAACAAAATATATGTGGAAAGATGGTGAATAAATGAATTAAGAAAAAAAACGAAGTAAAAAAGAAACTAAGTATAAAAAAGTGACAGTAATAAAAAATCTAGAAATTAATATTGAAAAAAAACTATATAGGAAAATATTATATAAATGATTGAAGGGTTAAACTCAGATTCTCTTGATTGAAACCCTTGAGATCATATTGAAATTTAAATTTAAACATAAATAGCTTTTAAGTAAGCTAAAGGACATTGCCCCTGAACACAGTACACTGTGTTCAGATTTAAGAGGAAGAAGAAGAAGTATGATTGCATTGAGGGGCATGCGTGGCAGCATTGACTGTTAAAAAAATAAAATATTTTTCTCATCGTTTATGAAGTAAACAATTGTACGATTCTATGAAAAAATCATTTAACAATAATAAACACACAAAATGATGATATTTTAGATTTTATAATGGCATGTTTATAACAGCAAAAAATTGGCAATGTCGTATTTTGACCACAATAACCAAAATGTTTTTATTATATGTAACTACGGTTTTCGTATTGTTTATCTTTTACGGAAGGAAGGAAGGCAATCTATAAATCAGGCTTTAAGCTTACATAAATGCGAGGGGTGTCTCACTTAGGTAAAAAATGTACATGTACTGCCAAAATATCATTTACACGGGACTGCTAGCGACTGCCATCGACTGCCGGTGAGTGCCAGCTTGTGCCAGTGACTGCCAGCTTTTGCCAGTGACTGCCATATAGTGCTCCTTAATTGAATGATTTGGATTGTGTTTGGGCTTAATTGGGTGGGGGGAAGGGTTAAAATAGGGGTTAAATAGTAAAAAATTGCAAAATTTCGTTAAAAATCAAACGATATGCCGTTTGATGGGTTTTTGGGAATTCAGATTTCAATTTTAAAACTTATTTGAGAATTTAGTAAAAAATAAGGTATGAGGGTGAAACGGTGAGAGGCTCGGGGAGGGGGTTTCAAAATGAATAGATTGGAGTTATGTCGTTTTATGGGTTTTAGCCAAACAGATTACAATTAAATTAAAATTGGAAAATAAGGGATGAGGAGTGAAACGAAAAGAGGATAAAAATTCGGAATTTCGTAAAAAATTTACAAATGTAACGTTTTATGGGTTTTTAAGTATAAATTTTAACTATGAAACAATCTTTTTTCTTAATTAATTAAGTTATTATAAAAAAGGTACCTTCTTATGTACGCGTAATTTCCAAGCAGTGTACGAGAAACTCTCGTGGTTGACTTAGAGTACGTAAGGAGCAGTGGCGGACTAAACCCGTGGGGGGCCCATGTCGGTAAAATAAAATGTGGCCGCTAGTCTGCTTATGAAATAATGTGATCATTTTGTAAATATATGTTTTTTTTATTTTAATTGGTTATTAGATCCTCTTAGCAAGTCTATCGCAACACTCTTAATGTAATCAGGGATATGAAAATTGATTACAAGATTATTCCAGCGAACTTATAAGTATATACCTACTTATAATAATTATAATTAAATTAAATTAATTATAATTAAAATGGTTAATAATTTAAATTTTAAAAATCCAGGGGTCCACTCATGGGAGTCTAAGATTAACCATTATTTAATGTAATTATAATATTTTTTAGGCTAGGGGCTCCCAAGAACAAAATATTAAAAATCTTTTTTAGTTTTGACTTTTAGGTTTGGTTTTTTTTTCATAGCATGTTATTCTTTAGAAACTCGAAATCTCCGGGGAAATTTTTTTTATCAGTTTCTATTGTATGAGTCCTGAAATATTTATATCTGTACATTCATAAAATTTTAGATATTTTTTTATTGGACTGAGAAAGACTACTTAAGATTTGGGGGCCCTTTTGGACCGGGGGCCCGGGGCGGGCCGCCCTTAGTCCGCCACTAATAAGGAGATCTCAACTTTAATACAAACAGGGTCCGAGGATAGCGCAGTGGGTTAGGCTACAAAGCTGTGCAATCTGCGTCTAACGGTACCGGGTTCGATTCCCGGTCACAGCCCTGGGTGTTGTGATTGTTTATTAAGACAAAAATACATATAATGTGCTGGCTAAATAGGCTGAAAAAGCCTAAAAGCCAAAAAAAAATTTAAAAAAAACTTTAATACAAAGCGTGGCCTATCTACGAGCCTATGATCTCTGCTATTATTATTACATATTGTGCAAGATTTCAATTAAAATTACTTAATAACTATTTCCACACACAAAACTGAAGCCGAGACAAAAGCTAAATAAAATTTTCTTCCTCTTTTACTGTGTAATGGCCTTTCCCTTCCGGGATTTAGCCAGCTGAATCTTCTTCTTTTCGGAGGTACTGGAGCAAGCGAGTCTAGGATAACCTATAGCTTCTCCTTTTCTTCTTGATTTTATATTAATTATTTTTTAAAAATAGGTATATCACTTAATCTTCTTTCTATTACATAAAATTCTATTTTGGCCCAAACGGAGCTGAATATTTTATATATCGAGAGTATAATCACGCATTTTTTAGAAAAATATATATATTACATACAATTCATAATGGAACGCCGTTGTAAGGGGACATCCATTAATTACGTGAGGCATTTTTCTGATAATTTGGACCCCCCCTCCCCTTTGGTGAGATGATTTGAACCCACCCCTATCCCTCACGTGAGATTCTAGCCATTAAACTTTCTTTGCGGACAACATGATAAACCCAAAAAAAATTGATTACTTTTTTTGACAAATTTGAATTATATTACATATTCTTTAAACCCAAAAGTTGACGTGAGATTTTTAATGACCCATATATATATATATATATATATATATATATATATATATATATATATATATATATACATACATATAAGTACTATATATATATAGATATCTACTATATATATACATAGATATCTAAAATTAATTTCAGATACCTATCTGATATTTAAAAGTAATATTTGGAATTACTGATTAAAAAATACAACGGCGTTCCATAAATAAGAGTATTCTGCGTTAATACTATTAATAGTATATTATGTTAAATGTATTTTAGAAACGAATTTAATTCAGGCACGAGCGAGCTAGCGAGCAAGTGCTTAAATTAATGAGTGTCTAGAAAAGTTTATAAACTTGTTGCATGCTATACTTTTTCTACGGCAAATACTTATTATTAACTAAAAATTACATTACATAAATTACATTGTACAGAGCGACATCTATAAAACAATAGACTTGGGAATCTGTGTTAATGTCAAATGTCAAATTTGTATGTGTTATAAATCGAAATGTATACCTTGAAATTGGATTAACATCAGTTTATTACGATGCAGGCCGAGACAGAAATTAAGATATATCTAGTTTAATGCCGGCGCAATTAAAAGGTCAGTAAAATGTTCATAAAAACTTTTCAAATATTGGCGTCAAGAAACTATTTAATACTTTTGTATTTTTGTTTTAAAATAATAAAATAATTTTCACATTTAAAATTATTTTAGAAGAAAGGCACTTTATTCTAAAGATGCTTGACATTTGACAACTGTCAACTAACTTAAAACAGCCCACGACTAAAAACCTGTTATTAACTTCAGCCCGTGACTTAAACGCCATAAAGGCACAACATGCACGATAATAAGCGTTTTAAAGGTGGGAGTAGATAAAAAATTAACCACTAGCTATTATAATTATTTATATCATGGAATCAAAACGGAATTGGTCTAGAATGGAGGAAAACTAAAATAACGCTACTCAAAATAAAATTGGCGTAAACAATAATTCGGCTGCTCCATTCCAAAACACAGTATCGAACATTTTTTTAGAAAATATTTTTTTTTATATTTTTAAATATACTGTGTTAAGACGCACCTTCTAACCAGGCCTATTTGTTGATAAAAAACTTTTACGCATAGCAGTAATATCAAATGAATCCCTACAGAGGCCAAATCAAAAAACTAAAACACGTTTTTATCACAATTTTGATTTTTACACATACTGTGTTTTGGAATGGAGCAGCCGAATTGTATTATATACAGGTAAGTAAAATTTTTACTGCAATTTACTTGTTTTGTTTTACTAATTTGTTATTTAAGTGTTGGAATAAATTATTATGGACAGTAATTAACTGAAAACCCAGATGGGTTTTTATGTAAAAAAACAGCTTAAACAAATTAAATTAACAAAATTTACTTATATAACACTAATATAACATATATGTTATATATAACTATAGTTATAAAAACCTTTTATAAGCTTATATCATTTCAAGCGCCCTTTTTTTATGAAGTATACAGTGAAAAAAATGAATATATGTACAGTGTACACGTAATATTACATGAGTATTTACCCTTTAGATAGCGAATATTTATAATGAATTGATAAGTAAGTTTAAAGGATTCTGTAATAGAAATGTTTTATTTAATTTGAGTGTGTAACCTTATAAGGTACCTTTGGGTAATATACATATATTACCTATAGGTAAAAATATATATATATGTAAAAATATATATTTTATCACTGTAATCGGACATTTTAAAGTGTAAAAATACATGCGCCTCATACAATTACATTTTATTAATACAAATTTTCAATTTAGAATCTGCTATATATAAACGTATATTTACATATGTAATGTTTATTTTCATATTTATTAATCCTAAAAATCAGTGACAAATGTGATCATCTTTATAATTCACCAATAGCAATCAAGATAAACGGGCGTATAGGTACCGCAGTGCATGCGCGAAAAGACTTGTGCCGACTTGTGGTAATAACCTATAAAACGTTTATGTTTACTTTTAAGTTAAAAGTTTTAACTATAAGTTAAATAAGTGACCAAGTTATCGAAATATGTAGGTACTCTTTTTATTAATAGAATCTGGCAACCCTACCTTTATCACTCAGTTTTGAACGTTATTATCGTTAGTCATCAATACATGGTAGACATTATTTCTACCATGCATCAATATAAACAGTTCTGAAGTTGGCTTAATATATTTCAAAACGTCGGCTATAATTAAAAATATGAAATAAATAATTTATTTTATTTAAGTTTGAGTAAGTTTTTATTAAAATGTTTAAATTCATCAAAATATTTTTAATAAAAACATATTTGGTATTTATGTTACATGGTTTGGATTAAAATGCGGTTGCTTTTAGAATATTTTCGTAACAAATGCTAATACCTGAAAATATGATAGGGTTTCCGTTATTTACCAAGTTGGCTGTTTTTTTTTAAACAATTTTTTTTTCGATGCCGCTTAACCCTGCCTAAATGCCGATACTTTTTCCATTCATTTTTAAATGATAAAACATGTAGTTTTTGCACTTTTTGGAAATTAATTGTTTTCTTGTTTATTATATTCAATAACTTGCCAAATATCGTTGATTCTGCTTCTATTATGATCCCTTTGGAGAAAAAAAAATTGATATTAGCGTCAAAAATGTATTCCGTAAAATTGTCAAAAATTCATTTAAACTGTTTTTTTTTTAATTTTTTTTTTAATTTACCGACCATTCAATATTTATTCTGTATTTAATGTTAAATTTTATTTTATACGCTTTTAATATTGACTACACTGTAGAAATCAAGTTTTTAGGGATAATTTAAACGCTTTAAATTACCCGATTTATTTTTTAAAATAACAGTTTTTAAGGAAAATTACTGCGTTGCCATATCGTGCAAAAACCTAAATTCAGTGTTAAGCTAAATCAGTTGATATAAATAAATCAACATTTCTGCATACGCCCCTCAGTGATTTAAATTTAAGGATTTATGATTTACAATCTTCATAAAGTAAATATTTAAAGCGTATAAAATAAAATTAAACGTTAAATATATATATAGAATAAATATTGAATGGTCGGTAAATAAACAAAATTATTGAAAAAACCGGTATAAATGAATTTTGACCTTTTACGAAATAAATTTTTGACGCCAATATCAAAATTTCTTTATCCAAAGGGATCAAAATAGAAGCAGAATCAACGATATTTGGCAAGTTA
Source organism: Brassicogethes aeneus (assembly GCA_921294245.1). Classification (NCBI taxonomy): domain Eukaryota; kingdom Metazoa; phylum Arthropoda; class Insecta; order Coleoptera; family Nitidulidae; genus Brassicogethes; species Brassicogethes aeneus. Next base: position 47,335,400 of record OV121133.1, read on the forward strand.
TTGAATATAATAAACAAGAAAAAAATTAATTTCCAAAAAGTGCAAAAACTCCATATTAAATGAATGGGAAAAGTATCGTCATTTAGGCAGGGTTAAGCGGTATCGAAAAAATATTTTTTTTGTTTTAAAATTGTTTTTAGGCTATAAACTAACAATTTTAACGATACTCAAGTGAAAACACTCAACTTGGTAAATAATGGACACCCTAATGTATATATATGTTTTTAAGAGTGGGGGAATTATTTTTAGGATTGTGAGACACCGAGACTTTCGACCCAAGAGACGGTTTTCGTAATTCAGCAGTAGACCCTTCACCATAGTCGAAGTTTGCTCTGGATAACGCATAAATAAGTTAATTTACTTTTAAGATACTTAAAATGTAACGTTATATGTAACTTAAAAGGTGTAAACTCATTTTTTTGCATTTAACTAAAATTGCTTTCTTATAAAAAACCGTTTAAACATAAAAATATCTCTTTAAAAACTAAAATAAAAATTTTCTTGAAAACAAACTAAAAATCAAACTTCTTATAATAAATAAATAATAAAATAAATAATAATAATAATAAATAATAAATAAAATAATTAATAAATTATTATTTGAAGACAAGGTTTAAATAATTTATTTAAAGCTTATTTTCAAACGTTCCCCAAATTGCGTCAAAAAGGCCCAGTTTGTCATAAAATTACCTAGAATATCTGGAGTAATTGTCTCAAACGCTGTATGCAGTCTTGCCTTTAATTTGGCGACCTTGCTGGCCAGCGAGCAGCGCCCCTGGTAGAAACCAGTGACAAGGGGGAGAGAGACGAACGATTCCCATATAAACATTGGAAACAATAAATATGGCGCCCTCGCCGGGGGCTGCGAGAACTAATGCTAAAAAAAATTTGCGCGGTATTTTTAAATATTTAATTTTTGTTTGCTACAATTGAATCTGTGAGATTAAGAACCGTACAAGTCCAAAAAATTTGACAAATTATTTTATAAAGTAAGTTTTATAGTTCAAAATGCATTTTTGTGAAAATATATACTTTATAAAATATAATAATAATATTTTATAAAATAATATAAATCTTCTCACAAAAATTCATTTTAAACTTTTAAATTGATTTTAGAAAATCTCACCGATTGAATTACAAAGTAGGATCTTCGGTAGATATCATGTTAAAAAAAATTAAAATAGCATTAAATTAAAATTATTTTATTTACAACATGTAAACAAATAAAAAACAGGAACAAAAATAATATTGAACACAAATAATTTATAGACAAAAATAGAAAGAAAAATAATGTAAAAATATCAAAATATTAATTATATTTAAATATGAAATAAACATACACGAAAATATTTTAAAGCAAAAACTTAATTAACAACACAAAAAAACACTCTAAAAACTAATCGAATTGAATTAGAGAAGAAAATTATTTTATCACACATATATATAGGTATACCTACATATTTTAATTTATTTACTTTGACCTTAATTAATTTCATTTAACAACAATTGACAATCTGCTAAATATAACGAGGTATAATAACTTAAAACTTATAAACAAAACCACAGAAGCACTTTTAGTATTTACTGACAGCAGACTGACAGACAATCCACATCAATATTCTTGTGTTATGTGATGGGCAACCTTCCTGTTGATATGAAACGTTATCCAAATTTGGTGTTATGTTTTGGATTGTAGGAATAATTTTATTTTGAAAAAGATCCAAATATCTTGCTCCATTTAAATTACCACCAATTACAAAGGGACCAATAATATTATTTTTATACACAACCGACCACACGTTTAAATTTTAATGAAATGAGTCTTTAAGTTTAGTTGCCTGTACTCATTTTCAATAGACCAGTACCGGACAATTGAGCTTTTCATGTAATGGAAATGTGGATTTGTCGGTAAATAATATGTTTTCAATGAAATGTTCATCGTCATTTGCGCGTTCCATCATCTTTTCACAAAATTCTATTCTCCGGAACTCGTCTAAAATATGTCTTGATGTAGTTGGTATTTATAGGAACGATATTTATTTATTTTTTAATATTTTGTGGACGTTTCCCACACAAATGCCGGTCTCTTCGGCTATTTTGGGAATCGATGTATTTGAATCTTCTTCTACCATTGCACAAACCATTATTTCTTTCACTACGTGATGGAAATTCAATACTTGAAAGAGTTACTTAACATGAGAGATCTGGTAATACAGAATCAACAAACAACTATTATTTCCTTGCAAGAACAAATCAAATTATTAAATCATATGCAAATGTGCAAACCAACGCCATCTGTACCTGAGAGGCAAAATGAACCAATTAAAGAAACCGCAGATCCGGTTGATAAGAACACAAAGGAAAAGAAACCTACTTTACCGACAAAATCTGACAGTCATGTCGGTAAAGCAAAAGAAGCTTATTCGAAGGTATTAAAGAAATATAAGAAGGAAAAATCAAAAATCTGCCAGTTATAGGCAGCTTAACTAGTACTGATACATGTCATATCAAAGCAGTGCCAAAAATGCACTACTTACATATATACAAGTTAGATCCAAAAACAACAGAATCGGAAATAATAGAATATTTAAAACCAAAATTTCAAGAAGTAAAATGTGAAAAACTAAACACCCTGAAATAGTAATTCGTCTTTTAAAGTTGTTGTTGCAGAGGAAAATTCTCCTCAAGTCAGTGACCCTAATCTGTGGCCCAAGGGAACCTCCATAAATCGGTTTTTTCTTTCAAGAAAACGGCAATAAAAACAACATAACTCATAAAGAAACAAATTCCAAACACACTAGGAAGCAAATCCTTAAAATTATCCATCAAAACATACAAAGTATATCAAACAAAGTACCTGAGCTTGAATTGTTTCTGCAAGAAACCAACTGTGATATATTGTGTCTAAGTGAGCATTGGTTAAAAGAAAATCAGTTTATAGACTTTTTAAATTAGGTAATATTTACTGTAGAAATACATTTACTCACGGAGGAGTTATGATTTTGGTAAAAAAACGCTATAGATTGTGAACCTATAAGTGTTGATAATTTATTCTGTGATAAAACTTTTGAATGTTGTGCTGTAAACTGTACAATAAATAACAAAATGTTTTTAATCCTGGCTGTGTATAGAAGTCCTTGTAGTAGCATAAACAATTTTTTAGATCTCTTTTCAAAATACTTAGCAAAGCTACAAAAACCTGGGAAGAAACTTAATATTGTTGTGTGTGGAGATTTTAATATAAATTTGCTTTCAGATCATCCTTGGGGCTTTGGGGATTTACTGGGCACGTTTAACATGGAGATTGCATTTGATGAGCCAACCAGATATACAGCAAGCACTGCCTCCTGCATTGACAATATTTTTTATAATTTAGATGATGAATTTGAGAGGGATGCTATGATAATCCACTCAGCCTTAAGCGATCACACTGCTCAGCAGTTGACAGTCTTTGATATAGTTCCTAATAAAAGTAAAGCAAGTCAAAAAGTAAGACAATTTAGCACAGGTAACATAAACTTATTTAAAACATACTTATCTACAGAAACATGGGGTAATATTGATCAACAAGCAGATTTAAATTGTAAATTTAAGGTTTTTTATAATACCTTGGAGTATTTTTTTGATATTTGTTTTCCACTTGATTCCACTTGTGAACAGGTTACAGGAAAGGGATGGCTTACAAGAGGTATACGATTATCCTCTAAAAATCTTAGAACTTTATTTTTTAAAACAAAGTTTGGGAAAAAAGAGGATATTGATTATTACAAACGCTACAAATCAATTTACAAACACTATCAAAAAATAATACTATAACAACATTATATTAAACTCAAAAAATATAACAAAAGCTACATGGGGCATCATAAAAAGTAATAAGAATAAAAGTAATATTAAAATAAACGAAATAAAAACTCAAGACAAAACATTAAATAAAGAAATTAGCGTGCATTTTAACAACTTTTTCAACGAAATTCCTTCAATTACTAAACAAACAAATTCAAATAAAAGAGTGTCAAAATATTGACCATTGGATTCAAAGCTCCCTTTTTATGTATCCTGTCACAGAAACCAAAATAATTAAAATAGTTAAAACATTAAAGGTGTCGAATTCCTCAGGAATAGATAACATTAGTTCAAATCTACTAAAAAATAGTATTGAGTACATATCAAAGCCATTAGAAACTCTTTTTAATGAATCCTTACAATCTGGAATCTTCCCAGAGGTATTTAAGAAAGCTAAAATAATTCCTATATTTAAGAAAGGTTCAAGGCTGCTTGTTGAGAATTATCGCCCCATATCCTTACTATCAAACTTATCCAAAATACTTGAAAGAATTGTCTCTAAAATATTAATTGAATTTCTTATTAAACAAAAAGTCTTTACATCACAACTATTTGGCTTTAGACAGGGACTGTCAACTTGCGATGCTGTTGTACAATTTTTAAACGGTATTTATGAAAGAATGGACAGTGGTGAAAATACAGCTGGTCTTTTCTTGGACTTAAGCAAGGCATTTGATCTGGTAGATCATAGCATTCTATTAGACAAATTGCATAATTATGGAATAAGAGGACTAGCCCAAGGGTGGTTTAGAAGCTATTTGAGCAACAGAAGTCACATGGTAGAAGTAAACAACTGTAGATCTAATTATTTGAATTCAAATATAGGTGTTCCCCAAGGATCAGTCCTGGGACCTCTACTGTTTATAATTTATATAAATAATCTTCCGAACTTTATAAATTCTGGCTAGATTGTAATGTTTGCTGATGACACGACTCTACTGTGCTCAGGTGAATCTGAACCATCCCTCCAAAGTGGTTTATCGGGTGCAGTCTCCATGTTGGATACTTGGTTTGGTGGTAACAAATTATTAATAAACGCAGAAAAAACTGCTTTCATAAAATTTTCACTTCGGTCAAATACAGACCACAGTTTATTGATAAGGCAGGTTAGGTCCCACAAATTTCTTGGACTGGAAATAGATCAAATGTTAAATTGAAAAGCGCACATAGAGGTGGTTTGTAAAAAAATTTCCAGATTGTGCTTCAGTTTAAGACAACTAAAAGCTTATGTTTGTTTATTTGTACTAAAAACTTTTTATTTTTCTCAAATTCACTCGATAATCTTATGGTATAATGTGTTGGGGTACGGAACGGATTGTTCCAGAGTCTTTGTCTTACAAAAACAAGCCATTAGAGCTATATCAAACAGCTTCGGTGAGTCTTGCAGACCCCATTTTAAAGCACTTAAAATCTTACCATTGCCATGTATATACATACAACAGATTCTTTTATACACACACAAAAATATTAATAAATTCAAATCCCTAAATGAACAGCACACCTACAATACTAGAAACTGTGATATTTTAGAAATTCCTAGGCATAACTAAACTTAATAAAATTATCAATGTGTTTACTTATATAACAAACTACCAAAGAAGTTTAAAACCCTAGCTCTAAGTAAATTTAAGCACACCATAAAAGCCTTGCTACATAAACACTGTTTTTACAGTGTAGAAGAATATATTCATTGTACTGATTTAAATTTTTAAATTTTTAATCTGTATTTTATCTGTAATTTTACTTTACTTGTGTAATTTCTGACCTGTCCTATGTCCTGTAGATGTGATAAATTGTGGATTAATAAATTATTATTATTATTATTATTATTATCTCCGCATCTACATTAATTCTGAGTACTGGGACATTTACACCACAAAATTTATTTTATACCTTTGGATAGCGTTTGTTATGGTTTTAATTTTTAACTTATATAAGTAAATTAATTAATTTATCCTAAAACGCTCGAAATACACATTAGCAAATGCAAAACATAACTGAATCGTCGCCTACGACAATCCGCTTACAATACATCTGGGGAGGGGCATCTGGGGAGGGGCGATCGGGTTCACTCGAGTGCAGTGTTCAATATGCCGAATTTTACCTAAATTGAGAGCTAATGAAGAATATTTTACAAAAACCACTACAATATGAAGATTTTTTTAAATTCACATGTTTTTTTTCATTTTGAGTTTTTTTTCAATTTTCTAGATTATTTAATTATTTAACTCGATTTTAACACTAATATGATTTAAAATTTAAATTTTAAATGTAATTATTTTTTTATTTCGTATGCATTCTGACATCTCTACGTAAAATGGTACTTATACTCGAATTGCATCACTGGTGCTACACTGTGAAAGACCCGAATTTTAATAGATATGATTGGTATAAAATAGGTATATTTATTTTATTTATAATTTATAAATCAAAAATCCATAAAATATAATATACCTAGTAGGTATATTATATTTTAAGGATTTATATGCATGCACATGTGCATTGTGTATTAGAGATTAAAAAATGAGTTCAAGTAAAGAAGATTCTCAAGGGTAAGTATTACAATTTTAAATATGTATGTATATTTATTAATTTAATGAGTGCTTTGGCACCGCAAATAATAATTAAGTAGGTATTTTGTATCTTATTTTAAGATTTTCCAAAATCCTCGAATCCTCTGTGAAGTGCCAAGTGAAGAGACAAAATTTGAATGTTGATGGTCTAAAGCAATACTTTATAAGGGTGTTTTCAATAATGAATGATGTGAAAACAAAAAAACGAAAAAGTCTTCAAGAAAATACATTGAATTTATTGATTAATTTCCTTTGCGTATTGCTTACCCATTTTAAAGATACAGGTACAAATTCTGCAAAAATGTCTGTCACCAAAAAAACATTTAGATTTAATGAAATTTAATAATTTATTTAATTCCTAAATCATGGTGTATAGTTTTTTGTTCTGCCTATAAAATTAATTCATTTTCTTTAATTTGTAATACTTTATCTCCTGTTTACCATAAAAGATATTTGACTTTTAAAAATATTTTTTTTATTAATATTATATAAGCACCTAATCAAGTCAGAAGGTTTTTTTTATCTAATGTCGTTTTGCAGAAATATGAAGAATTTTTAAGGTTAAATTGATGAAAATTGGTATAAACAATCTGGCAACACTGCTCGAGTGTATATATTTCAAATAAAAATACACCACGAGAAAAACACAGCAGTGAAATACGACATAACTTATGTCACATAAGTCTAAATTTAGTGTTTAAAAAAATGGCTTAAAAACATCAAAATTAATAAACTTAAATATTTTTAAAATTTAGCAACCTTTAAAACCTCTTATGTAAATGGAAACAATTTTCTAATAAATATTTTTAGCAGTTTGTTTTTAAATTATAAACACTTGTATATCAGATATTTGTTAATTCTTGAAAACCATTTGATATTAAATTAGCATAAATAAAAAGTTTTATAATGATAATTACATAAAATTAAAAAACAAAATAAATCGTCATTAAAAACGTTATTTTAGATGAACCCCATAAAATTACGTCACGTGTAAACAAATAAAAAAATAAAAATGTATTAGTATAAATAAAATTGTTTTAATAATTGGAAACGTATGGATTGCAGTAAAAATCTGATTTAAAAAATTAATACATAGGTAATATATTCAAATTATAATAGTTTTTTTAAATATAAATAAATAAATAAATATATAAAAACTGATTATTTCCTATTTATAAATACATATAATTAACGAATAGGTATATCTCGCTTGTTTTTTAATAATAAACAAACTGCAGCTGATATCTAAAATTATTAAAAATAGATTAATATTCAATAGAATCGAATCTTTTCACCAACCGCAATTACTTAATTTTGATTTGAATTCACCTTAAAGGCCCATTTTCAATCAACTCTCGTGCTAGAGTGGGACTCAGATTGCTTGCTTTGTGTATTTCTTAGTATTCATTTTCATTAAAATCTGACTCCACCGCATAATTCGCAGAAGGTGCAAGCTTGGATTTTAATATGGCTGCAGACAAACAGCTGATTGTAGAAGTGGAAACAATCCTAACCTACAATATTTTAATAAACTACCATTGAATATTGTTTATAGGGTATTTATTAAATACTATTTAGTAATTGATAATTACAGAATTACGTAAGTATTGTTTATTATGGCAAGTCGTTATATATAAAATATATATTTTAATGGTACCAAAAACTTAATGGAAATACCTGAATATTTGTGAGTAAATAAATAACAGCAAATTTTTGTTTGACAGTCAAACTTTGACTTATTATTTGTGAAGTGATTTTTAATTCAGTTAGTTTTTATCTATCTATATTTTTTGGTAGATATTAAATTGATAGTGCTATCGATAGTTTTAAATTTTGTATTTCGAAAATAGTAAACATGTACTATGTACAAATACTACGAAAAATTTCGTAAATAAACATTTCTCATGTACCTATATATATATATATATATATATATATATATATATTCATTTTTGTTAAGAAATAAGATCATATTGATTTTGAAGACTGTGAAGTTGTTATTTTATAAAAAAAAAACATTTATTTACAGGGCATATATATACCTATAGGTGTTATAGATATAGATATAATACCTAATATGACATTTAGAAAGAGTTCAATAGGATTTTTACTACACATACTAACAAATAAACTACACCAAAACAACAAACGTAAAGATAATTTACATAACCCCAAGTTTTAACATTGTTATTGTTCAATCGCAGCTTATTTGAAATTTGGTGCGAAATTTTGCATGCATGCTGGAGTCCGAGTATCGGTTGAAAATAGCCACTCTACGTGTGCGACACTTGGAAATGTAAAATGCCGTTTTTGATAAATTAATTTTTAAGGAAAGGTTCTGATAAAATAAATTGTTTTTATTTTCAGAAATCGATCGATTGTGGTCTACGGTGAGACACACTATTCCTGAAAATGGAACACATGAAGTTAGAACTCATAATTTTCCTATAAATTTAAAAAATGAAAAACGAGATCAAGAATACAACTAAAAATAAAATAAAATAGTTAAATAATTAAAATTTAAGTAATAAGAGTACTACGTATTTATTTAATAAAAACCTAGCTGTGTGCATTTTGCGGAATAGCCTAGTTAGTATGTGGCACTTAAAGTACTTTTCGTTAACTAAAAGTTTTGTCAAAAACATATCAAATATTAAATAAAATTCAAAATTCTTGACAGTGGCAACAATAATATTAAAATTATAAGACATCAGCACATTTTAAATCTAATTTTAATTTGGAAAAATGTTGGCTTTGATACGATAGTATTATAAGGTTGTAAAGATGATTCTGCGGAGGCGGGGACAGGTGTTCACATCGCGGCGCACCCCTAGACAGGATGGGAGTTCCGCGTGACCCCTTGCTCCCATGCCTGCAAGCTGATTGAAAGAACCAGAGGGTGTGGCATTTAAACCATTTCGTAATTTATAAGATGTTTAGTCATACGAGCACAGCGGAATTTAATAAAATTTTGAATATCCGAAGATCATCTTTAATATGAAACAATATGTAAACATATGGTGAAAATGTCGATTCGCCATCGGTAAAAAATACAAAGTCGGTTCAATTAAAGATAAGTTGCGCAATTATAAGCCCTTTAAAATGGCATGTCGCCGTTAATAATACGTAAAGGCGTTAAGCTAAAATAAGTTAACCTTTATTACTTAATACATTTTTGCTTAGCATGCGAAATAAGTATACTTATTGTAAATATATTTACAAAAGCGTTTTAATGATTGGAAAAAAATCTGCGGTTCTCAAAACATTAGGAAAAAAACTAAAATCGCACTTTTAAGTGCGATATATCTACATTTTTATCCAATTCGTATATTTTTTCGCCCACTGGATTTTGAGTTACCATATATATTTACTACTTTAGTTAATAACAAACCCATAAAATAAACTTCTTAATTTTAACAAAAAAGAGGTCGTTTATATTTAAGAAAAGTTGAGCTTTTTATGATTTTTAGTTTATGACCTAAAAAAAATGATCAAATATAAGCTCTTAATATTCATATTAAACCTTGCCACAAATACGATACATTTCCCATTTAAATAACATGGGGTTTCGGCACGTTTTAGATTTAATTTTTTTTCTTCCGAGCAAGTTAATATACAGCACCCGGTGCGGTAGTTTGACGATTTAAATTAACCCATTTCTCCTTCTATACATAGATTCTATGTGACGTAAGGATAATTTTGACCAAAAATTAAAAAATCTATCAAGCACTTTTTCTTATTAAGCAAAAACCCCGTATGTTGGACCCTTACCTTGCATTCACTAAATATTTACTCATATTATATTCATTTTTTTAACTTTATTTTGTTCAGTATACGTTAAAACCTCGGTTAAAACTAACTGCAAAATATTATTTATAACAAAAAATTTAAATTAAATAATAAAAAAACCGTATATACAACTATAGAAGTACTTCCTTGTAAATAAAGAAAAATGTATAATTGTACAAAGTTTTATTTTTAAATACAAAATATATTATTCAATAGCCTAATAAAATATTTATTGAACATTATTTATGAGCAGTTTATTAATTTCTCTGATAAAAGAAACCCGTATGTGTGTTTTTAGACGTGCGTTAAAATGATAAAAATACAAATTCCAAAACACAGTATCCAACATTTTTTCAGAACATGTTTTTTTATATTTTTGCATATACTGTATTAAAACGCACCTCCTAACCCTATTTGTTGATGAAAGAATTCACTAAATACTCTACAGAGGCCAAATCAAAAACTAAAACACGTTTTTCTCACAGTTATATTTTATTTTATTTGTACTCAATTTTTTTTAAATAAATATTAGGACTAGTAAAATAGATTTTCCAGTTGGTAGAAGGACTAAAAGAAATAAATGCTGGAAACACATTTTCTTTCTTAAATGTTTTTGTTTTTCTTTTGTTTTTGCGTTTTGCTCCAAATTGCTGGCCTCCAAATATGCAGCAATATTTTAATTCAGCTTGACTGTTTTGTGAAATAGGTTTTGCGTATCTTTTCCAATATTTTGTATACGTTAACTCTTCATACTCACTGATAAATTTTCTTATTTCTATGTAAGAACTAAATTTTTTCCCGGACTCTGGTTAAGTCCCGAGTAGGTACGGAATATGGCTACCGATTTACAATGTGTGACGTCAAATTATGACGTCACTCGGGACTGAAATTAAGTCCCGCCTCGGGACGGGAGCCACAGCGTTAACTTATTTGAAAAGGATAATTGGTGGAGCTGAAATGTCTGTTCCGCATACTCAAGACAACGAATGCGTAACTACGAATTTTATTTTGTCGTAAAAATAATAATTATTGTTAAAAGAATTTCTACGTCATTAGCTGTACTGAAGGAAAAATTTTTCATTGTATAATACTTTATAAAATCGTATAAATTTTGTAGAATTTTACAGAAATAAAAAGATTATGCAAAAAAAATAATCGTACAAAAATTGAGTAAAACAAGCTCAGCAAGCTGAGCTTGGTGCTCCACCTAAACTGGGTAGTAATTTTAAAGATGAATTTTATTTTTCTCACGTCTTCTGTTGCCTTATATGTGTCATCTGTCAATTGTTATCTGTCACCTGTCATTAGTCATCTGTTAACTTGACATCTGTCACCTATCATATGTCACCTGTCATTTGTCTTCTGTCATCTGCATCCTGTCATTTGCAACCTGTCACCTGTCATCTGAAACCTGTCATCTGTCACCTGTCATCTGTCATCTATCATCTGTCAACTCGACATCTGCCACTTGACATATGTCAACTGTTCACTTGACACCTGTCAAAGTGTTGCTGGATACTTTGTTGGGTTCCCCTGTATATGATTTGCGAAAAAAATTAAATCGACTTTAATTCAAAGATCCACCCGACAAACGAATTTTATATTTTTTCGGTTGGGAATGTTTTACAAAAGCTGGCAAACCGCAATTAAATTTGGCAATGCCGCATTGTTACCTAATATTTTGTTGAACCCCCCTATCGATTTGATTTCGGGGATTTTAATTGGTTAACTTTTTTAAATACCCAACAAAAATTAAACGGGCTTCTGGCCGATTAGTTTTCATTCGATGAAGCTCATCTTTTTTTACCCGTCGATTCGTGTATTTCGTTTGGCTAATTTCGAAAATATCTCTCGCCCTACAAAACGTTTGAAAATTTTTCGAAAAAAATCAAAAAAGATCGCTGCTCGAAAAGTTTCCGGCGGATCCGGCCTGTTTCCAATAGGAAACGAATTATCGTCTCGAAGCACCTTTTCCTCGAGTTTGGCCGAAAAAATATACAAATTTGATAAAAATGTAGATATGTATATCTCACTTATAAGTACGATTTTATTATTTTGACAAGTTTTAGTTTTTTTTTCTAATGTTTTGAGAACCGCAGATTTTTACAATCGTTAAAACGCTGTAGTAAATGTATTTACAATACTTATTTCGTATGCTAAGTAAATGTATTAAGTTCAATTTCCTATAAAAATATGTGTCCCTTATTGCTCACGGTGTGGTGGTTTGCCGATTTAAGTCAACTTCAAATTAACTCATTTCTCTTTCTATACACCGATTCTATATGACGTAAGGATGATTTTAACCAAAAATTAAAAAAATCTACCGAGCACCCCTATTTTGGACCCTTAAAAAACTGTATTTTATTTAAAGCAAAAAGTCACTTAGCTTAAGCTCTAAAATGACAGTTAACCATACTTTTGTTTTTTTTTCTGACTTGACATTTAGGCTAAGCCAAGATACATACACCTTAAGATAGGATGGTGCGCATGTTGGGCGGGGCATAAATACGTCACTTGTTGAGTATTTGTAAATCTTTAACGTGCGTTTTAATTATCTGCTGCTAAAATTCTTGTTTTTGTGATGCTGTTGGATGTTAACTTGCTCTATCATTTTGTTTAACTTGTTGTTCTTGCGTTCGGTAAGGTTCGAATTACTTTTCAGCTTTCAAAATATTGTTATTGCGTTGTGTTAACCTGTTCTGTTTGTTTTTTATTGTTTTTGTGTTGCGGTAACTTGTTTTGTTTGTGTCGTGCATTTGCATTTATTAAAATGCAGTGTGGCATATTTAGATGCAATTCGGACAACCAGTCCAAGAAAAATCCTTTAAATAAAAATATTAAATTTCATCGATTTCCGAAAAACTTTGATTTGTGCAAACAGTGGTTAAATACCAAAAAAAGAATAGACAATATTAAAGTTTAGACCGCTTCTGTTTCCTCTAAATATTTTCTGGACAGTGACTATAAGTTTAATTTAAAACACCAACTCTTAAACAACATGTTGCAGCCCTAAATGTTATCAAGGACTGAAAGCATCTATTATCCATATTATAACACTTTTTTTAATATTAAGTTTAATAAAAACACAGTATGTGTAAAAAACAAAATTGTGAGAAAAACGTGTTTTAGTTTTTTGATTTTGCCTCTGTAGAGTATTTAGTGCATTCTTTCATCAACAAATAGGGTTAGGAGGTGCGTTTTAATATTAGGTTTTAATACAGTACGTATATGCAAAAATATAAAAAAAACATGTTCTGAAAAAATGTTGGATACTGTGTTTTGGAATTTGTATTTTTATCATTTTAACGCACGTCTAAAAACATGTCTAGGATTGAACTTCCCTACATATAGCCGTATACGGGTTTCTTTTATCAGAGAAATTAATGAACTGCTCATAAATAATGTTCAATAAATATTTTATTAGGCTATTGAATAATATATTTTGTATTTAAAAATAAAACTTACGTACAATTATACATTTTTCTTTATTTACAAGGAAGTACTTCTATAGTTGTATATACGGTTTTTTTATTATTTAATTTAAATTTTTTGTTATAAATAATATTTTGCAGTTAGTTTTAACCAAGGTTTTAACGTATACTTAACAAAATAAAATTTAAAAAAATGAATATAATATGAGTAAATATTTAGTGAATGCAAGGTAAGGGTCCAACATACGGGGTTTTTGCTTAATAAGAAAAAGTGCTCGATAGATTTTTTTAATTTTTGGTCAAAATTATCCTTACGTCACATAGAATCTATGTATAGAAAGAGAAATGGGTTAATTTAAATTGTCAAACTACCGCACCGGGTGCTGTATATTAACTTGCTCGGAAGAAAAAAAATTAAATGTAAAACGTGCCGAAACCCCATGTTATTTAAATGGGAAATGTATCGTCTTTGTGGCAAGGTTTAATATAAATATTAAGAGCTTATATTTGATCATTTTTTTTAGGTCATAAACTAAAAATCATAAAAAGCTCAACTTTTAAACGACCTGTTTTTGTTAAAATTAAGAAGTTGATTTTATGCACGGAAAGAACAAGATAGTACTGGCAAACATGCCAGATTATTCTCAGATACATCTGAGTGAAAAAAAAATTTCAGATGCTCGTGAGGACTATCCAGATACAACTGAGATAAATGTATATTATATTTAAATCTATCTCAGATTTACCTCAGATGCATCTTGGATTATATATCGTTAGATACTTCTGGTAACTATCCGAGATTATTCTCAAATACTCTCCGACACTTTTTGGCTAGCGCATGCGCGTTGAACGTAGTCATTTATTTTTTTATTTTATTTTAGTTTATTTTATTTATTCTTCATTATATTTATTTATTTATAATATATATCAAATATTATATTTTAAATTAATATTATGTAGAATAAATATATATTATATTTATTATAATTAAACCAATAAAATCTCTATTGAAAGAGACAAAGCTTTGAAAATAAAATTTTTAACTTCGAGTAATTGTTGAAATTGAAAATCATTTATTTATTTATCTAATCATAAGTAATAATATAAGTTTTATATCGGTAATATAAAAATAAAAATAATTGATAAAATACAATTAAGTATACAAATATCCCAAATTATGATTATACCCATCGCTTGACAATATATATTTTTTTATTTCCGGCTTCAGTTATGTGTGCAACAGAACATGATTCTAAATCATCTGATCCTATTACTTTCCAATTTGGAGTGTCATCAAAAGCAGATGGGTAAATCTCATAAGCTTGATAATGTTCATATAAATTACAGTAACTAGTGATATCTTTTGCAATTATAAATAATTGTTTATTAAAATCTTTAAATATAATCATGATTATAACAGAGACGGGACCAAATTTCTTACTAGTTCTGCAGAACTAGTAAGAAATTTGGTCCCGTCTCTGTTGGAGTCATGAGAATTGCGTTGGTTTTAATCGACCTCGCTTTGAATTTCAATAATTGAATTTCATACACACTTCCTGTAGTATTTTTTGGTAAAAATTGACGAAACTATGAATACTGAGGCAGATCTTTATGTAGAGTAACATCACTTAATTCACAGTCCTGATTACTGTCATTTTGATGATTTAATATAATAATTATAATTATAGGCATATGTGAAAATTAATCAACGCGTATGCGCTAGCCAAAAAGTTTCGGAGATTTACTTGAGAATAATCTCGGATAGATACAGATACAATGCAGATGTTACTTGAGAGTAATCTCGGATAGTTACCAGAAATATCTAACGATATATAATCCAAGATGCATCTGAGGTAAATCTGAGAGAGATTTAAATATAATCTACATTTATCTCAGTTGTATCTGGATAGTCCTCACGAGCATCTGAAATTTTTTTTTCACTCAGATGTATCTGAGAATAATCTGGCATGTTTGCCAGTACTATCTTGTTCTTTCCGTGTGGGTTTGATATTAACTAAAGTAGTAAACTCAAAATCCAGTGGGCGAAAAAATATACGAATTTGATAAAAATGTAGATATATCGCACTTAAAAGTGCGATTTTATTATTTTGACAAATTTTAGTTTTTTTCCTAATGTTTTGAGAACCGCAGATTTTTTTCCAATCATTAAAACGCTGTTGTAAATAAATTTACCACTGTCAAGAATTTTGAATTTTATTTAATATTTGATTAGGGTTGGGACAGTTGAAATTTTCAAATGAAAATTTCAACTTTGAAAGTTTCAAACTTGAAATATTTCATTTAGTTGGAAAAGTGAAATTTTTAAAAATTTCAAATGAAATTTTCAATCCGAAAATTTCAACATTGCCTGTGGAACTTTCAGAAATTTCATTGAAAGTTTCGCAATTTACTGAAAATTTCAGATTCCGAATCGACCAATAAGAACGAGTTATCAAGCGTCTGTTTAGTTCGGCTTGGATTTGAATACACTATAAGTAATTATTGTTACTTATATGAATAAATTAATTTAAATAATTTAATTCAGTTACCAATTTAATTTGTAAATTAAATCAGACTTTAAAATTTTTTTAAAAGTCATGATTAATTTAAACTTTTACTTTTGCTATAATTGCATCGGAAAACGGATAAAAAATGACTTTGGCTCATAAAATTTTGATGAAAATTTTTCAATTTTCGTAAAATTTCAGAAAAATAGGTATATAAAAATAATAAATAAATATAAAACAATAAAAGTGCTATATCTCTTTTAGTTTTAGTAATTTTAAAAATATTTTAAAAGGAAATCCCAAGAAATTTGTGGTAAACATAAGTATTTACTATTTATATTATTGGTGCAGGGGCCCACAGAGGGGCAGGAGGTAAGAGAGTGTGCTTATTTCAATATTAATATATTACACTTAAAGTGATTGAAATTTATTGAAAGTTTCAATAAATTTTAAAAATTTCATAAATGTCATGAAAATTTCAAGTGAAATTTCAAGTACAAGCAAAAAGTGAAATTTTCCCAACCCAATTTGTTGTGGCGTGCCTCAAGGCTCAAGGCCATTACTCTTTTGTTTGTATACGTGTAATTTAGGCAGTATTTTAAGATTCTGTACACCATACTTTTATGCTGATGATACCCAGCTCAAATTTTCATTTTATTCGGATAATATCTTGGATGCCAATAAAATAATTAATGATGATCTAACAAGTTTGGTCTTGGAGTCCAAGAAACATAATCTATTAATAAATGCTCAAAAATCAACTATTTTAGTATTTGGTAGGTTTAAGGAAAACTTTCAAAATAGTCTTAAGATAATTGTAGATGGGGATGACTTAAAATGTTCAAGGGAGGCTAAAAATTTGGGTATCATAATGGATACAAATTTAAGATACGAAGGACATATATCTAAATGCATTAAAAAAGCTTATAGTAGTCTAAAAATGCTTTACCCCCATCGTCACATTCTATCCCAGACTTTAAAACTTAAACTAACTGATTCCCTTGTTCTAAGTCACTTTAACTACTGCGATGTTGTGTATGGCCCCTGTCTTGATAAAGTTAATATTAACCGCATTGAAAAAGTACAAAAGTCTTGTCTTCGATATACTTATGGTATATAGAAATACGATCCTATTTCTTATAAGCTACAAGAATGTAAGTGGCTTAATATGGAAAATAGACGAAAACTGCATGCTGTGACATTTTTTTCAAATATAATTTTATACAAAAGTCCAAAATATCTATACAATAAAATTACTTTTAGAACTGATGTCCATACATTAAACTTGAGACATAAAGGCCTTATATCACCACCTCTTCATAAAACTACTCTATTTAAACGGTCTTTTACATATAACATATATGCATTATATAACAAATTGTCCGATTCATTTAAAACCCTTCAACCTAATAGCCTTAAGTATGCTTATAAAAACTATCTCCTACAAACAGCTCAATCTTAAACAAATACCTTATACATAATATATTATATTAACTAGGTTGTTTATACTCGTATACCACTTTATTTCTACCCTAATGTGTTTTTTGTACGTGTTTGGTGTTTAGTGTTATTTTTTTTTCGTTTTTAAGGACTGGAATTTTTATATCAGTTTTAAACTGCCTTCCAGCTCCTTTTTATTGTCATTAAATAATTATATAGCTGAATTTGTATTTTCTTTTTCTTTTTTTGTAATTATATAGATGAATTTATATATTCTTTTTCTTTTTTGTATTTGACAATAAATAAACCATTTATTATTATTATTATTATTATTATTATTATTATTATTATTATTATTATTATATGCCCTGTAAATAAATGTGTTTTTTTTATAAAATATCAACTTCACAGTCTTCAAAATCAATATGATCTTATTTCTTAACAAAAATGAATGGTTATACATGAGAAATGTTTATTTACGAAATTTTTCGTAGTATTTGTACATAGTACATATGTTTACTATTTTCGAAATACAAAATTTAAAACTATCGATAGGACTATCAATTTAATACCTAAAATACATTTTTGTTGAAATATTTATATCTCAGCCTCATTTTATGCTATTGGATTGTTCCAAAAAGGGATTTACTCGGAATTAAAAGTTCTACAAAAATGCTTTATGTGCCATAGCTGTAATCTGCACCTGCAACTCTCATATTTTTTAAAAGTGACTGGATTCATCGAAAAAATCTATCAGTTGAATCGCTACGATTGGTATTTGTTGAGATATAAAGCGTTTACCTACATTGACATTTTATGAAATTTTTCAGAATTTTCGTACCTACCTTTTTATATTTTCAATTGTTTATCAGTACAATTTCATGTAATTACGTTTTTTGTACAGTCGGATGATTAGAGGAAAAATAAATAACTAAAACAATCAAGCATAATTATTAATAAACACCTTGTTAGGTTAGGTTTTAGGTTAGATATATCTATAATACACATAATTTAAAATAAAATGTATAACGTATTATACAAACAGTGCAAAAATATGAAATATATATCTGTCATACAATCCTGATCATTCGATGTTGATCGGGACCTCTTATTGTCACAACAACACTTAAACTCAACCTTGATTTCCGCTTAATTGCAGCGCTTTCTTTGTTCTCTATTACTTAATACTCATACCGCGGACTATATTATTACAATTTTGATCGTTAAGACAAAATGCTTTATGTGTCCTATACGAGTAAATCCCTTTTTGGAACAATACAATAGCATAAAATGCGGCTGAGATTTAGATATTTAAAAAAAATCAAAGTTTATGTGTACTTTAAATGAAAAATCTTTATACGCTTTGGGAGAGTACTTAGAGTTAATATTAAGGGCTGAAATTTTTAGGGAATTTTTTTATTCCAATATGTTCACTCAAAAACGAGTTATAAAATTTCTAAGTTAAGAAAAAAGAATTCCTGTGTTATTTAAACGTAAAATAGAAATTCACGGTGAGCGACCTCTAAATATTAATATTAAGAGCTACAATTTTCACAGGCTTCTTTTTTCACTAGCAGAAAGATATTTCAATGCGGGCTTTGAAGAAAAAAAATATTCGATTTTTTTGAACCAGTCTAATACATATCGTCCCCGTTCTGGCAAAAGTAATTAACTCCATTTTTGTCTAAAAGTAGTTGACTACCTTCGCGATCATAGAACAATTATATCTGTGGTCTAGAAAAACTTATTAAGTGCAGTATTGTATTTTTAGCATGCTAAAAATACAATACTGCACTTATTAAGTTATTCTAGACCACATATATAATTGTTCTATGATCGCGAAGGTAGTCAACTACTTTTAGACAAAAATGGAGTTAATTACTTTTGCCAGAACGGGGACGATATATACATTTTAAATAAATTATATTCCGTAAGTGTCCAATAACTATGTGGTTTACCCTATATATATATATATATATATATATATATATATATATATAATATATAGGGTGATTCATTTCCGCAAAGTTTTTTTTTTTTCGGTGCTCAAGCAAAATATTAATCTACCTATAGAAAAAAAAAATTCACCAAGGTAGAGCTCTTAATATCAATTTTAAGTACTTGCAGTTTAAATTTAAAGTTTTCCCATTTAAAATGCATGTAAAAAAATGTTTTTTTTTCAAATTTCTAATGCTCGCCCGCTTTTTACAATATTTTAAATCGGTTTTATGGACCTTATAGGGAATTTCACGCTCTTCAAAATTGTCTTTGTGTTTTTTTGTGTAACTCGTACTGGTTCGCCAGTAGGAGTCATCAAAGTTCAATTTTTTGAATGAACATTTTTTTTTTGCAATTTTTTTTAACAATTCGCAAAAAATACTGAAAAAAAGAGCTGAATCGTAAAAAATATTCTTTTAACAAATATTTGATGAATTTACGGCCATTTTATATCTTAAAACGTAAGTAATTGATAAATATTAACCAATTATGCTATTTAAATTAAACTTTCTTATTTACTATCGATATTATTCTCTACAACAATAACTTTTTCAGAGTTATTATGATTTCTGACTAAAAAATAAATATAACAAGATAACATAACACATCAATTCATAAAAAAAACAACAAAACTTTAATCAAAACAAATAACAGATTACATTATTAGATAATATATTGCAAATTTAATAAAAATCTCAATAGTCATAAATAAACAAGTTGATAAATATTAAATTATTTCGAATTTTATACAAAGCAAATTAAGATTTTATTTTATGACGTAACTAACGTGCCCTTAACATGTATACAGGTATACCTGTATACATGTTAAGGGCACGTTAGTTAATTGTATACAATTTATTATTATAATATTGTTGTGCCGCCAATTTTAAATTAAGCGGCACGGCAGTGATGACGTTTTTTATCTATTACGTCAATAGCGTGCCCGTAAAAAATAAATTGCAGGCACTCTAACGTGCACCTAGTCACTTCGTACTTTGTTCTCGGACTAATCACTAAATACAACAAACAATACATTTTAGGGTTAAGTATAACATAAAGCATCAAACCCGTTTACAAAGACAATAGAGTCGCTAACGTCATACTAATTAACTAGAGCAATCATAAAATTGTAACAGTTGCTTTCCCAATCAAATAATTATCATTATTTTTTTACTTATGTTCGAATATGCCATCAAAATATTATTTAGTGCAATTATTCAAATAGCAATTTCTACTTATACAATATTGAAGCAAATGAAGTTGACAATAAAAACAATTAACTTTTTCATTAATTTAAGAATTTTGTTAAAAAAATTGAATAACCTTCATTTATATTTATTGCTATATTACGGAAATGTTGAAAAATTGCAGAATCTAAGTTGCAATTGTATATTTGTTGATTTTTTATAAATTAATGCGTTTTTTTATATTTATTATAAGTCAAAAATCATAATAACTCTGGAAAAGTTATTGTTGTAGAGAATTATATCGATAGTAAATAAGAAAGTTTAATTTAAATAGCACAATTGGTTAATATTTATCAATTACTTACGTTTTAAGATATAAAAATGGCCGTAAATTCATCAAATATTTCTTAAAAGACTATTTTTTACGATTCAGCTCTTTTTTTCACTATTTTTTGCGAATTGTTAAAAAAAATTGCAAAAAAAATGTTCATTCAAAAAATTGAACTTTGATGACTCCTACTGGCGAACCACTACGAGTTACACAAAAAAAACACAGTTTTAAAGAGCGTGAAATTCCCTATAAGGTCCATAAAACCGATTCACAATATTGTAAAGAGCGGCCGAGCATTAGAAATTTGAAGAAAAAAAAAACCACGATACAGGGTGATAAAGAGTTACTTATCATATCAGTTTTTTTAATATAACCTCTACTATGGTAGTCTTGGAAAGGTGATATTTTGCGAACAGTCACTTACTACCAAAACACATATTCACACATAATTATAATTGTTTGAGTAAACACAGTGTCGTAGAAACGGGGGTTGCTTTAAGCTTATTGTCCCATACAAACTTTGAGGTTATGTTTTTATAACATTTGATGCAATTTTTAGATTACACAGTTCGGCTACCATTAAAAAGGTGTACCTCTCAAACTTCGATAAAATAAACCGTTTCCGAGATATTCGAGATTACAATAATTGTTATATCGCATTATTTAAAAGGATTAAAAGGTATATGATAACAAATTTTATTTTTTAATTGAAAAAACTAAAAAGAGCATTCCATGAGCCTCAGGACTTTTTGCCCTGAAAGTCACATTAAAAAAATTGTAGTTTTTTCAATTAAAAAATTTGTTATCATATACCTTCCAATCCTTTAATCCGATATAACAATTATTGAAATCTCGAATATCTCGAAAACGGTTTATTTTATCGAATTTTGAGAGGTACACCTTTTTAATAGTAGCCAAACTGAGTAATCGAAAAATTGCACCAAATGGTATAAAAACCTAACCTCAAAGTTTTTATGGGACAATAAGCTTAAGCTGAGTTCACTCGAACAATTGTAATTATGTGTGAATATGTGTTTTAGTAGTAAGTTCGCAGGAATCATTGGCAATATTTTGATTGGACCATTCGTATTGCTGGCACGATTGAATGGACAACTTTTTGGAGTTTCTCCAAAACGCTTTTCGGGATTTAATAGAGCCCTTACCACTTGAAACCCGCCTAAACATGTACTTCTTGCACGATGGGGCACCACCTCATTTCAGCGTTGCTGTGCGGGAGCTCTTAAATAACGTTTATCCAAACCGTTGGATAGGTAGAGGAGGACCTATTGACTGGCCTCCTCGATTTCCCGACCTTAGGCTGATGGATTTTTTCCCGTGGGGATACCTAAAAAACTTGGTGTATTCCACTCCGATAGTTACTAGGGAGGAACTTTTACAGATAATCACGTTTTATTGTGATATGATAAGAAACAATTCTGGGTTATTCTGGCGGGTACAGCAGTCCTCAATTCGTCGTGCCCGCGAATGTATCAGAGTTCACGGAACCCATGTTGAACCCTCTTATAAAGTGTTTAATTAATTGTTTCGAATTATCGTCCTTCAATTTAAGGTTTGCAACAATACGTTATATTATTTTTTATGGTCCTTTTTATTAAAAAATAAAACATGAATTTATTTATTATTCTTTTTCTCGAAAACGGTTCATTTTATTGACAATAAACAAGAGTACCTTTATTTTAGTTTAAGGTTCAAGCTATGCAGATTTAGTTTTTTTAAGTCTTTGTCATACGGGGTGTTCAAAATTTAAGCATTAAAAAGTAAAACTTAGTCCGCCCCTGATAAACAAAAAAAGCAAAACATGTTTCAATGACACTATTTCAAGAGGTCCTTACCAGGGTCCAATATGTCCACTCAAAAAAAAGTTATAAAATTAAAAGTAAAAAAAATTCCTGTGTTATTTAAACGTTACATTTATTATATGTCTAATTTCAACCTTGAATAACTATTAAAGGAGTGAATTTACGAAAAAATTATAAGAAACATTTTTTGTTGAACGTTCAATTTTTTTTAAAAATATGTGTTGCTTATTTCAATATGTTCACTCAAAAACGAGTTATAAAATTTCGAAGTTAAGAAAAAAAAATTCCTGTGTTATTTAAACGTAAAATAGAAATTCACGATGAGCGACCTCTAAATATTAATATTAAGAGCTACAATTTTCACAGGCTTCTTTTTTTACTAGGAAGATATTTTAATGCGGGCTTTGAAGAAAAAAAAGTAGTCGATTTTTTTGAACCAGTCTAATATATATATATATATTAGGGTGTTTCAAAAAAATCCACTTTTTCTTTTTCTTCAAATGGTCGGCAAATTCTTTCAGAGGATGTCAACACAAAGACCTCGTCAAAATTTGAGCTTTTAATTTGAAGATTTAGAGGTCGCGGATCGCAATTTTCTATTTCCCATTTAAATAACATAGGAAATTTTTTTTTTTACTTTGAAATTTTATACGTCTGAATCGAATCAACTTATGTCAAGGATCATCTTAGATTTTCATAGTAAATTTAACGCTCTACAAAAAAGGTCTCCTATCATTTTTCTATAAATTGATTCCTTCCATGGAAGAGTTATTCGAGGCCAAAGTTTGATTTCCATCAAATTTTCGCGTTTTTTTAACATTTATGGTACAATTATCATTATACGGGTGTCCCGAAATCAGGGGGCTAAACTTAAACAGTGCATTATTCGTATAAAAATAACACATTTTTTGTTTAATAAACATATATCAAAAAATGCTCCCTAAAGGAGCTACGGCCCCCTAAATAGGAGCCTAAGAGGATAATTTTTTTAAAACTATTCCTAGAGGGTTGAACATAAACAAATGAATTTTTGGTATTTTGGTAATTTTGACAAGCTGAATCTAAATCTATGATCAAAACTGTTAAAATTTAATCATAGGCGTAACATTTGGAGGGGGCAAAGTTACAAAAATAGCCCCAACTTTTTTCTGGGTTAATAATTTAATTTTTTTTATTAAATTATGAGAATTTATAGTTTTTTACGAAAAATAGGTACTCTTGATTTGAATTGCTCAGATCCACCATTTTCGAGAAAAATGCATTTATAAATAAATTACTCTGCATATTATACACATCTCATATTTTCATTAAAACTTTGTAGTAGGCTTTGGAAAAAAGTGACGTTTTTTTGTTTTTTTGTTTTTTTACAACACTTCCTATGTTTCAGATATAAATATATGATTTTTTTACTACATGATGCTAAAAGTTGAAAAAACGAAAAAATTCGATGGAAATCAAACTTTGGCCTCGAATAACTCTGGAAGAAATCAATTTATAGAAAAATTATAAGAGACATTTTTTATAGAGCGTTAAATTTACTATAAAAATCTAAGATGTTCCTTGCCATAAGTTGATTCGATATAGACGTATAAAATTCCAAAGTTAAAAAAAAAAATTTTCTATGTTATTTAAATGGGAAATAGAAAATTGCGATCCGCGACCTCTAAATCTTCAAATTAAAAGCTCAAATTTTAACGAGGTCTTTGTTTTGACATCCTCTGAAAGAATTTGCTGACCATTTGAAGAAAAAGAAAAAGTCGATTTTTTTGAAACACCCTAATATATATATATATATATATATATATATATATTAGGGTGGGTCAAAAAAAGACTATTTTTTTTTTACTTTGTACTCGGTTACTAGACACCTCTATAGAATTCTCACTACACATGAGCTCTTAATTTTGATAACAAGGTCCTCCGCCTTACAATTTTTCATTTTTTCCTCAGTATTAGAAACAAAAATTGAGAGATATCTCTTCGACAACTGTTCGTTAAAAAATAACTCTCCTCATATTCTTGTAGGAAATCGAACGCTCTACAAAAAAGGTCTCTTACAATTTTTTCGTAAAACTCACCGTTAAAAAGATATCGAAGGTTAAAGTTTAATTATTTTAAGAGAAATTTCTGTTTTGCTTATGAATTTTATAACTCGCTTACAAAAATTTTTTATGAATCGCGCAACATAGTTTTGTAGGAAATTAACTGCTCTACAAAAATGGTCTCTTATGATTTGTCGATTAAATTAAGCGTTTAAAAGATATTCATCGTCAAACTTCAATGCATACTAATTTTAAGAGTTTTTGATGAATAATTCGAAAAATTTCAATTTATTTTTTGAGTTTTACAAATTTGAGTTTCTATGAAAAGAGAAACTATTTTTCTCGTTTTTTTTGGTCTTACATATGTTTGGTTATATTGAAAAGAAAAATAGTGCATTATTTGTAACTCAGAGTCAATGATTTATTAAATTTTGAAAAAAATAACCTTTTTGTCATAAATTTAATATGAAAAGAATTGATCTTGAAGAAAAAAAATGTTCTATTTGTTATTTATTTAATTTTATCAACTGAAATAAAAAATTTAACATTTATAATATAATCGTACACTTTTACTGTAAAAAGTTTTCTTTATTACAATTTGGGTATTGTTTGCGATGTTCTTTTATAACTTGCAATAAGTATTGAAATTGCTCTTCATTTTTTGTTAAGCATTGGTTATAATCATCGACTAATGCAACAGCTCTGCCGAATCATTAACAACTTTCAATTGCTTATGATTTTAAGTTATTATAAAGATAAATTTCATGAAAATATTATTAAAATAAAAAAGTCTCAAATAAATTTTCAAAAGGGAAACTTCTATAAGAGTTATTTTTACGATAGAAACTCGAATTTGTATAAATTTTCGTAAAACTCAAAAATTAAATTGAAATTTTTCGAATTATTCATCAAAAACTGTTAAAATTAGTATGCATTGAAGTTTGACGATGAATATCTTTTAAACGCTTAATTTAATCGACAAATCATAGGAGACCATTTTTGTAGAGCAGTTAATTTACTACAAAACTATGCTCGATTCATAAAAAAAAATTGTAAGCGAGTTATAAAATTCATAAGCAAAACAGAAATTTCTCTTAAAATAATTAATCTTTAACCTTTGGTATCTTTTTAACGGTGAAGTTTACAAAAAAATTGTAAGAGACCTTTTTTGTAGAGCGTTCGATTTCCTACAAGAATATGAGAGTTATTTTTTAACGAACAGTTGTCGAAGAGATATGAATTATTGTTTCTAATACTGAGGAAAAAATGGAAAATTGTAAAGCGGAGGACCTTGTTATCAAAATTAAGAGCTCATGTTTGGTGAGAATTCTCTAGAGTTGTCTAGTAACCGATTTTTCAGAGTACAAAGTAAAAAAAAATAGTCGGTTTTTTTGATCCACCCTAATATATATATATATATATATATATATATATATGTTACGGCTAATGTGCAAACTTGGATAGTTTATAAACTAGCCAAACTGTCAGCTATTTTAATTGAAAATGCATTTTCAACTAAATTATCGGCTAGTTTACAAAATAACCAAGGATATTGGCTAATTTACTTGAAATTATTAGGGAAACTAAAATAGCTGGATAGTTTGTATACTATCCAATTCAATTTGGCTAATATGAAAACCAAAAATGGGGCGGGGTCGGTTGGGTTGTGTTGAGTTTGGATTGGTTTGGGTTTTTTTCTCTCATTTTTGACCAATGGGGCGGGGTTGGTAGGGTTGTGTTGTTGAGTTTTCTAACAAGGAAGCGTTAAAATTTTGCCTATGATTCATTTTAAAAACGTTAAAATGCACAAAAAAAATCCGGTTAAGCCGGCAAAACGAAAAACAATGTCGTAACCTCACTTTTTTAATAAATTAGCCAGAGAATTGGTTGGTTAGTTTACAAACTAGCTAAAGCTTGGCTATTTTGTGTTACTGGAAATTTTGGTTTTCATATTAGCCAAACTGAATTGGATAGTATACAAACTATCCAGCTATTTTAGTTTCCCTAATAATTTCAAGTAAATTAGCCAAGATCCTTGGTTATTTTGTAAACTAGCCGCTAATTTAGTTGAAAATATGTTTTCAATTAAAATAGCTGACAGTTTGGCTAGTTTATAAACTATCCAGCTAGTTTATAAATTATCCAAGTTTGCACATTAGCCATAACATATATATATATATATAGATATATATATATATATATATATATATATATATATATACGCGTAAAAGTACCAAGTGACACCAAAAACTACATGGACGTTTCCGCACCCAATATTTTTTGCGCTTAATGTGAATTAATGGCACCTTATATATTTTTTAAGTATATATGCGTTCTGACACAATACAGATATATAATACCTTTATTTGAAAGTCAGTGTTTATAAAAGTAAAACTAAAATATTGCTCGCTTTAGGAAGTCTTTTGTCGAAATAGTCAGATGTTTCGAATAAAATACTTATTTTCATCACATTTATTTTACTTTTCGTTTTAAATATTCTAAATTAAAAACTAACCTTGGAGAATACACAAACAGTCCTAACAATAATTTAAATAGAACTTTGCAATAAATTTCATTTTAGCAAAAATTTACAAGAAACGATCCGTTCGCTAACACTTCCAAAAACTTTCTGCCTGTTTTTTGCTTCCCTTTACTCGATTCGTGTACCTGAACCATCGTTTCTGGAATCATCCTGACGCCAGATTTTTAGGCAAAGTTCCAAAACCTGTAATTCCTTTACCTAAGTGTCCCTTTTTACCACTTTTGCAAAACTTTTTGCCTTTAACACGTTAATTTCCTTGAAAATAAATTTGTAAACCGTGTCAGTACGGAACAATTACAATATTTACATAAAGTTCGTTTTTAGGTGTACAAAACAAAAAATCCATTTTTACACAATTCATGTGATTGCTGTTTTTTTCACGAATATAAATTGTGACAATAATAATTTTGGCATACCGAGTTTTTTAAATTTAATTTACATTATTATACAGGGCCTGCATATTGAGACATGTGATCTTATTCAAGGGGTAAAGTAAATTTTTTTTTATTAAAGTAGAAAAAAACAACATTGTGATTATAAATTAAAATAAATTTGGTATTGCAATAACAATTTTGTTTGCCCTTTATTATAAAAAAATTATCATCCTCTTGCCCGTTCAATTATCATTTACTAATATGTCTTTATAAAATTATCAATTTTACCCATTTTTGGGTGCAACCGTTCTGGCAAACCAGCTATGAAATGACATAAAAATAAAATCCTTGTGGGGGCCCAGCCTATAATTGCCCCAAAACATTAAAAAACTTATTTCCATTGTATTATCTGCAAGACGAAAAACGTGACGCGATGCTTAAAAATTATGGCAACATTGTAAGATTGCTTAGATTGCTAGTTATCTTTGTATGTTATAAAAATATGTTATTATTTTTCTATTATTTTAGTAGTACGACAAAATTTAAATTATTTTCTCAAGATTACATATTTTGAAAATAGACTTAAAAAATGATACCCGTGTCTCGGCATGTTTTCAGATCACGGCTTCAATAACAGCTAAATGTATAGTTTTTGAAAAATTTTATTTAATGATTAAATTTTATTTAAAAAAAACTCAAAAATTATTTTTTTTTATTTTATAGAATTTTTTTTTATTTTATTTTTTTTTAAGTATAATTTTTCTATTATTTAAAACATCAATATTTGAAAAAATAATTTATAACAAAATAGAAAATTAAATATATGTATATGTTAAAATAATAAGAATGGCTGTATAAAAAATTTTAATAACGTGATTTCGTAAAACGGTAAGTCACGGACATGTTTTTTTAACCTATATTTTAAAATCTGTTAAATTTTTTCATGGGAGGTAAATCGTGTTGAACTGTATAAGAACCTTATTTAAAAAAAATATTCTTTCGCATTTTTTTAATAAATAATAATAATAATAAATAAAAATAATAATTTTTATTTTCAATATAAAAACTTAAAAAATATGTGAAATCAGGGGGCCCAGTAAAGATTTTCGCGGGGGGGGGGGAAATATCTGCCTGCTGTTATGTTAAGTATTGATTTTTATTTTTTAAATATTAACAAGAAAATACTTACGAAAATCTCCTAATGCTTTTTTACTAATTTTTGTGACCTAGTCATAAAACGTGCAAAAGCATCCCTAGTTTCCGCAAATAATTGATTGTTTCCCTAATTAATTTAAAAAAGTTTAAATACTTAGTACCTACTTACCACCAAAAACTTTGTATTTTTTATCCATTTTTATCTAATTTCACTACTTCACTAGCCGTAAATAATACTAAGACTAAGGAGCCAAATAGATACTACTTAATAGTAAATTAAATTAAATCTTAAATATCGGAAAACGTCTAGAATCTAGACTCAAGAAATACATGGTGCCGCAACGTCCAATTGTATATATTCTATCATGGTGCCGCTACGTTGTATAGTTTACTTACGTAGTTAGCGCCCTCTGTAGATTATATGGTTCAACTAAAATTGTACTTTTCTATATATATAGTCCAAGTGGCACCATCTGGAAATTTTGTAGGGATAATACTATGACACATTAGAGTTTATATATGAAATAAAACGTTCTGGCACCTTGAAATGGTGCCACAACGATTATATAGGTGCCACTTGGCCCATATATCTCCGAATTTGGTGCCTTAACGCCTGTTTGTATATATATATATATATATATATATATATATATATATTTATATATATATTCGTATTAAGTCAATCGGATCAAACTTTTGTTTGTAAGAGGGCTTCAAATGTTTATTAAACATTTTAGTTTATTCCGAATTTGATAAAATTTGGTAGAAGAATTTTATTTCAAACGAATTAATTTCCGATTTTCATGTTAATTTGAGTGAAACCCGGGAATGAGTCAAACTACCCCTACTCTTCATTCATTCTTCAATTTAATTAATCACAATTATTGCGGTGATAACTAAATTTTGTTCATAATTTTATTTTAAAACTAAATTTTTCAATGTTAAGTGATTGTTTTAACCCTAAAAAGTTCCTATCGGCGTAAAATATTAATTGAACTCTTTTTAAAACGGTTTCATTTTGCAAACTGTTTGCAGCTTTCTTTATTTTTACTCATACACTTTACGTTTTAATGCACCACAGAGAGTAGTTGGGTGGATATTGGTTATTCAAATATTGTCTGACAATGCACGCAAAATAAGGTGCTGCTCCATCATGCAAGAAAAACATCTCATCACGCAAATTTGTCATAATTGACATAAATGACATTGATTGCTTTAAAGCTAATACTAAATTCACATTTAAACAGATTTATAGCGCACCTACCGTCAATGAAAAAACATCAAAAACTATCCCAGTAGCACAAAGATATTGGCCCAATATTCGTTTGATGATATAGGGCCAAAATATCTTTTGTCAGATTTTTTCTAGAATGGTCCAATATTGAAACCCGAGGTTGTTTGATCCCAAGCAACACTATATACGGATTTATACGTATTATACGTATAGTTGACTGATATATTTTCTTTGGTATAAACAATATACGTTTTTGATAAACTTTTATTATATTACACGCATTCTAAACATTTATTATTGGAATATGATCTACATATAGTTTATTATATCTTCTTTAGATACCATATACATGCAACGTATAAATTATATTTTGTTTAACCTTAAATATACGTATATTTTTTTTTAGTTTTAGACGTTTATTTATTACCTACCACAATTATCCGTTTAATTTTAGTTTATAATACATTATTTAATTTATAATATAACAAACGTAATTGTTATGTTTGCTTTAACTAAACGTAGATATAAAACATTATTATTCTTATACGTCAAATTTATTTCAATCCTTTGCTAATTTCTTCATTAGCAATATAAATGTATTAAACGTATATACGTTATACTTGAAAAACATATTTTGCAATTTTTTACCCCCAAATAAAATCTTGTTATAAATGTATTAAAGTATTTAAGATCAATACTTTATTAAATTTTAAAAGGTATAATAACTTTTCTTAAGTACCTAATAAAAATATTGATGTAATTATATACGGCACTATTTAAACAAAAAAAATAAAATTTAAGTATTAGAATGAAATATTTTTTAAAATAAAATATATATTATATAGGTAAAATTTATATTATATAGATACCTTTAATAATAATAATATATTATTATTATTATTATTCATATAATAAATAAAACAATTGTTTGGAATAAATACATAAGAATTCTTATGTTAACATAATATATAATTTTGTTTAACAATAATTTATAATAATAATAATAATATTTTTTTTTAATTAAACATTAAAAAATGTCAAGTGCTACATAAATTTATAAAATTATAATTTTATAAATAAGATATTATTATTATTATTGTATTATAAACCTCGAGGTAAAGCTCTTTTATAAAAAAATAAACTTTCCACCATATTCATGGAGGGGGAATTCCTATCTCCCACTCTGCATGTTTAGATGACGCCATAACGCCAGACAGAGCTTGGCCCGTTTGTGTTTTGTGACCTAGATTTTGCAAAGTGTAAGCAACAGGTGAAAAAAAAAGGATTTGGTACCACAAGTGTGTTTTATCCTTGGTAAGTCCCTTTTATTATTTGATTTTTTAGTAAACTAGAGTTATTTTCATTAAATTTAATATCAAAGTATCCTATACACTGATTTTAAACTACATTTATACGTTTCTATTAAATGTTTAATTTATTAATTGACTTTGCATCATTTATCAATTTATCTTGTATGATAATTATATATTCTTAAAAGAAATAGGAAACTTATTTTTAGGTATATCTATTGGGCTACCCATTTTAAGGTCGTAAACCACATTTTTGTAATGGGTATAATATATACGTTGAATACACGTAAGGTTTAAATTTTGAATATGACAGATCAGCTTAATATTCACCATTCGGCGCGATTTTTAAATATACAATTAAATATCGTGCCAAATACCAAAATATCAATTAGTTGTCATTTTTTATAAGAAAATATACTACTTTTTATAGGGGTGACAAGAAATTAACAAAAACATTATGCTGTAATTTAATAATATAATATTAAATTATTAAATTAAAATTAAAATCATATTTTGTTTTTATTTTTAGGTTAATTTTAAACACAATTAAAAAATCATTGTATGTCAACATTGTATTGCATTTGTTTATAGGTTTATAGGTATGCTTGCATATTATTTGTAACAAAGATTTTCCCAATGTTTAATAAAACCCAAACCAAGCTTTTAAGCAAAAGACAATTACAACGGAATATTGATAAAAATGTATCTCGTATTGAAGCATTATTTGAAACCAATAATTGTAATCAATTATTATCTAATAAAACGGATTCTAGAAACATATTAAAAAATTTTACGTATCAAAATTCATTATTATGTTTAAGTAATGCAGAACCTGTAGAAGAGCTCGAAAAATCATTAGAAATAAATGTAGAGAGTAATACTACCATTAATGAAAATTTACTTAATAAAAAATTATTCTACCCATTGTCTTCCAATCAGGTTCCAATTTTATCCAACGGTAATAATTTAAATGAAGAAGATAACCTATTTCTACAAAATTTAAGATATTGGGCATGTTCAAATAATGTTACCCATAAGAGTTTAAATGAACTAATTTTTATAATAAAGCCGAAATATCCATTTTTAAATAAAGATGCACGCACTATTCTTAAAACTCCAAAAAAAAAGAAATAATAGAGCTAAATAACGGCGAAATGATTTATATTGGATTAAAAAAAGGTATACAAGAAAAAATTAAAGAGGGTTTTAATGTAAAATATAATAAAAATTGTACCATTCCCTTGCAAATAAATGTTGATGGCATACCTTTATTTAATAGTGGGGCAGGAGAACTTTGGCCGATTCTTGTAAGAAGTTCCATATTTAGCAATCAAACTCCATTTCCTGTTGCCATTTTTTTTGGAAATGGAAAACCAGATCCTATTGAACAATTCTTAGATGATTTTATTAATGAATACACAAACCTTTTAAAAACTGGTATTCAGTACCGTAATCAAGTATATTCAATCAAAATTGATTTTTTTACATGTGATGCTCCTGCAAGAGCATATCTTAAACAGGTTAAAGGTCATACCAGTAAATCAGGTTGTGAAAAATGTACTATAGAAACTGTATTTGAAAACAAGCAAAGGTTTTATCCTGTGCTGCATAGACATGAATTAAGAAAAAATGAAGATTTTTTTAATGTTGAAAATAATGACTATTTTAAGCGTGAAACCCCCCTTATAAAATTAGATTTAAAACTTATCAATCAATTTGTATTAGATCCAATGCACCTTGTTTTTTTAGGTGTAATGCGTAGACTTCTAACTTTTTGGCTCGAGGGTCAACGCTCATGTAAAATTAAAAAAAGTAATGTCCAAATAATAAATAAAAAAATAGTTTTCTTAAAAAAATTTATAAGCTCAGATTTTCCAAGAAAACTTAGACCTTTATTACATGTAAAAAAATGGAAAGCAACCGAGTATAGGTTTTTTTTATTGTATTGTGGCCCGTTTCTTTTAAAAAACATTTTAAATACTGATAGGTATCAGCACTTTCTATTATTACATGTAGCAATTTTTATATTAAGTAGCGAGCACTTCGTGGAAAAATATTTTTTAGTTGCCCAAAATTCTTTAGAGAAATTTGTAAAGAAAAGTTCAGTATTTTATGATAAAAAATTTGTATCCTACAATGTTCACTCACTTATCCATCTGTGTGATGACGTTTCAACTTATGGTACCTTGGATAAATTTAGTTGTTTTCCATTTGAATCTTATTTAGGAAGATTAAAACGGGTGGTGAGGGGAAAATATATGCCGCTTAGGCAAATTTATAATCGATTAAAAGAAGCTGAAATCGACCACAATATTTTTAAAAAAACTGAAACCACTAATGAAATTGCGCCTTCCGAAATATTTAATAAGCAAGCAAATTATTTTAATTGCAATAAGATAAAATATAAAAATATGAACTTATCTGTAAAAGGACCCGATAGTGTTATTCAACATAGAAACGGGAAAGTATACAAAATCAATTCTATTATTTTTATGGATAATGTTTATAAATGCGTGTGCAGTCCTTTTAAATATATCGAAAGCTTTTACAATGTTCCTATAGAATCTTCAAAATTATTTATTTATTTTGTAAAAGGTAATAAAAAAAATGAAATAATAAATTTATCAGACATATCTTTTAAATACCTATGTTTACCTTATAAAAATGGTTTTGTTTTATTTCCAATCCTTCATTCTATATAAAATAAAAAAATATGT
Source organism: Brassicogethes aeneus (assembly GCA_921294245.1). Lineage (NCBI taxonomy): Eukaryota > Metazoa > Arthropoda > Insecta > Coleoptera > Nitidulidae > Brassicogethes > Brassicogethes aeneus. The sequence goes on from OV121133.1 coordinate 47,369,696, forward strand.
TTAATATACAAGGTGTTCCTAAACTTAGCGGCAATCACTTTTAAGTTTAGGGACACCTTGTAAAAAATAATTGTGTTGTTACTCATAGTATGAAATACATTAATATTATATTCTATTTTATTTGCAAACATTTAATTAGTTTTTAACGAAAACCTTTGTTATTTATAATCTATTTAATTTAAAATTTTATATCGTGCACAGACGTACATGTATATACAATGTTCGCTGCAATTGAGTTTGAAAAAAAAGAATGTGCTGTTGTTCCCCTATGTTGGGTGATCGAGGACCAAACTATGTGCTATTGGCCGAAACAGACAGGACTACAGGTTTTTACAAAAATGGTCAAAATGCAGCCAAAAAAATCATGGAATAAATTCAAAATTGTGGAAATACTTAATATATTTAGTAAGTTTATTAAAATACCTTGTTTTTGTATAACTCTTAGTTTTTTGTAGATACGTTTGAGGAAGCCACTTTGTTTTTAACAAATAAAATAGAAGAAAGCAGTAGTGCTTCTTCAGCCAACACTTTAGTTCACGAACTTCAATTGAGGAAAATAGAAGAAAGTAGTAGTGATTCTGAATTAGATACTACTATTAAAAACGATATTTCAAAAATAAATAAAAAAAGGTTAAGCATCTATATATTATATTAAGAAAAAATATTTTTATTTTTAAACGTAACGGTAATTTTTGTGATCATTTTGACTTGTTATACACCGGCGGATTATATCACATATATTACATACATTATATGTATATGTTGCTTAAAAATTTCTTAAATTAAATATATATAAATCGTTTGATAATAAAATATTTTTTCGTAACTCTTATGGATATAATTTCATACTTCGTTCCTTAAAGTTTAACTTATAATATATATGTATATATATATATATATATATATTTCTAATAAATAAATATCTGCTTTTAGAAAAAGAGATCATGACATTACTAAAGTAGCACCTTTAAATGAGCAGACTAAAATATTACAAAATTTTGTAATTAATGAATTAAGGTAAATAAGTATTTTGTGAAAACTTTTAATTGTTTTTAAACAACTTTATTTTTTTAGTGATTCGTCATACAGTGATGATGAAGAACAACTCCCTCTATTAATAAGTAGAGAAGGACTAATATTAACTGATTCTCCATCCACGTCCACTGGGACAACCAGTTTTTCATCTACCTTGACAAGCCCAGTCAATGTTGTTGGACAAAGTTCATTACCTGAAAATCAAACCGAATTGTACCTTAAAGAAATTCTTAAAATAGTTTCTCACATAAAGGAAGTTCAGGATCAAAATACGATTAGACTAGATAATATTGAACGTATCGAACGTTTAAATTCCATAGTGGAAATTAAAAAACCAGATAATTTGCCAGATTTACCTATAAGTAATAAAAAAAGTTTTAAGGAGTTGGAAGAATTCCTTGAAAACGATGATAACAAACAGTATATGGTAATTTTTTATATTAATAAATATATAAATATATAGTAAATATTGATATTTTAGACACGACGTTTAGCAGCAATAGGGGGGTCCAACATAAGAAATACAACTATGAATATTTTAAAATTTCTTTTAACTAATCAAGTTGCAATGAAATATAATTGGTCCGGAAGGGATAAGAGATCCTTCAAAAATACAAATATGATGAAGGTTATTAATGGTAAATATTATTTAAAAAATATATAAAATGTCTAATAAATATATATTTTGTTTACAGATGCTGTTAAAATGTCTTATAATGGAAGAGACCAATTGGGAGTTTCAGAATTTAATATAGCAAATGCCATAAAAGACTGGTTAAAGTTGGCAAAACATAGATTTATCTATAAATCTCATAAAACTTTACCTAACTAGCTAGTAGAGGTATTTATTTTTTATAACTAATTATGTTTTGTATTTTATGAGTCATAATATTTGGAGCAAAATATTAGTATTAATTTTTAGGGCTTTAGCCTTGAAAATCTATTAACGATAGTTGGACCTAACTATACCTTCTATACGTAACTTTCTTATTTTGCAATTTAGAAGAAAAAAAGTCATTCTTCATAAACAGTTTTGCATTCTGTAATGGCTATCTTCAAAATTTCAAAATAATATACCAAATAGTCAAAAAACAAGAAAATTTAATATCGAGTCAAGAATAAAGTACCTGTTTTTGAAAATAAATGTAAAAATCTCAGAGGACGAACTTACATTTCAAACTTATTTCTTTTCTCAAAAACATTAAATATAATTAAAAATTACTATACAAGTTGTCCTGCTTTTGCTCTAAGATTTATATTTAAAAAAAATACTTACTAGTACTATAATAGTACCTATATTAAAATAATTAAATATATATGTGTTGTGTTTATTTATATGGAATATATTGTGTTTATTTTTGTTTTTAATTGGAAACCCCATTTTTTTATTTCGTTTGTAAAGGGTGTTTCCGTATAAATGGAATGCTCCTCTAAGTTCATTATTTAAATATATATAAAAAATGAGACATACAGCTTGTATGGTTCTCAAGAATAAAAACAAAAAATAAAATAACAATAGGATTATTTTTGTATTTTTGTAATGTCTTCAAATAAAGATTTTAGAGAAGTGTCACGTTTAAACGGAAATACCCTGGGTACAGTACCTATAGGTAATGTATAAATTTTATACTAATATAATATAATGTTTATTTTGTTTTTATTTTTATAATTTTTGTTATATTTTTAAAAAATTAATAAAAAATGTATCCGTATATACTTCGTTTTTATTATAGACCATTTTAAATTATATATACTACTTAATTTATATGTATATTAATTACATTTAAGTATAATATAAAGTATACTATAAACATTAATATAAAAAGTACATTTATTAAACGAACACATAAAGCGTAAAAAAATAATATATGAAATGCTTATAATAAACGTATATAATAAACGTGTTTTTATATGTTTAATGACACATTTAAAACAACGTTAATAACTATATTAAAATTAAACGTTTAAGGAAAACGTAAAAAACTTTAATATACTACCTAGAATTTATACGTCGAATTCTTGGACATTTTGCAGTATATCTAACTAATATTTTATACCTAGTATTCACTTACCGTGGTATATCATTTTATACGTTTAATAAACGAAAGAGTGTTGCTTGGGATATTATATAACCCATATTGGAAACCCGCATTGGCCCGAATTGAATTTACTTTAGATCTCAGATTTGTCGCCAAATATTTTAATTTTATGATTTTAATGCTTATGTTTCCTGCGTGTCTCCCTGTATAAACCAGTTTCAAACAACAAACAACAAGGTTGTGATGATTTAAAGTTTAAATTTTAAACTGCGTGGCAGAAAATATATACATCTGGCATTTTAACTTTAAGTCGGTTTAAAATTTACAGTGTAAATAGATGCGTTGTTTTGTTTTCATAACAACCATTTAGGCTTAGAAAATATTTAGCGGTGTCAAGTTTTTTTAACTTAACTTAAATGCCAAATAACTCAAAAACTACTTGTGGGCATTTTTTTATTGTAAATAACCTTTTCTCAAACAATTTATAGTATTAAAAATTAGCTTTACATGATGAGATTCCAATGTTTTAATGACACATTCAATATTATACATGTTTAGATCATTACCTAACTAACTAACTAACTATTATTAACTCTGGGTGATTTTAACGCCAACAAATTCATAGTTAAAGATTCAACTGATGTAGGCTTAATTGCTGAATGAAATGTTGGCATTTTTGAACTTAAAACAATTAAATAATATTTTGAACCATCAGCATCGCTTGTTAGATCTTGTTTTAACCAATACAAAATGTATTATTTTTCCTAATGATTGCCCACTAATAGCAGCGGACCCATATCATCCAGCAATTGACATATTTCTAAAAGAGCATTCAAAAACAAAACAAAAATTGCAGAATGATACGGTTAAAGCATATAACTTTAAGAAAGCAAAGTATCATGCTCTATATAATGAGTTATTATCTATCGAGTGGTCATTTTTAGATGGCATATTACATGTAAATGATATGTGTGAACAGTTTTATGAAAACCTGTATAGGCTATTTGATATGATATGATATATATATATATATATAATATAATTAAAATCTAACTTTCTAAACAAACTTAAACGTACGCAGAATCAACATTACTTTGCTAAATTTCGTAAAAGGAAAATATCACATCAATACAAACAATACTTAATAAATATTGAGAATAATATTTGCAATCCTAAATTATTTTTGAACTTTATAAAAATAAAATAAAATTCACAAGAATACCTGGTGAACTGTACAATGAAAACACTGAATATACTACTCCCTTGGAAATTGTTAATGGTTTTGCTAAGTTCTTTAATTCCAGTTACTTGCCAAGCTGAATGAATTTAACATTAACACAAACTCAATTCAACTTAATTCCATCACTGAGGTCGATATTCAACGCACTATTAAGAAACTTCCTAATAAGCTCACATCTGGCAATGACATGATACCAAGTTTTTTGATTCGCGATTGCTCAAATGTGTTTGTCAAGCCACTGTTTTCTATCATCAACGCTATTCTTGAAACATCTGATTATCCGACCCTCTGGAAGATTACTAAAGTATGTCCGTTATTGAAAATGGATGATAGAAGTAATATATCAAATTATCGACCTATATCTTTTCTCAACAATTTTTCAAAGGGGTTTGAATCGTCCTTATACACTTACCTATTTAGTCAAACAAAAAAAATTACATCTATTTATCAACATGATTTTATGTCTGGACGATCTACCGTTACTAACATGTCAATATTTAAAGAATTTATCACTAAACCTTTCGATAATAGAGGACAGGCATTCGATCGAGTTGATCTTACTTCGGAGATTATGCGAGGTTGGTTTTGACCTAAAAACTGTAAATTTATTCGGTTCATATCTTCAAAATAGGTCTCAGTATGTATTCTATAACGGCTTTAAATCAAATAATTATATTGCAAGTTCCGGAGTTCCTCAGGGTTCAAACTTAGGACCTCTGATATTTAACATATTCATTAACAACCTGTCTCAATCACTAACCTCTGAACATCTTTTATTTGCTGATGACCTCAAAGTATATCGGATCATTAATGACATCGAAGATTGCAAAAAACTACAAACTGAATTAAAACATATTAACGACTGGTGCAGAAACAACAATTTATGAATGTAAAAAAATGCAAAACTTGTTCATTTGGTTTAAAAACAAACCCTATCATTTATCGTTATAAACTTGACAAAGACTATCTAGAGCGTACGACCTCAATTAGAGACCTTGGAATCATTTTCACATCACATACAATCTGTAGTTGGTTCTGCTTTTTCCACTCTGGGTTTTATAATTCGTAACTGCACAAACTTCACTAATATTCATACATACAAAATGTTATATTGCTCACTCATTAGGTCTAGACTCGAATATACGTCTCTAGTTTTTTATCCTTATTACAATGTATACATTGATAACATTGAGAATATACAAAGACGTTTTTTAAAATACTTGTCGTATAGATTAGATGGAGTACCCTCAGAGAGGTATAGAGCAGGAACACTTGCTATCAAGATTTAATTTGCATAACTTTTTTAAATAATATGTCAAAATTGAATGTTTCTTTAAATTCTCCCATTAATGTCATTACACGTAACTTTAATTTAATCTGTTATATGTAATATTTATACCTGTTCGATATCTGCTTTACAAAATGTTTGTTTCAGTTACATTCGAAGCAACAATTTTTAGTTTATTATGCATTTAATGTTATTACATATTTGTATTGTAATTTTGTCCTGTTATTGGATTTTCTGTTGGGCAAATAAATACATTATTATTATTATTATATTAAGTAGTTCTCTATTAAGCGCAGGTAGACTCGAGGTTGCGGTATGGCATATGCTTTTGGGGAAGTTCTACGAACTCACAAAGTGAGCACAAAAATTAGTCTTAAGGTGCCTTATTGGTGTCAAATCAACCTATCCATGCATGCATTTTTTAACAATATGATTTATTAACTTTGCCCTCTCTTTTTATTTTTGGGGTATCTGTGTATGTTACGCTGAATTTGCGTAATTGCCGTAATAGGCAAAATTTTGCCGAATACATGAACTGGAAATATATTAATTTGCCGATTATATTAAATCCTAATATGTCCTGTTATTGGATTTTCTGTTGGGCAAATAAATACATTATTATTATTATTATATTAAGTAGTTCTCTATTAAGCGCAGGTAGACTCGAGGTTGCGGTATGGCATATGCTTTTGGGGAAGTTCTACGAACTCACAAAGTGAGCACAAAAATTAGTCTTAAGGTGCCTTATTGGTGTCAAATCAACCTATCCATGCATGCATTTTTTAACAATATGATTTATTACTTTGCCCTCTCTTTTTATTTTTGGGGTATCTGTGTATGTTACGCTGAATTTGCGTAATTGCCGTAATAGGCAAAATTTTGCCGAATACATGAACTGGAAATATATTAATTTGCCGATTATATTAAATAGGCAACCACACAGAGAAAAAGGATTACTTGATTTAACAAAATGGGTTTATTTGAAATTAATTTATTTGCAACAAAACAAAATTATTAAAATTAAAATATGTATGTTTCCTTTAATATAACTGCTTTGTTTGAATATTTTTTTTAATTTCTTTGGATTTAGCATGTGATAAAAAGTCAATGCAAAGAAATATTTCTTTAAAAAAATATCAGTTCGCTAAAAAAAAATGTTTATTTACATCAATAAACAATTTCATTGCTACGCCATAAGTGTAAAACATTTTATATGAAACAAACATTTATTTTACTTTTAAATAGATCAAATTAAATCCAATAAATATTTTTTTAAAGTAAGGATCGCGTGATTAAAATAAACCAATCAAATGTAATCTTCTTGTTCTAACCGCTTTCAGAAAGTTTGTTGAATTGTCATTGCCATTTTGGTCTGGATAGTGCGGCTGTATTTTTTATTAAGTTTATTAATTTAATATTAAAATGGATGTGAATGTGTTCCTAAAATAACCCAACTTGGAGTATTTGCTGCCAGCGTTATCAGGTAAGTACATACATATAAATATGTATAAGTACATCTATAGACCATCATTAAATCAATTTTTTAATACATCAATTTTTATGTCTGAATCCCGCCATTTTTTTTACATTTTTTGCATCAAAAAATATACTGGGTGTACAAAGTTATTTGCTAACTTTGCTATTATTGGAGCTACAAAGTCGGTTAATTTAGCAAGATGTTGGTGAAAACAGAAACACAATTGAACGTCGCGTCGGGTTTTTAAAATATGTTTAGTATTTTTACTAATTTTAAAAGACTATTTAAATTGCATAATTACCCTAAACTTAAAAATAAACAATTAATAAGCACTAAAAATTACTGATTATTTCAACAACTTCAAAAAGTGCCTATTAATTAATTATTTTTTTTCTACTCCCACCTTTAAAACGTCCATTATCGTACATGTTTCCATTTAAATACACATTGACAAGTTTAGGCTTTATGGCGTTTTAGATGAAGTTAGCAACAGGTTTTTAGTCACGGGCTGAAGTAAGCTTTAAGGCAGTTGACAGTTGTCAAATGTCTTACAATCGTTAAAATAAAGTGCCCTTTTTGTAAAACAGTACTAAATGTGAAAATTATTTTATTATCTCAATACAAAAGTACAAAAGCATTAAATAGTTTTTCAACGCCAATATTTGCAAAGTGCCTAAATTAAATTCTTGTCTAAAATGGCGTTTATCAAACTTGATACATAATATACTATTACGATCAGGGTAGTTGAATATATAATATTTTTTTTTTAAATTAAATTGTCTTAAAATATTAAAAAATATATAGGTTTTCGCATTAAAAAAAGATTATTATTGTGAATATTTCAGAAACCCGACGTTTGATTATTTTTTTGTTTTCACCATTTAAATCAGAAGAAAAAATGCCACGAATTTGCTAATTTAACCGACTTTGTAGCTCCAATTATAACGAAGATAGAATGATCAATGGTGAGCAGACAACTTTGGATACCTACACCACAGGCCGTATTTACTTTCTTTTTAACGTTATTTAAATAATGGTAGGTACTTAACCCATTAATGGCAACATTTTATTTTATTTTTTAATAGTTTTTGATATATTTTGTTTATCATATGAACATATATTGTATTGTCAACTATTTATTTATTATTATTTATTATTTATGTACATATCGATTTTTATAATATTGTTTATTTTTTTATCGTTTTTTAAATATATTGTTCTGTCTTTTCAAGTTTTGTTTTTTTATACCATGGTCTTTAATTTTATACCAGTGCAATGTGTGTTCGTGACGAAATGAAAAAGGGCGAGGGGTAGGTATTTTTAAATAATATGCATTGCATTATTTATTTTAAAATTTAAAACTGCATTTTTTGCGAATTCAAATTAATATTTATTTTAAAATTTAAAACAATATTTTTATTATTATTATTATTATTTATTTTCCTTAGGCTTAGAAGAAGGTAACATTCTTTAAGAAATTAAAAAATATTCATTTACAACAACATGGTATATTTTTGAATCTTCAAAAAAAAAAAAAAAATTCAAGAATGATGGGAAATAAATACTACTTATCATGAAGCGATAAGAATGGAGCCATATAAAGCCATCTCCCAAAATACTTTAAGGATAAAAAATACCGCAAGAATTTCTGAGTGCTATTTCTAATGAAATATTGAAAGAAGATATGACTGAATTATTAAAAACCCCAGAAAACAAATCTAATCACGGCCTTGACGTACATGATACTATAGTTCATATTGATCAAAAAAATAGAAAAGGTATACAGCAAATATATTAACAAATGTGGGTGATGTAGTTGACAATAATAACTAGACCAAAGAAGATGAGAATGTCATAAATGCAAACAACAATGATGTACCTAGGTATTAATTAAAATAAATTAAAATCAAAAAAATTGTTACCAATTTTAGGAAAAAATATTAAATAAATAAATAAATAAAGTGGAAGAAATCGTTTTTTTATGAGATAATAATAATAAGCTTTGTGATCAAATCAAAGCTACTTGCGTCTTAGTGCCCTATAAATGTCAGAATGACTTGACATTGACTTTTTTACATTTTGGTCAAAGTAGGTTGTTTGTTTGGTTGCCACGAGCATGATACATTGTTAGCAAATGTTTAAATAAATTTTGTATAGAAAATGGAAAAAACCGATGAAAATTACGTTCCTGAGGATATCCTTACGGAAGCGGAAGAAGCAGCAATGCAGTTTTTGCCAGAAAAGTCCCGAGATGGTTACGACAAGGAGTTCAAAATGTTTTTCTTGGATGAATTCACGGAAGATATATCTTCCGTGAATTCATCCAAGAAAAACATTTAACTTAAACTTAAACTTATAAGAGGTATCGATGAAAATGTTCTATTGGCTTATTTTTTACATTTGCAAAATAATTAGCCCCATCGTTGCTGTGGACTCGATGCTTCGCTCGACTATTCACCTTTATAAAAAAATCGACAATTCAAAATATGGCAAACTAACGAGCTTTTTGAAAAGCAAATCACAGGGATACAAACCAAAGAAGTCCAAGACATGAAATAGAAAAGTTTTTGAACAAAGCTCCCGACGACGAGTACCTGTTGATGAAAGTGGCTTTGATATTGGGGATTAGCGATGCTTGTAGATGAATTGGTCAATTTGAAAATAGAAAATATTCAAGACAAAGGGAAATATTTTCACGTAGTTTTGCCAGACACTAAAACCAAGTTTCACCATACTTCTTCAAGTATACTATAGTCAACTTGATCAATTTGTGTAAAAAATGTATGTCTTTGAGGTCAAAGAATACTAGTTCTAGCTGATTTTTTGTTTCTTTGGTTAATGTAATAATATCTAAATAAAATAAATGTAATGCAGAAAAAATACACTGGTGCAATAGATGATCCTATTTATATAAAAATTGCCACAAAAGATGTGAGTGTGTCAACTAATAGTGTAAAATTGTTATGTTTAAGACCGAAACCTTAAACTTAACACTTTTAACTTATTTTAACTTTTATAATTTACTGTAAGGGGACATCAATTAATTACGTAAGATAAAAATAGGGGGGAAGGAGTCTAGCAAAATCTCTCACGTCAACTTTTGGGTTCAAAGAATAAAAGTATTTTAATTCAAATTTGTCAAAAAAAATAAGCAATTTTTTTGGGTTTATCATGTTGTCCGCAATGAAAGATAATGGTTAGAATCTCACTTGAGGGATAGAGAGGTCTAGCACATCTCACCAAATCTCACTAAGGGAGGGGTCCAAATTATCAGAAAAATGCCTCACGTAATTAATGGATGTTCCCTAAGTAATAGCAACAGTGTTGTAAAAAGGTTGCGTATGTATACCTAGGTCAAGATCAAGATCTTAAAAATTTAAGAACTAAAAGAAATGCAAACTTTGCTAAAAATATTTACGGTTTCTATTACTTCTAAAAGACAATATATCTTAATTAATTATTAAAAGAGTTTTATTTTATAAATGATTTTGAATATTTATTGATAAAGGAATCTTTTTGAAATTTGAATACTTCAAGTATAAGAGACGAATTTTTAAAGTACCTTGGTTACAGATTTAAACAAGTATGTCTTTAATTTGGCATAACAAAAAAAGTACAAAAATAATAATAATAACTACACTTTTTTACAGCCAAAATGTACATTTAATTTCATTTTTTTTCATTAATTTTCAGTCAGCTATATAATTTTAGTCATATCTCGAGGAAGAAACCACCAATCTGGTTGCAAAAGCTGTTAAATTAAACACATCCAGCCGACAAATATTACTTAATGCCAAAACAGTTAATAGTTATTTTGTTAAGTTTTGTTTAAGTGCAAAATTTGTATTTTTGGACAAAAATAAAAATACAATATTTATTTTTGCAAGTTTTATTAAAAATAATCGAAATATACTCATATTCAAAATTTAAAAAAATGCTTAAATAATTTAATGATCTACGCATTTTTATGAAAAAAACAAGGTGTTGTTAAAATAAGTATCAAAGTTATGACGATTTTTGTACAAGTAGTAAAATTCAACTTTTTGTTTATTTTGGAAAGTTGATTAAGAAATTACTTTATTTATAGAGTATAATTTAAATAAAAACTTACAAGCCTAAAATTATAGAAAACAAAACTTAAAACAGCTTATTTTATATTAATATGGGGATTTCCTAACTTCCGGTCTTAATTACAAAGTAATTAAAATACTTCCCCCTTTACTTCTTTGAAGGGGGTCACAGTAGCACAATGATGGGAACGCCCTGGTAAAAGGTCGACAGGTCACATTCCCATAAGAATACTCCCACACTCCATATTAAATTATAATGTAGAGTAATTTTATATTAGATGCAGTGTGGCACGTAAGTAATTAAATTTTTAGCGATACAATCAAATCTTAGTATTATTCTTAGTAAATATAGAAAATACACATTACTACTGCTTTAAAAATTATTAAAATAATTCGAAAAAAAAAACGATTTCTACGCTTAGGTAGAAAAAACAATTAATTCTAAAATACATGTATATTATACAGGTAACATGTAAAACCTTGTGCCTAATAATCTTGGTTATTAAGTGTAATGGCAAAAATGGTATATTATGACACAGTTTATAAGAAGGCCCTAAACACGTCGGCGGGATTGAGGGCACTTCTTATAAACGCGAATCAAGCAAACAGCAAGTTTACGGATTTGTATTTGAAAATAAAAAATGCCAACAAATTACACCCGATATATTTAAACAACTAGTGTATTGTATGGAGGTGAACGGCGGACATTTTCAACAATTAATAAGATAATACGTTAGTAATAGTCAATAAAATTAAATTATATTTCTCGGCAACCCTTTCATAACATAAGGGTAAATGCCGCCCCCGCTAAGGTGTTGAAGGTACAGTGATGAAATTATTGTATAAATATCTCCCCCTGAAAACAAAATTAAACAGTGGGCGAAACAGCATTTCGCTCACGGACTGAAGTTTGAAATTTGGAAAAAAGTTAGGTTAAAACTAATAAGAAAAAAATTGAACCTACACCTCGCCAAAGTTTTTTGTTTTGAATGCGTTCCACCAACTTCAAATACCGACAGACAGCTGTTTCGACCTTTATTGGGTCTCATCAGTGTCGGGCAACTTAGTGTAGTAGAACAAATTGAATATTTACTTTAAAACTAATTGACAGCAGTCAGATGTCAGATAAAATATAAAATAAAATTGGCTTTAAATTCTTTGTAATTCCTTGTGATTGTTGAATAAAATATTTTTTGCAACTATTAGTCAAAAGGGGAGATTCCACTCGCGTCTTACCTCACTCGCTAAACTCGTACGGCAAACTCCACAAGAGTGGAATCTCCTCTTTTGACAAATAGTCGAACACAATATTTTAACAACCATTTGCTATTTCGCCCACTAGTGGAAGAAGTAAAATTTCGCCCACCGGTTCAAGTTAAGAAACTAAATTTTGAATAATATACTATTATGTAATCATTTTTCATGGAGATTAAGGTTTTGTTGTCATATAAATCCGTTGTTTATAAAAAAGGTAAAATTTGTACTGGCATGTAATGCCTAAAATAAACGAGATTAAATGGAACATTTAAGGTAGTTGTCGTGCTGTAAGCATACCATCAGAAAATTTTAAATTTTTGTATACTTATTGACTTTTTGTATACATGACAATACAATTATCTTTAAAATTTGAAGTCGGTTGACCGTCTATAACCAGAGATAAATTCAATTAAAAATTGGATAATTAACATGGATTGTATACTCTTTCTGTAGTTCTGTACCAGTTTCTTAGTTATAAAAAAACTAACTAAGCTTTGAAAAAACTAACAGTCTTTTAATGTATTTTTGAAGAGTTTAAAAAAAAATTAAAAATTTTTGACCGTCCAATTGTTTATAAATAACCGTTTAAAGTTTAAAAATTTGTAAAAAAGTATACATCACTAGTGTCAGATAAAAACAACTTGGCAACGCTGTACGCGAGTATAGATATTATTTCCGCAGTAAATTCAAACAGACTGATTCAGTCTCCAATATATCTATTGGTTGAGCATAAGCGACGTTGCCGGATTAAAACTTATAAAAATATTTGAAAGTATTACGTTAAGGTAAGGTCTCCAAGGGTACAGTCTTGCGAAAAAATTATGAATCACTTAGCTACAAGCTCGTATACTTTTACGGTGCGTATAATCTAAAAATTTTTGGCAATATTGTACCACGACAACTACCTTAAGCCTTGGCTACAGAAGCAGAATGGACAAAATTGATGTTAAAACATTATAAGTTACAATTCCAAAATAATTGTAATAACAAAACACGTACTATCAATACAATGATGATGATATTGTTGTTTTTGATACCATTATGTATGAAACAGTAATTTTAGGCGAAGGTCCCACGCTGATTAGTGCAAAGTTTATGTCCAGTCTTCTATAACAGTCTCACATAAAGCTAACAAATCATTTTTTTAAATGAGTGCGTAAACTTTTAAAGGAAATTTTTCGTAATTTCGCATAGTGGTGGAGTTAACTGGGCACCAAGGTCCTGCTTATATACTTTTTATAGGTTTATATCAATAAACCATGCAAAACTTAGGATTTTAATAATAAAAACGAGAATAATACGTACAAAATATAAATATTTTTAATTTAAACAAATGGGTGACGTACTTTATTGACGATCCCTTGAAATTGAAGTACCTATTGTGCCATCAGCTAAGTATGTGAAAGTAACCTTAAAATTCATGTTAATTTGTTATTTTAACTATATTGCGCTTCTTGATGTGCACATCGCTTAATGAAATAGTTTGTGAAATATAAGTGACTTTGTGACGCACAAGGGAAAAAATTAAATTCACAGGGTAGAAATATGTTTATATTTTTGAAATGTACGATCCTACGGCCGCCATCTGGCAAAGGAAGTCTTTATCGTTAAGTTCGACCTTTTGGTCGGTTTTCTTACTGAGAACGTTCTCTAAAAAATAGAATTGACCACGGCGTACTCTAATCGTAAACAATGTTTACTAAACATTTCCGTGCGATCATTTTTTACGTAGATTATCTCAACAGCAGTGCATCGATTAACTTAATTTTTCATATGGCGAGTTTGCCTAAGTTTGACCAAAATCAGTCGTTGTCCCAGAAAACATTGATGCTAAGCGTGGACTGGTCTGGAAAGAACATCATAATCGTAAGATTAGGGCATCCTTGGGCATTGGTCGGATCAGCATAAATGTAATATTGCATGAACACTTGGCCGTCAGAAAAATTTGTTCCCATTGTATCCCACATAATTTCAATATGGCTTAAAACAAGGCTGGTGTCGATTATCATCAAAAGAAATGCGTACAAAACACAATCGCGGTGCACCAAAAGCTGTCTTTAATATTTATACAGGTAAATAATCTTGAATCTTTGCATATGAACCAGATTGCAAATAGCAGTCGACGGTATGGGTGGGCAAATTCAACAAAAGTTGTTGAAAATGCATTTTTTAAAGGTACATTAATCGGAGTTGTAAAAGTACTACGAATTTATTCAAAAGTATAAAAAAGTGTATTGATCTTCATAAAGAATATTTTAAAAATAATAAAACCAAGTACGATGAATAATTGTTGTTTTTTGTTTTCTATTTACAAAATTTAAAAAGCAACCCCTTCTATAAGTAAATATACATTTTCACGTTAATTTATCTGTTTTTGTGTCCTAAATTAAAAGCTTTATACGCTAAAATGCATATAGTACCTCGAAAACACACAAAATTAGCGTTAAACTGATAGATACAAAACCTCAATTATGGAGCTGCCTTGCATTTAAATGTCAAAGTAAGCCATCAAAAATAAATCATTGTTTAATAATCAATACACTAGTTTTGCATATTTTTGTACACCTACCTTATGTTAGTAAAAGGCACCAACCTGTTATCGGTAAACTCTTATCGTTTAAGATTGTGTCAGGTAGAAACTAGACTTCTGATTAGATTAGGCATTTGAAATAAAATAAAACAATGCGATTTAATGAATTTAGTCTTGATTTTAGTAATCAAAGTACCTACTAAATTGGGATATAAGTTAAAAATAAAAAAAGGGTGCATGGCGTTAATATCAATAAAAAACATTCACTTCTTATTTTTTATGGGATCTATTAAATCTTAACATACTTTTTAGTGCTTTAGGGCTATCGGGGCCTATTAATGTTATAAAACCCAGAAAAACATTTACAGCTCAGGGCTGGCCCTAGCAGTACCGTAATTATATTTTAAAAGTTAAAAATAATAATGCTAAAAATAGGTGATATTTTGTTAAAATCACATTTCAAATAAACGCCAAAAAATTTTAATTAATTTATTATATAATATAATTACAACCCTTTATGAAGTTTACTCTAAATTTTAATTCAGGTCATAATAAAATGGCCATTTTATTATATAATATAATTACAACCCTTTATAAAGTTTACTCTAAATTTTAATGCTGTTTTGGAAAAAGGGGGCCAAAACAGGTCATAATAAAATGGCCATTTCCCCAGTTTTGGCCAATGCCCTGGTCAAAAAGTGGGTAGCGTATTTTATTTTTGGCCATCATGGCCCCAAGCTATTTTATTATCACTACTTTTGGTCACCAAACTGTTTTTTTAAATTTAGGTACCTATATACTTATTTTTAAGTAAATGCTAAGACTTATTAATTAGATTATAATTATATATAATCCTTCTTTTTTGCTACAGTTTTAAAATGGATACGAAGAAAAGCAAAAAAAAGGTTTGTCTTTCAGTACTAACAGGATTAACTAAAAAATACCTTAGTGGCAATTTGAAATAGTATGCCGCCGGCTAAAGCTAGAAAAACATGCGGCATTCCTGGAACAACCGTACGAAATAAAATAGCCGGCCGGTCACCCGAAAAAGAAACAGAGGACTGTGAAACGGCAGGAGGCACAAAAACAAGAGAGAAAAAGGAAAACAAGAAGCTAGAAGTTGCAGCTATTCAAGAAAAAAAACAAGCGACCAAAACAAAGAAAACTAAGTCAAAGACTACAGTTTTATACTCTATAGGCTTTTGTATACAAAAGCCAAACACATTGACAAACCCGCCAACCCCCAAATGGAGGCATATCCTCAGATGAAGATTTAAACACGGAAAATACGGGAACTAAAACAAAAGATTCATAAAGGAGCATTCGTAATTCTGAATTACGGGGATAGTTACTTTTACGTGAAAGGTTTTTTGTTTCTTCTATGGCTAAAAGCGGCATTTATTGGAAATGACCAGAAAGGAAACACGAGTTAATGCATGAATATGAGGAGGTAATTAAAATTATCAAAAGAACCTGTTCAGAAGAGTACGAGGATAACATATTTAGTGGACGAAATGAAAAATTATAGAGATCTCAACAGGCGCAGTGAAATAGAGTTTTATTTGTTTTTTGGAATGTAGTTTTAAGAATGTATTTTTGTTATTACTTTTATATTTTATTACAAAAAAAAATTAAACTGATTATTTACCTCATTATAATATGAAGCAATCAAAAGCCTTGAATTTTCGAATAAATTTCGTTTAAATAAGCGATTAAATCACTAGAACTATTTAACAGCGATTAAATTTTAGCCTCCATATTGGATTTTTGTTTACGATTTTATGGTGTTATTTACAAGTTTTAACAAACATTTTTTAAAAAACAATAAAAAATAATTTATCTAGTTTACGAAATATCAATTATTACTTATTGCATACCTTAAATTAATGGAATTTTCTTTAAAAAAATATTTATAAATTTTGACACATACGTCAGATTTTATGAACGCGGTCTCGTGATTTTATTAAATTATTTTGCATTCAACATTTTCCAAGAAAAATCAAACAAAAAACTACTGAGCCTAGTTTAACCGATTAAATTCATAGTTCTCGTGATATAATATATGAATAAAAATAGCTTTATTTAATTGGTGGCCAAAACTGGGTCTTCCTATAATAATTATAATATTCTTTATTAATGGCCAGAATTTGGACTTTTTAAATATAAATTTATGTTTGTGCTATATACGTACATGCTTTCTCTTTTTATAAAAATATATATATTCTAAATCAACGATAGAGATGGGAACAGTTAAGCTGGACCCTATAAACTATAAACGAATATTGGCAGGGCGGTAAACTCAAAATTTTTCTTAAAGTGATCAATACCTCTAACCACTTTTCCCCTCCAAAATTGTAATTTTGCGTAATATTTATTAGTGTTTCCATTATTTCCCAAGTTGTTTAAATTATTTGTTTACAGTCCAAATAAAATCCGATGTCGTTTAACCCTGCCTAAAAGACATTTTAATGATATAAGAAAAAATTCCTAACTCATTAATAAAAAGACATGCAACAATACTTAATACATATTTTTGTAGACATTTTTTGTCAACATTTTTTGTCAACATTCTTTTTAGACTGTAAACAAATAATTTATTTAGATCATACTCGAGTAAAAAAAATAACTTAGGAAATATCGCACACCATTTTAAAGGTGAAAAGTGGTTATAGGCCTGTTAATATCAATTTATGTGCGTAATATTGGATCATTTTTAGGGGTGCTTTAAGAGCCCATATATGTATACAGGGTGTTCCGAAAATGGCTCACCAACGCTTTATACAGCGTATACAATGTATACTATACATACATACTATTTTATAGTGTAAAATAGTTTTCGAGTTATAATGGTTTAAAAAATGATTTTTTAGTTTTATAAATTATATATATAAATTATAATTTTAAATATTTATTTATACTAATACGATTTTCTAATGGTGTTTTAAAAAGTAATATATTTTTATAAAAACAACAAAGTTATGATAATTTAAACTGTCAACTATGTTAACTTTAAGTCGCTGCTAAATCATCTAGTCTAGATGGCTTGTTTATTTTGTTTCCATAACAATCCTTCTTAGATAGGTGATATACTGTATATAAGGAATGGTTGTTATGGACATACGGTTCTTTTAAGAACCAAAAACCGACAACACGAAGCAGATCCCGGAAAACCATTAATACATATATCGCCCGTGGAAACCTAGAGCAGAACATATATAAATATACATATAGTCGTTGGGGATCATTTGACTTCAAATTTTGACCATTTTGATTTTTGACTTTTTAAACTACAGATTTCCAAGCGTCCTTGCATAAAACCGCCTCTAAGCGTCCAAAAAATACAGCAAATCTTTTATATTGCCACTACCGGTTGTATATTTTGCTTTTATTCTGTCGATTTCTGAGCGTCCGGCGATGTTGTCAGATTTGGTAACTAAACTCTTTAATTTCGCGTAGCATAGTTAGCTAGTTCTAATAGGATCAAAACACATTATTTAAATTAGTGGATCAAGACAATAATTGTTTGTCTATCTAATGGACTTGGAAGAAAAGGAAACGTTATAAATATGCATATAAGGTAGGCGTATAAAATATATAAATCAAATAAAATTATAAGAAAAAATTAAATGAGGATGTTGTGGACGGGTTTTAAACAGATAATACGGGAAAGAATTGATAAATTTGTTAAATTTTCAATGACATGTGTCAAAAATGACATTTAAAAAAAGTAAGGAAGTGTGAAACGGATTTCAAAATAAATACATGGAAACTCGATGAGATGTATTTCATGACTATGCCAAAAATTTTAGTAATTTTGTTGTACTCGAGTGCTTTTTGCACTCGGCATCTTTTTGTTAAGTTAACATAACTACTACTGTAGTGGCACTACATATTCAAATATACCGCCATAATTATAATTCTTTAGCGGTTTGGCAATATTCGGAATAAATCCTCGCTCAAGAAGAATTTAAATTGTTTAAAAAAAAGGTAAATATTTTTTCCTCTTCCCCAATAAGGATAATTTAAATTTAAGTGCTTCAATTTATTATTTACTATAGTTTATCGTTATATTTCATTATTTAAAAAAAAAATTAAGAATTAAAGATCTTATACCTACGATTTTAATTTTTTTATTTTAGTAAAAGAAATAAAAATTGAAAATAAGTCACATTTTCTAACTATTAAATCATATTGTTTTTAAGAAATATGATATATTAATAATTAACAAATGGAATATCGTATCGCGTCGTTTTACCTCGGACGATTCACTTCACTTTAAAATGTCACGTAGTGGGTGGTTTACATCTTTGCTGATAACGGTGGTGGTGGTTTGTGCTCTGTTTGTGATTTTGCATCATTTTTTATATAATAAGGAAATTTGTTTTGCTTTTTTCTAAAGAAAAATATTATTTTGTACTTACACAAAAATTAAATATAATAATGTTAATAATTACTTCCCTTTATAATCAATTTAGTTTATTTATAATAAATAAGATTTTTGTCACTTTAAATAACAATTTGTTTTCTAAAAATATCTGTTTGTTAATTTTTAATAAATTATTAACTACTTTGTTTAATTTTTAAAAATAATGTATACTTCCTTGCTTGTGTGAAATTCTTTATTTGCGACTAGTAGTCAGGGCCGAGCCGTGCCGGGGGTGCAAGGGGTGCATGGCACCCGGGCGGCACTAACACAGGGCGGCAAAATATCATCAAAAAATTTGTATCATATTATTAAGAATAAAAAAGCCACCTTGCATTATGCAAAAAACTTTCTAAAAATCATTTGCGTTTTATTGATGTCGGCGTTTCAAGGAATCATCGTTTTTATTCTACACATAAAAACAATGCCAAAATTGTGCTGTCAGGCGGCAATGATAAAAAAGACATAACCGAACGCGCGATAGCCCCAAAAAATAATGATGACAATTTTCTTAAAGCCCGGTTTATAGATTGCCGCCCGCCCGCTTCGCTTTCCGTCCGTCCGCTTCGAGTTCGTCAAGTTTCATGTTTTACGGAAGCGGGCTTACGGGAAACCAATCAAATCGCGCGCTGTGTACCACGTGATATTGTTTACAAGCTGAAGCTAAGTTAAAGCATAATTTCTTCCGATTTGACGGCTGCGTATTTCAGCAATTTTTAGTTTTTCTATTAACGTGAGGCAAATAGGATGCAAACATAGTACACAGCAAACGGAAAATTATAGAGGTGTATAGGATGACGCCACGTTTGAATATCGATTTCTAAATCTCCCTACGGTATAGAGTTGTATTCGTCAGTCGAGCGTTTCAATACTCTCCACAGTACAGAGGTCGTAATTTCACTTTTGAACTAGTATTAATATAAAAATTATTTTATGCTTAAAAAAAACTATATACGACTTGATTGTGATTTTTTTCATTTTATTAATTAATTAAGCTGTGTTGAATATTTTTCCTAAAGGAATAATTGCCAATGGGCCATTAATTCATTTGTTCGTAGATGCTACAATAACCTGCACTGGTGTGTACTTTTTCATCAACCAGATTTAAATATTACAAAATTAACATATATCAGTGGAGATAGTGCAGGGTCTACCAACAGACCTAATTACTAAATTATTAAAGTTTAATAGCATATCGATCATTTTTCAACATAACCTCTTAAATTTTTAATACAAATATAGGTACTTTATATAATACATAAATATACTTAACATCATATCCTCTGTGCTTTACATACCTGAGTTGTTACGGTAAATAAAAATCAGACAAAGGAACCAAAGAAAGGAACTATTTTCAACAAAATCATATGGAGAAATGAGAAAATTCATCCATCAAAAGATCAAAACTTCTTGCAATATTACACCCTCTTTTTATACTCTCAGAAATATTGACTAGAACAGTATTAGAGAGACTCCAGTTTCTATAACTTGGTAGAGTAAAGAGAAGTCGAAACCGTTGCGATATTGCATTGCGCTGTTTTTGTATAATTCTCGGGGACATTAACGAAAATCATTGCCAGTAAAATTCGAAAAGCTTGAGTTTCTATGTCTCTGAGGAGAATAGGAATCCGAAGTTGCTGCACCATTGGACTGAACCCTTTTTTAATAATTTCTAGAGACATATATGACTGCACCATTCGACAGGGTCGAGTTTCTACTCTTCTGTTGAATATAGAAAATCAAAATAATGTATCTTGTAAGACACCATTGAGTTTGACTTTAAATATAGTCGTGCATAGGTATAGAGCCGAAAAATATAAAAACAAAGCACGATTCAATACAGTTATGATAAAACTTTAAGATTTGATATTCAAACGCGGAGTCATCCTATACACTTCTATAATTTTTCGTTTGCTGTGTAGTTTATTTTGTCTTTTAATGCGTTTAAGTTAAAAACTAGTTAATGATCTTAATCATCTTTCCGAATTTATTTGTAGCTTTAAGAATATTTTTGACGATACCAGTTACTGTTGCCCATGGAGAGCGGTCATTTTCGAAATTAAAACTAATTAAGACCTATTTAAGATCCAATATGAGTCAATTCAGGCTTTCAAATCTAGCAATTATAAGTATTGAAGAAGATATTTCTAACAACTTGGATGTAGGCGACTTGATTAGGGAATTTGCTATTAAAAAAGCGAGAAAAGTAGATTTTAGTTTTTTAGTTTAGTTTAATTATTTTTGTTTTTTTTTTCCTGAATGTATTTTTATTTTATTCTTTTATGTATTTGTTAATAAATACTTTGTTATTTTACTATAAAATTTGTTATATGTTTATTGAGAATGAACTCCTTCCCTACCGACAACCTAATTTTTTACATTAATGGGGGCGGCAAATTTAATTCTTGCACCCGGGCGGCAGATACCCTAGGCTCGGCCCTGCTAGTAGTAGTAAATAAAGAATTTCACACAAGCAAGGAAGTATACATTATTTTTAAAAATTAAACATTCCATAAACCTTGCTAAAAATGGATTACCAAAACCTAATAAAATATTAACTACTTATTAAAATGGCATATTTATAATAAATAAGGGTTTAGTTGTTTTTAATGCAATTTTATTTCTCACAAATAAATAAATATTTATTTACCACAAAAAAGTATATTAAAGTAATACTAATAAATTATTTGTTTTTAAAAAATAAAAATTTATTCCGCCATTATCAAATAAATCCTTTATTTATTGTTAAACAACATTAATTGTAAATAAACTGTTCTTTCAGTTTATAAGAATACCTATATGAAATAAAATTAGACAATTTTGCCAAAAAATTGCATTTAAAAAAAATTCCTAAAGACCATTTAGGGCATCAATAACTAAATGTGTCCTACACTGAAAAACAAAAGCGCAGCGGTACCCATGGTAATGGTAAAATAGGCGCCAACCAATAGAACCTTAGTTGCTACCATTACAGAATGGTAATGAGTTATTGTTACGAATTGACATTACAGCAAAGTGATCGTTACCACTACTGCTTTAATTAAATTTTACCACTACATGTTGTTACACAATAACCGTTTTATTAAAACCTTTTACCACTACACACTGTTGAAACTTACGAATACATATTGGTATATGGTACGCTTAGTATATTATTTTAGCTACTTAAAATAGTTTTTAAAACAGGATATAACAGTAAGGCGAACCTTAGCCAAAATCATTGTTTAATTTGTATTATTGATTGCACTTACCCCTATAATTTGGTTTTCTCAACAGCACGGTAAGGTAGTAAATAAATGACAATTAAAAATATTAAAAACATTCTTTATTAAAATAAAATTATTTATATGAATTTCCACAAAAATATAAGTTAAATAGGACATACAAAAATTATGCAATAACTAAATATAATAAAAAACATGGCGGATCCTTAAATTATCGTACAAATATCCTTAAATTATCGTACGAATATTTTTAGAGAAATTGAATTATGCAGTAAAAACCCAACCCAACCAATATATAAATAACATGTGTTTGTTAATTTAATTTTTGTTTGTAGTTTTTTTTTCTTCTAAATTAGTGTTGCGCACACTTCCTAGTGAATGTGAGAAGTAAAAACCTTGCCGGTAACATAGGCATTAGGTAGGTATTATTTTAAAACATCGAGAGAAAACGAGTTATAGTTAACCCCCAAAAATCAATATTATAATACCTATAGGTAAAATGCGTTTTACGATCCGTACCGGTTAAAATGGGGAGTAGTTCCACAATATCCCATTCCTTTTATAACTGTTCCACACCTACTCACAACACGATAAAAACAGTATAGTATGATATCACAAAACTACGCACTATGCAAAGCCGTAAACAGACAACCACTAAATGGCCAAATTTTCCGTTGCTTCTTGATTCGTACCAAATTTCATTAATTATAACATTATTAGTATTAACCACTGTAGTGGTAAACGTCAAAAAATTACTTTTTGTAGTGGTAAGCTATTTATTACGAACCAGTTGTAATGGTAAAATTATCCATGACGCAGAATTGTACAATTTTTAACTATTTTGTTATAATCCGTGCTACTTATAGTAGTGGTAAATTTAATTTACAGAGTATACCATTTCGTAGTGGTATGTATCTCTCATTTAATATTAATCCTAATAACATTGTCCCTGTTGTAGTTAGTCAAAGTCACTTTACTACTACAAAAGTAAAATAAAAGTAAGATAATTTTTTTCATATATATATATATATATATATATATATATATATATATATATATATATATATATATATATATATATATATATATATGGTTTAAAAGATAAATATTTTCTTAACAATTAACAGTTTAGTTAGGTCTGCAAATTAACTTTCATGGCCCTGTATACATAGATGAAGGGGGGAGAAAAGAAAAGGTGAGTTTTTTTTACTTCTTGGGTTCTTGTCTATTTACAGTTAAAAAAGAAATCAATATAATATATAAAAAATATATAAGGTGCACTCATTGGTGGCTAATAAATGGAATTACCCAAATTAGACAATTTTCCCAAAAAATTGCATTTAAAAAAAAATTCTCAAAAAGCATTTAGGGCTTATCGTTTAAAAGAGAAATATTTTCTTAACAATTAAAAATTAATTAATGTCGATAGCTTTATTAGCAAAAGAAGTAAATTTTTTAAAGTTAGGGGATAAAAGAAAAGGGGAGTTTTTAAAATTTAAACGTTTGGACAGGATGGGAAAGGGGACGCAGCAAAAAAATGATATTATTTCTACCCCAAGTGTATACAATATATTAACCAACTTTTCCTGGACAGGTAAGTAAGGCATTTATTATATAAAATTTAAATTATAAATTACAAAATAAAATTATTTTAGGCAATTCCAAATCAGAAAGAAAAAATTCAGTGATAGATCCGTAGGTAGATAAATTCTTCACAATTTTGTTTAATCTTTTGTAATATGTTGAATAATATCTATAAACTTTGAAATTACCACGTTTGTATTTTGTTTTAACACTATAGTGTATATATAGTGTATATATAATAAGAAATAAAACCCAAGAATAAGCACACAAAACAAAGACACAAAGCCAACTGGTATACCAGTATATTATTTTTCTATGTAGGTAACAATAAAAACTGCAAAACCATCACTTTTTTAACGAGTTGGTTGATTAGCGTTAATTTACCATTTAGTTAAAAATACATTTCAAATGTAACATTTGGTAAAATTCAACTTGTTGGTTAAAAAATAAAGTCAAATTAACCAAAACTGTGGTTAATTTATAGTTGAAATGAACCAAAATATAACAAGAAAATTAACTACCAGTTTCATTGGTTAAAATTGTTAGTTAATATAACGTTATATAACTTCTAAAATAACCTACTTATTAACTAAGGTAAATTAAGGTTATTTTAAAAGTTACAATTAACAAAAAATTAACCAATTATTTAACTTGAAAGTATTGTATCACTCATCAGTTAGTTTTAAAGTTAAATTATAGTAAAACATAACTTTTGAATGAAACTCTTAAGTAATAGCAACTAGTTGGTTAATTTTAAGTTTTTTTTTAGTTTATAATAACCGTAAAAAAACTAATTGGATAATTCAACTAATTGGTTAAAAAACAAGTTAAAAAAAACGTAATTTAACTTAGATTTTGGTTAATTTACTTATAATACCGTTTGTGCTACAAGCTTGAGAAACCCCTGTTTCTACGACACTGCGTTCACTCAAACAATTGTAATTATGTGTGAATATGTGTTTTGGTAGTGAGTGACTGTTCGCAAAATATCACCTTTCCAAGACTACCAAAGTAGAAGTTATATTAAAAAACCTCATAATAAGTAAAACTTTATCACCTTGTATCTTGGAAACATAAGTAATTAGGAAAAATATTTATTTAGGTTTTCGTCTTATTTTGACTTGCTTAATCTTCTCCTAAATTTAGACCAATAAGTTTAGGGACACCTTGTATATATATATATATATATATATATATATATATATATATATTATTAGATTCCTACTTATTCTAATTAAGTTCGTTTACAAATTTCTAAAGAAGGTAGTTTAAAATTTATAAAATTGTTTTGCTCTTTCGTTATAAATCGAAATGTTTACATTAAAATTGTTATAAATATTCAGCCATTTTCTATGTGATATGACCTCAATGTTAAATAAAGGGGAATAATTGAAAGCGGCAGTCTATTGGTCGACCAGCTGGTCACAGCAAAGGCGCAACCAATAAGCTGAGTGAAGGCAGGACAACCGGTATACAGTCCAAATCCCCTCAAACCATTGCTAATGAGATGCAGAAATCTTACCTGATTTTATGGATTTTCTAGTTTTATTACCAATTGATTTTTAACTCTCTTTGTCAGTGGTTATCCAAGTTTACTTATTAAGACAGTATCCACGCTAAGTGGGGGGCTTTAACCCTCTTGTAAATAGATTATTTATGCGAAAATTAAAATTGATACGAAAACGCTTGTAAAAATATAATGGGCGATCACATGTTTACATCTGGGAACGACCCTAGGGTACGTATAAATAAAACTTTTTAGTCATTGACTACATTTTTATACCTACCTCAGCGCTGTATGTCTGAATTTATCATTTAAATTAACCCGTAACCGGTACTGTACGACTTTCAGGTCATAAACGGTACTAAGGGGTCTGAGAGGCACCTGCCTTTTAAAATTATAATTTATATTATTTTTTTTTATCTGAGGCTTTGGGGATACTAGGAAATATATATAAAGTTAGAATATCACCAAAAATAATACCTGAATAAAAGAAAAATTTAAACAAATAGGGTTTAATCAAAACA
The DNA here is from genome assembly GCA_921294245.1 of Brassicogethes aeneus. NCBI lineage: Eukaryota > Metazoa > Arthropoda > Insecta > Coleoptera > Nitidulidae > Brassicogethes > Brassicogethes aeneus. The sequence continues at coordinate 47,395,891 of OV121133.1, forward strand.
TGTACAAAAAGTGCAGTAGTGCAAACTTTGTGATTAAACTATAAAAAATATTAAACCAAACAAAATAAAACGATCTTTATTTCGAAGAATATACCTTAAAAAATAACATAAACAATAAAAATTTAAATATATCTTTTTTTAACAGCAAAAATAACTGCTTCAAACTATAGCTAAATTTTAAAATTATTTTTTCCATAGTAATTTTTTGTTTTTTTTTCAAATTCTTAAAAAATTTCAAATTCTTCACTATCTGACCCTATAAAATTATTTTCCATAGACTCTTCACAGACAAGTCCTGAATCGCTGCTGTGATTATCTTCAACGACATAATCACTATAATGGTTATGTAGTATACTACAGTTATCTATATCACTTATATCGCTGTAGATTTCATAAAACCACTACATTACAGTTTCCTTAAAGCCCTTCTTATCACTTTGGACACTTTTAGAATGCCCTTGTTGCGAATCCATAACGAATTAATTGTTTTATAAAAATTACGTAAACGGTACGCAGTGGTCTACTAGACACCTCAACACTTTTACTTGTAATAATTTGTCCGTTTGACAATCCAACTTGTTCAAAGTCTGAGAGCATATTGATAACTGCTCAAAAGTATTGGAAGCGACAGATTTTTAAAACAAAAGGTGAGGGTGGGACAGGGCTTTGTTCGTTGATGAGTGTCTCCCAGACACCACAGTACCGGTTACGGGTTAATATTGTATCTTCATTAGGTTTATTAAAAAAAACAAATACCTATTCAACATTTTGTAATAGGTACCTAAGTTGTTAGTTTTGATTCTTGGCCAAAGGCAAAACCTACCTTACTAATGTAATATGTATAATAGTATATTCTGTAACAAGTTTGGAATACAGCATTTGGAATATGAAATTACAAACGTGTTTCAGACTATACTTTTTCTACGTTTCCAAAAAATACCATAGAAAATAATTTAATTGGAAGAAAGTGAGGTTGGATCGGTCTAAAATTTGTTAGATATTAAAAACAGAGATGTCGCCACGAGTGTTTATTCTGTCATCAGATGATAGAAATTCTATCATAGACTATTTCCCTCGTCTTAAATTCCACCAATCACAAACGCGCAATTTTGAATTACAAATGGTTTCTAGGTGAAAAAACTGTGTGACAGCACCTGTCAGCAGTTTTTTCGAGTTTGCCCGCGGCAAAACTTGACAGCTGTTGTCACCAAAAATTGCAATTTATTTTAATTGTTAACTTTTACTTATGAAATAGTCTTATCAAATACCATTCGGGCATCTAATTTTTCCTGTGAAAAAAATCGAAAAAACACAATGCTAAGTAATATTTTTTAACAAAATGCATTCGTGCAGGTGCAAAAATCCTCCTCTTCGACTCGGATTTTTGTTGCCACCAGCACTCATGCTTTTTGTTAAAATATTACTTAGCAACGTGTTTTTTCGATTCTTTTCGGAAAAATTAAATGCCCTTATGATATTACTTACGAATATTTCATTCAGTAACACTTTACGGAATATATGTCATTCCATAGATAAAAGTGATATTAGAAGGGTCAAATTCCGTAATAGGAGTAGAAAAATATATTTATTAGTTAGTTGACAATTGTAAAATGTCATACAATCGTTAAAACAGAGTTCTCTTCTTTTGAAATAATATAATATTAGTATACTATACTATAGTATACTAAATGTGAAAATGAATGTATGTACCTATCTCAATACAAAAATACTACAGTATTAAATAGTTTTTCAACGCCAATATTTAAAAAGTACACATATATATATATATATATATATATATATACTTATATATATACATATATACGGTTGTTAGTCCAATTTCAAGGAATAAATTTCGATTTACACAGAAAATTTGACCGAAGGTAATACAGATTCCCATTCTTACCACAATGGTTACTCAATTTTTGAATAAATGTTACCCTATACAAATATTTCATTGAAATCATTTTTTAGATAATAATAAGTATTTGTCGTAGAAAAAGTATATTATGCAACTCGTTTGTAAACTTTTCTAGACACTCATTTAATTAAATTTTATATTTATATTTACAATATTATAAATACTTAAAAATAAATATCATACAAATAAAAAGTGAAATATTTTTATTTGTTTGGTGTGATGTAACCTATGATCCCCTTCCCCCACACTTCTTCAAAAATTTCCCTCCTAAACCTGTGACCTACTTGTATTATCAAAATGTGAGAAACGTCAAAATTATATACATACCTATTCTTATTTACATTCCAAGTTAATATTTTTACCATAGATTTTTTCATTAAAATATACTTATTAGGTATACCCAAATGAAATACCAATTTGAAAATTAACCCGCTAAATACAAATCATAAACGAGATTTAAAATTCTATACATACATACATACCGCGGATATAGGGGGCGCGATGGGGGAGGTCGCACCCCCCCAGAGATGTAGAATGAAAAAATTGTGGATATTTTAAATTTATTAAATATACCAGTTTTCCGGGCTAAGCATGAGTAATCTCGCTTATCTTTGAAGATACATAATATTATGTAGGTGGTTAAATTAAGAAAAAATTGCACTTTTTTATGCCAATGAATAATATAAAAAGAAATTTGACTATGATATCGAAAAAATTGAGAATTTGTAATCTTTTAGCCTTTTCTACTTCAGACATTATTAAGAACTTTTTCAAGGAGAATTCAAATATTTTTCTAAATTTCAAAACTGCCGAGATAACCCAACTAACAAGTAGACATTGTGAAGTTCTTTATTAAAGAACTTCTTTAACAAAGAACAACTATATTTTAACAAAGAACTTCTTTAACAAAGAACAACTATATTTTAACAAAGAACTACCTACTATATTTTATAATTATTTTATTGGTGCTTCGTAAATATTTTTTTGTTTTTTAAGGTAACGTTTCGTGACTAAACTGCTGTTAAATTTTTCTGTCAGAAGAATTGCTTTAAGAACGCCCTTGTAGCACACAATATTGTTTAGATATAGGTACATGTTGTACAACATGTTACCAATATTGAACATTAGGCCAATATATGTTAGATTCAGCCGATATTATACCTATATGGATTATAGCTGTGTTTTCTATATAGATACCCATTATAGTAAATATATTGTACTTTGTGGCTTTTAACATTTGTAGCCAATATCGGCGCTACATTATTTTTTCATATTTAATTAAATATATTAAAATGTTAATGCGCCAATATTGGCTACATAATGTTAATATTTAATCCGGAGAGACAATAATGTTTTTGACATATTTGACAAATGCAGTACCTCTCATTCTAAGGCTGTACGCTTTTTATTTGTATACGACTGTATATACCTAGATGTGTACATATACATGCCTAAAAATAATAATTACAGTTACAATTCGAAATAATGATAATAACAATTAAAGTAATAATTATTGTATCGTTTTTGTAGCTTTAAATTTACCGCATTTATTTGGAAGGGGTAAAAGAGAGTGTAACTAGCGCCAAATCAGCCGGCTATCATGTGGTGCGCATTGGAAGTGCGCCAGGACGCGGCCATCTTAAAGACCAGACTTAGAGGCCTATTCCCTTTCTTGCTGTTCGTAAACATCGATTTCTTAACATGTATGTTCACCCAACGACAAGCCAAACATTACCTATGTTTAAGGGTATTCCGTTTCTCATATGTTGAGAGTCTTGACCTTGAATCTTTCTGAACAGCGATAAATGTTTTTAGGACAGGGAGTTTCTTAGTTTTATAACCTAAAAGTCGCAGACTAAACTAAAATTGTGTTAGATAATTGTTTTAAACATCATTGGTGATATTTAATATATTAAATGAACTTAAAAACAATTTGGGAAAATCCACAAATTCTAAAAATACCTACTTGGGAAAAACGTTTTATGATGAACTAGCCAAAGCACAGATCTTCTGGCGGGGCCATTAAGTCCATCCTTATATGGAAAAGGGTAATCATAAAATATCTTAAAATAATTATTTGTTACTTATTTTTACACACTTTTAGTGTATTGAAAATGGCAAGAAAACTACGCATTTCTCACATGGAGACTGGCAATGTCGGGGAGCCAGTAAAACAACTTAATTACTTTAAGGATAAATTACTAGCCCTAATAGAGGAAGCGCTGTGAAAGTTAGTGGTGGAGGGTAAGGTGGAGGTAATACCATCGTTGGAACTCTTCATTGACCAGCCTTTAAGGTCGGGTGGAAGGGTGCCTTCTACAACAGGGACGCATAAAGAGAAAGTCCAACTCAAACTCTGACGAGTAGTGAAGGTGTAGAGGTTTTACAAGGTATTGATAAAACCTAAAAGATTTTAAAATTAAACCAAAAAGTTTTAGCTCCCATGTGAAGAAAAATAGTTTTTAGATGCATATTTTTTTGTATTTTATTAGTTATACTTTTCTTTGACTAATATTTTGTCTATATTTTTGAGTAATAATATTACATAGGTATTTGATATTTTGTATTTGTTGTATTTTTTTAATAAAATATATTTTTCCAAGTTATTTTTTATTCTACCAATAAGTATATATATAGTTTTAGAGGTCGTTTTTAGACACTCTTGTAACATATAAGTCTTGACCTTCCTCCCCCCAAATTCTCTCTTCACACTCAGATTTTTTTAATTTTCTGTTTTTCTCTAAATAAATATTTATTATTTTAATAAAATTATATTAAAAAAATCAGTAAAGCAAAATTTGTATTCTGGTATTATAATTAGGAAATACATTTTAATAATTAAAAAACAAATCAAAAATATTTTTAAAATTACCAAAAAATATATTATTATTTGTTTGGTGTAAAACCTTATGATTTGTCCTATTCTCAATTATAAATAATTATTTATCATTTATAATTATAATTAATTAGGTATTAATTATGAAAAAGTAATTAATTTATAATTACTATGCTTGATAATGATACTGTACTGTATACTGTACCAAACATCGCCGCAATTTATGATTAATGCAAGATAAAAAACCTTTAAATATTGTCCAACAGCACCTCTTAGGCAAGCGTTCGTAAACATACGTTTTTAAACATCATGTATGTTCACCAAACATCGAATTTTGGAAACGGAATAGCCATTTTAACACCGATGATGTTTATAAACATAGATGTTTAAGAAATTCTTCGAGCGCATGCGTCTATAGACGAAATAATTGAAAGGGAATAGGCTCATATGTTACGAAACATATGTAGTTCATGAACATGCATGTTTAGCAAAAGGGAATAGGCCTCTTAAAGAGCTTGTTGTTGCGTATTTATTTACCTTTATAATCTGTTAATTTATTTGTCGGTTTGTGCTATGTGCTGTGTGTGCTTCCTTTACGAGACCTTCAGGAACTTATAACGTAAGTGGACATTTTTACCCAACAATAATACCACAAACAGTTTATTTTGTAGCAAAATACAGTCATGTTTAACCTTTATGCTTACATAGAAATTCTGGCATAACGAGTATAATATTAATGTAGTTTTTGGATTTAGGTTTAGTCTAACAGCTGGGTTATCAGTAATAACTTAGCACTACTCAATTGTGAATTTAACAATGCCTAGGAAGGTATAACGTAGCCTACGTTACGTAGGTACTTATGTAAATATGTAAATTGTATGCCGTGCCAATATTTTCCCAAGATTAAAAAAAAACAATTCCATGAAGGTATTCTAGCATCGTTTACCAACATTGGCGCAATATATAAACTAAAATTACCTATACTTACCCAATATACCTATACCTAAGCACTTAAGTTGCAATAATTATATTGAAATTTGAAGTTTTTAATCAATTTTGGATTTCAAATTAAAAAATATAAAAATTTCACGTTTCAAGGCCATAAACTTTCAATTACATTTTTTTTAGGAATTGGTTGTGCTTTACTCGGACGAAGGAAATAAAAAGAAAAATCGATTTTTTCTTTCAAACCCTGCAGTTCTACGACGCTGTAGTTAGTAAGAAAAAAATGTAGGAACAATATTAAATTTGGTGTACTTAACTTATTTTTTGTCATAGGAGCAGTTCGACCGTCGAACTTCGACGTCGTTTTAAAGAGGCAACCGACCTGCTAATCAAGCGGGATATTTCCGCGCCGGATCTTCGGAGACTCCGACGGAGAGAGACGGCGGTAGAAAATTCCGAAAATCACAAAGAAGTTATGAAAACGAAACGGGAAACAATACTAATTAACAGTTTAAGCTTTTTATAAATATTTTAAATGTTTAATTTCCATCTTTTTATTTTATTTCTTATTTGATGTTCTGGTCACAGTGTGGAACTTTGGAAATTGAAAAAAGTTTGAATGCATTAGTTTCATAAAATAAACTTGTTTTTTCGATAAAAAATGAACCTATGCTTTTTAATTTTTTTTTATTTTACCTACTTATTAACGGTTGAGCATTAACCAATACAAAAAGCATAATAAATGTTAAGATTTTTTTTATGTAAAAATCTATAAGTAACCGTTTTGGGTGTATACAATATTATCCAAACAAACAATATATTGTAAATTTGACTTTTCTTTTTATTGTTGATTGTAAATTCACACAAAATGTTCCGTTTTTTTTGGAACTATGTATTTCAAATTATTTTCTAAAAAAATTGTTTACTACAATTTTTTTCATTATTGGTAATTATTGGTTCTTGGCTATAATTTTACAAGTTTATACGTATAAGTTAAGAATCACCCAATCTTACAATTCAATATTGCCCATTTTTGTTACACTTTATTAGCCCCTGATAGCCTCTTTATTTTATATTGTATTCACCATTTTTTTTATTTTCCCCTCCCCTTCTCCATAGCCCAATACCATGTACAGAAATTAAATTCTTTATATTGTATTGGGATAGGGGGAAGAAAAGGGACAGTTAAAAAAAAATTGGTGAACACAACATAAAATAGAATAGAAGATTGGTACAATATATTTACAATGTATTGTAATCGTATATTGTAGCTATATAGAGCCAATTTTAAGATGCAATGTTGTATCAGTATTGACATCCATTATGGTAAATATAATGGTATTTTATATATTAACCATGTTAAAATTCAATATAGTGCACACATTGGGATTCATTATGTTGCTTATGTTGGCATCCAATATTATTTCAATATTTGCTGCAATATTGGGCCATTATAGCCAAAATCTTAGTATTACTATATTTAGCCAATACACTTGTGCTACAGGGGCGTTTTTACATGCAGCAAAATTATAAAATAGTTATTAAACATGATATCATAACTATTTTATAAACGTATATAATATCTAAAAAATCTTAGTATTATTATATTTAGCCAATACACTTGTGCTACAGGGGCGTTTTTACATGCAGCAAAATTATAAAATAGTTATTAAACATTATATCATAACTATTTTATAAACGTATATAATGGTATATTATGTATCAAGTTTATAAACGAGGTGCATACTATACTTTATAATAAAATGTCGTATACGACAAATAATCTTAAAATGATTTAAATCAAAAATTTGTATGGAGTGCCATCTATGAAACAACAGGGGAAACTGTCAAATGTCACATTTTTACATTTTATAAACACAATTATAAAGGTTATAAATCTTCCATTAGCCAGGTAGGGGAGACCGGGGTAGAACGGGGTACCGGGGCAGGACGGTGTTTTATTTAAATTTCACGCTGCAGACGATCGATAGTACTATCGTCCTTTGTTATCATTTACTAGAAGGCCAACACGTCAGTTGGTAATGACAAACGGGTTACTACAAACGTTTTAGTGTGTTTTAGACTAAACTTGATGAAATTTTGTTTAGTTTTATAACTTTTCGATATATATATTGTATATACCCATTTTCAGCTTCATTTGAGGGTTGTATTTTATGCACACAGTGCCAAAAGTGGGCTCACAATTCGTGTGCGGGGATAGAGAGTGATGACGACGGCGCAGAACTTATCTGTGAATTGTGTAAGCCCGATAACCCCATTCTGCCCCGTAGGCAAGGCGGAATGGAGTAAAGGACACTTTTTTTTAATACGATAATAAAAAAAATTGATATGCATTTATGTTAATTTTTTTTTGTATTTAGTTTATAATACTTTAATAAATCGTTCTGCTTTTTTTTTCAAATTGTACCACGTCTCTACCATACTAAAAATAATTTTTAAACGTTAGAGTCCCCATTCCGCCCCGGTCTCCCCTACTAGTATTACAACCGTGCCTATTTAAACTTTTGATCTACCCTTATTTTTTGCCTTTCTAGTATTCAATTTGTCTTCTTTCGGTGCCTATTTCAAGGTTAGACGAACACAACAAAGGTTAAGGAAACAAAAATCTGGAAAAAGGAATACTATCATATCATAGTTTAATTTTACACATTTTCAAAAATTTATAAAGCAAGTCAAATGTATCATGCAATGGGTAAGCAACTACAGCATTGATGGATAACGGCAGGGGATGGCCTAGGTTAAGAAGGTTATTGTATAAATCATTAATCTCATTTGTGAAAAGACTGCAATTAAAAAATATATGATTCAAATCCCCATACTCCCCACAGGCACAAAATGGATCATCCTTAACTCCTATCCTAAATAAGTGCGCAGGAAAACAACAATGACCAACTCTAATTCTACTGCAGTAGTAATAAATTCTCTATTACAATATTCAATAATAGCAAACCATGGAGTCTTCCAAGGTTTATCTTTCATTATAGCATAATTACGACCCCTTTTAAGCGAAGAAACCTCCCAAAAACTCAACCAATCATCATTTAATTTTTTATTTGACAAAGCTAACAAATCGTCGACAGGAATTTTTATTTCATTATTAACATTTAATTCAATACCCATTTTTGCAAGTTTATCCGCGTGTTCATTTCCTACTATACCCACATGCCCCGGGACCCAACAAAGGTGCACGGTGCCCCCATTCTTCAAAATATCAAAATAAATGTTCCGGATTCCCATTACAATATTCCCACTTTTACTGTTAACATGAACACTATCAATTTTTAGAATAGAACTATGAGAGTCTGTGAAAATTACTGCCTTTTTAATATTTCGCTTGCTTACTTCCACCATAGCAAAGTATATTGCATATAATTCTGCCGTAAATATTGAAGCCATACTACTAATCCTTACCGTCTTTTCAGCTTTTATATTAGGGATATATACACTAAAAGAAGTAGCTATATGTGGAAAAACGGAGCCATCAGTATATATATATATGAAAATTCTGGCCATTTATGTTCAATAAACTCTCTAAAAATGTTATTTACACCTAAGGCAGAATCTTTATCAATAACAGCATTATATGTAATGGGAATTCGTACTAGTTGTTTAACTAGGTCCAATTTGTATATTGGGAGAACTTTATTAATTATTATTACGTCTCTATGTAGAACCAATCTAAAAAAGGAATTAAGCAAGGGAATCTCCTCTGAATATACTTCTTTTTTATTCGACGAATCAACTAGGTTTCTGATCAACTCCAACTTGTTTAGAATCAGGGAGTCCCTACAAGCCAAGGACTTTAGCACATATTTATCCGAAAGCCATTGTCTTCTTAACTTCAGAGGCGGATCCCCTGCCTCTATTTGCAAAGCATTAGTCGGAGTTGACCTCATAGCTCCCAAACAAACCCGTAAGGCAGCATATTGAATTCTATCAAGCATACCCTGAACAGCCTTAGGCATCATACCAAACGCCGCAGACCCGTAATCCAGCCGTGATCTAATTAAGCCCCTGTATATCGTTAATAATGTTTTAGGATCACCACCCCACCAAACCCTGGTAATGCTTTTCAACATATTAACCAATCTGAAACATTTGTTGTATAAATCAGTCACATGAAGTTTCCAATTTAGCCGCTTATCGAATACAACCCCCAAGAACTTATACGAGTCCACAAGTTCAACCCTGGAGTGGAAACTGTCAAATGTCACATTTTTACATTTTATAAACACAATTATAAAGGTTATAAATCGAAATGTATATTGAAAATTGACAGTTTTTGACAGTGAAAGTAAAGGAAATGTTTTACTTTACAGTAGATTCCGTGCCCGAATTTAAGTTATAGTTTACTGCCGGCGAAATTAAAAGGTCAGTACAATGTTCATATAAACTTTTCAAATATTGGCGTTGAGAAACTATTTAATATTTTTGTATTGAGATAATAAAATAATTTTCACATTTAGTATTATTTTACAAGAAAGGCACTTTATTTTAACGATTGTATGACATTTGACAACTGTCAACTAACTTAAAACTAACTTCAGCCCGTGACTAAAAACCTGTTGCTAACTTCAGCCCGTGACTAAAGCGCCGTAAGGCCACAACTTGTCAATGTGTATTTAAAAGGTCACTTAGTGTCATGGAAACATGTACGATAAAGGGCGTTTTAAAGGTGGGAGTAGAAAAAATTATTGTAATATTTTGTGTTTTATTCTCGATCTTGATTGTATGACAATTTTTTTCAGACTCTTATGTGTGCACCTATTACATAGATAGTTACATTGGAGGGGAGTGCGCATATGCGCTCTTCAACAAAGTACAAACTTATATAATATTTTAAACTAATTGAAACACTTAACATACCGCCCAACTTGAAACAGGCCGGTGTTTCAATTAAATGAATAAACCTATCAAAACAAAAAAACAATAAATGATAATATACTTTACATTAAATTTTTAAATTAACTAAATAAAAGATTTTAATAGTGGGAATTTATCCAGTGAACTAACACAATGTGTCTGACACATGCGCATGTTCTGTGTTGCGCATGTAACAGCTGTAAGATAATTTGACGTTATAAACAAAAAAAATGTTAAAAAAATTGTTTAAAATAAAAAAATGAAAGAGAAACAAAGAATTATTCTATACCACATTATCGTCACAGGTAGGTACAACTGAAATTCTATGTATGCACGCTTTTTATAGAAAATATTTGTTCCAAATGCTAATTTGTTTTAAAATCATGTTATAAGAGTACTTGTCTGGATTAATTTGTTGCTTTAAAAGCAATAATAAAATTATATTTTTAAAGTACATTTTATAAAAATAAAATAGTTTTTTATTGTCGTTATTAGGAGCGATTTTTTTCTGCAGCAATTTTGTACGCAAAAAAATAGTATAAGAAACAATTAAAAATAAATATGTTGCACAGGCATATTTTATAAAATTAAAATGTTACCATAAACATTACTTATTTATATATATATATATATATATATATATATATATATATATATATATACAGCCCGTTCAGAGTAAAACCGAATATATCTATATATATATATATATATATGGGGCGTGGCCTCGCCTCCCTCCAACGCACGACACAGTAGCTAAGCAAATAGCCTGCATCGCTAATGAGATTTTTTGAATTATTTATTATAAGTCCCTACTTGCTCGACCTTTCGTCATGTCGTTTATCACACAAGCTACTTTGACGCGCCTTGGAGGGAGGCTAGGCCACGCCCCATATATATATATATATATATATATAGATATATTCGGTTTTACTCTTAACGGGCTGTATATATATATATATATATATATGTTTTTCTATACTTTCTCTATTACTTTTTTGTATATAAAATGTCCTACAGTAAATGAAAAAAAAATTAAAAAAGTGGTACATTGCATGTCGTCTTTCGATATCATTCTCATCAGTTCTTCGGCTACTTTAATATAGAATTTAATAAACGTCTATTTCTTTAAGGACGTAAACGTAAATACTACTTGGTAAATAGCGCGGGGCGATTAGTCCTATAGGACTAATATACACAGAGAAAAAGAAATAATAACATTAACTGTTACAAGGTAATAGTTACCCTTTAGTGGATTCGTATTCTGCCAAACCTATATGAACTAACAGTCATAATACTACAAGGTATAAAGAAGTACTTAACCTTACCTTTTAATTATTAATAGAAAGGTTTAGGAATATTAATAGTTAAATCACTTTAATAACTATTAAAATTACCTTATTATTTTAAATATTGTATTTACTAACTGTTATGTTATTTGGTTTTCTATTAGTATTTTATTATAATAATCACATTTTCTGAGTTATCAGTTATTTTTCCATCAGCTAATAGTTAATCTATGAAAGTAAGTATTATGTTAGCATGCTGTTTGCATAATCATATGCATATGATTATGCAAACAGCATGGTTAAAAAGTATAAATACGAAATTTAATTTAACAAATAATACTTATGTACATCCACCAGCATTAAAACAATTTATATAATAATAATTATTAATACTAATATAAACTATTACCTAATTGTTTAAAAAACAACAACAAAAAACCTCATGGTTCAAACGCTTATTACTTCTATCATGGTGGAAAAACACGATTTCGGCGTATTAATTATGGCATATCTCCTATATAGCACAGTTTTTGGAAAAGCAAAACTAGATATTTATAATAAGTAAGTACAAACCCCAAAGTTCTCTTATTCTGGTCTGTCATTATATCAACCTCACCGCATGAGTATTCTCAGTGCACTGACTTACATGGCGTACATCATGCCTATCAGCTGTTAATAACTCATTCGCTAATAGTTACCTTTTTACTTTTCGCACAACTCGGTTATAATGATAGTTATAATTTATCTCCTAAAAGTTAATTTTTGATTGATATTATAAAGAATATTATATTTTGTACCAACATTCAAATGCTGATAATTATTGCAACTTAAACTTAATATCAGCATACCAATGTTTAAGTTTATTTAACGTAAAATAACAGTTAATAAATATTTGGAACAAACTGAGTATATTAACAACAAACCTACATCCACTAACATTAAATCAATAGCCTTTAACTTATCCCAGGTTACTATTAAGAAAACCACATTCTATTATTTAGAATACAATTTTTAAAATAATTTTAGTAATATATTTAGTATATTGCTATACTGTATGTTAGCATATATGCCTTAAACTTATATTTATTAACTATTAATCAAATTTTTCTTTCTGTGTAGTACTAGATATATCTCTGGTTCTATCGCTTCATGGCCTAAACAGGGCCGGACTTTATTAATTTGTAAACAGTTTATCCAACATATTTTTGCACCACCTTTAAATTTTGATTATATTTTGTCAATAACTAAGCTTATATTTGTAAGAAACTAAGATTCTTTTATAAGAAAATAAAAAAAACTCGGGAAATATTATACAGTCGAACTTCGATAACTCGAACCATGACTTACCACAGAAAAACCGAGTTATCAAGACTTTGAGTTATTAAATTAGACATAATTCTCACTCTTGGCCGTTTTGTCAACCAATTTGATTCGAGTTATTAAAAATTCGAGTAATTGAAAGATCGAGTTATAGAACAAAGCAAACAAAACAAAAATAAAAAAAAATTGACAGTTTCTTTTAAAAATTTAATTTTATTTAAAAAACTAATTGAGATATGTAAATAATTGTAATTAACCTTATTATTGATTATCAAACTATTATTACATAACATAACTGGTTTATAAAAATTGCTTCGAGTTTAAATATTTGTATGTTTGTAATTACAAACATACAAATATTTTGGTTAGTGGGTCATATTATAAATATACAAATCATACCGCATTCTCATGCTATCAACGAGGTTTTATGTAATTAGTTATTTATTATATATCGCTATCCATTTTGTTTGCACTTAAAATATTATGTTATTTACCCCTGCAGGGGTGTATAGACATGTCTAAAAAAATGTCTAAAAAAATCTTCAGTTATTTTATAATAGCTATCTAAAGAGCATTATCATCTTCTTTGGGATAATTTTGTGTTATAAATATTGCAATACATGTATAAGGAAGAAGCCATTTTTGGAGTCTTTAAATTGTTAGCCATATTGGTGCATGCAGGTCTTGACCAACATTTTTAAATTAATATGTTTTAAAATTTGTAAAATTTTCTTAGCTAATATGTATGCTGAATGGGTTATTACTAATAAGTTATTAGTAATAACCCATTTAGCATACATATTATAACTTATTTTCTTAGCTAATAGGTGTGCTGAATGGGTTATTAGTAATAACCCATTCAGCATAAGAAAATAAGTTATTACATAATGGTGGAAATCCCAATAGATTATTTTCAAGAATAGGTGATAATTAGGGCCCGGACTTTTAGGTCAAAAAGTGATAAAAGGTTCCTAAATTAGGTGATATTTTTAATAAAATAGGTATTTTAGGTACCTATATTTTATGTATGTGTTAAGTACATAAAATATAGGTACCTAAAATACCTATTTTATTAAAAATATCACCTAATTTAGGATCCTTTTATCACTTTTTGACCTAAAAATCCGGGCCTTAGTGCACTATCATGATAATCAAAAAAATCTTATATTTAATTTTAATTCCTAAATTCATTTATTTACGTAATTCGCAAGGCGCATTAAAATTTTATTAATAATAAATAATATATTTAACAGTAAATTTCATTTCGCAGCCGAATGGTTGAATTTTTTCTGACCTGTTTTAGTATTTATTATTGAGTAATATAGCGTTTTATTTTTACTTCCATGATAGTTCAGACGGTTTCATTAAATTTTATTGCTGTTTTTCAACAACTTTATAAAACTAGTTGCCTACTTATAAAATAATTTAGTGTAAAAAAAGTATTTCGTTTTTATCGTTTACTTAATTGTTGAAGCTGCAGCACAAAAGTTCTAAAGTTGAGAGGTTTTAACAACATGTTGAAAAAACGCTAGTATATATGAGGAGCATCCGTGCAAAACCGGCTAAATCCATTTTTATTCAGTTTTTTTTTTGTGATTTCGCATCTTTGGGTTCATTTCTATCGACAACCAAGATAATTCTGTTTAAATCCGACTATATCCATGTTAAAATCACATTTAAAAGGTAGCTTTAGGAGCAAAACCGGCCAAATCCACGTTTTTATAGCAAACCCGGCTATATCCAATAAATAATAATGATGATGAGCATGTGTCTTGGATATGTCGATACTACTACTAAAATTTGTTCTGTTTTTTCATGTTTGCACTAAATTTATTTTGTTAATATTTTTGAATAATAAAGGTTTTTTTTACATTTTATTCGGTTTTTGAGCAAAACCGGCTATATCCAAAACATTTTTTTAAATTTTGGCCTTAATATAAAGTTTTTGAAAACGAAAGTATGTCTTATAAATCAAGAACCACAAAGCCCACAAAACTCAAGTTTGCTTTTTCTTTTATCTGTAAAGGTCAGGAAACCGAGAGTTTTTGCCATTTTCCCAACATTTTATTAAAGTGGATATAGCCGGTTTTGCACGGATGCTCCTGATATGTTATAGCATGAATGGGTGAACCATTAAAACAATGGAATCTTGTTATCTGTATTCCTGAAAAATACCAATAGGTAGTTAGCACTTGGTTTATAATCGTTTACTGTTTTTAAATTAACAACAAAAGTTATCGCTCCTAAATCTATTGATATTTATATTGATATTTATTTTCATTTTATCTTAGAATGTTATTGCATTAAATACTAATTTAATTTATTTAATAACGTTTTCATTTAACATTTAACGCAATAAATTCTTTGACATTTAGGCAAAATGTTTCCCTATTTTTGTTTAATAGTAATTAATTGAGCAAATAACAATTTATATATATATATATATATAATAGGCTGTTCCTTATTTAGGGGTCGGAAAAAATTTAACAGAGCCGCCCCCCAAATCGGTTCCAAATCATAAAAAAAAATTCCTGCAAAATTTTAGGTCATTCAGTCAAAGGGAACACGTGCCCCACAGGGGTTTTTTAAGAAATAATTGAGAAAATTCGGAAGGCTGATATAACTCCGAAACGGTCCATCGTAGGAAAAAAAAGTGTATATAAATTTTATGTGTTTTTTTTAGATAAACAACTTTCGTAATAACAGTCCTGCGTTAAAAAAATTTATTCGGGGTCAAAACGCGATAAAACGCTTTTTTGTGTACTTTAGCGCTACCTACTTTTTCAATTTTCTGTCCTAGAGCATCGACCCAATGACATAAATTGTAGGGGACAATGCACCCTACATTTTTTGTTGACAAAATTTTTTTCTTAAACTAACCTATTTTGAAAAAAATTAAATCCAAAACTTTTTGAGTTTTCACTAAAAACACGTTGTGCTCCGAAACTACGAAACGGTTTATCGTAGGAAAAAAAAGTTAAAATATATTTTGTAGTTTTTTTCAAGCTAATCAACTTTCCTAATGCCTTTGTCACAATAGTGTTAATGTTAATGGTAATGTTAATAAAGCATAGACAAATGCGTGTATCAACGCAAAAAAAAAATCTTGCAAAATTTGAGGTTAATCGGCAAAAATAACACGTGCGTACGTGTTAGTTTTGACGGATTAATCTTAAATTTTGCAAGATTTTTTTTTTGCGTGAATCATTGTGGCCTTATAAGAAAAGCCTAAACTCAACTGCGTTATCCTAGTCCGGATTAAGGAGAAAACTCAACTGCGTTATCCTACTCCGGATTAAGGAGAAAACTCAATTTTTGTTTTTTTATATTTTATTTTTCTCAAAAACGATAAGATTTAGAAAAAAAAATTTAATCAAAAAATGTAGTCCCTACAATTTATGTTATTAAGGGCCGGTTTATCAATCTCTGGTTAAGTTCCAGTTAGTCTATCTGACAGTTAAATTCCATATCGATCGTTGTGAGAACAATGGTATCCATGGAGATTATCTGCCCGATAACTAACTGCAACTTTAACTGGATATTGATAAACCGGCCCTAAGTCGATCGAAAATTTCAGCAGTAGGTAGGGCCAAAGTACCAAAAAAGCGTTGTATCGCTTTTTGAACTCGATTTTTTTTTAACGCAGCACTATTATTATATCTCACAATAGTGTTAATGTTAATAGTAATGTTAATGTTAATACCCAAAGCATAGAAATATGCGTGTATCCGTTTACAATGATGGTAATGTTGATGGTTACGTTGATACACGCATTTGTCTATGCTATATAAACATTACCATTAACATTAACACTATTGTGACAAAGGCATTAGGAAAATTGATTAGCTTGAAAAAAAACTACAAAATTTATTTAAACTTTTTTTTCCTACGATAAACCGTTTCGGAGTTTCGGAGCACAACGTGTTTTTGGTGAAAACTCAAAAAGTTTTGGATTTAATTTTTTTCAAAATCGGTTAGTTTAAGAAAAAAAATTTGTAAACAAAAAATGTAGGGTGCATTGTCTCCTACAATTTATGTCATTGGGTCGATGCTCTAGGACAGAAAATTGAAAAAGTAGGTAGCGCTAAAGTACACAAAAAAGCGTTTTATCGCGTTTTGACCCAGAATAAATTTTTTTAACGCAGGACTGTTATTACAAAAGTTGTTTATCTAAAAAAAACACATAAAATTTATATACACTTTTTTTTCCTACGATGGACCGTTTCGGAGTTATATCAGCCGAATTTTCTCAATTATTTCTTAAAAAACCCCTGTGGGGCACGTGTTCCCTTTGACCGAATGACCTAAAATTTTGCAGGAATTTTTTTTTTGAGATTTGGAACCGATTTGGGGGGCGGCTCTGTTAAATTTTTTCCGACCCCTACATAAGGAACACCCTAATATACATATATATATATATATATATATATATATATATTAGGGTGATTCATTTCCGCAAAGTTTTTGTTTTTTTTTCGGTGCTCAAGCAAAATATTAATCTGCATATAGGAAAAAACATTCTCACCAAGTTTGAGCTCTTAATATTAATTTTAAGCATGCTTACTATTTAAATTTAAAGTTTTACCGTTTAAAATGCATGTAAAAAATATTTTTTTTTTCAAATTTCTAATGCTTACCCACCTTTGACAATATTGCAAATCGGTTTAAAACACCTTATGGGGAATTTCACGCTCTTTAAAATTGCTTTTGAGTTTTTTTTTGTAACTCGCATTGGTTCACCAGTAGATGTCGTCAAAGGACAGTTTTTGAAAAAAATCGTTTTTTTTATTTTTTCGAGCAAATCGCCAAAAGTAGTGAGAAAAATGGGCTGATTCATAAAAAAAAGTTATCCAACCAATATTTAATGAATTTACTGCCATTTTTATAACTGAAAACGTAAGAAATTGATAAATACCAACCCATAATGTTATTTAGATTGATTTTTTCTATTTATTATCATTATATTTCCCTACACTAAGAACTTTTTTAAAATTATTATGATTTCTCACTCATAATAAATATGAAAACAACACATAAATTCATAAAAAAACAACAAAACTTTAATCGGAATATACAGAAGGTTATGTAACATATTTCAAATTTCGCTTAAAAAAATTAAATAATCTTCATTTATATTTTTTTGCTATATGACAGAAATGTTGAAAAATTGCAAAATCCACGTTACAATTTTCTTATTGTTTTTTATGAATTTATCTGTTGTTTTCATATTCATTATAAGTGAGAAATCAATAATTTTAAAAAACTTCTTAGTGTAGGGAAATATAATGATAATAAATAGAAAAAATCAATCTAAATAACATTATGAGTTGGTAATTATTAATTTCTTACGTTTTCAGTTATAAAAATGGCTGTAAATTCATTAAATATTGGTTGGATAACTTTTTTTATGATTCAGTCCTTTTTTCTCCCTACTTTTTGCGGTTTGTTAGAAAAAATTAAAAAAAAACGATTTTTTTCAAAAACTGTCCTTTGATGACTCCTACTGGTGAACCAATGCGAGTTACAAAAAAAAACTCAAAAGCAATTTTAAAGAGCGTGAAATTCCCCATAAGGTGTATTAAACCGATTTGCAATATTGTCAAAGGTGGGTAAGCATTAGAAATTTGAAAAAATATATATATTTTTTAAATTCATTTTAAATGGTAAAACTTTAAATTTAAATAGTAAGTACTTAACATTTATATTAAGAGCTCAAACTTGTTGAGAATTTTTTTTTCTATATACAGATTAATATTTTGCTTGAGCACCGAAGAAAACAAAAACTTTGCGGAAATGAATCACCCTAATATATATATGTTTATTTCAGTAACAGAGCTTTAACAAAACTATTTTATAATGTTCAGTTTTATTTGATTTTTATTAACAATTTATAAACATTCAAAAAACTATTGTATAATAACAGCAAGCAACATTAAATGTTTTAGAAACGTTATACAGTCGATTTGTTTTATAAATCTGCGCAAATTCCGTGTTCATAAGGCCTGTGAGAACGTTGTCAAAATGTTTATAAAACATTGTTAGTTGGGAAGATAACCTTACTTTTAGAGTTGTGACAACATTGTACACATGATTGTTTGAAATAGATTTCTTATAAAAAAATTGGGCAATTCCCCCGTTTCAACTCAAAGTTCTGATACATACAACGTTGCCATATGTCTAAACTTAGTGGCATAAATTTAGGAGCAGATTAAGAAAGTCAAAATAAGACGAAAATCTAAATAAATATTTTTTCTAATTACGTATGCTGAAAAGATACAGAGAGATAAAGTGTTACTTATCATATCAGTTTTTTTTAATATAACTTCTACTATGGTAGACTAATAATTGTTTGAGTGAACACAGTGTCGTGGAAACGGGGGTTGATTTAAGCTTATTGTCCCATACAAACTTTGAGGTTAGGTTTTTATAACATTTGATGCAATTTTTAGATTACACAGTTCGGCTACCATTAAAAAGGTGTACCTCTGAAACTTAAAATAAAACGTTTCCGAGATAATCGAGATTACAATAATTGTTATATCGCATTATTTAAAAGGATAAAAAGGTATATGATAACAAATTTTATTTTTTAATTGAAAAAACTAAAAAGGGCATTCCATGAGCCTCGGGACTTTTTGCCCTGACCGTCACATTAAAAAAATTGTAGTTTTTTCAATTAAAAATTTTTTTTTTTTTTTTTTTTGTATAGGTACCTTTTAGTCCTTTAATGCGATATAACAATTATTGTAATCTCGAATATCTCGGAAACGCTTTATTTTATCGAAGTTTTAGGTACACCCTTTTAATAGTAGCCGAACTGAGTAATCGAAAAATTGCATCAAATAGTATAAAAACCTAACCTCAAAGTTTGTATGGAACAATAAGCTTAAGCAACCCCTGTTTCTAGGACACTGTGTTCACTCGAACAATTGTAAGTACAATTGTAAGTATGTGTGAATATGTGTTTTGGTAGTAAGTGAAAATATCACCTTTCCAAGACTACCACAGTAGAGGTTATATTAAAAAAAACTGATATGATAAGTAACACTTTATCACCCTGTATCTTTTAAACATACGTAATTAGAAAAAATATTTATTTAGATTTTCCTCTTATTTTGACTTCCTCCTAAACTTATGCCACTAAGTTTAGGGACACCTTGTATATACGTAAATTCTGTTGATTCTTACCTAGCATTTTACTTAGGTCTGCATTATGAAGATCGGGATTTTCATCTGCTAATTTTTTTCTTTCCACTTTTGCCCAAACCATAAATGCATTCATAGGTCGTCTTATTCTAGTTTCTTTATTAACTTTTTGTCCCTGACCAGTGATTTTAGATACAAAACTGGTTCTTTGAGAATACACTGGAATCGCATCTGGGTAAGATTGTCTAATATAATCGGCACAATACCGATTATCATATTGTCGAAACTCTTGATAAAAGTTATCGTTTTGCATTGCCACCCATAAATCTTGGTTTTTAGGTTGGCTGACTTGTTGTGTTGAAACAATATCTTCTCCCCTGTATTCATAAGGCATCTGATATTGTGAAACTAGTAATGGAGATGGTGAACTTGAGGGTGAAAGACAATTTCCAAAATGAGTACTAGGCGTTGAGGATTGAGTAGATTCATCCAGTAAACTAAAAAATAATAATAATAATATTGTAAATGTTATCAATTAAATATATAATCTTAATGTAAAACTGTAAACTTCAAGAGCTGCCTTAATTAAATAAACTTTAAACCTCTTTAATTCAAACATCAAAGACCTGACCGGACCCGAGTCAAAATTTAGATTGTAATTTAAACCTACTTTGACCTCAGAACACTGATTTAAATCTGTTCAGCCTCCAATTTGGCACTAGAACAACCGAATCAATCTTCATTTGAACCGATTTAAATCTCTAATAAAATTTTTGGTCGGATTATAAATTAAGTAAATCATTTTATTTCAAAAATAAAATTTTACAATTGATAAATTTAAGTTTTTAATTTTACTGCAAATACGTATACCAATTAAAAAATATATAGATAAAATTTTTAAAATGCAAAATTTTTATTTAAGTTCAGTTTGATTTACAGGTATTCCAAAAAATTATTTATATATCGCCGCTGCGCCTACAAGAACCTATATGCGCATTTTAACAAATTTTACAGAAGAAGAAAAAATATTTTACAACCAGATAAAACTTGTATGAAAGTATCCATTCCTTAATATTATTTCAATATTTAATTAAATTTAAAAATATTAGGAAATACTTTAGTTTATATTTTATATTTATATTTTATAGTTTTATTTGGTAGTGAAATGTATTTTGCTTCTCCTGTTGTTAAAATGAACATATGTATAGATGCTTTTTCAGGCGCAGCAACGATATATTTAAATTCAAATATTGTCGCGTATTTATTAATCGACATGCGCAGTGACCTGAGCTTTTTTGGACTGTATGTTGTAAAAGGTCATAATTTGGGTCAAATTTAAACGTCATTAGAACCGAAAAATCGGGAAAATGGAATTAACGTATGCATCTAAAGTTTTGGGAATTTTAACATAGGTACATGAATTACAGCTAATTTAAACCTACTTTTACCTACGAAAACTGATTTAAGACCTGTTCAGCCTGTTAACTCCAATTTAGCACTATAGTGCTTCTATAGAACAATCGAATCAATCTTCATTTGAACCGATTTAAACCTCTTAAAAAAAATTTGGTCGGATTATAAACCTAATAAATCATTTTATTTCAAAAATAAAATTTTACCTATGATAAATTTCAGTTTTAAATTTTACTGCAAATAATTAATGTAAAGAATTCGTCCATTCATTATGTAAATTTAAAGTATTTGTATATCATGCTGATACTTGATAAAGGACAACTTTGGTGATATGTTAAACAACTATTAGAAATATTCCCCAACACCAAATATATATAAGCTCAGGAAATCTTTTGTTTTGGGTGTGTTCCACTACACCAATTTGCCCGACACTGATGAGACCCAATATAGGTCGAAACAGCTGTCTGTCGGTATTTGAACAAAAAACGCAAAGTGCTTAAAGTACTTTTCGCCAACGATGTAAATCTTAAGATTTAGTTACACTTCGCTTCTGAAGATGCCAACATCGTTGGCGAAAAGTTGGGGAAAATTTTTAATATTTGTTTAACCAATTAAAAAGTATATAAATAAAATGTCTACAAATGCAAAATTTTTATTCAAGTTCGGTTTGATTTACAGGTATTCCAAAGAATTATTTATATATCGTCGCTGCATTTGCAAGAACCTCTATGGGCATTTTAACAAATTTTACAGGAGAAGAAAAAACATTTCACTACTAGATAACACTTTTATGAAAGTATGC
This sequence comes from Brassicogethes aeneus, assembly GCA_921294245.1. Classification (NCBI taxonomy): domain Eukaryota; kingdom Metazoa; phylum Arthropoda; class Insecta; order Coleoptera; family Nitidulidae; genus Brassicogethes; species Brassicogethes aeneus. Next base: position 47,418,444 of record OV121133.1, read on the forward strand.
CTTAATATTATTTCAATATTTAATTATACTGAAAAAAATAAGGAAATACTTTAAATTAAAGTCTTAATCAAAGTCTTTAATCAAAGTTTTATCTGGTAGTGAAATGTCTTTTCCTTCTCCTGTAAAACTTGTTAACCCTTATGTGCACGGAAAGGTACAGATGTACCTTTTTAATTTTTGTTATGCAGTAACTTATTTAATTTAATTTAAAAATGGACATGTTTTATGACATCTTAAAATAAGGAAAGATAATGCCTTTTATATAAAAATTATAACATTTACCTTACGTAGAAATTTTTTATTTTAATCCCAAACTTATTATCCCATTTAAGCACGGATAGGTACATTCGTACCTATATGTGTTTAAGTTGAAAATTAATAGGGGGGGGGAATAAAAACAACAATAAATTCACAAATATATATATGTATATATATATATATATACAGTTCAGAAGTGAAACATTTTGTGATGGTTTGAGCATGTTCATCACATATTGGGATTTTGCAAACGCTGCAACATTTTCTGGTTTTTCTTTGCTTTTTATTTTTGTTTCGGCAAATATAGCATGATCCCACTACTGGTTTAGGGCCTTTAGATTCTTGAGATTTATTTTCCGTAGCAAATGATGACCCTGATGGTACCAGTGGATGCCCCATCATCGATTCTAGTGAATTTTTGGTAGGAAAATTTGTTTACAACATTTGGCATTTGCGAGCGTTTTTCAATATTACCCATTGCGAGGCTACATCCTAAATCTTGATAAAAATTTCTTCGGCTATGTGATGACGACATAATTCCCTTTGGCCCTCCATGTCTTCAAACACTTTATAAAACCGAATCAATACTAAAATATTTCAATGCGTTGAATTTAAACCAAAATAAACAATTTCACAAAACGGCCTACGCAGAACAAAACAATTTTTTTATATAATTTTTTTATTTCAAAGCTTTTAATTCTTAAGAGAGATATAATAACCAAAACACAAAACATTAAACAATTCCAAAAACTTGCTTTCGCAAAACAAAAACATGTTTTCTAGTATAAGGTACAATTGTATCTATCTGTGCGGTATATTTATTCTCTATGCACATAAGGGTTAAAATGCACATAGATGTTTTTTCAGGCGCAGCAACGATATATTTAAATTTTTTGGACTATAGGTTGTAAACGGTCATAATTTGATTCAAATTTAAACGTAATTAGAACCGAAAAATCGGGAAAATTAACTTTTAAGCCATGTTTTAGGTTAAAAGTTGGTTATCTTTAGGCGAAAATAAAACCGTTCAAGACGGAAATTCGAAAAAGTATCTACAGTCTTGTTGGACGGCTATCAAAACGTGAAATTGTAAATATTTTTCGAAACGAAAATATCTCCAAAACAACAATCTATCGGAAAATAGCTAAATGCGAACAAGGAATACCTTGATTTAACTTACCAAAAAGTGGACCAACCAAAGTTCTAAGTGACGTTCGTGAAAACATAGTGGTTGAAAGCGCAATAAATAAAGTGGGTACATCTCATCGAAAACTGGCAAGGAGATTTCATGTATTAAGTGCCACTATACAAAGACCACTTAAAAGAAGAAACTTAAAATATCGCAAAAGACAGAAATGCCCAAAATACACGCGGAATCAACTCCGAGAATTCCGATATGCTGCAGAGCACTACGACGAATCCATATCGCGAACAACAAACGCATCATTTTGGATGACGAAAAATATGTCACTCTTTACAATTCAGAAATGAAAGGAAATGACGTGTCCTAATACAGTTGCCATAAGGCGAAAAAAAATTGAAGATAAATTTTTAGTTTGGGCTGCCATTTTAGATAATAATATATATACCTACCCAAAATTACTTGATTTTATTAGTAAACACCACCTTGGAGACGAAATAATGTTTTGGCCTGACCAAGCATCATGCCATTATGCTCGAATTACCAGAGATTGGTTAGCAGCACACAACATACCTTTTGTGCCCAACAAAGACAATCCTCCAAACATACCTCAAGCTCGCCCAAGTGAAGGGTTTTGGTCATTACTATAGTATATATATAGTCAGAGCTGCAACAAGTCATTTTTAAAAAGACTTAAATCTTAAGTCTTAAGTCAATTCTAAAATCAAAATGATTTAAATCTTAAGTAAATTCTAAGATACAGTTCAAATGATTTAAGTATTAAGTCTTTGAATTAAATCATTTTCTTTCAAGTCAAGTCATTTTCGCAAATTCTTAAATCAATATAAAGTGATTTAAGTCATCTTATGACTTAATTCCTTTAGTAAGTCGTTTTTATGACTTACTAATATTTTAATATTTTTTATTGAAATCGTGATCTAAGAGTTAAGTCAATAAAATGACTTAATAAAAAATTGTGATTTAAATCAAAATAATTACCCTTAAGTCAATACAACGATTTTTTAAATGTTAATAATAATTTTATGGTATTAATGATACTGATATTATTAATCTATTGTATATGTATCTATAGATACAGATGATAATAAACCACTATGTTAAGAATTTAAAACGATTTATTTTCAGAACACTTACAAACAAAATAAAAACTTAAAACACATTTTTTGAGTAGACAATCAAAATAAAAACTTAAACCACCTTTTTTAGTAGAGTACATACAGGGAGGCTACTTTTTTATATACATAAATGGGTAACTTCTAAACGGTAATAGATTCAAACTCTGTTAAAATAGATAAAAGTTACAAATTAGACCTAACAAAAAAACAAAATTATAAATCCGCATTTTTTTTCATTTATTTTAGACAGGACATTTTTTAATGTAGCCGTCAAACGGTTCCAAAAAGCTAACTTTACCGCGGCGGTTTTTTTATTCACTAGCGGTAGCAATTGTAGACCTGTAGGAAATTAAAGGAGTTTTTGATCTGCTGCCGCGTGAACCCCTGGCTGTTAAAAATATATGAAAAATCTGACTTAAATATTTTCTAAAAAGACTTAAATCTTTTTCAAAAAGACTTAAATCTTTTTAAAATACTTAAATAATTTACCGACTTTTATAAAGACTTAAATATTTTTTTGACTTAAATCGTTTCTATATGACTTAAATCGTATGTACTGATTTAAGCCTTTTATTAATGACTTAAGTTTTTTCTATTTTGAAAAAAATATTTAAGTCACAAATCATTTTGAAAATTACTTAAATTTTAAGTCTTAAGTCAGTTTTAGAGAAATGACTTATTACCAAATGACTTAAGTCATTAAAACGATTTAAATCAAAAAAACGATTTAAGTTTTCTGAGAGCTTGCAGCTCTGTATATAGTATATATATATATAAGCAGGAAGGTATATGACAATGGTTGGGAAGCCGTAGACGAACAAATGTTGCGACGTAGAATTTATCAAAAAATTCAAAGTAGATATAACATCTGTCGAGAGACTAATGCGACGAGTTCGAACAAAGCTTCACCAAATTAAAGACAATGGACCTTTGGCAGTTCGTTAAATAAGGTTATTTTTTTCTAGTGTTATTATAGATTATTTCAATGTTACAAGTTGTTCACTTAAATATATTTTTATTTATTTATATATTAATTCCTAGACAAGCTATAAGCTTATTGGAATGTATATATATATATATATATATATATAAGGGTGTTTCAATTAAAACGAAAATTTGTTTTTCTTGCTGAGACATGAAATTTTGTTTTTTAGGTTGAGAAAAAAATTCCCTGAAAATTTGAGCCCTTAAATTTGATTCTAAGTAGGTACTTCCTTTTTAATTTTGTAGTTTTTCCATATAAAAAGCATGTATTTTTAATCATTTTTACTTTAAATTTCTATATTTTGGCCGGGTTTTGAATTATAATTTTTATCACAATAATTTCCTGCATAGTATTCACGGTTTTTGAAAGGCCCTGCATCAATTTTTTTTTGATTTATTTACGTTGATTGTAGTAGCTCCAAAAGACGTTTTTTCACTTTTTCTCACATATTTTTGAGAATATCGAGCGAATGACTGGTTTTACCGAAAAATTTTAAAAAAAAAGTTGTAGAAAATTTAATTTTTTACAAAAAAGGTTCTCACGTTCATATCACTAAAGTGCTTTGTTTAAGAGATATAAGCAATTTAATATCCAAAAACAAAGAAAAAATAGATTTTATTGAAATTTATGTATATGTAATTTGATTCAACAACTATATATTAATTGATTACTTAAATTTAACACAATTAACATGGAAAAAATTAAAATTCCATATTTAGTTAACTATACTGGTGCTTACGGTAATTAAAAAGCTTTTTGAAGGTCAAGCAAAACGGTAAATAAAGCAATCAAAGTATCTAAACAGAGGGCGCGGTAAGCAAGACAGTCAGTAAAAAAAATTGAAGTGAGACGGAAGAAGACATCGATTGTCGATTTATTGCATGTTAATTGTGTTAAATTTAAGAAATCAATTGATCAATAGTTGTTGAATCAAATTACATACATAAATTTCAATAAAACCTATTTTTTCTTTATTTTTGGTTATTGAATTGCTTACATCTTTTAAACAAAGCACTTTAGTGATATGAACGTGAGAATCTTTTTTGTTAAAAATTAAATTTTCTACAACTTTTTCTTTGAACTTTTTCGGTAAAACCAGTCATTCGCTCGATTTTCTCAAAAATATGTGAGAAAAAACGACTTTTGGAGCTACTACAATAAACGTAAATAAATCAAAAACAAAATTGATGCAGGGCCTTTCAAAAACCGTGAATACTAGGCAGGAAATTATTGTGATAAAAATTATAATTCAAAACCCGGCCAAAATTTAGAAATTTAAAGTAAAAATGATTAAAAATACATGCTTTTTATATGGAAAAACTACAAAATTAAAGGGCCTTTCAAAAACCGTGAATACTAGGCAGGAAATTATTGTGATAAAAATTATAATTCAAAACCCGGCCAAAATATAGAAATTTAAAGTAAAAATGATTAAAAATACATGCTTTTTATATGGAAAAACTACAAAATTAAAAAGGAAGTAAACATTCAATTTACTTAGTTTCTTTAAGAAACTTTCTTGACCCATCACTGGTAATATTCATAAGAAAAAATTGAACCTACACCTAGCCAAAGTTTTTTGTTTTGAATGCGTTCCACCAACTTCAAATACCGACAGACAGCTGTTTCGACCTTTATTGGGTCTCATCAGTGTCGGGCAACTTGGTGTAGTGGAACACAATCAAAACAAGTTACTCCCTGAGCTTATATGCTCGGTTGTTAAGTCAACAGAGGCGAGATGTAAGAACATCAGGTGATCCACACCGTCAAACGACGTGGCCTTTGCCGCAATCGGTACATACTATGCAACCGGGACTGCACACAGCAATTGTATCACAGATACTAATATGGCCTAAAGGAATCTAGAATTAACCCAACCGGGCTAAACATTAAGGTAAACATTCAATTTTCTTAGTTTCTTTAAGAAACTTTGGCTAGGTGTAGGTTCAATTTTTTCTTATGAATATTACCAGTGATGGGTCAAGAAAGTTTCTTAAAGAAACTAAGAAAATTTAATGTTTACCTTAATGTTTAGCCCGGTCGGGTTAATTCTGGATTCCTTTAGGCCATATTAGTATCTGTGATACAATTGCTGTGTGCAGTCCCGGTTGCATAGTATGTACCGATTGCTGCAAAGGCCACGTCGTTTGACGGTGTGGATCACCTGATGTTCTTACATCTCGCCTCTGTTGACTTAACAACCGAGCATATAAGCTCAGGGAGTAATTTGTTTTGATTGTATTCCACTACACCAAGTTGCCCGACACTGATGAGACCCAATAAAGATCGAAACAGCTGTCTGTCGGTATTTGAAGTTGGTGGAACGCATTCAAAACAAAAAACTTTGGCTAGGTGTAGGTTCAATTTTTTCTTAAAAAGGAAGTACTTAGAATCAAACTTAAGGGCTCAAATTTTCAGGGAATTTTTTTTTCAACCTAAAAAACAAAATTTTCATGTGTCAGGAAGAAAAAAAAAATTTCGTTTTAAATGAAACACCCTAATATACAGGGTGTTATGTAATTAATGTTATATATTAAAATGGGTAGTTCCTTAGGGTCCATAGAGAAGCACCTGAACTTTTTTTTTCTAAATTCCAAAGACTAAAAATAATTTATAATAACCTTTATCCTACCAAAAAGTACGCCACTGATCGACTAGGAACCGCGGATTAACCTTACCTATTACTTTTTAATGCAGTGTTGCCAAATGTAAAATTAAAAATGTATTACCTTATAATATAATGAAATCATTTTGAGCATCTCATATTATGAGATGCTCAAAATGATTTCATTATTTAGAATGCAAGCTTAAACTCTGCGAAGCATGCTTTCGCGCACCTGCGTAAAAATGTCTGGACTATTTACAATTACTCTCTAAAAATGAAATAGTCAAAATTCTACTATTTGAATTAGTAAAAGCATTTTTTACTAATAAAATAGTCGTTTTCACTTTTAAATAGTTATTTTTTACTATGTAAATAGTTAAAGTTTGACTAATTTAAGATTAGTCACCATATTTGACTATTTCTGACAGTTAAAAGTAGGTAACTAATTTCTTTAGTCGTTTACGGCCAACAACAAAGTATTATTTGAATTAAATGCATATACCTCTCCATGGTTAAATGACCCATAAAACAAATAAAGATGCAAAAAGTTTAGCTCAAAATAGCAAGACAAATAATATATTAAACTTTAAAATATTATGAAGCATATTTATTGACAAATAAAATTAATTTTTATAAGAGCGGCTGACAGCCGAATGCGTTAAGACGTTAGCTTGACAAACTTGTCAAGTGACAGACCTGAGTTCAATCCCAGGCTGGGTCAAAACTTTTTTTAAATTTAAATTTACTAATTTGACTATTTCATTCAGTAGAATTTGACTAATTATTAGTGACTGCTTTTTCACTATGACAATTAGTCAAATATGACTTATAATTAGTTATTTTTGACTAATTCATTTTAAGAGAGTAAGTTCCTGAGTTGCTGCCCAAATCCCGTCTCTCGTAAATGTGGCCTCATCGGTATACAAAACACTACGGCTCCAATCAGCATCTTCTTGATTTTTCTGTATATACCAATGGCAAAATTCCAACCGCAGTGCATAATCTCCATCCTGAAGAGCTTGAACTTTTTGTAGGTGATAGGGGTACAAGCTATTTTCGTGAATCGTGCGCCACGTAACAAAGTTGGACATTTGTCCAAGTTGGGCAGTTAATCGTCTTGTACTAATTCTCGGATTTGCTTCCACTTCCAAAATTTGCTCTTCAAGGGCCACAAATTCACGTCCCTGAGCCCGACCCCTATCACCAACAAATGCGCTAAATCTTCCGCGGTCCCTTAAATTTTGCACAGCACGTACAAAACTTTGCTCCGAGGGCGGTGGATGTCCGTCATTGGCGTTGTGATAATTTTGAATATACCTACAAAATTCTTTCTTGACGAGCATTTTGCATCGCTTCCCCGTAACACAAATCCATATTTGTTAATTGAATATTTGTGAGCGCCCGACCCGCCATAGCATAAAATCTTTCGCACTAATTACTTATTATTATTACTAATAAAATACAAATATTCAAACTTTCAAAAAATTTATCACAGAACATAATTTATAAAAGAATAAAAACCTGAAAAAACTTGAAAAAAAATAAAAACCTGAAATCGCTAGATCACTAATTAGACCTTGTAAAAATTTGTAAACTAATGATTTTTTAAAAATCGTTTTAACATTGTGATTTAAAAACATACATATAAAATATATATCTAAATTTAGACACACCAGATTTAAACTTTATTCATAATTCGTAATGATTTACTTTACTTTAAGTTAATCTGGTTTAATTTATTATGTTATGGTTGGTAACACATTCTGTCAAAAAATTGTAGGTTATGTGCTCAAATTGTAAATATCTTAAATAAGGGAAGTGCTTTTGGGCGTTTACACAAATTGAATGTTAAACGATTAACCTGTGAACTTGTTGTAATTTCATCTGAGTAAACAGAAAGAAAAAAACCGATGAAAAAATTAATTTTATGGAGTTTTTAAATAGGTACTAATTTTTCTTATCATTGCTTAAGTTAATAGCTGGATGAGTAAATAAATACAGAATGGTATTAGAGCTTTAAGGGCTTAAAACTTTTGTATTTATTGAGTTTTTATTTATTTTATGCAAAGAAAATTTTTTAGTAACAATTTTTTACAACTGGCAACGCGCAGCTACTTTGTTGGTTTGTATCTATGTACTCACAGAACACAAGTGTGTAACCAGTGGCGTATCACAAAAAAATATAAAAAACTTCTAATGCATATATTTTCTTTATCTTTGGGAAAATATCTTTTAAAATATTTTTCCATTACACCTTATGTCAAAAGGTATTCAGTATTTTAATATATAACATTAATTACATAACACCCTGTATATATATATATATATCGCCGACGGTGGTCTAGTGGTTAGTGCATGCTGACTACAAGCCGGAGGTCGTGGGTTCGAATCCCACCAGGGGTATGGCTGTTTATTTGTGTTTGTCCTATTGTGTATTAGTCCTTTGGAGGGGACTTTAAGCCCGCGGTCCGTTCCTACCCCTAACCCGCACAAGCCATTCAGTTGGCTTATGGGACTTCTTAAGAAGTAAGGGTGGAACTAAAAGAGCACTTTTGTATATAAACTTTTTGTATATATATTATTAATTTTGGTTTCATTTGTAAATTTGTTCACAGTAAAAAAATTAAGTTGTTGAGTTATGTTTCTTGATTCAAGAATATTTGATGGTAACATTTACATTAAATAAAGAAATTCTCTAAATTAATACACCTAACAACTAAAATAGTAAACATGGATTTTTACAAAACAATGAACTGGGTATTTAACAGAATAAAATTATTTTCGAAATATTAGTTGTGGTCATAAGCTGCTTTTAATTTTTCCTTTCCCCTACCAACCCATTATTTTGTACTTAAAGCACACGATTTCTAGCGCAAAATCATGCGACTATTTTCTTTTCCCGTTGACAGGTTAAGCTTAAAGATCATGCGGTTTAAATCCCGGGCATAAAGCACAAAGACCGCTTTAACTGAAAAGCAGCCTTTCTACACAAACAGCAACTTTAACTGGAAAAACAAACCATAGTAAAAAAATATATAAAATCAAGAATAATTATTAAATTGAATTAGGTGACTAGCCAAGATCTTAAAGCTTTTCTATTGTTTCTTCCTTTTATGCAAGCATCTCTTTTATAAATTGCTTATAAGCAATAATTTAAGATAAGGTTTAAAATAGTAATCTATGCAACAAGAATAGAAAGCGACAAGTATGAGAAAGAAGGAATCAAATAACATATGGTGGCATTGAAGATTTTAAATCTGGGGTAGTTAAAAAGTGCTGTTTTGGTTACCCCTTTGAACCAAAACCGGTTTTTAAAATTTTATTTATTGATTATTCTTTTAAAGATATAGGTCATTGACAGTTTTCTCATAGAATTTAGTGTGTATTTTGAAAGTAATAATCAGTGGCGAAGGGTGGAGTTTTTGTATGGGTATAAAAATATACGGTTAAATGAAAAAAAGTGTGGTGTACATTGTACACTGTACAATCAAATAATAAATAACATAAAACAACATAAAACAAACTAAAAATAAAAATATATATTAATTAAAAACAAAAAAAAAACTATAAAAAATTAACAAAGGTTAAAATTTTATTTAAATTTGTTGTCAACCATTTAAATGGAAATTTTTGGACAGTCTTTAAGAAATAATTATTTAATTCGGGTCTCTTTTGCGACCGTTTTAATTCCAACTTTTCTTCGAGGCAAAGAGGGTACTTCAATATACAATATACAATTTGTGTCCTCTATGTCACCCATTTTTAAACTACCTATATTAAATTTTAAAGAGTGCAATCTGCATGTTCTAAAATAGAATTAAAACAATCCAGCCAGCCACTAATTTTATAATCATAAATGACTCGTGTACCAGTAGATAACTAATTTGGCCTATAACGGTGGCCACGCCTTAAAATTTAAATCCAAACAATAAAGCCAGCAATAAAGTTTATAAGGGATTAATAAATTAATAACTAAGCGCGCAGTAGACAAAAATAATGTTGTCTAATAGCGACCTATCTAGGTCGGTTATGCCGTTCGATTATAGTTAGGGAGCTGGTGGCAGAAATTTTTAAGTCATTTGCTTGCGTGGCAGAAGTTGAAAATAATGAAAAAGTCACTAATGACAACTTATGCCATACCATTATTGCTGCATTATTAATTAGTAGGTAATTAAATATCTAAAAAAATGTACTTAAGTCATTTGCTCGCGTCTGGCAAACTTAAAGTCCTTAACAAGACTTTCAGATAAATATAATCGCCAGTCTATAAATTAATGAGTATTTAATTTTTTTTAATTATGATAATATCAATATAATGCAGAGATTTATATTATATAAAAATTTAAGTGATTTGCTCGCCAATAAAATTTATACTAAATGTTAATTGGGTCATAAAAAGCAAAAAATAAAAGTCTGCCATTTAATGTTTACTGCGATAATGAACGAAAATTTTTTAAAATTGTAAAAAAAATAATATTAAGTTACTTGCTCGTGTCTGGCTCTTGGTTAAATTATTTTGTTGTATGTCAGAACTGTGAATATAACTATGCCAGACATGAGTATCGCTGATTTTTTATAGCCAGAACGCTTTTAGGTTAGGGTAGGCATTTTGGGAAAAGTCTATTACAAGCGGTTTTTTACTTATAACGTTAAAATTTTAAGGTCATGAAATCATGTGATCTTTTGATTCCCCAAGTTTGATGACCCTCAGTTACACTTCCTTATGGGGTCAGAGGTCAAACATATTTTAAATTGTTTATGTATTTTTTACCTATAATATAAAAAAATGCCTATATTTAATTGCCCATAATGATATGATATGACCTTTTAACCCCACAAGTTTGGTGACCCCCGTACAAAAACGTTGTCTTAATATTATGTTAATTGTTTATGCATTTTTTACCAAAAAATATTTTTTTCAAGAAAATGAAATTACACCACCTACCTATCGATTAAAAAAAAATGAAATTATTAAACAAATTGACAATAAAGCCAGTCATTAACAAAAAAGGTCAATAGTGCGAAAGTTTTTAAATTTTAAGACAACATTGGAGAAGATATAAGAATGATAAATCCGGTTTTGCACCCTTTTCCGTTGCCCAAATTATTGTTAAATTAGTAAAAATTATTAATAGGTACTTAAAAGAAAATGTATGCAAACTTTATAGATTATTTTAATAATAATTATTAGACATTTATATATATTTAGTTTGCACCCGAACAAAGCAAAATTTGTTTATTAACATAACAAAAAATAACAATTAACAATTGAAGATAACAGGGAAAAACGTGCAAAGTCAATTGGGATATTTTTTGGTATGGTAGCTAAAAAAGCAAAGGTAATGTTGTTTTAAAAGAGTAAAAGGACCCAAGTTTAAAATTGATCTCTGAAAATTTAAGTTTTTTGACTTTGCACGTTTTTTCCCTGTACTCTTCAATTATTAAAGAGAAACCCGGCATCTTTGACGCCTGGCAAATGTTTTTTTAATATCTATATAGCCAATTTACCATAAAACCTAAATAGCAGGCACGAGGAAAATGACTTAGGCTAGGTATTATTTTTTACAATTTTAAAAATTATTTGTTGCAGAATACATACATGCATTATTTTTTTTTATTTAGGGGACACAAGTGAACAATTAAAAAAATAAGATAAAGACGAGCAAATCACTTAATAGAGCATTTGTTTTTTACATATTTAAAATTATTAAAAAAAACGCAGCGTCCTAGACGTCTGGCAAATAATATTTTAGTATCAATATGGTAAATTTAATATAAAACCTAAATGCCAGACACGAGCAATTGACTTAGGTTAGGTTTAATTTTTTACAATTTTAAAAATTATTTAAAAGAAAGCAGCGATACCTGAGCCTTCCACCTTATTTACTTAGTTCACAAGCATCAAAACTCTATAACATCATTCCCAACGACGAGCAAATCATATACCGAAATTGCCACCAGCTCCCTAACTATCTCGGCAATAGGTTGATAATTTATCGAGCGAGACAAATTTGAATTTTACTACTCTATGCTTTTTCAAGTGTTTTCTTGAAATAAAATAATGTTACGCAGGTTAGAATATTTAATTAAAATATGTTTTCAACAAAAATTAAATTATTTTACATGTTTATTAGAATATCTAAAGTGTAAAATAAAAATAAATATAAATTGGTCTACCTTGTCTACCCGCACGCTTCGCCACTGGTAATAATAAAATTTATTTAATACAGTTTGAAATTTGCACCAAAAATATTGCAATCTAAAATTATTTGTGACCTTGTTAACATTTATATATTTAGTAACGTTGACCTGTGGTATACCACTAGTTTATGAGATTCATGAGTGAGGAAAGTAGCCTTATTTCGGTACTTTTGAAATTTCCGGAGAAATTGAGCCGGCATGAAAAAAAAGGTCCTTTCATTAAAATGTGTGTATTTTTTAAACAAAATTCAATTATTCCTAAAAAAAACAATTTTTCCAAGGCCCGGTAAAAAAACAGGGTTTTTCCCATTTTTCCGTTATTTTACGCTTTATATATAAAGTTTTGCAGGGTGGTTCTTTTTGAGTGGCGGTTAAAACCACCAAGTCTATATTTTAAATCTTTTAATTTTGAATAGTTAACACACGCAGGCTAAAATGTTTTACGAATGGGACACGAAAAATGGACCAGCATTGATAGGAATTAAAATTACGATTTCAAATTGCAAAGGATTAATTATGGTTTTACATAGTTATTAATTTAAAACAATAATAATAATTGAGCATCGCGTCTAACTAAATTTATTTCATTTAAAAAAAAATGAAGTTAAATGGTTTCAGATATATTTAAAAAAACATAATTATAGAGAGGAACATGAAAAAATGGAGCGTTATTTTCGTATAAATTTAGTCTACTTATTTCTAAGTAATATTTTCTAAATAAATAGCAGTAAATTATTACAAGTACCAAATAAATAAACCATTTTCAGTTTAAAACTTTAACCTACTGGTTATAAAATAAAACTTATGTTGGATATATTATTGATCTGGCAAAAAAAACCGTCCTAAAATTCCAAAACACCAAAATTTAATTTATAAAAACTGGATACCGATAAAGAGACAACTTTTCATTGTAAATATTTCTCATACAGAATTCAACCTTTGCAGTCATCTCACGTTTAGAATTCAAGTCTGTTCTGTTTTTGCTAAAATGTTAGCTAACTGAGCTTTCCTCAAAAGGCCTTAGCAGACCGTTTAGATTCGCGCCGTCGCACTGCTCAATAATTAAGACATTTGCTGCACGATATCACGTTTAAATCAAGCAACAACTATGTTAATAGTTGGTATTAAAGTGGCATAGTTTTTCACATGTATTTGTATTTATTGTATAAATGATCCAATGGTCCATGTTTTAAAATCACCAGTTTAAAACATTAAAGTGTGCTTATGTCTCTATATAAAATTGTAAAAACTTTGATGTATCATAAACAAGTTTTAATGTAATTTGTAAGACGTTGTTATACAGGATATTATACAGGAAACTTTTATTACAAAATACCAAATACCAAATAAATCAAAATAGTAAATATGTTGTTAACCTTAAAAACTGTTATTAAAGAAAAAAATATTATCACCCATAATATAACAAGTGGTATGATTGTCATTGATGATATTTTCGAATTGAAACCAAGCTGCAGATTTAAGAGTCCGCAGGACGAGTGAAATGGGCTGATTCGGTTTCAATGAGTAAATATCATCGATAATTAATCATACTACGAGTTATATATAGAAAATATAATGAATTTCAGGATTTAACGAATTGTCAGTTTGACATTTGAAATTAAAATGTGCTTTAAAATATAAAAACTTACCTTAATTTTATTATCGTTTACACCAACCCATCGATCTTTTAGAGTTTATAATTCATTATTTTAATCATTTAACAATCATTTAGTATTTAAATGTCAACAAATGTCAAATCAAGAAAAGTGTCAAAATCCTTAGCAACGTGTGAACAAGGTGATAAAAAATATTGTCGCTGTGATAAATTGCGTAACCATGGAATACTGGCATTTTATTGGTTCCAATTATAATGAATTGTTTTGTCAAGTAATATAATAAGTTTTTATTATGAATTTTACTTTACTTTCTTTTACAATCATAAAATTTCTAATGATGTTTATTAAACGTATTTTTTATGAAAGAAAATTACTTATAGGTTATTTATTTTTAACAGTAAATTTAAGGTAAATATTTTTACTGTAAACTAAATTTTGAAGTCATATTTTTACTATATTAAAACCACTTTTAAAAGTAAATAATTTTTTGGAAACTTTTTCAAGTGAAAAATAAAACTGAAAAATTATAAAAGATGTCTTCAAATTTATAAAATGATTTTTACAAATATTTTAAAAAGCTAATATATAATCTTCCGCTCATTACAAAGTAATTCAAATTAAATGCTTTTTTTATGGCTTAATATTATTATGTAAGTTTTATGAATTTATTTATTTTATCGAAAATTTATTTATTTTAAACACTGGAGGGCATTTATTTTTATGATGTATCATAGGGAATTTTTATCAATAAGATAAGATGAGCGAGTTTTAATACTAAATTTAATCAGTTTTGTTAATACAGTTGTCATCCTTTAAGGGGATGATAGTACACGCCAAAATAAGAAAGTTTTCCTCTATCATTTTTGCATTAGTGCCATTTTTTTCATAAAAAAATCATTAAAATTTTTATAAGTAAAGTAGAAATTTTGAGCCGCCACTGGTTGTTCCTGACCAACGACAAATTACTAAAACATGCTCGCACAGTGGGCAATACTCTACATTTATTAAAAACTTACATTTGTGTTATCATTCATTACTTGTTGATAATTGTTTTTTGTTTTGCATACTCAGCTATTTTAAGGTACTTTGGATAAAAAAAAATACTTACTTTTTATTGATAGGTATCTCGAAGTTTCCGTGGTTTTCAAGTGTTCCACAAAATTATAATAAAAGTTCAACTATCCCGCCGTTATTATCCACACAAAGTATCCGGATTATTTCAGATTTTATCTGCCGTTGCAGTGACAAGTTCGCGGAGTTGTTCTAATGTGTCAACTTTACTTTGGTACACTAAACTGTTCCTGCAGCCCCAGAGAAATCACAATAACAACCGAACTACCAGTAATCAATGATAACAAAGTAGGTACTAAATAAGTTTAAAAGTTTGCTTGATATTACATAAAACACTGTGCAAATACCTGTTTATTTTTTGCTTGGATGAATAATATCATTGTTTTTAGAGGTAAAAACAATGATGATATACGAGCCCTAACACAAAAATGTTCGGACACTTCATAATTTATACAGAAATATTTTTCGTGAATACTATCTCAAAATTATTAGAAGTTATGAAAAATTCAGCTCATTTTAGCATATACCCCTCGAAGCGATTTTTATTTTTAAAAAGTTTACCTTTTATTTTTAGCTTTTAAAAAAAGGCTAACTTTTAAACTTTTTTTTGTATGAGTAAAAAAAGTTATAAATGGACCCATTAAAAAGAGCATAAAATATTATACAAACCCTGAAAATTTGGTAAAAAATAAATTAGTTATAAAAAAGTATAAGTAATTTAAAAATGCTATTTTTAAAGAGTTTTTGCAATTTTCTTAGGAAACGGGAGATTTTGCAGATATATATATATCGTTATAACTTTCTTATTATTTATACAATTTTTACCAAATTTTCAGGGTTTGTATAATATTTTATGTTCTTTTTAATGGCCCATTAAAAAGGGCCCCATTTATAACTTTTTTTACTCATACAAAAAAAAATTAAAAAGTTAGCCTTTTCTTAAAAGCTAAAAATAAAAGGTAAACTTTAAAAAAAAAAAAAGTGCTTCGAGGGGTATATGCCAAAATAAGCTGAATTTTTTATAACTTCTAATAATTTTGAGATAGTATTCACGAAAAATATTTCTGTATATATTATGAAGTGTCCGAACATTTTTGTGTTAGGGCTCGTATAGAATAGGTCAATGACATCCAGTTGTCAAAAAAATTTCATATATGATATAGGAAAAACTTTCTTGTTTTGGCGTGTACTAACTATCATCCCCCAAAGGATTACAATTTATTATATTTATATTATAATATAAATTAAAGAGACAAAAAAATGTAAATGTTAAAGGTTTGGTTAGAGAGAACAGACATGAAGTAATTGTAACGTTATTATATATATATATATATATATATATATATACGACGAACTAAGTGGGGTCCGTACAGGGCAAACTCACGGTAGTTGTGAGGTCCGAGTCAAAGTGAGGTCCGTATATGGACCTCACAACGTTCGACCCTTGAAATTGTCACCACCACCCTCTCTTTCACAGGAGACACCATTAAGTTTTTACTTTGGTCCTCACTTTGTGCACTGGACAAAAAAATGTGTATACTATAGTTTTACGTTTTTTTATAGGGGGCGCTTCAAAGTTTGTATATTTTCAAGACGTATAACTTCGATGCTTCACCGTGCTTACAAATTGAGGTCCGTCACACTGGCAACACTGCATACTTTACGAGCGTTGTGAGGAACGGTGCTTTTCTTGTAGGTCTTATTTGATGCGGCTTTGCTCAATTTAAAATTAGTGCCAATACGATAAAAAGTATACTTGCTCAAACCCATTACAACAATGTTTTTTGTGGCTGTATATTAAAGGACTGATCAAGCAGAGTACAAACCGGGCTCTATATATCCTGCAGCATTCACCGCATCTTAGGTCCGATTTGTGTGTGTTTGGCGACTAAGCGTAGGAAAGTAGCCAATATTGCAGGAGATCGGTAAACCCTTACTGTTCGAGATGCTTTTATGCATACTTATAACCAGACATCAGTGGCGGATTGGGATTTTGGTTATACCAATATCTCAGTTAGTAGACATGGAACCCACACCAAACTTATATGAGTTTATAATGACATTAAATAGACAAGTTCTGCGCAAGCAAAATTTAAATAGGTTTGCGAAAAAAAGCTAGTTTTTCAGGGCGCCTTACCAGCAAGTGGTGCAATTCATAATTCAAGTTTATCGACAAATTTCAAAAATTTATTTTAAAAATCCATTACTTACAGATTTTATACCATTTTTAATTTTTTTAAATTTTAATTAAAAGAATAATAAAAATTTAAAATAGTATGAAATCTGTAATTCTTAGATTTTTTAAATAAATTTTAAAATTTGCCGATAAAATTCAGTGAATAAATTAGATATCGGTATACCCAAAATCCACAATCCGCCATTGCCAGACATTTAGTAAAATAAATTACTTGCATTTTAATTTTAGACACGTTTTTTGCTTTATAAATATAGCATTTGCTTTATAACTATAGGCATTTCTAGGTAGCTTTTTATCCGCGTTTGACAATAACGTGATACTAAGAAATATAATTTCAAACTTATCCATAGCATCTATAGCGCAGAATCCCTAACGTAGACTCTGAACCACAAAATCCCGCTAGCTCAGATGGTCGTGGGTGAATGTCCTTCGTAACTACTACTTACCTTATAAATTTTTTTAGAATTGGGCACCAAGTAATTTTTTTGTGAGATTAGAATAAAAGAAATTACTAAAAAAAATTGAAGTGTATTTTACACGAAGTTACACAGTATAAAAAAAATACTTAAATCAGATCTCAAGATAAGTTATTTTAAAGTACAAGTTATTTAAAAGTACCCTGGTATTACAGTTTGATGTTAATAACCCTTCGTGTATATTGGCCAATGTACCCGCAGTTCACACTATTCGAAGTTTATATTAAAGATGATTAAATTTAAAAAAAATATTCTACCAGGACCTAATTGTTAGTGAAAGAAATGGATCTGACCTTAGTTATGTACTTTGTAATACAAAATTGGTGTACGTGGAGCTTTTCCGGTAAGAATTGCACGTCAGTCCATCCGTGTACGGTATCCAATATCTAATATCCTGGTGATCGTGGGTGACACAGGAGGTGTAACTTAAAACAATTTGATCTTTATACTTGATACAATAAACTTGCTTGAGACTTAGACTGAGGCTCTAGGCCCAGAATTAAAACCCTAAAAATAAAATAAACCCACCTGAGAACTCGTCTCTCAATATAAAAAATATGCCCTACCTTGATAATAAGGGTTAAATGATTCTTATTCCTCTGGGTTGTCCCCTATATGGAGTTGATGTCCTTTACGAACTTATGGTGGAAACGTATGGAAACCCACGTGGAAAAATATTAGCAGTGGTTCAGTTTTAATCCGGCTACAAAGCCGTTTGGAAGCCGTTTGATTCCTTCAAAACACAATGCCAAAACAACAGCACAACTTCCAAGTTAGAAAAGCACGTTTATATCCCTTTATCAGGTTAGGCGTGAAAAGCCAAAATTTACTACGTACTTGTCTGCTGAACACACAATTGCCAAGTGACGAGGGCTCGCGTCCCTTAAAAAACCATTTCCTGTTTCCACCAGGTTCTAGAACGTTCTTGCCCGGATGTGCGTAATACTACCAAAAATTGGCACGGAAATCAAAACATCTAACAGTAGAAATTAAACGCAGAAGAATAAGAATGATTTTAAGACTTTAGTTTAACCGATAGTTCAAACAAAGAACAAAGCACAACAACAGGAGAATCTAGGCTATCTTTATCGCTCGAAATTTGACATTTTAATTAATAATGCAACAGCCGAGTAGTTCAAGTGTCCCGGTGTTGCCGGATGGGTCTTTACATTCATATAGTATTATCAGCGAACCTGCCTCTAACGTCGAACATACTGTGCATATTCGTTTACAACCTCGCGATATCTAACACTATATTTATGTATTGCACCATGAGTCGGACCCGCCGTACGTGCTCAAAATCTTAAAGATTTGTATTTGGCAACCCCGCAACCGTCAATGAATACCACTGGTATTATACCAGTCGAACGTTCAAATTTTACCGAACGAAATCTCCTAATTGTGACAGATGAAACGTCAAATACCGCAGATGACTTTGCCGACTGACATACAATTCTAAATGTTGTAAACAAAAAAGTGGTAAGTAACTATCCTAACTTATTCTTTACGTATCCCTAGCTGTCTCAAGGCAATAATAAAACGTATTCTTTTTAGGTGACCTCAATGGCCTGACAAATCCTTTAACAGCCAAAATACGCAAAATACAAGTAGGATGTTCTGCATCTAATAAACAAAGGTAAACTTTTATTCCCATCCCACAAAGTTATTAATAAAAGAAAAACAAATAATATTTAAGCTATGACTCAATTAAAAATGCATATTCGCTTGATAACACCACTTTTCCTTTTAGGAAATCTTAGCCGAATGGACTGCCAAGAATATGACAACCTGAGTGACATGGCCATAAAACACTTTGTATTGTTGTTGTTGTTGTTCAATAAAGTCTCATGAGTTATACGTAGTTTCAATATCAAGGCAAGTTATGAAGTTAAATAATTAAAGCAAGATTTTATGGTTATGAATATTAGGCAAGTAATAAGTAAAACAATTAAAGCAAGAGTTTAAAGTTATGAATGTTAAGCAGGTAATAATTAAAACAATTAAGGCAAGATTTTAAAGTTATGAATATTAACATCAGAAATATTAAAGGAAAAACCCACCGATTTAAGTGCTCAACACTAAACCAATGGTATAATATATTCAACAAAAAGTAAAGCACAATTTAATGTGAAACAAAAAGTAGTAAAGCACAATTTAATGTGAAACAAAAAATAGTAAAGCACAATTTAATGTGAAACAAAAAATATAGTTAAAACCAAACCCGAAGGTTACAATTCCCCCCCAACCTTAAGAAAATTTCCTGAAATTTTCTCAAACAATGAAAACTCCTGACGCTATAGAAGGCGCCAACCAGCGAATACCGGGAAACACTCTCGCTCGGGAAACTCGTCGTAGGGGTCGGAATACCCATCGCTCTGAGATGTAATTCAGCGCGCCGTCGGTGTACTCCGCCTAGATCACTAACGATTTCACAGATCGCCTAACCTACTCGACTCTAAAACAGGAGTTTACGATCATGAAACCAAAAAAAATAAAGTGTACTCCGCCTAGATCACTAACAATTTCACAGATCGCCTAACCTACTCGACTCTAAAACAGGAGTTTACGATCATGAAGCCAAAAAATAAAGTGCGGAATACAAAACATACCTTCCCACGACGAATAACCCGAACAAGGATAACACCCTTCCGACCAATGTTTCCACAGGTTAACTCCAACATCAAAAAAATTCCCGAAAATTCCCCCAAGAAAAAAAACTTCAAAATAGACAAAAAAAAATAAGTATTGCCGTTTCTGGTCGCGAGATGATGCCACGGAGAAACTTCCCCATCCCGTTCGAGACTCGACATGGGGTCGGAGCAGCCATCGCTCTGAGATGTTGTGCAGCGCGCCGGCGGTCTACTCCGCCTAATATTTGGACCCCCCACAAAACGCACAATCAACCCCATAGGCAACAAGGGTGGGACCCCAAATGCTTCCACGCCGAGCACCCGAATAGCAAGGAAAATCTCCCCGCGCCCATCACAAGCACGACCATACAACCCGAACAGTTACCTCAAATTGCTGCCTCAACGGCTATGGAAACGACAGCAACAAAGAAACCAGCACA
The DNA here is from genome assembly GCA_921294245.1 of Brassicogethes aeneus. Taxonomy (NCBI): domain Eukaryota; kingdom Metazoa; phylum Arthropoda; class Insecta; order Coleoptera; family Nitidulidae; genus Brassicogethes; species Brassicogethes aeneus. The sequence continues at coordinate 47,439,200 of OV121133.1, forward strand.
ATCACCGCAAGAAGTCTACCACGGCCGTTCAAGCACCCATCTCACCAAGATCGGCGTACTTCAACTAACCAAAAATTTACACACGCTCATGACACCCTGGTAGAAGTCTTCCGCCAAAAGAGCAGGCTCTCCGCGTCTCGCCATCCCACATCCGATAAAAAACAAATGATGTCGTAGGGTTGGTGGTTACAGGCGATACGGCTTGGCCGAGCATACCGTAGCGACGATTACTTGAGGAGTAATCATCGGCCTGATCGTTCCGCTTTCACGCGTACTCCGGAGGATGACCTCGCAAATCCTTCACATTCCAAATCCCTTTCTTGATTCCCAAGTCGTCGACCAGCTCATATGTCCAGGGTGAAACTTTAGACTTTATTCGGAATGGCCCTATAAATCGCGCAGATAACTTTTTGGAAATAAAGTTCTGAGCATCCGACAAAGCATAGTTTCGACGCCACACCATTTGATTGGGAAGGAACTCTTCATGCCGACGACGTAGATTATAATACCGAGAATTTTTCTCCGATGCGAGCTTCAACCTAGATTTGACGTCTGCGTAAATTTTCTCGAACCCACCGGCTCTATCCTTTATTCCGATGTCCTCATCGGGTCCAAAAACGTCCTTTCTGTTATACGCCTCACCGGACAAAATCATAGGTCTTCCGAAGTTAACAAAATAGGGAGACTGTTTGGTGGCTTCGCTCTTTGATGACCTGATTGCACACGCTATCTGAGCTAAATTCTCGTCCCAAGATCGATGATTTTCGGAGGTATACGCCATGAGCATGAACTTGATAGTGCGATTCTGCCTTTCCGTAGGATTTGCTTGGGCATGGTAATGTGCGTTAAATTTAGGGATGACATTGTATTTGGCCAGCAGGTTCTTATACTCTCGGCTTCGATATTGTGGACCGTTATCACTCAAGGCTACACGAGGAACACCAAACATCAAAAATACCTCGTCTTCAATCTTTTTAGCAATAACAGCAGCCTTCGAGTTTCTCAAAGGAAAAACCAAATTAAACTTACTGAAATAATCGGTTACAACCAAAATATAACAATTTCCCTTCTTCGACTTTACAAGGGGGCCGATTAAATCAGAAGATATCATTTCCCATGGTCGAGAAACCGAATGAGAGTGAGACAACATTAAACCTGCAGGCTTCCTATTGTCGCTACGACATTTCACACATACCATACAGCTTTTGACAAATCTAGCCACATCATTCCTCAGCTTGGGCCAATAGTACGACTGACAAATCCTAGAAAAGGTCTTATAAACGCCTGTATGTCCTGATGTGGGATCAGAGTGAGCCTTAACCAAAATTTCCTTTCTTTTACCCTTCGGTACTACTATCTTCCAATTTTCCCATGCCTCCGACATGTTAGGATATTCCGGAGCTACATATTTATACAAAACGTTATTTTCCAATCTCCACAAAGGAAACTTTAAGGGAAATTTCTTGACTCTACCACACATCAAATCATACCACCGATCTTTGGGGTCCGAAGGAAGATTTACTGAATCCAAAACTGGGACAGAACGACTAAGAGTATCAGGTACTATGTGTTCTTTGCCTTTCCTATGCACTATCTTCACATCAAACGCTTGCATACGAAGAGCCCATCTGGCAAGTCGACCATTGACATTATTCAGATTACTCAGCCAAACCAACGAATAATGATCGGTTATAACCGTTACATTTGGTACGCCCTCTATATATGGTCTTAATTTTTCCAGTGCCCAGATAACCGCAAGACATTCACGCTCCGTGGTACTGTACTGCCTTTCCTGCCTAGTCAGGGAACGACTTAGGTAAGCAATTACCTTCTCACCTTCGGGGTGAGGTTGACTAAGTACTGCAGCTATTCCGAATCCGGAAGCGTCTGTCTGGACATCAAATGGCAACGAGTAATCTGGACAACTCAAAATGGGAGCGACCACCAGCTTCTCCTTCATGGTCTGGAAAGCATCTTGGCATTTCTGATTCCAGTCGAACCTTTTAGACTTTTTTAGAAGATCAGTAATAGGAGCGATCAGCGTAGAAAAATTAGGAATAAATCGTCTATACCAACCAAAGGTACCCAGAATACCTCGTACTTGACTAACGTTTTTAGGAACAGGTAAATTTAACATTGCCTGGACCTTATCAGGATCTACATGGATTCCGCTGGCATTGACGACATATCCCAAATATTTCAATTCGCTTCGACAATATTGGCATTTGTCTTTACTAATCGTGATGTTAGCTTTCTTGAGCCGGGAAAATACTTCACTCAAAACACGGAGATGATCCTCAAAATTATCGGTCACAATGATCACATCGTCTAGGTAACAGAAGACATTCGGCATGAGATCATAGCCCAAAACTTTATCCATGAGTCTTTGCCAAGTAGCAGGAGAATTAGACAAGCCAAAAGGCATACGACAAAATTCAAATAAGCCTCGATTGGGAACAGTGAAGGCGGTATAAGGTCTAGATGACTCTGCAACGGGTACTTGCCAAAAAGCAGACTTTACATCGATACTTGATAGATATTTGGCGTTTTTCAACTGATCCAAGGTGTTGGTGATATATGGTAGAGGATACGAATCTTTGGAAGTAACAGCATTTAGTCGCCGATAATCTACACAAAATCGATATGAACCATCCTTCTTCTTAACCATGATTACCGGAGAAGACCAAGCACTCTTACTTTCCCTCACTATACCCTTAGCCAACATACTATCAAGCTCATCATTTATTGCTTTTTGGAGGACAGGAGAAACCGGATAATACCTCTGCTTTAACGGAGCTGACTTAGCTACGATGACATGTTCCATCATGTTGGTGCAACCCAACTCTTCTCCAAACAACTCATGGTTTCTATCGATTACTTCCTGGAGGAGTTTTTGTTGGCTTTGTGATAAAACACAGTGAGATTTAAGATGGGAATCAAGAGAATGACACTGAGGTTCTTTGGAAAAAGTCCATTCGTTATTCCGCAAGTCTGGAACAATGCCCATCATCACCCAAAAATCAGCCCCCAAAATCAGAAAATGAGGCATCTCAGGGACAACTATAACCTCGATTAACTTAGTACGATCTCTCAAGCTTATCGGCAAAGTGCAAGTTCCTAACGTCGTACATCTATTTCCGTTGGCCAAAACAACACTGGTCGACTTACTTCGATCAACGCTCAAACCTAAACCTTGACACAACTCATAACCAGAACCACCCAAGAACGTTCTAGAAGCACCCGAATCTAACAAACCCATTACACAAATTCCAAAAATACGTACATTTAAATAAGGGCGTTCATCATTCTTTGCGTGATCCAAAATATAGTTTAGAATAGGTTGAAATTTATTGGCCAAAATAGAGCTATTGGTCACTTCATATTGACCACCTATGAATGACCGTTGGCGTTTCCCGACCTTTGACCTTTATTGCACCGGGGACAAGTTCGTACCGTATGACCGTCCAACTTGCATTGGTAGCACTGCTTCCGCTTAGGCTGACCACAACCTATAGCTCTATGTCCGGGTTGCTGGCAATTAAAACAGATTATTGGCTTAGATGAACTTTCAACATATGGGGAGTTTGATGTGGAAGCTATAGCTAAATTAGGCTCAGGATCGCTACCAATATATGCCAGGTCAGGCTCCAACATTGACAAGTTTCTTCTCGGAGGAGGTACATAGCTATCAACCGAGACACGGGTATTTTCTAACTGCCTACAACGACTAACAAGGTCATCAATGGTGGAAATATCTAACAAGGCTAATTGTGTCTGGAAAAAGGGTAACATATTTCGCCGGATTATTTCGATCTTCATTTTCTCAGTGATAGTACAGGTCAACCTATTGAAAAGTGAAATCATGATAGAGACATAAATGCCAACTGACTCATCCGCACCCATAGTGCGCTTTTTAATCTCCTCCAGAAGTCTTTCGTTGTTAAAAGGGGGAAGGAACTCCTCGCGAAACTTTTTAACTAAGGACTTCCAATCTGAAACTGTATGTTTTATAGCCCTGTAATAGATAAGAGCCTTGCCTGAAAAAAGGTCAACCGCTCCATTAAATAGCTCAGCCTCAGAAACACCTCTTGCTACAGCCAACTCCTGGACTCTCTCAAAGAATGCGTTGAACGACATACCCTTTTTGTCACCGGAGAAAGTGAGACTCCATTTGCTCAGTTGTAATCGCCTGTCAAAACGAATACTTTGGTTTTGCCCCAAAGAAACATTAGCTTCCCCAGTAACCTCTCCTTCAATTTCGGAGTGGTCAGAGTCCGATTCAACAACGAGTACACTTATATCTGCAAGGGTATCTGTGGAAAACTCACACTTTTCTTTGAGCGTTTCCATGAGCATGACCGATATGGTCAGCAGGTCTCGAACCTGTTTTTGTTCATCCTCACCTGTAGGGACTGACTTCTCTATTCTACCTATAACATGGACTAACTTCGACTCTAGCCTAGGAAAAACCTTTTGAAACTCTGACACTGACTGAACCCTGTCAACCGCCGATTGTATTTCGTCTAACTTTGCCTTAATCGCCGTACTATCTTCCGCAAAAGTAAATGGATAGGTATGTGTTTTAAAAGTTAAACCCTCGGTTTGCATTTTCATAAAAGATGTTAAAGATTTTTTCATCTCCGCAACTGTACCCGTATTTAACCCTCGTATAGTACATTCGTATTGAAGTTCATCTTGTTTCAACAGATAAACCTTAAGTTTATTAACGCTCATGATGGATACAGTAACCCAACAACAACAATACGCAGCAAAAAAAAAAAAGTGGCAAAGTAATGTAATCAAATGATAATACAATAAAAAAAAAATCAAAAAAAATTAAAAAAAATATTAGTCAGTGTACTAGTGCTAAACAATCTTAAATTCACCCCCTTCCAAAAAAATTAAGCAACCCGTGTTGCTTAGACAAAAGTATTTGGGTTTTAGAATTCAAAAAACTAATATTTAAAAAAAAATCTAAATTCAAAAAAAAATTTTTACAAACAAAAAGTCAGTAGCAATCACGAAGAACGTTTGGGCGCCAAATTTATAGCGCAGAATCCCTAACGTAGACTCTGAACCACAAAATCCCGCTAGCTCAGATGGTCGTGGGTGAATGTCCTTCGTAACTACTACTTACCTTATAAATTTTTTTAGAATTGGGCACCAAGTAATTTTTTTGTGAGATTAGAATAAAAGAAATTACTAAAAAAAATTGAAGTGTATTTTACACGAAGTTACACAGTATAAAAAAAATACTTAAATCAGATCTCAAGATAAGTTATTTTAAAGTACAAGTTATTTAAAAGTACCCTGGTATTACAGTTTGATGTTAATAACCCTTCGTGTATATTGGCCAATGTACCCGCAGTTCACACTATTCGAAGTTTATATTAAAGATGATTAAATTTAAAAAAAATATTCTACCAGGACCTAATTGTTAGTGAAAGAAATGGATCTGACCTTAGTTATGTACTTTGTAATACAAAATTGGTGTACGTGGAGCTTTTCCGGTAAGAATTGCACGTCAGTCCATCCGTGTACGGTATCCAATATCTAATATCCTGGTGATCGTGGGTGACACAGGAGGTGTAACTTAAAACAATTTGATCTTTATACTTGATACAATAAACTTGCTTGAGACTTAGACTGAGGCTCTAGGCCCAGAATTAAAACCCTAAAAATAAAATAAACCCACCTGAGAACTCGTCTCTCAATATAAAAAAATATGCCCTACCTTGATAATAAGGGTTAAATGATTCTTATTCCTCTGGGTTGTCCCCTATATGGAGTTGATGTCCTTTACGAACTTATGGTGGAAACGTATGGAAACCCACGTGGAAAAATATTAGCAGTGGTTCAGTTTTAATCCGGCTACAAAGCCGTTTGGAAGCCGTTTGATTCCTTCAAAACACAATGCCAAAACAACAGCACAACTTCCAAGTTAGAAAAGCACGTTTATATCCCTTTATCAGGTTAGGCGTGAAAAGCCAAAATTTACTACGTACTTGTCTGCTGAACACACAATTGCCAAGTGACGAGGGCTCGCGTCCCTTAAAAAACCATTTCCTGTTTCCACCAGGTTCTAGAACGTTCTTGCCCGGATGTGCGTAATACTACCAAAAATTGGCACGGAAATCAAAACATCTAACAGTAGAAATTAAACGCAGAAGAATAAGAATGATTTTAAGACTTTAGTTTAACCGATAGTTCAAACAAAGAACAAAGCACAACAACAGGAGAATCTAGGCTATCTTTATCGCTCGAAATTTGACATTTTAATTAATAATGCAACAGCCGAGTAGTTCAAGTGTCCCGGTGTTGCCGGATGGGTCTTTACATTCATATAGTATTATCAGCGAACCTGCCTCTAACGTCGAACATACTGTGCATATTCGTTTACAACCTCGCGATATCTAACACTATATTTATGTATTGCACCATGAGTCGGACCCGCCGTACGTGCTCAAAATCTTAAAGATTTGTATTTGGCAACCCCGCAACCGTCAATGAATACCACTGGTATTATACCAGTCGAACGTTCAAATTTTACCGAACGAAATCTCCTAATTGTGACAGATGAAACGTCAAATACCGCAGATGACTTTGCCGACTGACATACAATTCTAAATGTTGTAAACAAAAAAGTGGTAAGTAACTATCCTAACTTATTCTTTACGTATCCCTAGCTGTCTCAAGGCAATAATAAAACGTATTCTTTTTAGGTGACCTCAATGGCCTGACAAATCCTTTAACAGCCAAAATACGCAAAATACAAGTAGGATGTTCTGCATCTAATAAACAAAGGTAAACTTTTATTCCCATCCCACAAAGTTATTAATAAAAGAAAAACAAATAATATTTAAGCTATGACTCAATTAAAAATGCATATTCGCTTGATAACACCACTTTTCCTTTTAGGAAATCTTAGCCGAATGGACTGCCAAGAATATGACAACCTGAGTGACATGGCCATAAAACACTTTGTATTGTTGTTGTTGTTGTTCAATAAAGTCTCATGAGTTATACGTAGTTTCAATATCAAGGCAAGTTATGAAGTTAAATAATTAAAGCAAGATTTTATGGTTATGAATATTAGGCAAGTAATAAGTAAAACAATTAAAGCAAGAGTTTAAAGTTATGAATGTTAAGCAGGTAATAATTAAAACAATTAAGGCAAGATTTTAAAGTTATGAATATTAACATCAGAAATATTAAAGGAAAAACCCACCGATTTAAGTGCTCAACACTAAACCAATGGTATAATATATTCAACAAAAAGTAAAGCACAATTTAATGTGAAACAAAAAGTAGTAAAGCACAATTTAATGTGAAACAAAAAATAGTAAAGCACAATTTAATGTGAAACAAAAAATATAGTTAAAACCAAACCCGAAGGTTACACATCAAATTTAAAACATTATTATAAGTTTGTGATATATCATAATAAACAGAGCAGCAACAGCAGCCCAGCAGATAAGACCTGAAGATGGTACATGAGATTGTACCGAAACGTCGTCAGACATACTGTTCTTTTAAGAACCAAAAACCGACAACACGGAGCAGATCCTGAAAAATCACTAATACATATAACGCCCGTGGAAACCTAAAGCTTTTGTACTTTCAACTTTATTTTAATGAACATAGGCTCAAAGAGAGAATAAAAAACTCTATGTAAGCTGTTTTTAATGTCACCCGACAGATGCCTACTATAACATTTTTTCTATGTCCAAATTCGGAAAAAAATATTAGGGTAAAAAAATAAAAAATAAACAAGTACGCCACTAAATGCGACATGCTTTAAAATGTGTACATACCAAATTTCATAAAAAACTAACAATAATTGTTATTAACTATTTCAGACAAGTTTTTGGGATAGGTACTTTAATCTTAAAACTAAACAAAAAAATAAAATAAAAATGGTATTTTTGAACAAAAAATCGATATTAATTTTTTGACAAAACATTGAGGTTATATTTTTAAAGTAGGATATGACGTACAGCATAAAAATGTGACTTATAATCTTGTTTGTTTTTACATTGATTACCTAATATTTGTGAAAGAAATAAGCAAATTACTAAACCACTGTAAACCCTGAACGCTATGTATATAGGAAACGCGTCACTTAATTAGTTAAATATTGTACAGTACAGTACATACAACTCTTTCAAGTTTGGGCTGATGTCGAGGCAGATAGGTGGCATGTTTGGCGAGTTTTGCCTCATTCATATCCAATATTTTTGGTGGTCCGAATGTATTAGAAATCATTTTCAAGAAAAATGCCTTCTAATATTTTCTTCGGGTACTTAATAATAAATTTTGGTTTTTCTGATTCTGAAGGGGGGGGGGGTCCGTACCCAAAAAACCCCCGTAAATCTGCCACTGGTCATGATATGATACCGCCGGATCATGCCGCTTGAATTCTATAACGCAACATCGATACGATGTGGCAACACTGCTGGTCCTCACTTAATGCGTCTAATGAATATATATGCAAAAATCGGACCTCATAAGATGCCGTGCATGTTGCAGGATATACGGACCCCGCTTTGTACTCTGCTAGTGATTCCCACGAGACCAACGAGACGAGACTTTCATAAAGTCTTGTCTTGTCTCGCCGATGAAATAAGAAGTCTCGTATCAAGTCTCGTCTCGCAGCCTCCAGTCTCGTCTCGTCTCGTTTCTCGTACGAGAGTCTCGCAAAAGTCTCGAAATCCCTTCATGGATAATTTTGTTTCAGTAAGGGATGCAGTAGTAAGTATCCCGGATACTTACCTACTTGCTATAATGTAAGGGTGGGAAGAGAAAATTACAACTGTAGATAACATCATCTATTTGAAATATTACTTTTAAATAAAACGAAATCTTAACATTTTGTGAATAATTGGAAACAAATCTGCTAACAGCTTTCTGGATCGCAAATATTTTTGTTTTTCACCCAGTCGTTTAGGAATAACAAACATCGTGCAGATTCATTATTAAGGCGATTTCGATGTTTTCTTATAGTTAACGCAGCACGTGAGAACAATCTTTCCGCCGGGACTGAAGTAGCCGGTATGCTTAGGAGATCTCGTGCCATCAAACTAAGAATGGGCAATTCAGAAGCATGAATTTTCCACCATTGTAATATGGTAAATTCTCATATAACTTGTTTCGATGCTGTATCCACTTATTTTTGTGAAAACTAATTCTCGCTCAAGGTTTTTTTTAGTGTAATGAGCATGTAGCATTTTAAGGTAATGGGAACTTAAATTATGACAACCCTAATCTATTAATTTTTTCCTAAAATGCAGGCTTTATGTTGCAAATGTCACGTAAGTTACCGGTCACCAACTGCAATATCCTAACATTGATGAATATTTTAACAAAATGGCTGTTGAAACAACTAATGTTAGTGCTTGATTAACTAAAAATTGACTTAAGATTGACTAAAAATTATTTTATCCGAATCGGCAGTAAAGTAGAACTTTACTGCCGATTTATTTTAATTTACGATTGTTGACTATTACCTTGAAATGCTACATGCTTATTACACTAAAAAAAACCTTGAGCGAGAATTAGTGTTCACAAAAATAAGTGAATACAGCATCGGAACAAGTTATATGAGAATTGACCATATATCTGTGGTTTTATTACACCGGGGAATAGAATAATATTTTTGAAGCTCCTGCATCCATTCTCCTTCGACAGGGCTAGAATTTAGGACATCAAAATCGATTACAAAATCCGACTTTTCTGGTTCAGGATCTTCTTGTCCCTCGACCGCCGTTTTTTTTAAACGTTGTCCCTCTGATTGATGAAAATAAACTTTGTATATATCTTGAAATTTCTGGATCGAAGTCAGTTTTAATTCTTGGCCCCATCTTGTTATATTTAAATGAAAAAGTGAAACTTTTAAACAGTGTAGTTTATATTAACATATTATTAACATGGAGTTTCATCAAGTAAAAGTCGAAACAATTAATTGTCTTTATTTACTTACACATACATATCGCTAAATTTATGAAAGTCAAAGTGGGATGCAAAGGCGGCTCCGGCGGCCCGACAAAAGAAAATGACCGTCAAACGTTTGTTTAATAACACCGCCTGACGATCAAGTCCGCTCGCAGAAATATTTTCCTGCGAGACTCTCGCACGAGACTTCAGAAGTCTCGCTCGAGACTCGAGACGAGACCAATAAAAGTCTCGTCTCGTCTCGTCTTGTCCGGTCCAAATATCGTCTCGAGTCTCGTCTCGAAAACGAGACGAGACCATGCGAGACTCTCGAAAACGAGACTCTCGTGGGAATCACTATACTCTGCATGATCGGTCCTCACTTTGTCGAATATACAGCCACACAAAAAAAAATTTATTATGGGTTTTAAGCGAGTATACTCTTTACCATTCTGACGCTAATTGAGCAAGACCTTTTAAGTACAAGGGAAGCACCGGTCCTCACAACGCTCGTAGGACGGTCGGACCTCACAACTATAGCGGGATGTAAATATATATATATATATATATATATATATATATATATATATATATATATAGTAGTAGTTTGTAGTGGCATTATGGTTGTACGGATATATCCTTACAACCCTAATGCCACTCCAGTCATTTCGTAAAAATATTAATCTTCTATTTCGGCAATAAGATCCTAATTAGTGAGTCATTTCACCCGGAGAACCTGTTATAGATGGCCTTATGCATGAGTTGAAATTTATTTTTTTTGTGAAAATAATTTTTTTATTAGGCAGTGACCTGTTTTATAATGTGTTTGCTAATAATGTTTTCTTTTTAGATAGGTTTATAATATTTTTTAAATTTTTTATACTGTTTTATTCTTTTTTCTACACTGAAAGAAATACTAGGGTTAATAATTAATAAATATTTATTTGAGACGTTTTTATTTATAATAAATACAGCAAATTTACTGTAAATCAATTTTATTTACTAACAATATATTCTGAAATTTAATTTATTTTTTATAAAAAAAATATTTATTTGGGTCGAATTTATTTGTTATTAATATACTAAATTTCTGTCTAATAAAATCGTTTATTAATTTATTGTAAATATACTTTATATTCGTATTTAGTTTACAGTTTATTAATAAAAATATTGTTTATTAATAGTTTCCAAATTTTCATTTCGTAAATAATAAATATTATAAATAAATCACATTTTGTAACTATTAAATCATATTGTTTGTAAGAAATATGATATATTAATAATTAACAAATGGAATATCGTAACGCGTCGTTTTACCTCGGACGATTCACTTCAATTTAAAATGTCACGTTGTGGGTGGTTTATAAAGATGTATACATCTTTGCATAAAGGTGCACAGAAAAAAATCTAACATAGTACCAAGAACAGCGCTGTCATTGAATGCATTAAAATTGAAACAATCTAAATTGTTATTTGCTCAATTAATTACTATTAAACCAAAATAGGGAAATATTTTACCTAAATGTCAAAGAATTTATTGCGTTAAATGTATACATAGTATACATACAATAGTAAAGTTATTAAATAAATCAAATTAGTATTTAATGCAATAACATTCTACCATTCTAACAAATAAATATCAATATGAATATCAATAGAATTTAGGAGCGATAACTTTTGTTGTTAATTTAAAAACAGTAAACGATTATAAACCAAGTGCTAACTACCTATTGGTATTATAGTAACTGTTATTCAGGAATACGGATTACAAGATCCCATTGGTTTAATGGCTCACCCATTCATGCTATGCTAGTGTTTTTTCTGTGTGGTGGTGGTTTGTGCTTTCGCATATTTTTTTTATTTAATAAGGAAATTTGTATTGCGTATAAACTGTTGCAGTGATTGTGTAAGTACATGATAATATTTTTCTATGGTGTTGAATGCTAACAAAACAAAAATATGTCCTTAAACATGGATGTTGACATGGACATAATAGATTCTAAACTGTTATACGATTTAGAAGATCTGGCTAATACTTTTAAAGGTAAGTTTATGAGTTATTAAAAAATAATAATTGTTGCCTTGTTATTTCGTTAAGTATTGTTTCAAGATGTGTCCACGTGTTGACTATCCCATGGGATGCATTAATAATAAATAAAGTATATTTACTATAAATTCACTTGTTAATTATTATTCAGATGACTTTAAAGAAAATCAGGTTATATTTATTATTAACAAATTTTTTTTAGATAATTGAGTAGATTCTTTTAAAGTATTAGCATATATCGCCTGTGACGATGCCATGAATATAGTTTTAAAGGTTATATTATTATTATACTATATCTTTATTTTTTTAAGTTTATTTATGTTTTTTAAATAATAAGTCTATGAATATAATTTACAAGTTTAAAAAATATTGAATTTTATAAAATATTTAAATATATATACTTCGCTTTCTTAATAAAATCATCTTAAAAAATAAACAAGTATTTTATTTTCAAAATCGCCCAAACTGAAGCACATTTTATATCAACATATCGTCGTCAACCTCACAAAGTGATTTATAATTTTAGAGATTTTTTATAATTTTACAGGAGAAGATTTTTGCAATATTCAGGTTAACAAATTTTATGATTAAGTGTAAATAATTAAGACGAACTGTATTTGTATTAAATTTGTATAGGTACGATATACACTGAGATAAATCATACTATTATAATAAAAAAATCATACTCTCTAAAAATGAAATAGTCAAAATTCTACTATTTGAATTAGTACCAACATTTTTTACTAATAAAATAGTCGTTTTCACTTTTAAATAGTTATTTTTTACTACGTAAATAGTTAAAGTTTGACTAATTTAAGATTAGTCACCATATTTGACTATTTCTGACAGTTAAAAGTAACTAATTTCTTTAATCGTTTACGGCCAACAACAAAGTATTATTTGAATTAAATGCATATACCTCTCCATTAAAACTCCATTAAACTTTAAAATATTATGAACAATATTTATTGACAAATAAAATTAATTTTTATAAGAGCGGCTGACAGCCGAATGCGTTGTGAGGTTAGCTTAATAGTCGCGCTTGCCTTTAATTCAAACCTACCATTCATAGCGAGGTTTTTTATTAATTTATTTTAATTTTCCTCTTTTATTCATATTTAGGTTTTTTTCAAAATTTTCCTAAATATATTCGGCACTTATACTCTTCTTTTTCCTCTTGTACTATCCCCTCTTTCTTCTTTTTAAAAATTATCAAAATTTTAAAAAAGGTTTTTTCAAATTGTTTTTCCTTCAAATCGCTCACAATTTTTATTTTATTCATACCTTTCACATTATCTTCCATTACTTTTCCTTAAAATTTTTACTGAGTATCTTCCCCAAAATCGCCATGCGAGTAAAAGCGGAATAGCACTGAGTAATTATAATAAACTGGGCCCCTATGCGGTATAAAGTTCAGGCAGGGAGGTTAATTACTCAAGTTTTAACATTCCTGTCACCTCAAAATTTTACACTTCACCCATTTTTCACTTCACACTTTTTTTCATATCTCTCCCTTTATACCTTTATACCTTTTATAGTTAGGCTGTTTACAAAATTTATAATGTATTATTTTTAAATAAATTACTTTGGAATTTGAATTTGGAATTTGGAATTTGAGGTTAGCTTGACAAACTTGTCAAGTGACAGACGTGAGTTCAATCTCAGGCTGGGTCAAAACTTTTTTTAAATTTAAATTTACTAATTTGACTATTTCATTCAGTGGAATTTGACTAATTATTAGTGACTGCTTTTTCGCTATGACAATTATAATTAGTTATTTTTGACTAATTCATTTTAAGAGAGTATATTTGGTAGTTTTTAGTTATAATTAAAAAATATTGTTTCTGAATAACAAATATTTGTTTATTATTTCGATACGGCAAAATTAATACATTTTTATTTAATATGCCAATTGTTTTATTGAGTTTGCTTATAGAAATAAATATTTCTTTATAAAAACCAAACGGATTAATACATTTAAAACATCGATATATCTATTAATTAAAAATAAATCATATTTTTTAATAAATAAATATATTTTCTCAAACTTCCATAAAACAAATGATTCAATTTTAATTAATAAATACCTAATGCATTTGTAAGAAATACATGTTTATTGTTGAATATGTTTTCTTTATTAAATGTTACACGTTTTGTTTACAATAAAGCTGTGTTAAGTAAAAAATAATAAATAATTTTTTTATTAATTAATATATTTTGCAAAATTTGCTAAATATGCCCTAAAATACGTTATTTATGTTTATGTTGTGAAGTAGTGAAGTACCTGTAAAAAATGGATTTAAAGGACTTTCTTATCGATCTCGGTTTAAGTGATGTTGTGTCCAATTGTAAAGGTAATTTATAACAGTTTTCTTCTTCTTTAAAATGTTAACAATAATTTTAATAAATGAAAAGCCTTATGACGGAATATTTACCATCAGGTTCAAACTTCTAAAGTAGCAACTACAATGTGATTTTTAATGCATCATTGCAATGATTACATTCTGTTGTGATATTCTTAGTTAAAGAGATCTTCGCAATATATATTTTTTTGTTTATATCCAAATTTTTATTTTAGAATAGAAGAGGCGTCGGTTGTTTTTTTAACAGAAGATTTCTATCAACCTGCTGTTTACAATAAATGAGGATGGCCAACCAGTGTTGTCCATACTCCAAACGTTAATTAGCAATATCGACACTTTAAGTCATGACATTGAATAGTCATTTTGTACAAAATCAAATGACCGATCTTAGACAGGAAACACAAATAACATTGGCGTATTTAGAAGAACAACTATATATTATAAATATTGAAACATTTTTTATTATTTAAAATTTGTTATTTATTAACAAATTCATTGTTTTGTGTAAAAAACAAACTTTTACAATATATAAATATTCAATTTTTAATGCTTTAAATTTGTTTATTATTAACAAAGGTTTTATTTTTATGCAATATGGTATAAATTTGATTTAAATAAATAAATTGTTTACTTTTAATAAATGTATTTTAATTATTAATATTTTAAGATCGTAGTAAAAAATAAATATATTATTTATTAAGAAACATACAAAAACAAACGCTTTATTTCATTTAAATGGGATGTTTATTAACCCTATATGCAATAAAGCATTTATTAAATATAAATAAAACTGCTTTATAAAAAATAAACTGTTTTCTCAGTGTATTTACAATAAATTTAGCATACCTACCTATAGTAGTCAATCTCATAATTCATTTTGAAAATTACTGCAATATTCGGTTTAACTATACTATTGAATTCGATTAACATATAAAATTACAGATATAAAAAATAATAATTTAATTAATAATTAATATTCAGGTTAACAAATTTTATGATTAATTGTAAATAATTAAGACGAAATGTATTTGTATTAAATTTGTATAGGTACCATATATTTACAATAAATTTAGCATACCTATGGTAGTCAATCTCACAATTCATTTTGAAAATTACTGCAATATTCGGTTTAACTATACTATTGAATTCGATTAACATATAAAATTACAGATATAAACAATAATAATTTTATAAGTTTATTTTATACTATAGTATATTTTTAATCTGCAGTAAGTTTTAATACCTTTACACTGAAAGAAATACTAGGGTTAATAATTAATAAATATTTATTTGAGACGTTTTTATTTATAATAAATACTGAAAATTTGCTGTAAATCAATTTTATTTACTAACAATATATTCTGAAATTTAATTTATTTTTTATCCTTCGGATGACCAAGGGGGGTAAATTTTGACCCCAATGTATATTTTTCTTGAATAAGCTCTTAAATATTTTTAATTTTTAACTGATTATTTTTTTATTTGACTATATTATTATGCCTAGTATCTTTATATTTTGCATTAAAAAAATTACAAATATTTCTCATTAGAAAATTATTTTTAAAATAAATATGGTATTAACAGAATATTCAGAAGATCCTGAAGATGTAGAGCCAGCTGAAAATACCAAGAAACGTGGCCGATGTAAAATTTGCTGTCGATCTTCCGACAGAAAGTTTACAACGAAATGCGATAAATGCAAGCATTTTGTCTGCAAGGAACATTCGAAGATTAAAAAAAACATATATACAACAGCGTATAAACTGTTGCAGTGATTGTGTAAGTACATAATAATATTTTTCTATGGTGTTGAATGCTAACAAAACAAAAATAGGTCCTTAAACATGGATGCTGACATGGACATAATAGATTCTAAACTGTTATACGGTTTAGAAGATCTGGCTTATACCTTTAAAGGTATACCTTATAAGTTAATAACTCATAAATGATGCCTTGTTTAACAAGGCTTGTTATTTCGTATTAGAATTGGCTGAATTTTGTCGCAGTTTGTTTCAAGATGTTTCCACGCGTGGACTATCCCATGGGATGCATGCATAATAAATAAAGTATATTTACTATAAATGCACTTGTAAATTAATTAGATGACTTTAAAGAAAATCAGGTTATATTTATTATTAACAATTTTTTTCAGATAATGGAATAGATTCTTTTAAAGTATTAGCAGATATCGCCTGTGACGATGCTATGAATATAGTTTTAAAGGTTTTATTATTATTATACCATATCTTTTTTTTTAAGTTTATTTATGTTTTTTTAAATAATAGGTCTATGAATATAATTTACAAGTTTAAAAAAATTGGATTTTATAAAATATATAAATACATATAGGGTGTTATGAAATTAATGTTATTTATTAAAATGGGTTGTTCCTTAGGGTCCATAAAGAAGCACCTGAAACTTTTTTTTTCTAAATTCCAAAGACTAAAAATAATTTATAATAACCTTTATCCTACCAAAAAGTACGCCACTGATCGACTAGGAACTTTAGGGTAATCTGGTTGCCTAATTTAATTTATTATTATTATTATGTTATGGTTGGTTACCTTGGTTGGTAACAACAGCGTTTCCCAATTCTGTCAAAAATGTTGACAAACATTGTTTAAATTTAGCTAAATTACAAAAATGATAAAATTAACAATGCAAATTGTCAATTTGGCGTTTTTATTAATTGTTGGTTATGTCATTTTTGTGCTGAAGGTAAATTCAAACTAAATCTAGTGCATTTCTTTCAAATTTTAGGTTATGTGCTCAAATTGTAAATATTTTAGCTAAGGGAAGTGCTTTTGGATTTATTTACACAAATTAAATGTTTAAAGTTTAACCTGTGAACTGGTACCAATTTCACCTGAGTAAACAGAAAGAAAAAACCAAGGAAAAAATTAATTTTGTGGTTATGTATTTTTTAAAATAGGTACTAAATTCATTTTCTAATCATTGCTTAAGCTAATAGCTGGATGAGTAAATAAATACAGCATAAAACGTATTTATTGAGTTTTTATTTATTTTTTGCAAGAAAAATTTTTAGTAACAATTTTTTACATCTGGCAACGCGCAGCTACTTTGTTGGTTGGTATCTATGTACTCACAGAACACAAGTGTGCAGAGATAAACCAAGTGTGTAACCAGTGGCGTATCACAAAAAATATAAAAAACTTCTAATGCCTATTTTTTCTTTATCCTTGGAAAAATATTTTTTTAAATATTTTTCCTTTACTCCTTATGGAAAAAGGTATTCAGTATTTTAATATATAACATTAATTACATAACACCCTGTATAGTATATTAGACTGGGCCAAAAAAATCAACTATTTTTTTTTAAAGAATATCGAAAATATGGTTTGGGGTGACAAAAAAAAATTATTGTGAAAGTTTGAGTCCATAATATTAATATTAAGAGGTCTATCATCGCAATTTTAGTTTTTTTTCCTCAGCAAGTTTTTGTCTCAGAACTCCCAAACCATTGAGTTTAACAAAATTGACTCAAAATTTTTTTTTAAGAAAATTAAATTTTCTACAAAAAAGGTTAAAGTGAAATTTTCTGTCAGATGAACCATTTCCTTAAAATCATGCCTTAAAAATTGGTAGGTATAGTTTTACATTTTGATCTTTTAAATTGGAATTTTGTAATTCATGTAAAAATCAGTATCTATAAAAAACCGATAAATATTCTTATGGGAAATCAAATGCTTTACAAAAAAAGCCTCTTAACATTTTTGGCTAAATTCACAAAATCAAAAGTTATTCAAGGGTAAAATTTCGTTTTGACTTCAATTTTAACCTTGAATAACTTTTAATTGAGTGAATTTAGCCAAAAATGATAAAAGACTTTTTTTGTAGAGAATTTGATTTCCCATAAGAATATTTATCGTTTTTTTCCGGGTACTGATTTTTACATGAATTACAAAATTACAAAGTAAAAAGATCAAATTGTAAAACTATAAGGCATGATTGTAAGAAAACTGTTCATCTGACGGGAAATTCCAATCAAACCTTTTTTGTAGAGCATTCAATTTTCTTCAAAAAATATTCCAAAGTCAAATTTGTTAAACTCAATGGTTTGGTAGTTCTGAGACAAAAACTCGCTCAGGAAAAAAAATCTAAAATTGCGATGATAGATCTCTTAATATTAATATTATGGACTCAAACTTTCACCATAATTTTTTTTGTTACCCCAAACAATATTTTCGATATAATTTACAAAAAAAATAGTCGATTTTTTTGGCCCAGTCTAATATACATATGTATATACTTCGCCTAAGCGAAATTTCTTAATAAAATCATCTAAAAAAAACAAGTATTTTATTTTAAAAATCACCCAAACTGAAGCACATTTTATATCAACATATCGTCGTCAACCTCACAAAGGGATTTATTATTTTAGAGATTTTTTATAATTTTACTGGAAAAGATTTTTGCAATATACAGGTTAACAAATTTTATGATTAATAGTAAATAATTAAGACAGAACTGTATTTATATTAAATATGTATATGTTACGCCGAATTTGCGTAATTGCCGATTTCATCTAATAGGCAAAATTTTGCCTAATTCATGAAATCGGCAACGGCCGATTTCATATAATGGGCAATTATTTTAATTAAGTTTGCCTATTTCAACGAATAGGCACACAGATAATTTAATAATTCACATGAGCTTTCAAATATTTTATTACAAAAATAAAAATAGTATATTATGTATCAAGTTTGATAAACGCCATTTTATACACGAATTTAATTTAGGCACGAGCGAGCTTGCAAGCGAGTGCTTAAGTTAATGAGTGTATAGAAAAGTTTATAAACGAGGTGCATACTATACTTTTTCTACGACAAATACTTATTATTATCTTAAAATGATTTAATTCAAAAATTTGTATACAGCGCCATCTATGAAACAACAGTGGAAACTGTCAAATGTCACATTTTTACATTTTATAAACACAATTATAAAGGTTATAAATCGAAATGTATCTTGAAAATTGACAGTTTTTCACAGTGAAACTAAAGGAAATGTTTTATGAGGACTTTACAGTAAAGTCCGTGCCCGAATTTAAGATATAGTTTACTGCCGGCGAAATTAAAAGGTCAGTACAATGTTCATATAAACTTTTCAAATATTGGCGTTGAGACACTATTTAATATTTTTGTATTTTTGTATTGAGATAATAAAATAATTTTCACATTTAGTATTATTTTACAAGAAAGGCACTTTATTTTAACGATTGTATGACATTTGACAACTGTCATCTAACTTAAAACTAACTTCAGCCCGTGACTAAAAACCTGTTGCTAACTTCAGCCCGTGACTAAATCGCCGTAAAGCCACAACTTGTCAATGTGTATTTAAAAGGTAACTTAGTGTCATGGAAACATGTACGATAAAGGGCGTTTTAAAGGTGGGAGTAGAAAAAATATATAATCTTTCAACATTTTAATACATTCTTTATAAATAAATGAAAGTCACGTTTTATTAAAAATATATATATACCTATATATTTTCTCTACACAATAAAACTAAAACTTTATTATTTTTAACATTCAAAAATATCACAGCTTCTTGCAGCATGGCAAGAAATTTGGGGCGGGGGGGGCCAATGGGGCGGGGTCGGTAGGGTTGTGTTGTTGAGTTTGGCTCATTTTTGCGGTGTTTTATCAATATCCATTTTTTTACAATTTTTGCTTTTTTACAAGTTATTTTTCTCCTTTATGTCCGCAATCTGTATGTAAATCTCGAATTACATTTCATGCATTCGTTTTAGTAATCATTATTTTGTTATCTTTAATTCTACATAATTTTGTTATTCCAGCAAAATCTATTCATTTGTAGGTACTTTTAATGTGATAAAGAAATTTGGGGCGGGGGGGGCCAATGGGGCGGGGTCGGTAGGGTTGTGTTGTTGAGTTTGGCTCATTTTTGCGGTGTTTTATCAATATCCATTTTTTTACAATTTTTGCTTTTTTACAAGTTATTTTTCTCCTTTATGTCCGCAATCTGTATGTAAATCTCGAATTACATTTCATGCATTCGTTTTAGTAATCATTATTTTGTTATCTTTAATTCTACATAATTTTGTTATTCCAGCAAAATCTATTCATTTGTAGGTACTTTTAATGTGATAAAACTGCCTGTTTTTCTCGATAGTTTCGCCATTGCTTATTGCTTGTAGCGTTTTTATTACCTCTTTTTCATATTCGTCGACCCACACCTGACTAGATTTACCAACTTCACCCATTTTAACAATATATATTCACGGATAACACCAAATATTACTATTATTCCGAAGAACGGTATTTACATACCTACAACATAACCTCAAATTTAAAAATAATATATGGTTGCCTATTTCATGTAATCGGCAAATTTATATATGCCCAATGTATGTATTCGGCAACATTTTGCCCATTTCATGAAATCGGCAAGTCCGTTGCCGATTTCACGAATTAGGCAAAATTTTTCCGAATACATGAAATCGGCAATTACGCAAATTCGGCGTAACATATATATATACAATAAATTTAGCATACCTATATAGTCGTCAATCTCACAATCCCATTTTTATAATTTTACAGAAGAGCATTTTGAAAATTACTGCAATATTCGGTTTAACAATATACTTCGATTAACATATAAAATTACAGATATAAACCATAATAATTTTATAAGTTTATTTTATACTATAGTATATTATTAACCTGAAGTAAGTTTTAATACCTATAGGTATACTCTCTTGTAAAATACGTCCCTTTGTGAGATTGACAAGGATATGCCATATTTATTGCAAATATAAACATATTTTTTTAAAATACAGTTATATGCTAATTATTAATTATTATTAATAAAATTTGTTAATTATAAATAAACTAATTTATAAAAAATATCTCAAAATTAAAAGGAAATATATTAATGTTTATAATTACATCCCGGGTTATTTATAATAAACTTCGATTATTTATAATAAATAAGATGTTTGTCACTTTAAATAACAATTTGTTAAGTATCTGTTTGTTAATTTTTAATAAATTATTAACTACATATTTATAATAAATAAGGGTTTGGTTGTTTTTAATGCAATTTTATTTCTCACAGATAAAGTATTTGTTTATAATAAATAAATATTTATTTACCACAAAAAAATTATACTAAAGTAATACTAATAAATTATTTGTTTTTAAAAAATAAATATTTATTCCGCCATATCAAATAAATCCTTTATTTATTGTTAAACAACATCATTAATTGTAAATAAACTGTTCTTTCAGTGCAACTTTTAAAACCCCCATTATCTTACATGTTTCCATGACATTAAGTGATCTTTTAAAAACAAATTGACAAGCTATGGCTTTATGGCGCTTCAGGGGCTGAAGTTAGCAACAGGTTTTTAGTCACGGGCTGAAGCTTTGAGTTATTTGAGAGTTGAAATGTCTTGTAAAATAATAGTAAATGTGAAAATTATTGTATTATCTTAATACACAAATACAAAAGTATTAAATAGTTTCTTAACGCCACAGCCATTCCACGCTACTCGGGAATTTTTGTAGCGTCCGTTACAATAAAAAATTGTGAGTAAAACTACCGTAATTATTATGCTTATATTTAAGCCTAATTATTACAAGCATAATAAACATTTTTGCAATATTAACTATTGTAACAGTATTTAATTTAATTACGGTAGCTTTTAATCACAATTTTTGATTGTAACGGACGCTACAAAAATTCCCGAGTAGCGTGGAATGGCTGTCCAATATTTAAAAAGTAATATGTACGTTTGAACTGACCTTTCGCCGGCAGCACGGTCTTATATAAGACTGTGGCCGGCAGTAAACTAGATAAAGCATTAAAAATTCGCGTGGATACTTCAGATTTAAACGGTTGTTAGTCCATTTTCAAGGCATAAATTTTGCCTTACACAGAAAAATTTGAAATTTGCCGCCGGTAATACAGATTCCCAGGCCCGGTCCTGGGGTGTCTGGCGTCTACGTGCAGCATTCGTTGGTGCGCCCCTTCTATATTTTAATATAAAACATTAAATATTTTAATTTTATAGCCCTAAAATTTAAAAAATATATATTTTGCGGCAATATGTAATTAAAAATGTAAAAAACTGCTGAATTTAAGTATACAAAATATTTATTAAATTACCAAAGGGTATTTCCGCGAAACCTTACCCCACTTTGACAAAAAATCAGATGTGTTATTTAAAAAACTAAAAACATATGTACATATCTAAGTCAAATAGTTTAATTGCGATGTAATTTATAACTAAATATTTGTACATTGTATACATTATAATGCTAAGAAGCTAGCATTAAGAATGAACACGGAAGAGTTCCAATACTCGATACAAAGTTCAAATGTCGCACCTGTTACATTTTGAGAAAATTTTAGAAAATAAAGTATACAATATTTGTGCATTTAAAATACGTGCTTGTTTAAGGTTACTAGGTATTCAAGTTTTACATAAAAAATTATTACTACATAATATGCTTTTATACGAAATTTTACATTATCAACTTTAGAAGCCAACTTGGTCGCATTTGCCGATTTTCGAAGGTCGCCTGTTACGCGATTCATGACGTTGTAAAAGGTTTTCTATACAAGTTTTTATTGACATTTTGTTTGAATTAAATATCTAATTTTTTATACCATTTTTGTATATTAACGCATCTTGACATATATGGACCAACACTTTTTTATAATGAAATAACGCAATGTCAGTGTCGCACCCGTTACAATTAAAATACCCCGAAATAAAACAAAAAAAACCTATATAAACAATATAATAACTACAACTGGTTTTTAGTGACGTAAGCCCGTTACAAAGTGTATATTGTGTCAACTGCACGGAAAAAAATCTCTTACTAGGTTTAAGAATAGTTCTATACTTCATGTTAGGAACTTGATTTAAGTATATTTATTATTTCTATGAGATTAGCGTACATTTAAACTAAGTAATGGGATATACTTAATTTTTAAGAAAAACTGTTACTTGATTTGAGATGAGTATTCTTGGATTGAGTTTAAAGGTATTTTATTTTAAAGAAAATTGGTATACTTAAATCAAATATACAATAATACTTAGATGAAAGACCTCTAGTTGTTTACTCAAAGCGGAATATTGCCACTTGATTGAAGTATTCTGTATATTTGTATGAAATTTCGGTATACTTTATTTAAATATATGTATATTTAATACAAGAACGATTATACTTCAATTTAACTATAAGACTAGAACAAAGAATACACTATACTGTATTTAAGTATAGCTATTATTAAAACAAATACCTTATTCTTCGCTTAAGTAAATACCGTCCACCCTCTAAGACCGCTTCGCTAAAAGAAAAGACGCAGTTTCTGTGTTCAGTTCTGTCCTGTGTTCTATGGTGGTAGCGTGTGTACGTGTCGGCACCGGCAGTTCGTTTTTTCCTTCTTCGGTCTGGATGTTATTTTTAATAAAAAATAATGGAGAAGAAACTTAAAAATTAGGGCTTAGAATGTTTACTAGACACATTTTTGGGTAAGTAAATAATATTTCATTAATTTAAAGTAATTAACTAGGCATGATCGTGAAAATGTAGTGTAAAATGGATAGATATACTGTAGTGTAAAATGGATAGCATACGACAGGTAATAGACAATAAAACATAAACAGCAGAAAGGCTATAGCCTCCAATTCAGCTATATTATTTTTGTTTTAGAAAACGAGATAGATATCGATATTATGGTAAACCTAAGCGAGGAGAATTTAAAGGAATTAATTCCAAAAATAGGATTGAGGATCAAGTGTAGAGAAAAAATTGAAGAATTAACACCAAACCATCTACGATGATAATGGTAGCCTTCTTAGAGACTCATTTTACATATTATTTAGCTGGAGATAAATTTTACTGACAATAAAAATACCTACTTAAAAAAATATTGTGATTAAAAAACCTTACCTTTACATATAGCACCAAAAATGTGATACCTAGGTACTAAATATAGTATCTATGTTAATTAACCGTGAAAGAATGAATTTATATAAATTGACAGTACTTTTTCTAATACCTCTAAGACTGTTAGGTAATAAACCTATTGTGATATCAGTGCCTATTATACTTAGTACTTTAGTACATTAAAATAATTAAAATAATATGCCAAAAATACTGTTAAATTACTGTCATAACGATTATATTTTCACTTTCACTTGTATTTTCCGTAGTAGTAGAATAATTAATACAAATATTTTTCAGGGTCACGAATGTTTTTTTTTTGTAAAAATTATTCCGAGTCGCTAGACGAGGGAATTTTTTTTTCTAATCAACCACTTTCTTTAAGAATAGTGTAAAGTTATTTTAAATATATACTATACTTTTATCAAATATAAAAAAAGGAAAAGTAAGAATACAAGCATTTTATGCAAGTAAAGCGTGTACTTACAATAAGTATAAATAAATAAATTTTAAAGAAAGTATATTCTTAAATCAAGAATACTGTAAAGATTTTACAAAGAAACTATACTTTGATGAAGTACATACTAACGTTACAACAAGAATACCGTACTTTTCATTGAAGACAAATTTGTATACTTAACTCAAAATTAGTGTGTTTCTTATTTTTAGTATAGCAGTAATCTTAGATTAAACCGAAGCTATCTTTATTTTATAAGAATATGAGGATACTTGAAACAAGTATAAATTTACTTGCGGAATACGGAAACTAAGCTATACTTGGATAGAGTTGAATTTTCTTGGAATCAGTATAGATTTTTTTCCGTGTGCAACGATCAAACAAATACTAAAAATATTATGACAATTTTTGTCATTTTATTTTGAAAAAAAGAGCGACGTAAGGCTTTTATGCGACCGACGCGTCGGTCACATAAAAGCCTTATGAGTTGCAATGAGACGCAAATAAGTTACCAAATGAAATTAAGGACATCCCAACAATTACAAAATATAAATATGCTGGAAAAGATTTGCTTCTCCAAAACTGTTTTTACTTTTCTATTGAATTTATAAACTTTTAATTTGTTAGTCCGTGTATTTAACTTAATATTTTTAATGAAAACATTCAATTTTCTTAGTTTCTTTAAGAAACTTTCTTGACCCATTACTTGACTCCTTTGTTTTGGGTGTGTTCCACTTTACCAAGTTGGCCGCTGTCTGTCGGTATTTGAAGTTGGTGGATCGCACTCAAAACAAAAGACTTTGGCGAGGTGTAGGTTAAATTTTTTTTATTTTTAATAATTTTAAATAATTTACCTATTTTAATCTTAATTTAGTGTAACTTCTTGACGTTTTCGATATCATTGTAATGATCTTATAAAGCTATTATTATTATTATTATTATTATATGTCATATTTACCATTTTCTGTTGTAATTCTGTGATTAATAAATTATTATTATTATTATTATTATTAAATTAAATATTTAATTTAAATATTTTTTAAATAATAATTATAATTAGTATTTCGCGTAGAAAAAGTATAGTATGCAACTCGTTTATAAACTTTTCTAGACATTAATTTTATTAAGTACAGGTAAGCTCGCTCGTGCCTAAATTAAATTTGTAAATAAAATGGCGTCAAACCTGATACATGATGTATCATACATCATATATTTTTTAATAGCTAGATCTAGATTAAACATTATCATTTTAACTTTTCACCTTTGTTCTACCTGTTTTTCGAGTATAAGTTATCTAGTGATTCGAATATCTTTAATGGATTATTTTGTCAGACAAATAAATTTGCATTTAGGGACGTTTCGTATAATATATTTCTTAAATTGCGTTTATTTTCAGACATCCTTCTCAAGAAGGATTAATTATTTTAATTATTATTATAATATTTGTTTGACTTGCGTTTGATGACAAAAATAAAAAAATATAAATAAAATTTTCATTCATAAATGAAGTTTAACTTATATTATATTATCATATACCTATTATATCACGAGAACTATGAATTTAATCGGTTAAACTAGGCTCAGTAGTTTTTTGTTTGTTTTTTCTTGGCAAATGTTGAATGCAAAATAATTTAATAATTATTAATTTTTAATTATTTTGCATGAAACTATTTTCCAAAAAGAAAAATTAAATAAAAAACTTACTGAGCATAGTTTTACAGATTAAATTTATAGGCTGAGTGATATACGTCTACATTATTTCTCGAAAGGAAACTATGACTGTTTGTTTGATTATCATTGCTGTTGACTGTAGAGGATGTTTTTGAGCTGCTACACTGAAAAAATTTATTTAAAAATTTTTACTACTACGTAATTGTAGTATAGGTTCAGTAGAAAATAAAAAGGCAAAATGTTTAATATACATTTACGATGCATAAAGAAAAACTAAGCATTTATCTAGTAATACTGCAACAAAAATGTAGCCTAAATTAGTATGAAATAATACATGCTTTAGTATTAATGGCGACCTAAAACCCTTAATATATAACAACAGGAAAAATGTCAAATATGTAACAGTTGTTATAGTAGGCTTAACTAAAACAGATCCTACACTGTAAAAATTAAGTGGCCCGATTACCTAGATAATCTAGGGTCCATTTATAACCCTAGATTATCTATGTAAAGTACACATAAAAATAAGTATTTTTTTACATACAAATAATAATTTTTTTACATAAAAATATGTATTTTTTAAATAAAAATATGTAAAGTATTTCCACAGTAATATGTAGTTTTTTAAATAAAATTATGTAATTTTTTACAAAAAAATGTAATTTTACGTAAAGTTAAGTATTTTTTTACATAAAAAACATGTAATTTTTAACAGAATATTATGTAATTTTTTTTACAAATATATGTAATTAAAAAAAAGGTGTATATTTTTTAAAAAGTATGTACAAATATGTAAAATAAATACTTATTTTAAAAATATTTTAAATATTTTTTAAAAAATATACACGTTTTGTTTAAAAAATTACATATTTCTGTTAAAAAATTTACACAATTTTCTATAATAAATATATAAAAAACATTTTACTTACCAATTATAAAGTTATATATAACTTATATAAAAGCCTACCGGCCGTTAGTATTACCAACCAGGTATACCTGGTTGGTAATACTAACGGCCGGTAGGCTTTTAATAAATAAAAGTACTCTCTAAAAATGACTAATTGTCATAGCGCCTTAATATTGCTCGTCAACAGCAATTTGTATCCAGGGCATTTAGCAGTCAATTTCCATGTAAAATTGTCCATTTAATATGGAATTGGCTATACAGAGTGTCCGGGAAAAGAAGGTCAATCCGTTAACCATATATTCCTTGAGTTAAAGCAATAAGACTTCCATAATACCATTTTTCAATTTAGAGCTTCATGTTCGATATACAGGGCGACAAAGTTTGAAATTTAAAACTGATTTTTTTTAATAATTCGAGTAATTGATAAGATATTAAGTTTAAATTCGGTACACTACTTTAACATAAATAGTTAAATTTTTTGAGACC
Source organism: Brassicogethes aeneus (assembly GCA_921294245.1). Classification (NCBI taxonomy): domain Eukaryota; kingdom Metazoa; phylum Arthropoda; class Insecta; order Coleoptera; family Nitidulidae; genus Brassicogethes; species Brassicogethes aeneus. Next base: position 47,467,008 of record OV121133.1, read on the forward strand.
AACAAAACAAAAAACAATTGTTAAATAATCAAAATAGGGGGGTCCAGTACTCACTGACTCCCCCTATTTTTTAGTACGTGCGCCAATGACTTCCAAACGGTATTTTTTCAGGTAATCATTTATTGTTAAAAAAATTTGTCTCTTATAAAATTTTGATAAAATGATTTGTTTTAGAGATAATTTGTAAAGTATGGGTCAGTCCATATCAAATCAACCTAAGGTTCTTCCCCCACCATCTCCGATTTTGATCATTTTTGGTAAATTTGTTTACCTCACTAAAAAACTCAAAAATCCCAAATATGAATTTTTTTCGATAGGTGGTTTTTGTTTTATTGATTTTTGAAAATCAAAAAATTCCGATAAATTTGGGTCTTGCAAGTACTTACAAAAATAGCGATATCTCGTAAACTATTAAAAGTAGAAAGGTGAGTGAGGGCTTATTTTAAAGGCCTATTTTTATGATATATCACATGACCTACATTTTTTCAAAAAAAAATTAAATTTTGAAAATTTGATATGGACTGACCCATACTTTACAAATTATCTCTAAAACAAATCATTTTATCAAAATTTTGTAAGAGACAAAACATTTTCAACAATAAATGATTACCTGAAAAAATTCTGTTTGAAAGTCATTGGCGCACGTACTAAAAAATAGGGGGAGTCAGTGAGTACTGGACCCCCCTATTTTGATTATTTGACAATTGTTTTTTGTTTTGTTGGTCTCAAAAAATTTAACTATTTATGTTGAAGTAGTGTACCGAATTTAAACTTAGTATCTTATCAATTACTCTAATTATTAAAAAAAAATCAGTTTTTAATTTCAAACTTTGTCGCCCTGTATATCGAACATGAAGGCCTAAATTGAAAAATGGTATTATGAAAGTCTTATTGTTTTAACTCAAGGAATATATGGTTAACGGATTGACCTCCTTTTCCCGGACACCCTGTATATCAGAAACTGCTCTACTTTAATTATTTTTAACAGATTTAGTTGACAATTCTACATAATAATTGGCTGTTAAATGTCCGGGATACCTTGGTATACCATGGTATAAGTAAAAAAGCAGCCATTAATAACTATAGTAACTAGTTATTTTTAACTAATTAATTTTTAGAGAGTAGGTTACTTTATAGCACCTACATAATAATAGTATTATAATCGACCGTTCTACGTAAATATAAAATAATAATTATAATAACAATATTATTATACTATCTTTTCTATAAAAAATGTGTAATAGGTTCAAAAATAATAAAAGTTGGTGGATTTGCTTATATTTATATTTATCTTATAATTTAAAAAATCAATGACTCAAATGGCACATACAGCAGTATAGACAGAAATAAGTATTTATTAAACAACACAATTATAGGTATATAAAATCCTTGTTTTTTCAAACCACAACAGTAGGTATTCTGGAATCCAGAATCTGGATACGTAAATGCTCACTTCTCTACGCAGATACAATATCTAAAAACTAACTTAAAATTGGGTGTTTATATACATTAGTACATATATGTACTAATGTATATAAACACCTATAGGTACTTAATCGTTTTGTTTAACAAAAATTGATTTTACATAATTTTGTCTTTTTTGGTACGATTTAATTCCTAAAAAGTCAGACCTAAGATTTTCAGATTTTGTATTTAAAACCTTTATAATTAAATTGTTTTTATTAACGTCACTTTGTTAAAGTTTTCCCTTTTTATTTCTATGAAAGTACTGATGCAAATTATACTTTTTTAAAAGTACAAAGCTTTGACCAAAAGAATTACATTTAAACATGCTTGTCAAAAACCTTTAAACTTTAAATAGGTTTGTTTGCAGTAAGTTAATAAAAAAACTCACTTACCTGAAGACTATTTAAAACACTTTATAGTATTATATAACGACTATAATAATTAACCACTATAATAATGCAAAATTATAAAACAAACAGTAAAGGCATCTGTTTTGTGCAGTAAGACAAAATGAACACATTCACATTATCTTCTACACGGATTTTACATACTTTTTTGTGATTATTACATATTTTTTTGTAACAATAACATATTATTATGAAAATTATTAAAATAACATAATATTATGTAATTTTACTTTACTTTATGTAATAAATTGGGTCATATCCTTCTACTTTTTACATATATGTAAAAAGTAGAAGGATACTTTTATGTGATAATTACATATTTTTATGTAATTGTATTTAAGTTACATAATTATTTGAAATTTTACTTAAATTTAGTTAAGAATCTTAATTTCTACCGTGATTTTTTAGGTAATTTTACATTTTTTATTTGATAATGAATATTTACCTAAAAAATCTTGGTAAATCTACCATTATTTTCTAGGTAATTTTTAATTCATTTTTTACAGTGTATTTAAAAGTATTACAAAATGCTGCCAAACTAATACCACATCGTTAATTTATAAACATCTCAGACAGATATTATAAGTAAATCAAGTAACAAGTAACTCTTCCGAATAAAATTCTTTTATCGGCACTAAAAATTTGTGGTAAGTATTACTACAACGTTCTATTATATCTTAGAAATTTTGAAGTTGGTAATACTAAAACAAAGATTATCTATACTGTTCACAGGGCCGAGCCTAGGGTATCTGCCGCCCGGGTGCAAGAATTAAATTTGCCGCCCCCATTAATGTAAAAAATTAGGTTGTCGGTAGGGAAGGAGTTCATAATTTATCATTCGTGGCCCATTAGAAGTTTCTGGGAAACGAAAGAAGATATCGATTTGAAATTTTAAAAGCGTTTATAATCCATTTAAGTCTATTTTTCTATAATAATTTGAACAAAATGCCACTTCCGGTTAAACCAGATCAACTTAAATATTATTAATATTATTTTAAAAATTTTCGAATTATTAATTTTTAAACACTTAATTAGTTAACAAATTGTTTATAACAACCTGAAAAATTGACACGATTAAATTTTACAAATTACGTGGTAACCATAGAAACCAGTCTCTGATAGAAACCGTCAACTCACCCGTCACAGGTTTCGTGATACAAAATAATATTTAAAATTTTAGAAATTGTTAAATATCTCTGAAATTATTAACTTTAGGTATAGGGAATAGTAACATCAATCGAAAGGTTTTTTAATTTACTATTTGAATATGTAAAAACATACAAAGTGTTACATTTGAAATAAAAAAAGTTCCAAAAATTCCAACCCTATATTTGCAAACCTCATAACAAAAAAGTTATAGGCTATTTTTGATTGACGCGCATTTCTTAAATTTTAACGAAAAAAAAATAATTCGAAAAATATTAACTTCAAATTTCAAATCAATATCTTTTTCGTTTCCCAGAAACTTCTAATGGGCCACGAATGTGAAACACCCTGTATATATACAATTGTCGGGCCAACAACAATATTTTTTTTAATAAAATTTTGAATCGACAATTGTCGATCCGATCGACAATTGTCGATCCGATCGACAATTGTCGGTCCGATCGACAATTGTCGAACCGATCGACAATTGTCGATTCAAAATTTTATTAAAAAAAAATATTGTTGTTGGCCCTTTTACGCCTTCAAATTTTAAAAAATAACAAAGTATTTATTAACAAATAGGTACATAAAAGAATAAAATAAAAATACATTCAGGAAAAAAAACAAAAATAATTAAACTAAACTAAAAAACTAAAATCTACTTTTCTCGCTTTTTTAATAGCAAATTCCCTAATCAAGTCGCCTACATCCAAGTTGTTAGAAATATCTTCTTCAATACTTATAATTGCTAAATTTGAAAGCCTGAATTGACTCATTTTGGATCTTAAATAGGTCTTAATTAGTTTTAATTTCGAAAATGACCGCTCTCCATGGGCAACAGCTGCCATCGTCAAAAATATTCTTAAAGCTACAAATAAATTCGGAAAGATGCCTTTTAAATCATTAACTAGTTTTTAACTTAAACGCATTAAAAGACAAAAGAAACTACTATGTTTGCATCCTATTTGCCTCACTTTAATAGAAAAATTGCTGAAATACGCAGCCGTCAAATCGGAAGAAATTATGCTTTAACTTAACAGTTCATCTTGTAAACAATATCACGTGGTACACAGCGCGCGATTTGATTGGTTTCCCGTAAGCCCGCTTCCGTAAAAGATGAAACTTGACGAACTCGAAGCGGACGGACGAAAAGCGAAGCGGCAATCTATAAACCGTAAAATTGTCATCATCATTTTTTTGGCTATCGAGGGTTCGGTTATGTCTTTTTTATCATTGCCGCCTGACAGCACAATTTTGGCATTGTTTTTATGTGTAGAATAATTACGATGATTCCTTGAAACGCCGACATCAATAAAACGCAAGTGATTTTTAGAAAGTTTTTTGCATATTGCAAGGTGGCTTTTTTATTCTTGATAATATGATACAATTTTTTTGATGATATTTTGCCGCCCTGTGTTAGTGCCGCCCGGGTGCCATGCACCCCTTGCACCCCCGGCACGGCTCGGCCCTGACTGTTCATCTCGCACAATCGCCATTGTTGTTAGTAAGCTTGCATAAAGATGCCTCATTGGACGATTTACTAATAAATTGGAAGTTACAAAATTTAATTTGTATTTTTAAGGGTAAGTAAATACTTAATTATTTATGTATTATTAAGAATATATACCTTACATAACTTTAATTTACTTCATTGTAATATTACGCTTTTTGCTTTTGCTTGTAAAGGGGTACTTACTTCATTATATTTAATAGTTTGATGATCAAACTTTGATCAGTATCACCTTTAGGTTTATATGCGCTTGTAGCCTTTGCGTGGTGACGGGATAAACATTTTTGCCCTTTACCATAGAAAAACTATTCTTTTCTATGCTTTTCCGTAAAAAACCTATTTGGGTATTTCTTCTTACAGCCTGTAACTTACAGGTATTATTATAATAAGATTCAATGTTCAATATTTGTTTTGAAGAGTTTTGACGTTATTTTTTAATATATTAGTAATATCCACAGAACAAGTGTTCTGTGGTAATATCTATACAGTGGGGCTATGAGTTTGAAAACTTATAGCTAACCCTTTTGGGAATGACAAACACTTGTTTAATATTAAGTAAAATTTAACAAATAAGTAAATTATTTATTATATTTTTATTAAATGTTTTATTGTTACACCTTCTTATATTTAGTATATATATTGTATTATTGTTGGTTTAGGTTTTTATGTTTATCATAAAAGTTAAGGAGAAGATATCATTTATTTTATTCTAAGAATTTTATATATATTTTTTTAATAAAAATTTGTTGAAAAACATGTTCTCTTTTATCCTATAACCTTTACTGCATACTTTTACATAACACCAAAAAATCTATAATCGATAACCTTTTAATTCAGTATTTATTCCGTTTGGATGAAGTGACCAGATTTTGTCCAAAAATAGGGGGACATTTTGTATGAATTTATCTTAATTACAAAATTAACACAATGATACAATGCAAATTGAAAATTTGACGTTACTTAATTATTGTTGATTGTATCATTTTTGTAATTAAGGTTAATTTACACAAAATGTCCCTCTATTTTTTGACAGAATTTGCTAACTTTACGTTTGGAAGTAGTACTGCTTACCAAATATGAAAATTATTGGTTAAATACCGTAACATTAGTACATACTGGTTATACAAGTACTAAATATTACCCTGATAAGTTAATAAACAATAAATATTATTTTTTTTAATAGCATTTCGTTGTTATTAAATATATCTCACTTAAAGCATATTTCAAACGACTAAAGAATGTTCAGACTTACTATAATGCAGTAGTTACTATCAGAATTCGGTAATTCTATTTGATACCACAACGTTGTAGTACTGCTTAAAAAGCTAACACGACATCTCATTTAACATTACTAAGACTTAAAAACATTTTTGTTGTGGTAATAAATACCACAAACATTTTCTGTCACCTATTTCAACCGTAACAATCTATACTTATTTAACAATTTTTCGGTAACGGCTAAGGATACATTTTTTCAGTGTACAAGAAGATGTATTATTTGGCATGTCTCTCATTTTATTTATTATTTTAAAATGATATTGTGGATCCATTTGAAGGTAAGGCTTGAGTGATGATGCGCTACTGTGCCCCGTTATTTTTATAAGCTGTTGTTCTTCAGTACCACTTTTAGCAAGTTTACTGACAGCTGTCGATCGGTTGGAGTGGTTGTTTATTTTAGCTTTTTTAATACCAATTTTCTCGGCAGCGACACCTCATTTTTTCCCAATGAGCAGTTCTTATACCATCCTATGGATCCATCTATTCCAGTAAGGATTCGGCGTTAAGAACAATCTTTCATTTTTAATGTGGTCTCCTCTTCTACTAAATAGCTTTTTTAATAACCGAACAGGGCAAACATTTTCATCCGGATTTTGAATCAACCATTTACTGTCTGTCAGCTTTTTATCACCTCCCTGGGCTGTTTTTGAAGTTATGGGATTATTTTCCACTCTACCTGAAAAATATATAGGTATACAATTAAGTAAAATATTAGTATTAACACTTTGATATAAATTTTTTACCTGTATGATTTCCTTCATGATCAAGTTCTTCTTTAAAATAACTTGTTAGACAGTTGCTGGCTTCTCCTCCTCTCCAGGCTAATTCCACTGTTATTATGTTAACCTGTAGGGGTATTTTCATCCCACAGGTGAATTATTTTTTTATGCTCTTCAGTGCTTAATACAGTTGAGCTTTCTTTTCTTTTTGAAGGAATTTGCTGAAGAGTTCTGCGTTTTGCGTTTCGGGCATCTCTAGCAGCTTTAAAAGTAATATCCCGGAAGGGATCAAAAGTTATGCCATACTCGTTATGGTACTTTTCTTGAATCTTTTTAGCTACTATATTCCATATCGTTTTAATTACTCCTTCTTTGTATTCTTCGCCATTTTTTTTCGCATATTATATCCCCAGTCCTTCAAAATACTAGCCAATTCCTTTAAATTAGTTTTGTTGTCCAGTTGGTAGCTTCTTTCTTTACAGAATTCTAAAAATTGCTGCCATATTGAAAGGTGTGTCCTTATTGTATTTTTTGGAACTGTGTTTGTAATTTCCACATCGATTTTTTGTAAAGATAATTGTCCAAATCTATCCATATTTTTCAAATTACCATTAAATTTACGATATAAACACTTAAAATGACGCTGTTTACATTTTAGTTGCCATAGTGATAAATGCAACAATATTTTAAAAGGCACTCTATTTGACAATTAATAAAATCTGACGTATATGTCAAAATTTATGAACAATTTTTTTAACAAAATTTCATTAATTTAAAGATATGTAATAATTAATATTTCGTGAACTAAATATATTTAGTTATATATGGAATATGGAGGCTAAAATTTAATCGCTGTTAAAAAGTTCTAGTGATTTAATCGTTTATTTAAACAAAATTTATTCGAAAATTCAAGGCTTTTGATATATTATAATATAATATAAGTTAAAGGTAAACTTTATTTATAAATGAAAATATTTTTGTCATTAAAAGTAAGTCAGACAAATATTATAATAAGATTTAAAATAATTAATTAATATTTCTGAGATAAAGATATGATTTAAAAGGGTTATTTTTAAATTTTGGCCACTTTGTTTTCATTTACTGTGCTCTTGAACGGTTACCGCGCCGCGGCGCTAAACAATATTATTTATTATTAACCTAAAGGAAAAGCACCAAAATTTAAAACATTTTCTGAACCTAAATCGTTACTTTTACTTTTACTTACTTTTTATTTAATTCCGATTCCATAAATTAGCAACATTGACAAATAGCACGAAAATGAGAAGGTTATGGCTCATTGAATTCATTTATAAACATCCTTAAAAAAATTTATTAATTTTTTATACATAGATATTTAATCGCACATTGTTAATAAACCAAAATTTTTTATAACGTGACTTGATATTAATTATTACATTATTTTTCGATACTTTCTTTTAATTTTTCTTTCAATTTGGAAAATGTTATAACTTATTAGTTAAATTTAATTAATGATTTTTAATACGCTACTTCTCTTTGAAAGGCGGTTACAGAGTTTTTGTCAAAGCCTTTGTAAATTATAATTTAAAATGTGAATGTGCAAACTAATACGAATTTTAGATCTAGATACTTTATTTTCATTAAAAAATTATTTTTTACTTTTACGTATTGTAGAGAAGGTGTTTTTTAATTGGGACTCGGGAATTTATTTCGTCTAACATTTTCAACTTGAAATTTTAAATTTCAAGCATCAAATGTTTTTTGCTGATTATTTTTTTTGACAGTTCTCTGTATTGTTGGGACATTGTTGAGGCATAGTTGTTGAGGGAACCTACAGCGAAGTTTATTAATTAACATATATATCAAAATATTGATTTGATGTTAAAGTGAATATAGTGAATTTCATTCCAAAATGAGTCGCTTTGGGGCTGTACAGTTACAAGATATCGACCAGGCGGTGAAGGATAATCGGCCAATTAATACCACGAAAAGTCAAACATCCATATGGCGACAATTTGAAGAGTTTTGTAAATTAAAAAATTACCAAATTCTGGAAAACACGTCTGAAGGTGAATTGGCTAAAATATTACTAGATTGGGCATTTAATATGAAAAAAATAAACGGGTACAGACTACAAAGAAGGAGTAATTAAAACAATGTGGAATGTTACCGCAAAATTGCTACAGGAAAAATTGTACAAAGAGTCTCATAGAGCCATAAATCCTTTTGAAGATATAGCTTTTAAAATAATCTTATGAATACCATTCGAGCTTTAAATTAAAATCGGTTAATTGCCTCTTTATTCCTGCATAGTGACGTCGAATCGTGTCAATTTGACAATGAAATCCCTCCAGCCCTGCGGGCTGTCGGGATTTCAATTGTTGTCAAATTGATACTCTTCTCTCGTCACTATGCAACAAAAAATCGGAAATTTACAGATAAATTTAAAGCTCTTGTGGTATTATAGCCGAAAATAAAGTTTTAAATTATTTTTTTTTGGTAAATTGTCACAAAATTTTTAATTCAAAAAATGATCTATATGGCATTATGTTTTTCAATTGCAAAAAGTATGACAACCAAAAATTATAAAATTTATTACACAAAATTTTAATTACACCCATTAGATAATATTAATATATTTAAATTTAATTTTGGAATACTTTGAAATTTCTTTTTCTATATGTATTGTTAAATTTATGCAATATTGTCAATTTAACAGTATCAAGAAATAGTTATTTATGTAGGAAGCTTAATATTTGAATGCCGACGAGTAGCGGAGGCCAACAATTGAGCAAAACACAAAAATAAACTTTTCAGCCTCATGGCATACAACATTTTATCTTTTAGGCATAATTTAATTTGCGAGTGTTAAACCACTCTAAAATCAGCTAGACCAACTTTCAACGTTATATGATTTTTCTTTATTTTACCCTTATCAACCCTTATCAATAAAAAAAAATTCCTATCAATAAGATACGCCTTGCGTATGACTATCCTTGTTATGTTTTTCCTTAGACGTTAATTCGTATGCAATTTTTTATTTAAAAAAATCAGTGGTTTTCTCCTCGTTAATTTGTTAAACAATGCATAAAACGTACAATTATAATAATTACAATATGATAGTTTTAGAAACTTTTTTTTCTAACATTGAGTATTCCAGCCTAGTTTAACTAATTTTGGGCCGCTGATTTCAAGAATGTCACTCGTTTTGCTTTACTCTTTTAAAATGAAATAGTCAAAATTCTACCATTTGAATTAGAACCAGCATTTTTTACTAATAAAATAGAAGCTTTCACTTTTAAATAGTTATTTTTTACTACTTAAATAGTTTGACTAATTTAAGATAAGTCACCATCTTTGACTATTTCTGAGACTTAAAAGTAACTAATTTCTTTAATAGTTTTTAATTCTTGCGGCCAACAACAAATTATTGTTAGAGTTAAATGCATACTTATATGCTCCATGGTTAAATTGCCCATAAAAAAATAAAGATGCAAAAAGTTTAGCTCAAAACAGCAAAACAAAAAATATATTTAACTTTAAAATATTTTGAACAATATTTATAAACAAATACAATTGATTTTTATAAAAGTGAGAAAAGTGTTATGATATCCGCTTGACAAGCGAGGTACCCGAGATCAAACCCCGACTGGGTCAGAATTTTCTAAATTTAAATCTACTAATTTGACTATTTTATTTAGTAGAATTGGACTAATTACACTGTAGGGAGGTGAAAATATCACAGCTAAACGCTCGGACACGTAAAGTTAATTTTTGGTCGTAGATTACAAATCCGTGCTTGGTTTAGCTGTATCAGGTCAAAATTCACCCTGTATGAATTAAAAAAAAATTAATTTGGCTGGATCCACACATCAGTTCCAAATTTAAAAAAAAAAAACAAATTATTGCTAAATTTTAAGTTAATTGATCAGAAGGAACACAGGTCCCTAAGAGTTTTTTTTTGCTAATTTTTTTAATTGAGTATAATTGAGGATATTATGTTTATTGGCACAAGATGTGAAATATATTATTTTACAAATTATAATATACCAGTATACCGTGTGTCCCCGGATCGGACTTCCGATAGGACCTGATACAGCTAAACCGAGCACGGATCTAAAATCTACAACTAAAAATTATGTTTACGTGTCCGAGCGTTTAGCTGTGATATTTCAAGAGTTGAAAATTTACCTACAGTGTTATTAGTGACTGCTTTTTCGCTATAACAATTAGTCAAATATGACTTATACTTCGATATTTTTGACTAATTAATTTTAAGAGAGGAGGCCGTATAGGATTTTAATTAATTGCGTAATAAAATGCTCTACTCAATCACCTCAAATTTTAAGCCTAAAAATGTTAGTTTTTGTGTTAATATTTTAATTATTTATTAAATTATGTTGCCTTAAATTTACCTTGAATGTACTGGAGTAATCGGTATATATTTTAAATACTAAAACTAAAATTATAATGTATTTTATGTAAAAAAACAACCATTATTTGATATTTTATTGTCGTTTATTTTTATTATAGAATTGAAAAGACAAAATAGTGTGGCAAGTACGGCTCTGGATCTCGGAATGATGACTCATCGCCGATGAGTCATCGCCGGTGAGTCATCGCCGGTGAGTCATCGCCGGTGAGTCATCGCCGGTGAGTCATCGCCGGTGAGTCATCGCCGGTGAGTCATCGCCGGTGAGTCAGCACTCGAATAATCGAGAGTGTGGAGCTCGCTGGAATGTTCCAGAAGACGTAGGCGCTGAATATATAAGGAACGACGCATCAAGGAGAGTCAGTCAAGTTTTGGAACTCGCGTCGAAATAAATAAATATAAGTGCAAATAAATAGACTCTTGAACAGTAGTGATATATAAATATTTAGTATTTAAGTGTTTAGTTAGTTTTATAGTGTTTTAAGTGTAGTTAAGTTATTAAATAAATAGTTTAGTTCGTTAATTAACCAGTGCGTGTTTTAATTCACACTACGAACAGTTAAAAACGTTACAATTGGTGTCAGGAGTGCGGTTAGTGTGAATTTTCGTAAAAATGGTTTCGTTAATGGATTTAAGAGTGGCGGACCTTAAGCGGGAGCAAGAAGAAAGGGAATGTGAAACAACTGGAAAAAAGAATGGGTTGCAGCAGCGGCTTCGAGAAGCGTTGGAACAGGAAGGTGAAAATCCAGATACGTATTTATTTGAAGGCCCGTGTGATATGTATTTAATGTTGCAAAATTTAAACGATTTAAAACAGAAAATGCTAAAAAATTCTAAAGAACTAAAAGTCGATTTACAACAAAAGATTCTGGAAAATGTCAACGATTTAAAGGATGATTTGCAACAGAAAATGGTAGAAAATTCTAGCGATTTAAAAGTCGATTTACAACAGAAAATGCTGGAAAATTCTAACGAACTGCAGCAAAAAATTCTGGAAAATTCTAAAAATTTAAAGGAATATTTGGTACAGAAGATTCTATATAATGTCAATGAATTAAAAGAGGACGTACGGATGGAATTGAATGACGTAAGGAAGGAATTGGATTCGAGAGAGGAAAAATTGAATGAGAAATTGGAAGATAAAATAAGAGAAATAAATAGTAAACTGACAGCTGTAAATCTACCCATGACGCTGGCGGAACCAGAAACAGTGCCGGAGGGAAGCCGAGTACGGATGAAACCACCTCAGTTCGATGGAAAAACTTATTGGACCAACTACATCCGTCAGTTCAAGGCAGCAGCAAAAGCAAATGGCTGGCTACCAGAAGAGAAGGCTACAGCATTGACTCTGGCTTTACGCGGAGATGCAACGGACATCTTGCAGACACTTTCTCCCAACGAACAAGAAGATTACGAAGCGTTGGTGAAACATCTGGAACTTCGATATGGCCAGACACATCTGCAACATGTGTACCATTCCCAACTGAAGAATCGCTGCCAGAAATCAAATGAGACTTTACAAGAATTCTAGGCGGATATTGCACGCTTGGTTCAGCTAGCATATCCAGCTACTCCAACGACCGTTATGAAACGGTTCAAGCCTTTTTGGATGGACTTCGGGACAACGAAACAAGACAGGCTCTGACGTTGGCTCGTCCGAGCCAACTGGTTGATGCATTGGCCCGAGCGTTGGAATTTGAGGCGGCAAAGCAGAGTTGCAGGAGCCAGCATAGAATTAGGAGAGTCGAGGAAGAAAAAGAGGAGGAATCCAGTATAATTGAAGAAATCAGGCGAGTTCTTAAAGAGAATCTACCAGAAAAGAAGGAAATCCAGTGTTGGAGATGTGGAAAGCTCGGACATATACGAAGTCGTTGCAGAAAAAGCCAGGAGGCGCCAAATTCATCTCAGTCAGAAAACTAGATAGGGTCGAGGAAAAGGGGCCACCGTCGACCTGTAACCAGCATGCCCCAGAGGATATCGAACGTGTCGCATCTCTTTTACACGAATCCAGTAGTGTTTTTGTGGATGGTTTTATTAACGAAAAATTACATATGCTGCTGCTGGATACAGGTGCGACGAAGACAATTATTAGGCCAGATATTGTCGAAACGTTCAAGATCAAATCTACCAATCGGCGACTACGTACTGCAACACGAGAAATCGCTACTGTTCGTGGAGAAGTGGACATCACGATGGTCATTGGAAACACGAAATTTAAACATCGAGCATTAGTAGCAGATATTGAAGATGCAGTTATTGTAGGCATGGACATTATGAACTCTATAGGATTTGAACTGAACTTTAAGCAAGGAATATTGAGGGTAAATGGAGAAGAAGTTGTGTTGCATCGATCTAAAGAGAAGAATATTCGTGTAATGCTAACAGAAGATGCCACAGAAGATGGAAGTATAATGCTTCTGGAACCGAGAATTGATGACAAAGAAGTAGGTCGAGGAGTTGTAGTAGGAAAGACATTAATACTCGTCGGAAAAGAAGTGCCTGTAAGAGTATTAAATGTTAATGGTTACTCTGTGAACTTAAAGAAAGGAATCGTTTTGGGAAACTGTTCTTCGGTTTCTTTGATTATTAGAAGTATTCGTGAGTCTGGAGTTCCGGCCAAGAAAATTAGCAATGAATTGACGACTCTGCTTTCGACTTCTTCAAAGGACTTAAAACCAAATGAGAGAATAAAGCTGAGAGAGCTGATACACAACTATCAGGACGTCTTTGGTGATGGACAAGGAAAGAAGGGTAGGACAAGAACTGTACAGCATAAAATTAACACCGGTGATGCACAGCCTATTCGACAGTCGGCAAGAAGGCTGCCACTTGCCAAGCGAGAGGAAGCTGATAAAATTGTGCATGAAATGGAGAAGGAAGGGGTTATCGAACCATCCCAAGTGGTGTTAGTTAAGAAAAAGGATGGATCAACTCGATTTTGCGTCGATTTTCGTCAGCTGAAGAACGTGACGAAGAAGGACAGCTACCCTCTACCTAGGATCGATGACACCCTGGACACATTGGCTGGATCGCAGATATTTTCAACTTTGGATTTAAAGAGCGGTTATTGGCAAGTTGAAATGGCACCAGAAGATAGAGAGAAGACGGCGTTTACCGTGGGTGCAGGACTGTGGCAGTTTACTGTCATGCCGTTTGGACTATGTAATGCCCCTGCAACTTTTAAAAGGCTCATGGAAATGGTTTTCAAGGGACTATCCTGGAAGACATGCTTGGTGTACCTTGACGACATCATTGTGGTTTGGAAATCGTTTGAGGACCATATGAAGAACCTGAAGGAAATCTCCGGAAAGTTCCGGCCTGAAGCTAAGCCCAAAGAAATGTCACTTGTTCCAGAGGGAAGTGCAGTATGGGCCATGTTGTTTCGAGTCAAGGAGTGGCAGTGGACAAACAGAAGGTGAAGACGGTGCGGGAATGGCCAATACCGAAGAACAAACATGACTTAAGAAGCTTTCTTGGATTATGCACCTACTACCGTCGGTACGTACCAGGATTCGCAAAGGTTGCTAAGCCTTTGACACGTTTAACAGAGGGAGAAAGACGATTCCAATGGGACGACGAATGCCAGGAAGCCTTTAAGAACCTGAAAAACGCGTTGACCAGCTCACCAGTCCTAAGTTATCCTCTTCCGGATGGTGAATTTATTTTGGACACAGACGCCAGCAATGTGGGCCTCGCAGATTCAAGAAGGAAAAGAGAAAGTTATTGGATACTTCAGTAAAACTCTATCGAAACCAGAGCGAAATTACTGTGTTACTCGACGCGAGCTGTTGGCAGTAGTAAAATCAGTCGAACACTTTTACAAGTATCTGTATGGAAGAAAATTCTTGCTAAGAACGGATCATGCTGCCCTTAAATGGCTTTTGCAATTCAAGAATCCTGAAGGACAGGTAGCAAGATGGATTGAGAGACTACAGGAGTTCGACTTTGACACAGAACATCGGGCTGGGACCATCCATAGAAATGCTGACGCCTTGTCAAGAAGACCGTGCCCGGAAGACTGTAAACATTGTCTCAGGGCCGAAGAAAAGGATGTGTTTGTTCGCAGGACTACAATCGTGGATGATAATTGGCAATCCGCTGAGGTTCAACAAGACCAGGAAAGGGATCTGGATTTGAAGCTTATCTTCGATTGGAAGAAGAACGACCGTAAACCAACGTGGCAGGAAGTCGCCCAATGTGAAATCGTACAGGGCCCAATGGAATTCCATCATCTTAAGTGACGGGCTTCTAAAGCGCGTTCTGGAGATGCCAGAAGGGGGGGAAGACCGGAAGCAGATAATAATCCCCAGAAACAGGATACCAGAAGTGCTGCAGGAAATCCATGATGGAACTACTGCATCTTGGGGTGACCAGGACGCTCGGAATACTTAGGGAACGGTTTTATTGGGTCAACAGCTAACGAGATGTAAAGGACTGGTGCAAGAAGTGCGCCGTTTGCGCGGCAAGCAATGGACCACAGAAGCGCCCAAAAGCCCCAATGCGACAGTACAATGTGGGCAGCCCATTTGAGAGAATTGCAATCGACGTGGCGGGTCCATTTCCCGAAACAGAATCTGGAAATAAATACATCATCGTTTTAATGGACTACTTCAGCAAGTGGGCGGAAGCGTACGCCTTGCCAAACCAGGAAGCTGCCACAGTGGCCGATGCCCTTATTAAGAAGTGGATTTGTCGTTTTGGTGTGCCAATGGAGATGCATTCATACCAAGGCAGGAACTTTGAATCTATATTGTTCCAGAATGTCTGTAAGATTCTTAACATTCGGAAGACGAGGACGACTGCATTACATCCGCAGTCCGATGGAATGGTAGAACGAATGAATCGAACGATAAACCGGTACCTGTCCAAGGTAGTCTCTGATCACCAAAGAGACTGAGACCGCTTCCACGATCTGTTCCTGTTGGCGTACCATTCTTCTATCCACGATACAACCGGCCAGACACCCGCTAGCATTGTTATGGGACGTGAACTTCGTCTACCTTGTGACCTGAGGTTTGGTTGCCTACCAGGGGAAGATATTGCTGGAGAAGATTATGTCAGCAGTTTACGTAGAAAAATGAGCGACATTTATAACCAAGTTCATTTAAACATCCAGAGTGCCAGTGATAGAATGAAAGAGGCATACGACATCAAGGCGGAAAATAGAGGATTTCAACCTGTAGACCTAGTTTGGTTATACAACCCTCAGCGCCGTCGTGGATATTCACCGAAGCTGCAGACCTCTTGGGAGGGACCTTACGAAGTCATGGATTGAATAAATGACACCATCTACAGGATCAGGAAACAACTAATAGGAAAGCCGAAAGTGATCCATTTCAACCGATTGGCTCCTTACGCTGCAAACAATGCTCAAATAGACTATGCTAGAGTGAGGAGGGTTAATCCGCCGGAAGACGAGTTGCCTTTTGAAGACTTCATGTATTTATATTCGAGCGGTAAAAAAGCTCGGTATGATGTCCCTCGAGAAGAACAAAAAGATCTGTTGACGGTTTCGGCCGATTACTCCTTGGCTCACTGTGTTGCGGATGTCCAGGGGAATAGCGGTTGTATTTAAAAACAAGTTTGGACGGGTCGACGAGCTACGAAGGTAGAATCCCAAAGTTGGAGAGGTGCTTGAAATTGTGAATAATGAGCAGAAAGGCAACAGAAGTATTTTCTATCTGGTAACGAAGCAGCTCTCCCATCAGAAGCCAAACTACCGTGACGTATGGAATGCCTTAAATAAATAAACGGATACCCTTTTGTCCAAGGACATCATGAACCTTGCGATACCAAAGATTGCTTGTGGACTTGACGGTTTAGACTGGAGAATACTTAGAAGTATGATGGAAGTTATCTTCAGATTTAGTGGCATACACATTCTTGTCTGTTGCCACAACCCTAAAAGAACAACCGGTAGGAAGACCGTAGACTGCTACTTCTATAGGACCTCACAATGCGAGTTTGGATCTCTATGCAAATATCGCCATGGAGCTGAGGACCATTTTCGGGACGAAAATGTTTTAAGACGGGGGCAATGTAGCAAGTACGGCTCTGGATCTCGGAATGATGACTCATCGCCGGTGAGTCATCACTCGAATAATCGAGAGTGTGGAGCTCGCTGGAATGTTCCAGAAGACGTAGGCGCTGAATATATAAGGAACGACGCATCATGGAGAGTCAGTCAAGTTTTGGAACTCGGGTCGAAATAAATAAATATAAGTGCAAATAAATAGACTCTTGAACAGTAGTGATATATAAATATTTAGTAGTTAAGTGTTTAGTTAGTTTTATAGTGTTTAAGTGTAGTTAAGTTATTAAATAAATAGTTTAGTTCGTTAATTAACCAGTGCGTGTTTTAATTCACACTACTACCAGTTAAAAACGTTACAATAGTAAAGAATTTTGGGTATGAAAATTATCTTGGACAATTCCACTCCTGTCAATTTAAACCTATTAAAAAATTTCAAAAATACGGTTACAGACAGATAAAAAGGAAGGAACAGAAATGCAAGTGACCAAAATTAATGAATATTTTTCTATTTACCGTCTCCATATTAGGTAAAGTATGTATTATTGTATAGAGAAATGCCAAAGTGACACAAAAATGACTCGTGGAATTTTCAACAAACAACACTCTAGGTAAGATTTGGACTTGGGGGCTTGTTTTTTTGAGTCTAAGGAATTTGGGCGAGAAAACCACTCGAGCTACGCTCTCGTGATTTTCTCGCCCAAATTTCTTCTCGTCAAATTAATACTTGAACCAAGTTTTCGTGAAAAGTCAAAAAATATCCGGCTAAATTGAACCTGTAGTGGTATTACTATTTAACTATTATTTGAAATTTTTTATCCACATTAAGCCCACAAAATTCAATGCATTGCATAATTTTGCTTTAAGCGCAATTGGGGGCCCGATTGGCTTCGACATGCGTAAGCAAAAAACATATTACCCACAATGTCATGTTAAAACATGTCATGTTAAAACATGTCATGTTAAAAAAATTGAGGCATATAATTGAATAAATAAATAATATTATTATTTAATTGTTGCTCATCACTATTTTTACACTTAAATAAAGAAGAGATTACCAAACTACAAAAAATACAAAATAAAGAAATGCGCTTCATACTTAAATGTAATAACTACACATCATGCTTCAAGTCTTAAGGCTATGTTTATTGAGTGTTGAACAAATTGTATTGTTTGGGACATTTAGGGCCTTATGTAGAAACGTTGATTTATTTATATAAACTGATTTACGCATATCCACTGATTTAAGTTTGAACCAATTTGACAAATTTTAAATGACAGTAAAGATTTGTAGGTTATCTTACATACATACATACATATTAAATTATAAGAGTGATACATTTTTAAAATGTATTATTAAATAAATACATTTATAACTGACTAAACCCTATTATTGACAAAAACTTGGTTTTGAAGAGAATTGCAGCAATTTAAAACACAACAATTGGGTTATGTTCGCAGTTTACAATGTGTTTTGTTACAAGTACCTTTGCATTAGAAGGTATGAAAAACGAAAATTAATTAAATTATAATTATATATATATATATATATATATATATATATATATTAGGGTGGTCCTTATTTAGGGTGTGTTCGAATTTTTCTTCACGATAGTCCTAAATAGGTTCCAAATATATAAAAAAAAATAATGTGCCAAATTGCAGCTCTTAATTTTAAAATTAAGCCGGCCCCCCCCGACAGCCAAAGTTTTAAATGGAAATAACATGGGAAAAGTTCTGTTATTACTTTGGATTTTTTTAAGTCTTGAACTAATAGACGGATTATATAGAAGGATAAATATTCTTGTATCAAATTTAACGCTCTACAAGAAAGGTTTCTTGTGATTTTTGACTGGTTCACAAGTTATTTGAGGTCAAAATCAAAGTTCTAGTCAATTCCATGGTTTTTCCATTTTTATTGTGGTTTGATGATTCAAAAATGTAAAAAGGGTTATAATTTATATTCTAGATGACTTTTCTTATCTAGACGTTTGCTCTAAAAAGAAAAATATTTATTGATTAAATATTATTAAAATTTCAATGGATTAAAAAAAATATCAGATGGTAAGGCGGTCGCTTGGCATGCTAGAGGTACCGGGTTCGATACTACTAGAAGTTGTCGAACTTTTTTTATTTTTTTATTTTATAAATTTGTTGTTCCTTTGTTAAAAAGTGTTGGGTTGGGTTGGTTGGTTTGTTTTAGTTTAATCGTAACATAACAAATCTTAAAATTATGAAGTCACTCGGGACTAAACTTAAGTCCCGCCTCGGGACGGGAGCCACAGCAATGTTTTTATTAAGAAGTTTGAATTTAAAACCAGGGTTTATCAATTTTTTCACCAATTAAAATCAAAATCTTTTAACAATACCTATGTCCCAAAATATCTTGTGTATCCCAAAATTTAAAAAATCCTTAAAGTTACGACAGTGCAAAAATAAAAAAACAATTGGTGTAACTAACTTTTTGGGGTCACGATTACCCTGAAAGTTTTCTAAAGAATAGAACCATCTAAAATATAAATTATAAACCCTTTTTACATTTTTAAATCATTAAACCACGTTGAAAATGGAAAAGAAAACATTGACTAGAACTTCCATTTTGACCTCGAATAACTTTTGAACCAGTTAAGTTAGCAAAAAATCACAGGAAACCTTTTTTGTAGAGCGTTAAATTTGTTACAAGAATATTTATCCTTCTATATAATCCGTTTATTAGTTCATGACTTAAAAGAATCCAAAGTAATAACAGAACTTTTCCCATGTTATTTCCATTTAAAACTTTGGCTGTCGGGGGGGCCGGCTTAATTTTAAAATTAAGAGCTGCAATTTGGCACATTATTTTTTTTTATATATTTGGAACCTATTTAGGACTATCGTGAAGAAAAATTCGAACACACCCTAAATAAGGACCACCCTAATATACATATATATATATATATATATATATATATATATTAGGGTGCTTCAAAAAATAAACTCACCAAATATGGGCGTTCCAGCTCAACTCTAAGGTCGCTGTTTTTATTTTAGTTTCCCATTTAATTAACATGGGTTTTGCCCCCTTTCACCTCCCGTCTGCTAATTGTACTATAAAATTAAAAAAAAAACAGAAAAACTTTGACCTCGAATAACTCTGGAAGAAATCAATTTATCGAAAAATAATAAGAGACCTTTTTTGTAGAGCGTTACATTTTATATTTCATTATTTTATGTTTCTAAAAGGCAATGCTCTTTTACTTATTCTTTTACAGGTACCAATAACACCTTTTTAGGCATTTAGGCAAATGTTTTGAAAAATAAATGCAATGATGCCGGAGACATCGGGAGGGAAAAAAGAATTTGTGACTAGAATATAAAAAAATTAAGAAACAAATTCTAGAGGATAACATATGTTAGTTAATGCTTGATATACATAAATTAAGGCTTCAGAATAAACTTTTTTAATCAAAAGGAGGGAGCCATACTCAAAAATCGCCTGTCCAGAAAAATTGTGCTAGAAAATGGGTGGGA
The DNA here is from genome assembly GCA_921294245.1 of Brassicogethes aeneus. Taxonomy (NCBI): domain Eukaryota; kingdom Metazoa; phylum Arthropoda; class Insecta; order Coleoptera; family Nitidulidae; genus Brassicogethes; species Brassicogethes aeneus. The sequence continues at coordinate 47,487,487 of OV121133.1, forward strand.
GGTGGAGTCTCGAAACTGCTTAGCGTGCATATAGTTTAGTCTTGCCTGCCCCCCTAAACAAAATTCTGGCTACACCCTTGCTGTAAATGGGGCAAGAATTCCTGCTTTTCTAAAAGCTTAAATTAAACCCAATGAAAAAAATTATGCATGCCTTAAACACTTTCTTTTTTAAATAATTTATATTGAAAAATATAGGTACACAAATTTTAAAAACTGTTTAGGAAAGCAAATTTTAAAATTTAACTGTTGCAGTTCTAGTTCAGATTTTTTTACCCTGTGTATTTTATTTTAAAAATAAAAATATTGTTTTAGAGCAAATTTTTAATTATTTGCAAATGCAAAAAAATTATACTATACATTTTTTTTTGTTTGCCCAAAATAGACTTTGATACCCAGACATTTTTTAGCCAGCAGCTTTTCCCGTATAAGGGCCCCTACCAGATTTTTGATACGGGACCCCCTCTAGGCTAGCTACGCCACTGCATGAATCCAACTTCTTTTTGCTATACCAATGCTCTAGATTTACAGTTATATGGTGAAATCATTCTCCATGTTCATAAGATATAGTAGGTGACTGTCCGGCAAATTTATCGGGATTAAAATTAAGAAAATGTATTTTTAATGACATTAACGTCAATTCTTTAAAAAGCGGAGAGCATTTCTTCAATGAATAGGCGTCAATTTTCGGCCCGATATGATAATATTTAATAAATTAAAATTAATGATTAATTTTTTGGGTTCTTCAGACATAATGTGAATAAAAAAATGTCAAATAATTGTCGAAGAGTGATGTTTATACCCATTTACTTTGGTGCCTTAATAATTAAAACGACAGAAAAATTTAAAAAATGATACTTAAAAAAAAAATTGTTGTATTTAAAATGCCGTTACTTTATTCTAAATGTTTTTTATAAGGGATATAAATTATATCATATAATACTACTGTGTGGTTTAGGTATACCATTTTTCTTCATACATCGGTCGAAAGGCCTAATAGCACAGGGAGTAAATGTTAAACTTTCGTCCCTGCTATTAGGGATGAAAGTAAGTACTTTCGAACAAGGTATGAAAAAAAAAAATTTTCATTTGACATATACCTACTGATGACTTTGTATAGAGTCCCTGACGCTAAGGTCAACCATTTTAGTACTCTTTTGTAAAAAATAAACCTTATTCTATCAGGGACTGTCATCAAACTGTCAACATTTCTTCGTTAATATTTTGATTACTTATTAAATTATTTTGGGTTAATTCTATTTTGGATGTACCGAGTCCCTGTATATTTTTGACGTTTTTTGTCAAAAATATACAGGGACTATATACAAAGTCATCAACAAATAGAAAATACTTATAATTTGATTTTTTTGTTCCATTATCCCTTATACAAAATATTAAGACCAAAGGTCGGACCAAGGTATTACCAAAACTAAAACTCTTATGTATTTTTTTGTAAAAAGTATAATTTTTAATTACTAAATTGGAAGGGCACCAAAGTAAACGGGTTTCGGTATAAACATTACTCTTCGACAATTATTTGATATTTTTTTATTCACATTATGCCTAAAGAACTCAAAAGTTCAATCTCTTATCTTAAATTTATTAAATATTATCATATCGGGCCGAAAATTGGCGCCTATTCATTGAACAAAATTTGCATTTAATGATCTCCGCTTTTCAAAGAATTGACGTTAATGTCACTAAAAATACATTTTCTTCATTTTCACCACGATAAATTTACCGGACAGTCACCTACTAAAACTGATAAACATGTAGAACACCAAGTAACTGTAAATCTAGAGCATTGGTATAGCCAGGGGCGGATGGGCATGTTTCAAGCGGCCCGGGACGATTTTTGTAAAACCGGCCCACCTTGTTTTTTTTTAAACCCCTTCCGCCAAATCCTTAAGTATTTGCCTATAGAGTGGAAGTGGTACCTTGATTTTTCACGCGGAGTGGTTTTCCAAAATTAAATATTTCTGTTATTGATTTTGCAAAATTTATCAAGCGGAAACTACTGAATCGAAAAAAAAATTAAAAAAAATTAAATATTCGATAAAAAAAAATTTTACTAAATTATAAACAAATTTTGGTTTGTAATGTTATCAATCGGTAATTATTTTTTTTAACATGGTGACATAATTATTACAGAAATTGAAAAAAAATCACTGACACATTTGTGACAAAAAACACATTGTTACAAGTACCGCCTCAGGAGGATTTAAAACTATAATTTTCACTTAAAATATTGAAAAATTATTTATAAATATACCTATATTTTTTTCGTAATAATAATAAATCTCGTGAGCTAAAAATGGTCAAAATTGACCCCCTTTCCCTTTCTTGTGACGATGTGAAGATTATCGAGTTATCGAACCCGCTACCCCCTAACTTATTTTTTCCGATTCTTTTTTGTACTCGATCTGACAAAAAATGAAACGAATAAGCAATTTTATTCGATTTATTTTGTAACCTGACGTTTTAAAAAGACCTTCCCCCTCCAGCTTTTGGTAACCTCCCAGGAGGAAATCCTGCTCACGGCTCGGGTACCGCCACCTGAATCATTCGCGTACCGCCACCTGAATCATTCAGGTGAATGGAACAAGTAAAGTGAGAATTTTTCTCTTTGAACACTAAAAATCTAAGCAGGCCCGGATAAAGGGGGGACCAATGGGTGCAATTGCCCCCCCTAACACACCTATTTGTTTTTTTAAGACATACAAACACAGCATTATGCAAAAATCTAAGAGTCTTAGCAGGTGAGGATACAGGGGGGCCAATGGGTGCAATTGGCCCCCAACTCACCTGTTTGTTTTTAATTTTATTTTTTTTATTACAGACAAACACAGCATTATGCAAATCCAAGTATTACATGGATAACAAAATTTTACAAAATTTTTGTTTAGAACGCATTTTCTGGATGATACTCGTAAGTAAAATCATACAAAAATCTACTCACTCTTACACAGGTGTCTTTAAGTAAAAATTGGTTTAATAAAAATGTCACCAAAAACTGTTTAGGAGACCTTGTAACAGAAGTACTTGGGTTCATAAAAATGAATTAAACAAAATCGTAGCTGCTCACTTAGGGCATATATTCGGGGGAAGATACTATTTACAAATGTAGAGATAAATCGTTCATTTTTGACCATGCAAGGATCGTAGATTGTAATCAATTGATCTGGTAATTTGAAAAACTGTGTAAGTGTCATTAAATTTTTTTATTTGTCAAACGGTATTGAAATGGCAACGGCTACGGTGTTCAAATGCGATCATGCCCAAAACAGGAAAAAAGTTTGTGGGTTGTGCGGAAGAAAAGTTATTTTCGGGAAATCAAGTGCTACGAAATTCCTTATTACCGAAAAACTGCAACAGTTGATAAAACAATTTGCGAACAAAAGTTTTGATATGTTTGATCCTCGATTCCCATCAAGTTTATGTGGTACATGTCATATGACTCTTTGCGAACATGACAAGGGCAATTTTAAACGACAGTTGCCAAAGATGCCAAATTTTCACGACATATGACTACCAAAATCGACGAATGCAACTGTTACATCTGTTTGACTGGACGCTTCATAGGTAAACACAGATATCTAGATTTAACATTACCAGACCAGTGGTGATGTTAGACATATAGGTACCTAAATATTGCCACTATTTTTCATATTATATTCGTCTAGACCTAGGTCTACACAGGACATGAGAAAGTCGAAAAAGGACGGGGACATACCAAAAACATAGAAAGAATAATTATTGACGAAAGCATTGGTCTTTTCGGATCGTCAAGCCAGCAACAACTCCCAGTACTGGGAGTTGTTGCAGTGCAGACATCAATTCAGAATCAGAAAGCTAATGAGAAATGCTCCAAGCTTTGTATTTGCACGCTCTGTTTTCATGAAATTGGTAAAGGTAAGAGACACTCATGTACTCTAAATGATGCTCGAATAAATGTAATGGGAGTTATTGAACGGCTACCAGAAAAACAACAACAGCAGGTAGTTACTGGTACCCTTAAAAAGTTTAGTGATAATAAACCAGGACATAAATTTGCCAACGAGGGTTGTTTTAAATCCAAAGGCTAGTAAGAACGTCCTATTTTCCTCGGAACATCTAGATAATTACCAAGTGAATTCTGGGGCCTATTCGCACAAAATGAAAAAGTTCATAAACTTTTTAAGATGCCAGGCCGGAAAAACTCTGTACCCCCTCACTACAGCCAACACATGAGCGAAATGTCAAAAAGCTTGACACTCTTTTATAAGACCAGTATAGAAGAATTTGATGTGGAGGGTAAAGAAAACTAAAAAGAAAAGGCCTATAGTCTGGGCTAATGCTGAAGAGCTACTAGCGGCAGTTTTTGAGAAAAGGGAGCAAATAGGGGTACCAACGGTTAAAGTAATGGCGGACGGAGGTCAAGGTTTTTTAAAATATGTATAACTATTCTCCTAAGTACCTCAAGTAAAATAAACTTATCAAAATGTTGAGTTAATGTTCAGATTAACAAATCTTAATGCAATATCTTTTAAATTTGTCTCCGATTTTAAACTTAACTCTTAATCAATGGCCAGCAAACGGCTACCGCTACTTATCCGTGCCCATATTGTTTCATTACCTTAAAGGATTTGCGCTATGATATGACAGTCAAAGAGGTAATTAATTGTTTCGACTTTTACTTGATGAAACTCCATGTTAATATTGTTTTATTTTAATATAAACTACACTGTTTAAAAGTTTCACTATTTTATTTAAATATGACAATTGTTTCGCTACACTGTAGCATCTTCAGATCGTGATCTGAAGATGCTACAATGTAGCGAAACAATTGTCATATTTAAATAAAATAGTGAAACTTTTAAACAGTGTAGTTTATATTAAAATAAAACAATAGTCAAAGAGGTTTTTAAGGAAACAGAAAAAAAGATGCGTCTACTACTTATTTAAAGACATATGGAGATTTCAAAAGAAGTTATGCTAAATTTTGTTTTGAAGGGAAAAACAAAAAGCTTGCGAAGGAATGTCACAGCACGATAAACCTTCCCCTTTTTGAAGAAGCTGATGATATGCAGGTCATCGAAAAGTGTATCATACCAGAACTCCACCTACTCCAAGGATTCGTGAATCATTTATTTTGGGATGGCCTTATGCCTCTACTTGGACGTGATAGAGCTTTGCTGTGGCATGAAAAACTAAGCTTAATTGCGAAAAATTATCACAGTGATATCTTCGAGGGGAATGCCTTTAGAAAACTTTTGAAGAAAAGCGACATACTTACTGATCCAAAAATTATTAAGAATGTAGAAGTACTAAGCGTGATTCCTTTTATACCTTCATTCAAAATCATGAACAAAATTGTTGAAAAATGTTTTATGACTAGGAAGGTTACTTCAGGGTATGATTATGAAGCAGATATAAATATAAGTGTTTCAAAGCAACAGGCGTATCTGAAACTCAAAAATTCATGTGATCATCCATCACTTTTAAGACTCAATAAAGTTTCTGATAAATAATGGACTAGGTCTATTATAGCCTGTTCTGACTATAATAGTCAGAACAGGCTGGTAAATCTGTTCACAAAAATTTCCTTATATACTGGAATAGAAATAAAATAAACCGTTTGGACGATCCTAGATACATAGTTAATTTAAAAAAAGCTGTAGTTGAATTTTTATCACATCATTTGTAAATAATATGTATATATGCCCTAAGTAAGCAGCTACGATTTTTTTTGATTGTTTTTTTTGATCCCCAGTACTTCTATTACAAGACCCCCTAATCAGTTTTTGGTGACATTTTTGTTAAACCAATTTTTACTTAAAGCCACCTGTGCTTACTAATGTTTATTTTACTAAAAATTGTACCAAAATTAAATTAAAATTCATTTCTTACCCTTTTATGATCTTATGAAACACAAACTAGTATAAACCAGGCCCGTGCACACGGGGGGTTTTGGGTGTTCCGGAGGGTTTTAAATTAGAATTTTTACTTAAGATACTAAAAAATAACCTAAAAATACATATTCTGTATAAAAATGTTTAATATAGTGAATTTTTAAAATGAATAGACTATAGACATTCTCATTTGACAAAAAACAAATACCCGTTACATTTTTAAAATATGTATTTAAAATTTTTTATTTCGTAAAAAAATTAAATTAAAAAAATTAATATAAATTGCGATTATATATAATTATAAGTTTTATGTGAAATTATAAGGGGTAAAATTTTCATAAGTCTTTAGGTGTTGTATTTTTATAATTTTTTGGGCCAGTCTAGATGTCCATTCAGCCAATCTGACATAGCGGTCCACCGGGATCTGTCTCGGCGCGCCGCGGCGACCCGTTGGAGCCCATCCGCCCCTGGGTATAGCAAAAAGAAGTTGGATTCATGGCTAGCCAGGCTAGGAGACATTTACTGATATTTGCAGCAAAAGACGTACAACAATGATAGTATAATAAATTTTTAATAAAAAAATTACCACTTAAAAAATTTAAAACTTACATTAATTGTGAGAATTTTTAAAAGGTTATTGACTATTATTTGAATGACTCTTTACAAATTTAAACCAATATTTTTGTAAAATAAAATATTAAAACTACAATTTTTAAAAAGCAATATTTTAAACTCAATTGTTTTAAATTAAAAAAAATTTAACTTTTTAAACTATTTTTAACTATAGTCCATTCCATTTAAGAAAAAAGCCTTAAGTTGAATAGGATTTATTATAGATCAATCACGACGCTTAAAATTGTGGCTTTTTAACACAGGCGAAAATTTAAAACCCATCTCTTTTTAAAACGTTGGATGTTGATATAACGTAGTTCTCATACACTGAATATTTTCTTATCTGTATGGCTTCTAAAAACAAATTTACAAACTGACATAATAATATTATACAATAAACCAGCAAGAGTCCTTATAATATTTAAATTATTAAATTATTTTATATTAGCTTTTGTCGTCAATTTGTTAAAAATATTTTAAATATAGAAAGAATTTATCTTTTCAAAAGGTTGGATTTATCGCACATTGGCAACGTAGCATTCAATTCGATTGCATCAGCTGTTATACAATGTGTATAATTTAATTTATTACATGTTCTGTGATTTTTTGTCTTTATTTAACGTATTAACCGTTAATGAAAAACAGGCAAGTCAATTACATTAAAATCGCTTAACATAACCAAAGAAAAATTGTTTTATTTTTTTGAGAGAATATTGATAATATGGACTATATAAACAATGAGGACAATGTGGAAAACCAACCCTCTGTCCTAAAAAACAAATCTAGCCAATATATAGGACAAGGTCAAAGAATAATACTTTTTAATAAGGTAAAAAAACATATTGATGAAGGAAAATCAAAAAGTGACAGTGTAATATTAACATTATAGAAATCATAGACGTTTAGTCAATCTAAAAATAAAGAACTTATACAACAATTATATACTCCAAGCTCAAAGATCTGTCATTGACGATCCCATATTTTTCTGGAAGTTTGTTAAATCGAAAAAAGACTATGTATCAATACCAGAACATGATGTGTCTTATAAGGGAGGGCAAAATATTGCAAATGCTTTTGCTAATTTTTTTATCAGTTTACTCATTAAACACAAACCCAAACGCCTATAGTAGAATGGATAATTCAAATAATATAAAAATAACAACAACTGATATGCTAAATTCAATAAAAAGGCTAAAAAATTGCAAACCCTCAGGCCCCGATGGTTTGCCATTTTATTTATTTAAAGGTTGCGTTGAAATCTTTGCTGAACCGCTTACTTTTATTTTTAATTTATGTTTAGATAACGGAGTTTTTCCGAACTCCCTAAAAGTTAGTAAAATTTCTCCCATTTTTAAATCGGGGGAAAAGAATATGACAAATAACTATAGACCTGTGAGTATACTTAACTGCATGTCAAAGATTTTTGAAATGTTAATTTATGACATGTTATTCAATGAAAACAAAAATTAGTGATTTACAACACGGCTTTATGCCCAAACGATCAACAATCTCAAATATGTTAAATTTTATGCAAGATTCTAAATATGCCCTAAATAGTAATAATCAAATAGTCGTTATTTACACAGACATGACTAAAGCCTTTGATAAATTAGAACATAGCATACTAGTTGAGCACCTGTTAAAATTTGATGTTAGTTTTACCTTAGTAAATATTTTAAAATAATATATTGAAAACCGCGAAGCATTTGTTAAAGTTAATGGTTTTAAGTCTAAATGTTTTACTCAAAGTTCAGGAGTACCCCAGGGTTCCAACTTGGGACCTCTTTTATTTTTGTTAGTTATTAATAGTTTACCAGAAAACACAATATCGTCAAAATGTTTGATCTATGCTGATGATGTAAAAATTTATAAAGAAATTAACTCTATCAGGGACAGTGAGTTACTGCAAAAGATCTTGACTTTATCGTGAAGTGGTGTGATCAAAATAAACTTATGATAAACGCCCAAAAATGTGCTTCAATGACAATAACAAAAAAATGCTTGCTATTAACCAAGATTATTACATAAATAGGACAAAACTAAAAAAAGTGGACAAATTTAAAGACCTAGGATTAATTGTGGACAATCAACTTACTTTTAAAGAACATATAAATATAATGATTAACTCTTCATTATCAAAACTTGGTTTTATTGTGCGGAATACGCGAGACTTTATTAATAACAACAGCATTAAAGTGCTATACAATTCCATAGTGCGTTCGAGGATGGAAAATGGGTCTATTGTGTGGTATCCCTATTATAGTTGTTATATTAATGCAGTGGAAAAAGTTTAAAAAAGATTTTTAAAATATCTTAAATATAAGGAGTATGGTGTGTATGACAATTTTGCTAACTATTCAGACTTATGCAATATTTACCTATACAGAACACTAGAATCAAGAAGGATTACAGCCATTATATTTACATTATACAAGTTGCTACATAACGAATTAGATAATAGTTACTTATTATCACACATAAAATTTAAAGTTAACAATTTAACTAGAAATAATGATAAATTTTTTATCCCAAGCTCAAGAGTAAATGTGTATATGACATCACCCTTGTACCTCTTCAGCTACTATGGTAACATGGTTTCGAGGAAAATAGACTTTTTTATTGCAGTTTTAAAGCTTTTAGGAAAAAATGTATTAGTCTAAATATAAATAATAGATTAAATGTAAGACTCGCTTAGGAGAAAGTTATTACTATAATTATTTAATTTAATGTAATATTATGTGTATTTGGATTCTATCCTCATCTGTAATTGGGCATTGCCTGTTGATGTTGAAATATATTATTATTATTATTATTATTATTATTATCTGAAGAAGCTGGTATTTCAAAAAGTACCATTTGGTCCACCATCAAACAAATGGAACATGACGGAAAGGCTACATCCCCATTAAAGGGCAAGTCAATATGACAAATTGAGTGAGGAACAAAAGAAGCACCTAAGAAAAGTTGTTCATAACTTTTTTATAAATAATGAAATACCAAATTTAAGTAAAACTTATCAAGTAAGTAATTATGTTATTAAAATATGTTTAATAATTATTAGAAAAATGTTCCCTTAATGTAAATAATAAATAAAATATTGGGTAGGTGTACCAGGTGCTGTCAAATAATAAAATAGGTTTTGCTTTAAATAAATAGGTTTTTATTATTAAAACAAACGTTTTGTGTATAAACTAAGTGATTTTCCTTTTTTTAGTCCGTAAAGGATGATGATAACTTATCACCAATTTCTCAAACAAATTTATGGAGAATTTAAAAAAAACTTGGCTTTAAGTATGAAAAAAGGGGTAGGAATCATTTACTGGTTGAAAAAAGTGAAATAGTAATTTGAAGAAAAAAATATATTGATAATATCAGAAGTTACCTTACAGGATCAAAAAAAATTGTACATGGATGAGACTTGGATCAATGCTGGCCACACAAAGCCTAAGGTGTGGAAGGATAGTACACTAATGACCGCAAGGGAGGCATTTAATGAGGGGTTATTGCCTAAAAACCTCGCACGGCGATTCCACGCCTCGCAGTAAAAAAAATATATTGCCGGGCAGTGATTTTTTTTTGGAATATGAAACTAAAATACATGTAACCGTAAAAACAAACTTGATTAATTAATTTGTAAAATTTATAATAATATAGTTAATTTTTTAATTAAAATTGAAAAATCTTTATATCAAATAAATGTTTTTAGAATTAAAAAATATATTCTAAGGGAATATTAATTATTACGATTGATGTATTCTATAACCAAGTTGAAATTGGGAGGTCATTTTGACGTGATTCGTCTCTGTAAAATTTTGGTTTTTTTAAATAAAACCTTCATTAATTGCATTTGTATTTTATTTAACTTACTTTCGAAAAATAGATAAATTTAATTAAATATTCCTTACACTGAAAAAAGTCAGTATTAATTTTTAAGTTGTAGGTGAATTTGAGGCCAACCTTTTATATGTCTATAAATGATAAGAACCGTAATTAATTTAATGAAACATTCAATATTATAATATATTATAATAAGTGTTTCCTAATATTTAACTCGTAGAGCATTTGGGTACATGAATTTAATGTAACCCTGCGTGTCTTTAGTATTAAGACAATTTTCTTTAGGGTAAATATATAAACATTTATTTATATTGGAAGTACTTGTTTCTTTATTGTTATGAAATCAGGGATTTTATTAAATAATCAAGCTATTATTGTTATAGGTTATATAGGGATAAAACTATAATGCACAATGAATTTATTTTAACGTTAGTATTCGTTGTTTACATTCCTTGCAAGCATCAGAAAGAAATCATAACCTATAACAACAAGTTTATTAAGTTGGTATTGCGTCATTGGTACGAGAGCCTCCATGCAGATACTTTGTACGTTTTGTCGGTTTCATAGAACAGTTTTTTGTGTTTATGGTAGAGAAAAAATGTCATGTAAGGAGCTATTGCAGGGTTTAGCTTTATTCCCAAATTCGAAGGTAAGTGTTTAGACCTCATGTAAATTAATTTCAATTATTTGGTAGGTACCTATACTCAAATTTTATAGATACCAAATAATATAAAAGTTAAATATTAAGTAGTTTACTGTGGGAAAGGTACATTGATGATAGGTGACTCTTTGTTATTATTTAGAAGAAGCCATTACGCTTGAAGTGCTGCTAGTCCTCGACTCGCAAAGTGTTTGCCAACTTATTTCTAAATTAGGAGAGAGATTTGCAGTCATCAAAAAATTACAGAGTTACGAGATAAGCAGGAGAAATTATTATACATAAAATATAAATATACAAAATTAATTTGAGATTCATATTAAACTAAGCCAAGTCGCATAAAACACAATATTGCGGCTGCGACTGCGATCAATCGCAGTCGCAAGCCGCATTCGCTCGAGTCGCATCAACGAAACCGTACCTTTAGAACGGATGAGCTAGCAGCGAAGCGCGCCGCGTACTGATCAAGCGCACAACGGGACAAAAAATGTAACATCTTCGAAATGACCTATGAAAGACAAATTTTTGAATAAATCTTATTAAACGGAAACGATTGCCGCATATTATGACACAAGATTAATTTTTTTTAGGCTTGAAGAACACATACAAAATTTCAGTTGTTTTTAATAAAGGTATGGAAAATTATTTTATTTAAAGTTATTAAACTTAATTAAATGATAATTCAATAGTCTAAACATTGCTACAATAGTGTATAAAAATTAATTCAATTATAAAGACCCAACTTACAATTATACATTGTTAAAAATCTAATATATTTTATAATTATTTGATTGCTGATTCGTAAAAACTTTTTTGTTTGTAACGTTTCGTGACTAAACTGGTGTGTAAAATTTCTGTCAAAAAAATTGCTTTAAGAACGTTTTTACAGCAAAATTATAAAATAGTTATAAAACATGATATCATAACTATTTTATAAACGTTTATAAAATAATTTTTATAGAACATATTTGTTCCAAATGCTAATTTGTTTTAAAATAATTTTATAAGAGTAATTCTCTGAATTAATTTGTTGCTTTAAAAGCAATTATAAAATTATTTTGTTAAAGTACATTTTATAATAATAAAATAGTTTTTTATTAATTCTATTTTATAAATAAATAGGTTGCACAGGCATATTTTATAAAATTAAAATGCTACCATGCTACCTTCTTTTTGCGCTGTGTCGTCTTTCGATATCATTCTCATCAGTTCTTCTTCGGCTACTTTAATATTAAACGAATGGTAACACTTTATTTAAAACATGTTTCGTCAAATGTTGAATCAGCATTTGTTATAAGCTTATCTGCTCCATATTTTGGCCACCATAACGTATTATTTTTCTCTCAAGAGAAAGGTACCAACTATTGTTAGTTTTTGTTTATTTTTTTCTATTTTAATTTTTATAGAACATATTTGTTCCAAATGCTAATTTGTTTTAAAATAATTTTATAAGAGTACTTGTCTGGATTAATTTGTTGCTTTAAAAACAATTATAAAACTATTTTGTTAAAGTACATTTTATAATAATAAAATAGTTTTTTATTAATTCTATATTATAAATAAATAGGTTGCACAGGCATATTTTATAAAATTAAAATGCTACCATAAACATTACCTATAGAAGTAATATAAAACAAAGTCTTATTTATTTTTGACTGATGTTTGGTCTATACTTTGTCTATATTATTAATATTATTATTTTTATTATTATTATTATTATTATTATAACTTTTTTGTATATAATATGTTGTCCAGTAAATAAAAAATACAAAAGTGGTACATTTGATAAAAAATTCGACTTTTTCCGCTGTGTCGTCTTTCGATATCATTCTCATCAGTTCTTCTTCGGCTACTTTAATATTAAACGAATGGTAACACTTTATTTTAAACATGTTTGGTCAAATGTTTAATCAGCATTTGTTATAAGCTTATCTGCTCCATATTTTGGCCACCATAACGTATTATTTTTCTCCCAAGAGAAAGGTACCTACTATTGTTAGTTTTTGTTTATTTTTTTCTATTTTTTCCACAATTTTAAACATTCTACAAAAAATATTACCAGAAAAATCATAGAAACGTAAAAAGTGCTATATGGCAACATATTAAAATGAAACTTATAAAAAAAACAGCGTCACTAGTTTGAACCACTGTATAGAACTTAATAAACGTCTACTTCTAAATAACGGACCACTATTATTAAAAGAACGTAAATACTAGTTAGTAAATAGAAGCTCTTACTTTAGTTTTTATAATTATTGTCCACACAAATAACATAAACCAATTAACTTCAAAGTCTTATATGTTTATAGATTTTGGAGTTAATTGGTTTATAAATAACTCAATTTATTATGGTGATGTTTAAATTAATTCAGATAAAGCTAAGAAAAGGAGCCTTTTGTTTTATAAGAGCGCATTAAAAGCTTTTATAAAACTTACGTTAGAGTCGGCGCGCGGCGATTAGACTTATCTCTGGTTCTATAGCTTCACTCAGAAATATCATGTCATGAAAAGCATATGAAATTATATTTATTTAAATAATCGGGTAAATTTGATTCAAATAGAAAAATTTGTAGTTTTATATTTATTTACTAACAGTTTAACAATGTTTTTAAACACTTTTAAAGTGTACCCTCTTTAAAATATATATACAAAAAGAAATCTATTTATTTTATATCCTTTCTCAACGTTGTTTCAAAAAGATATGTATTATACAATTGTTATACACCTATTAATTTAATGGGAAACACCAATGACGCCAAAACATATTTGAATCCCTTTGAATTATTATCGTTTTGAATGATTCTACAACGTTTTTTCTCTCAGTGTTCATGGCGTAAGTAAACATGGTCGGACTTGATTAATTTCTAAACAGTTTATCCTACATATTTTTGCAACACCTTTAACTTTTGATTATATTTTGTCCAATGAATTCAAAATAACTAAGCTTATATTTGTAAGAACCTAAGAAAATAAAAAAAACTCGGGAAATATTATACAGTCTAACTACGATAACTTCGAGTTATCAAGACTTCGAGTTATTAAGGTTGTCCTGGAGTGAGTGTCGAATGAAACAGAATTTGATAAAAATCTACAAATAAATTCTTTATGATGCTTCACATAATCCTGTTTTATTTAATAAAAATTCTTGTCGTTGGGAGCCGAGTAAATTCATTTCAAAGTTGAGTAAAAATATACGGGTTCTTATGGCAGCACGTGGATTGTTACTCTTTTCTCCTCCTAAATAATTATTGATAATGATAGGATTGCAATGAAAAATGAGTATATCGATCGATCGAGTATATCGATCGAGTATATCGATCGATCGAGTATATCGATCGAGTATATCGATCGATCGAGTATATACGATCGTGGAGCGTAATTTTAAAACATGATACGCGAAGTTTCATAATGATCATGTCGGTAGGAAAAAAGTTCTATTGGATTAAATCGGTGAATTCACGAAATTTGACGCTTGCACTGGAGATTCGTGGCAACGTCTCTGACGCTAGATAGGAACGCTCTTGCCCGTTGCTACATAGGTGTGAGTGAGAACGTATGTAGCAAGCGTAAGGGTGAAATAGACAGCGAATATGATGTTGCCAAGCGTTGCGACTGTTATTGGCAAAATTTTTAAAAGCGATGTTATAGATTTTTATTCATTCACATCCACTATAACAACGCCTCATGAAAAAAATCGCCTAAAAATGGAATTTATACCATATGAATTTTGGTTGCAAGTTGTTGGCAACGAATTTTAAATCTAATGCTGTAGAATAGGACACAGTTCTACACTAAAACTCATGCCCGGGCAAACTTAAATTACACATAATTCTCACTCTTGGCGCTATTGCCAACCAACTTGATTCGAGTTATCAAAAATTCGAGTTATCGAAGTTTGAGTTATCGAACAAAAACAAACAAATCAAAAATTGTCAGTTTATTTTAAAAATTTAATTTAATTTGAAAAACTAATAGAGATAAGTAAATAATTGTAATTAACCCTATTATTCATTATCAAACTATTTTTTAAAACATAACTGGTTTTTAAAAATTGCTAAGAGTTTAAATATTTGTATGTTTGTAATTACAAACATACAAATATTTTGGTTAGTGGGTACTCATATGATAAATATAAAAATCATACCGCATTCTCATGTTATCAAAGAGGTTTTATGTAAATAATATTAGTTATTATTATATTGTTGTAACAGGGGTAAGTAGTAACACGGCTTTTTCATAAAGAGTTTTAACCATATACATTTACTTATTTGACTTAATATTATCTTTATATCGCGCCACGTTATGCCGTGATAGCCAGTGTTCCGCCAGGTGGCGGAGGTAGTGACGTGTGCACGCGCTTTATTTTGGCTAGGTAACGTAAAAATTTACTTTTGTAAAATGTTGGTTATCGTTATTGTTTTGAACTTATCTAAAACTTTTTGTGTACCATTTTTTTTTAATTAACGTATATTTGATTTGTTATAACTTTTTTTACGATTAATAAATTAATATTATAGTTATCTTAATAAATGTAAAATATTTAATAGGGGGTTAGTTGTAACAAAATCTTGGGGCTTGTTGTAACGTGTTACAACTTGCCCCTGAACTTTAAAATATCTAACTTCTACTTGTATTTTACTAAGAAGAAAATACTAAGAGCAGACGTAAAAGAAAATCATGACAGATACACCCGAAAATGAAGCTTTAAAAATAAAATGAGGAAAAAATTAAAAAGGAACAGAAAAAAATATATAAAGATGGGAAAAAAAGAAAGAAACAAAGGGAAAGGGAAAGGCAAGGGTAAATCAACAAAAAAAGGATTTTGACTAATTCATAAACTGAGCCTAAGGAGTGGTTTTGTCTATTTTGTAGTGAAGTTTATAGTGATTCAAACAAAGGCGAATGGGTACTACTCATTCGCATTTGTTTGAATCACTATAACCTTCACTTGGGTAGAATGTATTTCATGAAAGATGTTGGCACATGTCAAATGTGTGTCATTTATTTGTCTCAACTGTGATTCTGAAGAAGACTGAGTTAATTTATTAATGAACATTGCTTAAAAGCTGATAATTGTATTAATTTTATAGTATTTTTTAGTTTTTTATTTAAAATAAAATAAAATTAATGTCTTATTTGCTGTGATTTAAAGTGACATGTTAATTATTAACTAAAAAAAATATTTTAAAAGTTACATATTGTAGGATCGTTATTTTTAAGAAGAATATTTTAGTTTATTTATTGATAAAAAATTAAATTTATATAAAAAGTTTTATAATATTGTTAATAAACTAAAAAATAAAGTTTAAATGTGTTTCAATTTCTATTTTTTTATTGTTACAACCTGCCCCAAGAGATGTTACAACTAACCTCAAACACGGGGTTAGTTGTACCATTGTACTTTTTTTGGTAAAATGTTAGCTGTACAATTAATATCAATATTTTTAGTATTTTTTCTATTGGGTTTCATACAGGACAAGTTAAAGTATCGTTAAAATTTAATTAGTGGTAATCCAGCAGAACCTTGTTAAGATATCTTCGTTTGTCTGAACATTGTTACAAGCCCCTTGCTCCCCTACTCTAGGAAAATTCTACAGTGAGATTCGAACTAAGCGACTCGAGATACGTGAAAATAATTTTGTTTCATTTAATATTGCGTAGATCAAAATTGCTTTCACAGATATTGAAATTTCTAAGATTTCACGCATTTCCCCTAGTCTAGGGGAAAACTGGGGGGTCCAGGGGAAATTCTGAAACCGGATTCGGATTCAGCGGCTAAAAATCCATGGGGGTAGTATATGCACATGTAAAGTTCATTCCACTTTTTTGTTTTTGTGGGCCTGTGTAATAGTCCTATAAATATGTGGTTTTATTCCAGTAACAGAGCTTTAACAAAACTAATTTATAACAGTTTTATTTGATTTTTATTATCAACTTATGAACGTTCTAAAAACCATTGTATAATAGCAACAAGCAACATTTATAGAACCGTTAAACAGTCGATTTGTTTTGTAAATCTGCCCCAATTCCGTGTTTATAAGGCCTGTGAGAACGTTGTTAAAACGTTTATAAAACAGTGTGTGTTCTGTAAACGTTCTTACAGCAATTAAAAAACTTAAATTGTTAGTTAGGGAGTGGTCCCAGAAATTCTATTTTTTTAATTGTACGGTGCTCTAAAGTTTGACAAAATTATTAACTTTAATAACATTAACAAAAAACCGAATTTCAAAACAATTTACTGTGAGATATGCGTCATGCCTACAATTATGTGATTATTTTCAAAATCGGTGATTTCGGGAAATTTTCTGGTCCCACTTGACGTGGCTTGACTCTGGTGTTTATTATGATTTTTCAGAGTAAAGTTAAAAAACCCTGTTTTAATATATTAAAACAGGTTTTTTTTAACTTTACTATACCTACTACATTATTCTTGGAATGGAAGCAATCATCGGCAGATACAGAAGACTTAATTTACCAAAAAATTAAATAATTAAATACAATACAATAAATTCAACCTTACCTAATGTATAAACCCCCGACTAAAAGATCTGTGTATAATATTCATATGGTAGGATTTTTATAACTTGTCCGTTACGTCATTACTGTGAACCAAATCAACTGTTAAAACAGTGGCATAAGGATAAATGCCTCGCAAATTTAGAGGCAAAATATGATTCGTTTAAGTGCAAACTCATGGAATAATATTATTAAATGAAACATAATTATTAAATTATTGTAATTTTAAATTATGAATTTTTTGTTTCCATATAGCGTAAAGAAAATTCAAAAATTCAAAATTCTACTACTAAAAATATCAAAAAAAAGATCCTAGGTATATTTTAAAAAAATTCGAAATATGTAGGCACAGCAGGTAAAACATTTTTACGGAATATTTTAACTAAAAACTCTAAGAACATTTCCTAAGCGAGATATAGCACTTCTAACCATTGGCGTAACTTGAAGAATGTCCTGGGGTGGGCCTGGGCCCTTCTTTGACAAATTCGTTTTTAATAAAAATTAAACCCAAGTTTGAAAACCTATCCTACGACAAAGTAAATCTTAACCACGTTTTGACACGACGCGGCGCGACGCATAGCGAAAAAGCTTCTTTCACAACCTGCTGAAGTCATTGGAAGAACCATAGCTGCTTGCAAATCTTTATTGATTTTCTTAACAACAGTTTCCAGTTTAATTTCGATTGTTTTTTTTTTCATTACGTTTTTAATTATTATTGTCTTAGCTTCTAGGGCAGGAATATCAATATTCAAAACTATTTTATAAAGATTGTGCCAAAGGCAAATTGTCAAATCTCTTTCTAAAGTTGCTTATAATGTGACATTATAAGCAACTTTTTATTAATGTCCATAACTTGGTAATAAATATTCATCTCTCAATATTCGCGTAATTAACTTATTTACAGATACACTTAATATTTATATTACTTCTGGGGTGGGCACCGAGCAACATTATTAACGAAAATTATTAGAGGGAATCTATGAAAGTTTGTTGCCACTTTTGTAGCACCCAAACTTTTGCAGCACACATACAGTCTAATTTTCAAAGGGAGTAAAAGTTCAACAGACGTACTGCCAACTTTTGCTTGATAAATCAAAGAATTTAAACGAAATTTAAATGTTTTAACTACAAACTGTAAACCCCTACACCCTAAAGGGCCACTAATACAAATAATTAAATTTTTGAAGTTAAAGCAATACTTCAAAAAGTTTTAAGGGCCATTATTAATAAAAAAATGCAACGACAAAATATTCATGCCATTAGTATTAGTAGGATTAGAAAAATTACTCGGCGTAAAATGAATGGTGTTATGAAACAGGGAACCAACCCCCAAATTAAAAAAAATGACATAATGAGGCATATAAAACCACCATTAAAAATATTTTCATTAATTAATATTTTCATCCCATTCTGGGTCATTAAGGCTGGTCCAAGGACATCCTTAAATGACATTCCCGGGATATCCCAAAAGGTTTTTTTTGTCGGCCTATTGACGTCCTCTGGACGTCCTTATAGGATCATCCCAGTTTGGGACATAAGGCTGGTCCAAGGACGTTTGTGCTTGCTGGGTACGCGTCGCGCGTCCAACTTCTCGCTCAGAGCGAGAATACACAAATAGCTCTTAACCATAAGTTTATTCTATTTTTTAAATTTATATTTTGGTAAATACCTAAGGAAAACCTTATTGATTTAGTTTTAAAATATTTGTTACCAAAATAATATATTATGTAGGTGATCGAAAAAGTTTTTATAACAATGCGACAAATGTAGCAAATTAAAACCAAAAAGACTTATTTTATTTTATTTACTATTAAAATCAAAAAGACTTATTTTTTATTTTATTATTAATTTCAGAATAAAAAAAAAGTTAGAAAAAATCGGAGGTTGTATCATTTTATTTATTAAAAGCTTATTATTAATACTTTCTACAAGATATTATATTATTTTTAAAGGTTGTTTTGTCATATTTTTGATTACAAAAATCTTACAGATTGTCTGTGATTTAGGATGTAACTGTTCTTAATATAAAAATATGGGGATAATTTACGTTGTTTTTTTAGGCCTGTAACAGAAGTTACTATTTAAGTTTTCTTTATAAACTTTTTTTCTAAAAAATATTCTTTTTCTATTTTAATTAAGACTTTTATTTTTGTTTTAAATTTGTATACAAAACAATACAGTAAAATTAAAATTTAGTCCTACAAGTTATTTTTTTAATTTAAAAAATGGTTTTGACACAACCATATATTTAACTTGTTATTAACGTAAAAAGTAGCTCCTAGGTGTGCCTTTTAATTTAGTACATTTTTAGTACCTACTGTTCAAATGCGAAGTAAAAAATGTCAAAATACCCTCAAAATATTTTGTACAAAAATAATAAATTATATAGGTACATAATCATCCGTTGCTATCGTTACTGACGCGCCAAAAGTATACTATACTATAGTAAATAGTAGATAACATAGGTGTCAAAAAAAAATTAATTTTACCTTCAAGCGGTCCTCAAATTAAACTTTATTTTAGTCAACACTTGACACTAAAGTGATTAATTATGACCTAGGCAAATAATTACTTCGTTTTGTTTTCGCCAGAGGCTTAGGCGTCAGTAATTGGCCGCGAATTCATTATGCACCGTGTTTGGACAAATCATAAAATTCGACTTTTGTCAGAATATTACAATTAAAATAGTTGTAGTTGTATGCCTAATTGTTTAAGTAATATTACTCTAGTAGTATTGTTTTTTCCTAAACATTTTGCTAGTGGATCTTTTAAAGTTACAACAAATATACTTATAGTATTGTATTTTTCTTAAACTTTTGGCTTAGGCGTCAGTAATTGGCTGCAAATTCATTATGCACCGTGTTTGGACAAATCATAAAATTCGACTTTTGTCAGAATATTACAATTAAAATAGGATAGTTGTATAAGTAATATTACTCCAGTAGTATTGTATTTTGCCTAAACATTTTGCTAGTTTATCTTGTAAATTTACAACAAAAATACTAAGAATACAATTAGATTATGTAAATATCCTTTTTCAGTATAGTAGTTGTCATTCTCGAAACTAAGATTTGTAATTTTATTATACTTTTCAATAGTAAACATTTAGTAAATTGAGCATTATTTTTAAGTTAAAAATTTTAACAGTGTAATTTCTACTTTTAAAAATTGTAAGTTTCAAGTATCGTTTAACAAATAAGTATACTTATTGTACATCAAAATTTATATTTTATAAAATTAAATATCAATGTTTATGTGACTCATTGATCAACAACAAACTTTTTTTCTCAAAAATCAGTATGCCAAAAAAAATTAGTTTTTTAGCGAAAAAAACTAGCAAGGTATAATAAATTCTATTAACCAAGCAATATAAGAAACAAAAAACGTCGAAGTCGGATAGTTAAGTTTTCCCTTAAATTTACAACGTTAGTTAATTTAACCCCGGATGTCTACAACTAATTTTTTTTTACGAAAAGTTATTCAGCAGAAGCCGCATATCAGAGCGGGCCTGGAGCGCCATTGCCATTAAATCCACCACTGGCTGGAATATTAATTATAATATGTATATTATACCGATTTTCTTAAACTAAACTTATTCGTAAACATTAACAGAAAAGTAATATTTGGGTTTGATAAATACCGATTTGAATTATTTTGTTGTCTTATACCATAATGTGTAATTTTATATTATTTTTGTAATAGGATGTTTAAACTAAAAAAAATTAGCCATACAAAACAAATAAATTAAAGACTTTAATTTAAAGCGCCAGACACTTTTTGAATAGGGTTCTTTGTAAAGATCGTACGTTTTGTATCCAAAATAAAACCAAGAAAAAATAAATATGTAATAAAGATTTATGTATTTTGAAAACAAATTTAAATACTTTTATAGCATAAAATTACTGATAGTTTTAACCTAAACATATTTTTTTTCTTATTAAAACAAAATATTAGCCTTGGTTCCAAACCTTATATATGCTTTGTCTAAAGTTAAATAAATAAGCTTTATTTACAAATGCTTTTTACAAATTTTAACATTTTAACAATAAAAGAATACCTAAATAATAATAAATAATTTCATTCAGTATAGGTAGTACCATTAGATTACTAATAATAATTTATTTTGTACACACCATATAAAATGCACAATACAAAATATTAATTTATTTAATTTTAATAAAATAGGAATATAACTTACGGATATGTATAAGAATTATTGCAGTCTTCATCGGAGGCCATAATTTAAATACCACTTAATACCCCTTCTATATAATAAATAAACACTATTTACACATTGTAAAAGTAATAACTTATTTTTAAAATCTTTGTATATTAAACTTAAATTTAGCTTAACTAATGTAATAATTAAACTATAGTCACAACACTCAAAACTATGGACCAATAACATAAAAAAGTACGTAACACTTGTTGCGTCCGACGGAACTTAATAAGCCAGGTGCGCACGAGTAACATACACGTCTGTGCAAATGTTCATACTGAAGTTTTCAAAATCGAATACTACGCTAAGCACCCGCCATACCACGTCGCTTAGGACCTCTAGATTACTTACCTGTAGATGCGCGTGTGCCATAGGCGCGCCAGCGTAGCTTTATTTTGTATTTGAATTTTGATAAAGGTAATAATTTAATGTATTAAGAAATTATCTACACTTTTATACAAAAATATGATACTTATACTAGTAACTACCAACTTTGGCACTAAATTTTAAATAATTATTGTAATATCCATGATTGTTCGTAAATATAAATATATACACTGCTCGTCAAAATTAACGCATAACAAGTAAAAAAAATCCAACTCTAAAACGTCTTTACCAATTATTATAGGTAAAATTTTAAATAAAAATACTTTAACTTATATCTTAGTTTACGTGTTCAAGGGTTTTTAGAAAAAATATCCTTAAAGCCCTTTTATTTAATAATAAAAAGCGCACGAAAGAAATTTTTTATAGGGAAAGTAAATTAAAAATATGCTGTGAAAGACCGTATTTTTGTAAGTATAGATACCCTGAAAATGTTGTACAAATCAAACGAACAGTAACGAAAATACAGCGCCTCAAAGTCATCAAAAATGACCACTTTTTAGCAAAATAATCAAAAAGGAGTAATTTTTACCGACTTTGAAGCGCTATCTTCGTTACTGTTCGTTTGATTTGTACAAAATTTTCAGGGTAAACTAACAAAAATACGGTCTATAACGTTTTTTATTATTAAATAAAAGGGCTTTAAAAATATTTCCTCGAAAAACACTCAAACACGTAAACTGAGATATAAGTTGAAGTATATTTATACAAAATTTCATAAAGATTGGTAAAGGCGTTTTAGAGTTAAATTTTGTTACTTATTATGCGTTAATTTTGACGCGCAGTCGATAAATTAAAGCACATAATTTTATTTTATGTTGGATGTCAAAAATCATTTAATTTGATAAAATTTTCGTATCAAGTAATTTAATGTTATTGTACTTACTATGATAGTGTGTTTGCTTAATAATTGGTAATATGTTTCCTTTTTAAAAATAAATCTTGTAGTTTTAAGGTTTTTATTAATCTTCTAGGTTATAAATAATAATTTTCTCAGGTATTCTTAGTGGTTCATAATTTAGTGGGGACTAACAAAGACACTTTTTTAATATCTTCACTTGATTTAATGTATTTTTTTGCAAATTACCTCGGCGTTCCCAACCTTCTTTATCTCTGGGCGTTCTGAGATGGCAGTCTCATATTTGCGAGTCATAGGGCCGAGCCAACCCAGGGTGCAAAGGGTGCACTGCGCCCGGGCGGTAACTATCGAGGGGCGGCATTTTAGAAAATATTTGTACAGATTTTGACATAAAATATTTGTACAGATTTTTTTTCACGTAACTTTAACAGTATAGTTATTACCAAAGACCGGATTTTTTGGAAATTTAATTTCCAATCCTAATAGGACACATAAATAGGCAATAAAAACGTACATTTTAGGCCGTTTTTGGCCGAAAGTGCCTAAAATAGGCCTCAACCGCCTAAAATAGGCGATATGAAATAAAAACAACACGATTAAACATAACATTTATTCAGGTCCTATCAATAAAAATAAAACAAAAAATACATATGTATCTCTTAATATAAAATACATAATAAAAATAATAACACAAACTCTTGCAAACAATTGCCCGTATGAATTAAGAAAAGGAATATATATATATATATGTATATTAGGCTGCCGTGTTAAGCCTAAAGGTCGTATCTGCAATATTTTGTAGTAAAGGACGGAAGAAAATTTAAATTTTTAAAAACAATAATAAAGTTATATAATAATATATATATATATATATATATATATATATATATAATATATATATATATATATATAATATATATATATAATAAAGTTTTTTCTTTACTACCACAAACTGCCGTTCGAAGACAAAACTTCATATCTGCAATATTTAGTAGTTAAGCAAAAAAGCCATTTTTTATCGTTTTTTAAAATTAAAATTTTCTTCTGTCCTTTACTACAATATATTGCAGATACGACCTTTAAGCTTAAGACGGCAGTAGGGTGCTTCAAAAATTAAAATTTAGTTTTGTTTTTCGCTCTTACCCTCTCAAAAAAAATTTTTTTTTAGATTGTTTTTTTTTCGTTTCTAAATTATTTGAAAATATATTGACTCACCACGCGAGAAAAAGGATGGTACAATTTTGGAAAACTTTTCAACCCCCCCCCCACCGCTGCCTTGTTTTGCACCCTTTCACCTCCCGTCTGCTAATTGTACCATAAAATTAAAATAACCAGAAAATTTGATGTTAATCAAATTTTGATGTTAATCAAATTTTGACCTCGAATAACTCTAGAAGAAATCAATTTATCGAAAAATAATAAGAGACCTCTTTTGTAGAGAGTTACATTTTATATAAGAAACTGCAAAGATCATTGCCATAAGTTACTTTGATACAGAGGTATAAAATTCCAAACAAAACATTATTTTTTCCAATGTTAATTAAATGGGAAACTAAAATAAAAACAGCGACCTCTTAGAGTTGAGCTGGAACGCCCATATTAGGTGAGGATTTTTTTTATATTAAATATAAACATTTGAGAGGGTAAGAGCGAAAAAAAATTAAATTTTATTTTTTGAAGCACCCCTTCCCAGTAAACACATACACGTTTTTTAAACGTATTTAAAACGTGTGAAAGGTCAATAAAACGTTTTACGTAGAAAAAGCAACGGTTTCATATTGGTATAAATTTACACGAATTAATTTAAACGTTAAAACAACGTTAATTTAAATATGCTTTTTAATAGTGCCTCACTTTTACGTTACAATAACGTTGTGTTAAGGTGGTCAATCAACCATATATTTAAATGTCTAATTTAAACGTTAAAACAACGTTTATTTAAATATGCTTTTTAATAGTGACTAACTTTTACGTTACAATAACGTTGTATTGAGGTGTTCAGTGAACCATATATTTAAATGTTTAATTTAAACGTTAAAACAACGTTAATTTAAATATGCTTTTAAAAGTGACTAATTTTTACGTTACAATAACGTTTTATTAAGGTGTTCAGTCAACCATATATTTAAATGTTTAATTTAAACGTTAAAAGAACGTTAATTTAAATGTGCTTTTTAATAGTGACAAACTTTTACGTTACAATAACGTATTAAGGTGTTCAGTCAACCATACATTTAAATGTTTAAATTACGTTTCAACCCACAATTTTTTTTCACAAATATTAAGATTTTTAATGAGAAAATAACGTTTGAAGTAATTATTTTATGAACTGTGCAGGCAGCTCTTTCTAAACTGATGCAACATTAAATGAAATTTAGAAATTTTCTAATTACATTCTAAAGAAAAGAATAAGTAATTCTATAGTCAATAGTCATACAGTAAGCTTTAGGCAGAACACTATACTCATCCACAAATGTTGCTTTAAAATATGCCTTATTTTATTACCATTCTTTAAACTAGACAGTTACTGTAATAGATAAAAATAACGTACGTTTAAACATACCCATATAAAACGCATAACTGAAGAACGCAATCTGATTGGCCGAATACACATCATGTGATTGGGCCTGCCAATGGCAGGCTGCCATGCCATAGCTGCACGCTATGTCAGTTTTCAATTTGATTTTGCTATCAAAAGGTGCATTTTTATCGTGTTTTTTGCTCGTAAGATTCGTCCTGCTTTTGGTAAGTACTTTAATGTAATTGTTTTAAAACATACACACTGTTCTTATTATAATTTGTTAACATTAAACTGATTTAGATTAAACACAATACTCATAAATGTATTGTACAGATGTTAAAATTGTGGAGAGTCCATTATTTCCAAATTTAGGGGCGGTCGTGTATTTTTACCGTAAATTGGAATTAGGCGTGATTTTACTAGAGAATTCTCTAGTAAAATCACACTTAAGTCGGCTCGATAAGATACATTTGCTATGGTTATAGATCTATTCAACAAGACCTTAAGATGGTGTACGTATTGTAAATTAGTATTTCGAGAACACTCTTATTTTACCGGGTGCGCTAAAAATACCGGATTTTTTTTTTATCAAATTTCAGCCCAGCGATATTCTACAATACAAATTTTTGAATTTAATCTGTTTAACAACAAAGCCAGCTGAAAACAAGCTTTTTAAGCCATTTTTTTAAATCTTATAGGGTTTTTCGAAATATTAGTCTATTTTTCATCGTTTAACAAATTTCTTTTTTGTGTTTTAAAAGCAGCTAAATTTTCCAGCAAACGATAAAAATGATTCACCTGAAGACGGCTGGAGAAAAAAATCATTGTCTACAACCTTTAAACACCCTGTATTCATGTTGCAGTTAACGTTAAACGAACGTTTAATAAATACCTTGTAAAAACAAGTATTTGTGGAGTTTTATTTATTATAGAACTAACGTTAGAAAGGACATTAATATGAATTTAAATATAACGTATAGATAAACGTTATAAATGAGGCAAAAACAATCATTAATTTACGTTATTAATAGACGTATATTAAACGTGTTAAATGTAACATTTCAAAACGTGTAATGATCGTTTTCTTAACGCCAAAATTAAACGTGTATTTATTAGTATTGTTAAACGTTATAATCTGCGAGATTTTAAAGTTGATTGTACGTTATAAATATACGTAAAAACAAAATGGTGTTACGGTTTAAAAAAACGTTTAATTAACGTATGTGTGTTTACTGGGTTATATATATTTATAAATATATATTTTCTGCTTTAGGCACGTCTAACTCGCAGCAGGGCAGCAACAGCAGCCAGCATGAATGGGGATTTAAAAAATAATTTTTATTTTGAAAAATAGCAGTGGCGTGCATAATATTTTTCCAAAAATATCTAAATCACATCCTGTACGGACATGTGCCAATGATAAAAAACGATTTTTTTCTTAAAACTTTAACACCCTGTAACTCAAAAATTAACAGGTTTAGGTCATATACCTATAGGTTCATTTGAACTTTTTTTCTTAACATCAACTAAGGACTCACACCCTTAAGGTTCAGCATCTTATTCTGAAACACCCTGATATATGGTAATTTCAGACTTTTTAACAGTTTTTAGTAATATAATTTGTCGCCATCTATGGCATAATTAAATAACTCTCCACAATTTACAGGTGGTAAATAGTTTTTCTATAAAGACAATAGATGGCTAAAGACAACTTTGACAACCTTTGGAATCAACGTATCGTGCTTTTGTTTGTATTTGATTATATTTTTTGTTTAGCGTCGCCTGTTCCAA
Organism: Brassicogethes aeneus; assembly: GCA_921294245.1. Lineage (NCBI taxonomy): Eukaryota > Metazoa > Arthropoda > Insecta > Coleoptera > Nitidulidae > Brassicogethes > Brassicogethes aeneus. The sequence continues at coordinate 47,514,772 of OV121133.1, forward strand.
TATACGTATATAAGGCAATATTTTTCTTTTTTCAAATTCATGTGAAACTCTCATGCTAAAAAAAAATTCTGTCAAAATTTGAGCTCTTAATATTAATTTTAAAAGGTCCATCATCGAATTTAAAGTTTTCCCATTGATTTAACATAGAAAAATAGTTTTTTAAGATTTATTTCATTTGCATGCTCTATAGAACTTTTTTTTATATAAACAATCACTGGTCCATTTTTAGAATTAAATTATCTACAAAAAATCTTACAAAGTCCAGTTTGTAGATTTGACTCTTTCTTTTTTATTAACGTTGAAACGTATAAATTCTAAAAAAAAATTATATTTTTACATTTAGCGGCTAAAGTACTAATCGTAGAAAAAAAAGTTAATTAGCAATTTTGAAGATTAATGCTCTACAAATTTGTTTTAAACAGTTCAAAACAGTTTTGAAATACTAAAAATAATTTTTAAGGTTTATGGTATACAGCAACCAACAACTTTTTAATGGTAAAGCCATTTTGGTGCAGGGTAGGCAACTTTTTTTAGGGTAATTTGAGTACGCCGAATCCAAAAATGAACACCATTTTGCTCAATCAGCTCTTGTTTTTGCGATGTAGACTAAAACATTTTTTTCGATATTGCATTGAAATTTTAACACAATAAAGTATATAAATAGAGCTACAAATAGGGTAAATTTTATTTAAATCGGGCAAAAATTGATCATGCTGTATCACTTTAAATTTTCAAAATGTCCGACTTTCTTTCGATGAAAGCGAGGTTTTTAAAGAGAATACCATTATCAATGTATATGGTATTTTTTTTCAGTTTAATAAAGACCCAACATTAAATTATAAGTTTAAAAAAATATATTTAAGCATTTGAATGCGCGCATATAAAAAAATGTTTTTCGCAAAAACAAGAGCTGAATGAGCAAAATGATGGTCATTTTTGGATTCGGCGTACTCAAATTACCCTAAAAAAAGTTGCCTACCCTGCACCAAAATGGCTGTCGTTATGCATAATCATGAAAATAGGATTTTAGACACTTATAACTTTGAACTAAACTATACTATATTTATAAATATATATTTATATATATATATATATTAGACTGGGCCAAAAAAATTGACTATTTTTTTTTTGAAAAATATATCGAGAATGTCATTCAGAATGACAAAAAAAAAATTTCGTGAAAATTTTAGCCCTTAATATTAATTTTAAGAGGTCTATCATCGCTATTTTTTATTTTTAGTAATAATATGATGTTTTTCGTTAGAATTGTCAAAACATTAAAGTGAAAAAAATTCCTTTTCACTTATAATATAAAATTAAATTCTCTACAAAAAAGGTCTGATTGAAAATTTTCGTCAGACGAGCCGTTTCCGAGTAATTGAGCTTAATAAATCGATGTGTTTTTTCGATTTGCCCTTTTTACTTTGAAATTTTGTAACTAATGAATTAATGAATATTTAAAAAAGCTCACGTCGGATTCTTAAAGTAAATTTAATGTTCTACAAAAAAGGTTTCTCAACATTTTTGCCTAAATTTAATTCTTCAAAAGTTATTCACGAAGAAAAAATTTAAATTTTAAGTTTTTCTTCGATTTTAATAGTGAATAACTTTTGAAGAAATAATTTAGGCAAAAATGTTAAGAAACCTTTTTTGTAGAACATTAAATTTACTTTAAGAATCCGATGTGAGCTTTTTTAAATATTCATTGATTCATTAGTTACAAAATTTCAAAGTAAAAAGGGCAAATCGAAAAAACACATCGATTTATTAAGCTCAATTACTCGGAAACGGCTCGTCTGACGAAAATTTTCAATCCGACCTTCTTTGTAGAGAATTTAATTTTATTCAAAAATAAGTGAAAAGGAATTTTTTTCACTTTATTATTTTGACAGTTCTAACGTAAAACATCAAATTATGACTAAAAATCAAAAATAGCGATGATAGACCTCTTAAAATTAATATTAAGGGCTCAAATTTTCACGAAATATTTTTTTTGTCATTCTGAATGACATTCTCGATATATTTTTCAAAAAAAAAAATAGTCAATTTTTTTGGCCCAGTCTAATATATATAAATATATATTTTCTGATTTTCTGCTTTATAAAGCATAGGCACGTCTAACTCGCAGCAGGGCAGCAACAGCAGCCCAGCAGATAAGACCTGAAGATGGTACATGAGATTGTACCGAAACGTCGTCACACATACGGTTCTTTTAAGAACCAAAAACCGACAACACGGAGCAGATCCCGAAAAACCACTAATACATATACATATATATATATTAGACTGGTTCAAAAAAATCGAATATTTTTTTTTCTTCAAAGCCCGCATTGAAATATCTTCCTAGTAGTGAAAAAAGAAGCCTGTGAAAATTGTAGCTCTTAATATTAATATTTAGAGGTCGCTCATCGTGAATTTCTATTTTACGTTTAAATAACACAGGAATTCTTTTTTCTTAACTTTGAAATTTTATAACTCGTTTTTGAGTGAACATATTGAAATAGGCGACATATATTTTTAAAGAAAATTGAACGCTCTACAAAAAATGTCTCTTATAATTTTTTCATAAATTCACTTCTTTTATAGTTATTCAAGGTTAAAATTAGACATATAATAAATTTAACGTTTTTTTTCAATTGGTGGCATAATAATAAACCTTATCACTCATTATTTTATAGGATGGTCCAGTTTGTAATACATTAATTTTAATAGGTGATAAAGCATCAAAAATAAGGTAGACTTTCATAAAAAAAACATTTCTTAAAAAAATAGTTTTCTCTTCATAACTTTTAAACCACAAAATTAATTTGGCACACAATGTAATATAGTCAGTGCCTTAATAATGATGTAGATAATCAGTGCCGCAGTTACTTGGGGGGCTGCTCCCCTTTTCACCTCAGTCTTTGACGCCACTGGAAATTTTAAAATAATAAATAAATGTTTAGGTCAAGTTTTTAATTAATGCAAAAAATTTGCTCTTGTAAAATTTTGATTTGGGGCCTGGTTTCTAAAATATTTGCTCAAAAATGTTTCCTCGCAAAATTACATTTTTAGATTGTCTGTTCAATTTAGAGAGAAAAAAAACTACTGTGCTAAAATTTTAATTTAGGGCTTCGTTTTTGAAATATTTGGGAACACACTCCAAAAAAACTGCGGCAAAAGTATTCTTGGATAAATAAATTAATTATTTAAAAAATGAAGCACTAAATCAAAATTTTACATGAGTAGTTTTTTTCTCTAAATTAAACAGATAATCTAAAAATGTGTTTATTATTAAAAAAAATTCCAGCGCCTAAGGTGAAAAGAGGAGCCCCCCAAGTAACTGCGCAACTGATGTTTTTTTAAATAATTATCCACATCATTACTAAGACATTGACTATATTGTGTACAAAATTTGATAAAAATTGATTAAGTGGTTTAGAAGTTATGATGGGGAAACGAGTTTTTTTATAAACTTTGACGGAAAGCGTCTCTGCGAGGAAACATTTTTGAGCAAATATTTCAGAAACAAAGACCCAAATCAAAATTTTACAGGAGTAAATTATTTCTCTAAATTAAAAACTTGACCTACAAATTTATTTAATAGGTAATTTAAAATTTTTAGTGGCGTCAAAGACTGAGGTGAAAAGGGGAGAAGTCCCCCCACATTATTATTAAGGCACTGACTATATTACATTTTGTGCCAAATCTGATGAAAATTAATATTGTGGTTTAAAAGTTATAAAGAGAAAACTAGTTTTTTGTAATCTTTGACGACCTGTATTTTCCTTAGGAAACATTTTTGAGAAATGTTAATTAATGAAAGTCTACCTTAAAATTAATGTATCACAAACTGGACCGCCCTGTATAATCTTTTTTGAAAATTTTATATAAATTATTTTTCTTTAAAAAAAATTATCGCTCGTTCCAATATGTCCACTCAAAAAAAAGTTATAAAATTAAAAGTTAAAAAAAATTCCTGTGTTATTTAAACGTTACATTTATTAATGTCTAATTTCAACCTTGAATAACTATTAAAGGAGTGAATTTACGAAAAAATTATAGGAGACATTTTTTGTAGAACGTTCAATTTTCTTCAAAAATATGTAGAGTTCATTCCAATATGTTCTCTCAAAAACGAGTTATAAAATTTCAAAGTTAAGAAAAAAGAATTCCTGTGTTATTTAAACGTAAAATAGAAATTCACTATGAGCGACTTCTAAATATTAATATTAAGAGCTACAATTTTCACAGGCTTCTTTTTTTACTACTAGGAAGATATTTTAATGCGGGCTTTAAAGAAAAAAAAATATTTGATTTTTTTTAACCAGTCTAATATATAGTACATATTAGGGTGGCCCAAAAAAAAAAAAGAATATTTTTTTTCTTTTTGTCTCTTGTGAAAATATGTTGGTTCGTCATGTTTTAAGAGCCCTGTTAAAAGATCAGCACCATTAAAAATTTTTTAGGGGTCGCTCAAGATTTTTAAAAGTTACCAAAATCGTCAAAAATTGGATTTTTTTTATTTTAATTTTTTTTCTCGTTCCGATATTATTTTTTAATTTAAAAATAATAATTATTCTGAAAATTTCAAATCGATATTTTAATTTCTAAAGGTCGCTCAAGATTTTTTTAACTTTCAAAGTAGAGTATTTTGAATGTTTTCGAGCGACCTCTGAATATAAATATCAACGAACTTTTAGCGACCTTTACAGAATTTTTATTATTTTCAACCTAAAAAATAATATCGAGGCGAGAAAAAGAATTAAAATAAAACAAAAATTCAATTTTTGACGATTTTGAAAATTTTTAAAAATCTTGAGCGATCCCTACAAAATTTTTAATCGAGCTGATATTTTGACAGGGCTCTTAAAACATGACAAACCAACATATTTTCACAAGAGACGAGAAGAAAAAAAATATATTCTTTTTTTTGGGCCACCCTAATACATACATATATATATACATATATATATATATATATATATATATACATATATATATATATATATATATATGGCAATATTTTCAAATTCATGTGAAATTCTCGTCACTTATGCTAAAAAAAATCTGTCAAAATTTGAGCTCTTAATATTAATTTTAAAAGGTCCATCATCGAATTTAAAATTTTCCCATTGATTTAACATAGATTAAGATTTATTTCGCCTGCATACTATGTACAACTTTCTTTTTTGATAAGCAATCACTGGTCCTTTTTTAGCATTAAATTATCTACAAAAAATCTTACTGAGCCCAGTCTGTAGATTCAACTGTTTCTTTTTTATTAACGTTAAAACGTATAAATTCTAAACAAATTTGATATTTTTACATTTAGCGGCTAAACTACTAATCGTAGAAAAAAGAGTCAAATAGCAATTTTAAAGATCTTTTAATGTTCTACAAATTCGTTTTGAACATTTTTTTTATCACCTACAGTTCAAAGTTATAAGTGTCTAAAATCCTATTTTCATGATTATGCATAACGACAGCCATTTTGGTGCAGGGTAGGCAACTTTTTTTTAGGGTAATTTGAGTACGCCGAATCCAAAAATGACCATCATTTTGCTCATTCAGCTCTTGTTTTTGCGATGTAGACAAAAAACCATTTTTTTATATGCGCGCATTCAAATGCTTAAATATATTTTTAAAATTTAAAGTGATACAGCATGATCAATTTTTGCCCGATTTAAATAAAATTTACCCTATTTGTAGCTCTATTTATCTACTTTATTGTGTTAAAATTTTAATGCAATATCGAAAAAAATGTTTTTAGTCTACATCGCAAAAACAAGAGCTGATTGAGCAAAATGGTGTTCATTTTTGGATTCAGCGTACCTAAATTACCATTAAAAAGTTGTTGGTTGCTATATACCATAAACCTTAAAAATTATTTTTAGTATTTCAAAACTGTTTTGAACTGTTTAAAACAAATTTTTAGAGCATTAAAAGATCTTCAAAATTGCTAATTAACTTTTTTCTACGATTAGTACTTTAGCCGTTAAATGTAAAAATATAATTTTTTTAGAATTTATACGTTTCAACGTTAATAAAAAAGAAAGAGTTAAATCTACAAACTGGACTTTGTAAGATTTTTTGTAGATAATTTAATACTAAAAAAGGACCAGTGATTGTTTATAAAAAAAAAGTTCTATATAGCATGCAGGTGAAATAAATCTTAAAAAACTATTTTTCTATGTTAAATCAATGGGAAAACTTTAAATTCGATGATGGACCTTTTAAAATTAATAATAAGAGCTCAAATTTTGACAGAATTTTTTTTAGCATGAGAATTTCACATGAATTTGAAAAAAGAAAAATATTGCACCGGCAAATTTAAAGGAACGTATAAAAATTTTGGTTTTTCTAGTAGTGCTGCAAAATTAGTTTTTTGTACTGTATTGTACGGCCTAGGCTTACATTTATTAGTAAATTTTTTATATATTTTGCAAATTTTGATCAAGTTAGTCCACGTCAAAATCGAAATTAACGTCAAACATCCCTTAGTTGTTGCATTAAGTGGGAAAGGTGTTCGTTAATTTCTGATAAAAGTTAGTTGTTTTTTCACAATCAATTGCTTACTGTTACTTGGTTGTGGCTTACTATAGTCACATTGACTGTGAAAAAGTCCACAATGAGTGATTTAGCACCGACTGATATCGCTAGGGCTGCAGCAATGATCGAAAATGGTCGATCTTACAGTGATGTTGCAGGGATGTTTGGAAAATCAAAATTGACGATCCATCGAAATGTTACACGTTGGAGGCAAACTGGGGAGTATATCAGAAGACGAGGTCAAGGCAGAAAACGCTCAACCACGGCTGTAGATGATCGGTTTATAACATTACAAATACTTCGAAATAGACGCCAGACGGCAGTTCAAACAAGAAATGCACTGGAAGAGGTTCGTGGAACCAGAATAAGTGAGCGTACAGTTGGAAGAAGGTTAAATGAAGTTGATATATAGTCGGATAGTTCAAAAAAGCCCCAAAACTCCAGAGACGTCATCGAGTAGCTCGACTACCGTTTGCTCGAGAACACCAAAATTGGAACGAAGATCAGTGGGGTCCAGTTTTGTTCACGGATGAGAGCCGTTTCTGCGTAAATTCGATCAATGGCAGGGAAAGAGTGTATCGGCGTCCTGGAGAACAACATGAACAATTTAATTTTACTCCTACTGTCTCTTTCGGTGGAGGGTCAGTTATGGTGTGGGGTGGCATATGTTTAGGGGCCCGCACGGAGTTGTTGGTGATTGATGGCGGTGCATTAACTGCAGATAGGTACATAAGAGATGTTCTGCAAGATAATGTAGTACCATTTGCCCCATATATCGGAGAAAATTTCCTCCTAATGCAGGACAATGCTCGCCCGCACGTGGCTCATTGTGTAACTGACTTTTTAAACCAAATGGAAATACCGACAATGAATTGGCCAGCATGCTCCCCGGACTTAAATCCTACACAGAGAAAAAGAAATAATAACATTAACTGTTACAAGGTAATAGTTACCCTTTAGTGGATTCGTATTCTGCCAAACCTATATGAACTAACAGTCATAATACTACAAGGTATAAAGAAGTACTTAACTTTACCTTTTATTTATTAATAGAAAGGTTTAGAAATATTAATAGTTAAATCACTTTAATAACTATTAAAATTACTTTATTATTTTAAATATTGTATTTACTAACTGTTATGTTATTTGGTTTTCTATTAGTATTTTATTATAATAATCACATTTTCTGAGTTATCAGTTATTTTTCCATCAGCTAATAGTTAATCTATGAAAGTAAGTATTATGTTAGCATATGATTATGCAAACGGCATGGTTAAAAAGTATAAATACGAAATTTAATTTAACAAATAATACTTATGAACATCCACCAGCATTAAAACAATTTATATAATAATAATTATTAATACTAATATAAACTATTACCTAATTGTTTAGAAAACAACAACAAAAAACCTCATGGTTCAAACGCTTATTACTTCTATCATGGTGGAAAAACACGATTTCGGCGTATTAATTATGGCATATCTCCTATATAGCACAGTTTTTGGAAAAGCAAAACTAGATATTTATAATAAGTAAGTACAAACCCCAAAGTTCTCTTATTCTGGTCTGTCATTATATCAACCTCACCGCATGAGTCTCAGTGCACTGACTTACATGGCGTACATCATGCCTATCAGCTGTTAATAACTCATTCGCTAATAGTTACCTTTTTACTTTTCGCACAACTCGGTTATAATGATAGTTATAATTTATCTCCTAAAAGTTAATTTTTGATTGATATTAAAAAGAATATTATATTTTGTAACAACATTCAAATGCTGATAATTATTGCAACTTAAACTTAATATCAGCATACCAAGGTTTAAGTTTATTTAACGTAAAATAACAGTTACCAATTTATATTATAATTTCTGATATTTTTATAAATATTTGGAACAAACTGAGTATATTAACAACAAACCTACATCCACTAACATTAAATCAATAGCCTTTAACTTATCCCAGGTTACTATTAAGAAAACCACATTCTATTATTTAGAATACAATTTTTAAAATAATTTTAGTAATATATTTAGTATATTGCTATACTGTATGTTAGCATATATGCCTTAAACTTATATTTATTAACTATTAATCAAATTTTTCTTTCTGTGTATAGAACATGTATGGGACATGCTAGGCAGACGACTTAGATTAATAATTCCTGCTGTTCAAAACAAAGAAGAGGTAAAAGATGCTTAAATTGAAATATCCAAGCGTCCGTACATTAACGAATCTCTATCTTCCGAGCGTCCGTATATGGACGCTCGGTTGTTTTGCTATAGAAACGGTCTAACTGTTCAAAGAACCAAATTTTGTCTGGACGCTCAGATGATAGTAACACCGTTTTTTTGTATACTTTTTGTATATTATTAGTTGAACGCTTTTACCGCTAGAGGCGGGAGTCGCGCAATACGTATATTCTTTAGAAATCGTTGATTTCTGGGCGTCCTTTCGGTTCGCGACGCTTGGAACGCTGTATTCACAATAATTCACAGGATTTCTTTATTCGTAACGATTCGGCGCAGTAAGAAATACTTTTTAATTTATTTTAAATGTTGAAAAGTGTTGGGTCGCGTGTGGGGTTGGGTGTTGGGTTTGGTTGGATTGTTTTAATTTTATTACTTTATTTGGTTAACCACTTACCTGGCACTGGCCAATTTTTTTATTTATTTTAAATGTTGAAAAGTGTTGGGTTGCGTGTGGGGTTGGATATTGGGTTTTGTTGGTTTATTTTAATTTTAATACTTTGAGAAATTTTTGCCATGAGAATTTATTCCTTTGTTATTTTTCCTTTGAGAAATTTTTACTGAGAAATTATTTTTGAGAAAATAAGACTGGGAGCCATAGTATTGAATAAATATAAAAATTTTATTTTCTTAACCATACAGTTTCAATTTTTTTAGTAATCACACATTGTAGATATTACTTGGTATGAAATTTGTCATTTTATATCATTTTTGATAGGCCATGAAATGTTAAGTTAAAATAACATAAGGGAAATGCGTCAAACTAATTAAAAAAAAAATAATTTTAAAACACAGTTTTATTCTGTACAGGGTGATCCCCTATAATGTCGCCCCCTTTTAAATTTTTTATTTTAGGTTTCTCAAAAATTTTAAAAGTGTGGTTATGTTACTGAAAAATACTTGCTGCGTATAGAAAAAATTGGAAAGTTGATCAGTATAAAGGGAAAAACAAAAAGTAAATATTTTTTCAATGGATCACCCTATACATAAATTTATTTTCCGATTCCTTGTAAAATTCTAACTATAATTTATTTAATATACCATATACCTAAATTCAACCATTTCTAAAATATTTAAATTATTTTTAAAATAATAAGTTAAAATAGTTTAGTCTCAGTACGGCATTTTTACTCACTTAACTATTAATATTGATATATTGTCACCATAGTTATTTATTTTTAATAAACATTTTGTTATCCTGATTTGTAACAGTTTAAAAAAATATTTGATGATAACGTTTTAACTGCAAATATTTCAGAAACGGTTGAATTTAAGTATATGGTATGTTATATGAACTATGTTTGGAATTTATTTCTAAAATTTCTAAACATTTTTTTGTTATAGGAGGTATTACGAATTACATTTTAGAGCAATTAAATTTAAAGATACAATATTAAAATAAATTTGTCAAAAATAACTAATTATAAGTCATATTTGACTAATTGTCATAGCGAAAAAGCAGTCATTAATAATTAGTCAAATTCTACTGAATGCAATAGACAAATTAGTAGATTAAATTTAAAAAAGTTCTAACCCAGCCGGGGTTTGAACTCGTGTTTGTCGCTTTTCAAGCGGATGTCAAACCAATGAGCCATCAGTCACTTTTATAAAAATAGTTGCTGTTTTGAGCTAAACTTTTTATATCGTTGTTTGTTTTTAAGGGTCATTTAACCATGGAGCCTATATGCATTTAACTCAAACAATAATTTGTTGTTGGCCGCAAACGATTGAAGAAATTAGTTGCTTTTAACTCTCAGAAATAGTCAAATCTTAAAATGGTCAAACTATTATTTAACTATTAACTATTTAAAAATGAAAACGACTATTTTATTAGTTAAAAATGCTGGTACTAATTCATATAGTAGAATTTCATATTTCATTTTAAGAGAGTAGGTACCTACATGTTTTTTTCTTAAACCGAGTTAACGTTGTGTTTTAAAAGTACTGGACAGAGCTGTTCCGAGTACAACAAAAAAGTACTTGAGTAAAAGTACAAAAAAAAGTACTCAAGAGTAAAGTACAAAGTACTTTTTCTAAAAACTTTTAAAATGTAATTTACGTTTCAGTAACTAGCAAAAAAAATTGTTAAAAGTTAAACAAAACAAAATATCAGGTTTAGGTCACTTAAAAGTAGTGGGTCATAAAACAATATTTTTAATTTAAAAAATTAGTAGAAATAAAATACAAATAAAATATTTATTTTAAAAACTAATTAGCTAATAATAAGTTCTGCGCAAACGAAATTTAAATTGAAGTTTTCGAAAAAGTTTAAGTGGTACACTGCAGTTTATTGACAAATTTGAAATTTTTAAAAATACTAATATTACAGATTTTATACCATTTTCAATTTTTATTTCTTTTACCAAAATAAAAAAATTAAAATCGTATAAGATCTGTAATACTTTTTTTTAAATAATGAAATGTAACGATAAACTATAGTAAATAATAAATTGGAGCACTTAAATTTTAGTTATTCTTATTGGGGAAGAGGAAAAAATACTAATTTTTTTTTAAAACAATTTAAATTCTTCTTGAGCGAGGATTTATTCCGAATATTGCCGAACCGCTAAAGAATTATAATTATGGAGGTATATTTGAATATGTAGTGCCACTACAGTAGTGGTTATGTTAACTTAACAAAAAGATGCCGAGTACAAAAATATGTCAAGTACAAAAAGCACTCGAGTACAACAAAAGTTCTAAAATTTTTGGCATAGTCAAGAAATACATCTCATCGAGTTTCCATGTATTAATTTTGAAATCCGTTTCACAATCCTTACTTTTTTTAAAAGTAATTTTTGACACATGTCATTAAAAATGGAAGAAATTTATCAATTCTTTCCCGTATTATCTGTTTAAAACCCGTCCACAATATCCTCATTCACTCTCCAGTTCCTCATTTAATTTTTTCTTATAATTTTATTTCATTTATATATTTTATACGCCTACCTTTTATGCATATTTATAACGTTTCCTTTTCTTCCAAGTCCATTAGATAGAAAAACAATTATTGTCTTGGTCCACGAATTTAAAATATGTGTCTTGATCCTATTAGAACTAGCTAACTATGCTACGCGAAATTAAAGAGTTTAGTTATTAAATACACTACCAAATCTGACAACATCGCCGGACGCTCAGTAGTGGCAATATAAAAGAATTTCTGTATTTTTTGGACGCTTAGAGGCGGTTTTATGCAAGGACGCTTGGAAATCTGTAGTTTAAAAAGTCAAAAATCAAAATGATCAAAATTTGAAGTCAAATGACCCCCAACGACATCTAATATTAAAAGATTAAAAATATTCACTCGGTATATATATATATATATATATATATTATAAATTGGAACAGGCGACGCTAAACAAAAAATATAAACAAATACAAACAAAAGCACGATATTGATTCCAAAGGTTGTCAAAGTTGTCTTTAAATTGTGGAGAGTTATTTAATTATGCCATAGATGGCGACAAATTATATTACTAAAAACTGTTAAAAAGTCTGAAATTACTGTTGGAATTGGAGGGAAACCGTGGAGCAAAATGATACGCTTTGTCTCAGTATTCAGCACAGACTGACTTGCTTTATTACGTCGTTTAGAAACATCTTAGTTTAACCTACTTACACTACTTGCCAACAGATGGCGCGACCTAATACATTTTGTGTTTCTTTTTAACACTCCCACTTAACACAAAATATCCTTACATATTAACATCTACAATTCCTAAATCATTTAAATGTTTGTAATGTTTAATAGAACATAAACTCTTTGTTAAGATGTCAGCTGGCATATTATACTTACACTACTTGCCAACAGATGGCGCGACCTAATACATTTTGTGTTACTTTTTAACACTCCCACTTAACACAAAATATCCTTACATATTAACATCTACAATTCCTAAATCATTTAAATGTTTGTAATGTTTAATAGAACATAAACTCTTTGTTAAGATGTCAGCTGGCATATTAGCTGTCTCCAAATATTCTAACTTAACACGATTATTTTTACAAAATGGTGTCTTATATCAATGTGTTTAGACCTCTTGTTAAATATAGGATTTCCAGACAACTTCTGTGCACTCTGATTACACTGTGCACGAAAATGACAAGTTTTTTTTTCAACAGAGGGGAGACATATGTGATAAAGTCAATTTGGGCACGCTAAATCCAGTGGTGATAGCCGTTTTTCAAAGTTAGCGAAAATAAGCGATTTTTTTCGATCGGCGGTTTTCAAAATGGATTATTTTTAAGGTCACTTTTTAGATGTTTTGATTTCATTCAAAATGTGTTTTTGGGGGTTTTTGGGTATGATAAAACCGAATATGATAATATTTTTGCTATAAAATTATGATTTAAGGCAGTTCCCGTAAAAAAAATTGTAAAAATTGACCAAAATTGGCATTTTTTAAACTTTTACTGAATTTATCTCACAAAAAGGTTTTTTTTGACACAAAACATAAACAAAAACCAAATTTAATGTTGAACAAAATTTCTTTATTGAGATGTTTTTTAATCATCCTGTTCTTCTTGCAAATTCCAGCAAATATCTCCCAAAAGTGCATCGAGTTTCTTCCCACTGTACCAATGTTCCAATCTGGCTGTCATTTGATGAAACCTCTCGCCGTGCTCGTCCGATTCAGCCGGTGACTGTTCCGCAAATTTGTCAATATGACAATGAAGGAAGTGAATCTTCAAAGACATATTCACATTCATATTGTGAAATGCGTCGAGCATGTTTTGGACATGAACTTGCCAATTTTCCGCCCGATGAACACCAAGAACGTTTTTAATCACGGCTTTTATAGTGTCCCACGCTACAAGCTCGACATCACTTAGCGCAGCTTCAAATTGTTCGTCTCGCATTAATCGGCGGATATCTGGACCGTTTAGAATCCCTGTAATACATAAAAAATCATGATAGAAATTTATTACAATTAAATTGGTATTATATATACACACCTTCTTTTATTTTCATTCCGCTCAAACGTGGAAAAATACGATGTAATTCGTTGAATGCATCGTGTAGCCCAATTGCAGACCAGAGAGAATAGAAACAACCTTTAAGACTGCGCAAATCTTCCATTTGTTTTCATTATACTTCAATAAATCGAGAATCTTGTTCAATGACAAATAGTTTTCCTTTGTATCTGTGCTAGTGGCACGGATTTTTTTGAATTTGTAATGTGGAGTAGAACGGCTTTTAAGCTACTTTTGGATGAATCAATGAAGAGTCTCCAATCTTCCGGGTTGTATCCGTTGTGCAAGGTGGAAACCAAACCACGAATATCATCGCAATAAGCCAGTGAATTATTTTCGATAGCTTTAAAAAAACGTGTAAAATTGCGATGACGGCCGATGGATCCATAAACGCGAGCATCTGGTGCTAAAAGATTTAACGTTTTTAACTCTTTAGCCAAGAGAATTGTCTGTCGCTGCGATAACTTCAGTCGCCGTGCAATAATGTCAAGACGATCCTGCGTGATTTCGGTATGATCGCAATCAGGAGTGACATTTGTTGGCACATAGTCGAAATTACTTCCTCCTTCAACTGTTTCGGATATTGTGGATATAGATACAGCTGTTGGACTCGGTCTTTTCGGTACAGGAACATTTTCCGAGTGCGGCAATGGCAACTGAACAAATTTTGTTGCTATATATTTCATAGAACGTGTCTTTTTTCTGTTTGTTCCGGGTTTGAAATTAACGCACACATAACATTCATCCGGATTGTGAACTTGCGGATTTGTCCAGATTACAGAAATACCAAATGGCATAGAGTCGATCTTACCCTTTCTCCATTGACTCAAATTTCCCATGCACCCACCCTAGTAGAAATTTGTCCAGTTTTCCTCACTACTGGTAGGGCGCTGGTTGGATTTAGATAGGGAAAAACTAGAAAGGGAAATCCTAGATCGGCCCCGACTAGGAACTAACCAGTAAAACTTGCCTAGTTGTGGCTCGGCTCCGACTGACTAGTTCACATCTAGTTTCCCTTATTAAATCCCAGTCTAGGCTGAGTTAAGTTTTCCTCGCCATAAACTTGTAAGTAAATGTATGGAAAATCTTTAAGATCAATCTTAACATTCCATTCGTATCGATCGATATAATTAAAACATAATGACAATAATTGTTATAACAATTATTGTCATTCTTACTCTTAGAATGGATTGTATTAAACGTTTTACAATTTAAATATATTTGATTTACAAGGCTTCTCTCGGACAAAAATTTAAGGAATTATGTTTTTGAGATGCTTCTTTGTTTCAAAGATAAAAGTTGTTTAATTAAACATCTTTAACTTAAGTTAAACTGGGAAAAAATTTAAGATTAAGATTTTTTGGGTGAGATTTAAGATGAGGGTGTATATTTAACATGCCTGTAGAAATCAAATGGACAAACACAATTTGTTAATATTTCAAATAACTTTTATTATATTTGCGTCCCGTCTCACTGGATGGCACCACGATTTTACAGATAATAAATAAATTTTTAATACCTACCTATCGAAGTTGGTAGACCTGCTTATGACGATGTTGGTAGACCTGCTTATGTGACATAAGTTATGTCATTCTTTTTTGTGCTTTATGGTAACCACGTTTGTTGAATCAATACTTAAGTTTTTAGAAAAATTGTGCTAGATTTATCAAGAAAATGGGCAAAAGGCTTGGACACTCGCCCGTTACTACTTCCTCAAGCAGCTCTGAAGAGGAAAAGGAAAATTTACGACGTAAATTAAGGGAGACAAGACGCAAATTCAAAGCCGCTAAAATGGCGGCAGATCAAGAACGGTATTGTTCACCTATTATTTCGTACGGAGGTACCTTCAAATCCTTCCGTATTAAAGGTTAGTTATTTTAGACGTCGTATGCCTGTCCTTTCTAGACTAGCATTAGTCTCATTTAATTACAGTATTGTGCTTAAATTTATCTCAACCAGAAGTTCTAAAGTTTTATGGGATATTTCAGGTGAGTCACCAAATTTTAATAATATTATCCCTTCAAACACCCCCCCAGGATCCACTGGCATTAGATACAATTCCACATGTGTAAAGTAATTGATCTGAAACAGGAAATACAGACACTATTCACATTTCCCAAATAGTATAAAAAGCACGATACATTTATCACATAACACTAGTCCAGTTTAATAGTCGAAAATAATGCGTTTAGATACAGTCCAATAAAAATGCATTGCCTTTAAATATCATTAAATTTAACGCAAATATTCAGGTAACTTCCCTTAAAATTTTATTTGATTTCGATTGAATGCAAAATGAAATGTGAATAATTATTAATTATTGCCTTAACATTTTAGATTTCATTGATGGACAAAAACTACCGGATAAACAAAGGCTTACGGCAAAAGAGTTCGAAAAAGCTTTAAGCTTCCAAAGACTAGAGTGGGGGCAGAACCGAAAAAAAAAGAAAAAAGTGAAAATGTAAATATATTTAAATCTAATAAAAAAAATTTTGCTACTGGCATTTATTATTGGTTAAAAAATTCACAAATATTCCCAACTAGTTTTAAGCTAGTTTTCCCTACCAGCTTTTCCCCAGTAGTTCCCCACCAGGAAAAGCATTACATGACTAGTCAGAAACTAGTAGGGATTCCTAGCGAGGCCCTCGTTTCATTTGGGGAAAACTAGCTAGCGCCCTACTAGTTCCCCATTTAAATTTCTACTAGGGCAGTACAAATAGTAGACGGAGCCCATTTTACATCACAAATAATATTTTGATCGAAGTATAGCTGGTATATTTCAATAATTTCCGCATTAATTTTACGACGATTTGCCATAATAGTGTATTTTCCACAAATATAACAAAAGCAATTAAAACTTGTAACACAAGAATCCATTTTAAATGAAATTTTAATTCACTTCTAATAACCAGCTTATTTACGATTGTAATAATAAATAAATAAATAATACGTTTATTTAGCTAAATGTATTAAAACAGTCAATATTTACAATAAAAACTTTATGTTTTATTGTTTTTTTTCTCTGACCCTGCAGTGTTAATAAAAAAATCATTGATATTTCTTGTGTTGTGATTATGAATTGGATTAAATATGTCAGATAAATTCAGTGAAATTTTAAAAAATGCCAATTTTGGTCAAATCGCGATCGCATCGCAAAAATAATGTCATATTCGGTTTTCTCGTTCTCAAAAACCCCTAAAAACACATTTTGAATGAAATCGAAACATCTAAAAAGTGACCTATAAAATGGTACATTTTGAAAAACGCCGATCGAAAAAAATCGCTTATTTTCGCTAACTTCGAAAAACGGCTTTCACCACTGGATTCAGCGTACTCGAATTGACTTTACCACATATGTCTCCCCTCTGTTGATTTTTGCGACTAGCACAGTGTTATCATTATACAACATTACACATTTTGAAATACCTAATAACTCAAAAATCAGATTTTTATAATAAACAGCCTCCTTTAAAGCTTCTGAAGACGCCATATACTCGGCTTCAGTGCTCGACAGAGCTACAGTTTTCTGTTTTTTACTTTACCATGATATAGAAGAACCTGACAGTTTAAAACAGAAACCTGTATATGACTTTCTGTCTGTAGTATCGCTTGCCCAATCAGCATCCACGAAACCTACCAAATCTAAATTGTCCTTAAAAAACCTTAAACCGTAACTTTTCGTTCTCTGCAAATACCTTAATATTCGTTTAGCACACTTCCAATGTGATTCATCGTAAGAATTATTGAATTGGCTTAGGTAGCTCACTGAAAACGAAATGTCTGGCCTGGTTAAAACTAACAAATACATTAATTTACCAATCAGCTGTTGATATGGAACATCAACCTTTTTAATACTACCCTTATCAAGTTTAATATTCGCCTTCATAGGCGTACCCACTGGTTTACAATTTGACATGTTAAATTTCTTTAAAATTTGATTTATATACTGCTCTTGGTCTAAAGTAATAACATTATTCAAAATTAACCCTCATGCCAAGACACTGTTTTATAGGACCTAAATCTTTAATTCTAAAATTTTCACAAAGTTTTTTCTTTAGAACATCAACTTCAATACTATCATTTAAAAACAAAATGAAGTCATCAACGTATAAAGCGATTATAGTAATAGACTTATCACTTATCTTACTAAATAAACATGGTTCTAACTTACATTTTTTGTAATCTAAATTGTTTAGAAATATGTCCACCCTTTCGTACCAAGCTTGACTTAAGAATAAATTGCTCTGTTTAACTGTAAAACCTTATTTTCATTTTTATTTACTTTCATGCCTTCTGGCAACATCATAAAAACTGTTTCTTTAATATATCCATTTAGAAAAGCGGTAGTCACATCTAAATGGCTAGTCTCCAAATTTAATTTTAGACACAGAGCAATTAATAACCTTAAGGTTGAGAACCTTACCACAGGCGAAAAAGTTTCGAAATAGTCTACTCCAGCTACTTGTGTAAACCTTTTGGCCACTAAGCGGGCTCTGTACCGCACATTGTTTTCACTATCATACTTTCGTTTAAAAACCCTCTTGCACTGCATAATGGTCCCACCTTTTGGTACATCCACCAATTTCCAGGCTTCATTTTCTTCAAATGATTTAAGCTCCTTCTCCATTGCTTCTTTCCATTTTTCTCCTTCAATCCCTGTCAAAGCCTCTTCAACAGTTGCAGGATCATCGTGAATATCTGAATCAGAACACAGGTAAGTAACATAATCTGGGAAACTTTTAGGCTTTCTTTGTCTCTGAGGTCTTTCCTGCATATCAACATTTACATCTTCTCCAGGAATAAAATCCTCATCACTACTTTCTAAATCTCTTTGATCACTTAGCCCTTCAGCTTCAGTTTCCAAAGAAATTTCAGGTTCAGGATCAAATTCAAATGAAGTCCTGGAATCATCACCTATGACATTTTTAGGTGTACCACTTACATTGTCCGAAGAAACTCCCACTTTATCCAGTTCCACGATGACCTTTACTTCCTGACCTTCTTCCATAATTACCACATCCCTGCTTGTAGTAACTATACATTTCTCTGGGTTAAAAACCCTATATCCTTTTGTTTGTTCACCAAATCCAACCAAAATCATTTTCTGCGACTTCTTGTCCCATTTGGCTGTTGGCTTTAGGAATATGAACCATAGCAGTACTACCAAATATTCGAATATGATCAACCTTGGGTTTTACCTCATACCAAATCTCGTAAGGTGTTTTATCTCCCAATCCTGCTGCAATCGATCTATTTTTTAAGTAAACTGCCGTGTTTACAGCCTCTGCCCAGAACTTTTTCTCAAGACCAGCATCAAACAATAAACATTTGGCCTTTTCGACTATTGATCGGTTCATCCTCTCTACAAGGCCATTCTGCTCTGGTGTATGTGGATTAGTTTTATGATGAACAATACCATTCTGTCTAAGAAATTTCTCCATCTCTTTACTACAGAACTCTCCACCATTATCTGTTCTTAATATTTTCACCTTTCGACTCTTTTGGTTCTCTACTAGTGCTTTAAAATTCTTAAATCACTCAAAGGATTCTTATTTATTTTTTTAAAAATAAACAAACACCATCCTACTGTAGTCATCCACAAAAAGCAGGAAATATTTGGAACCTCCCATTGATTTGTTTTCCATAGGCCCACAAACGTCTACATGTACCATTTCTAAAACAGAACTTGCCCTTGTACCTTTATTTTTAAATGGAAGTCTTGCCTGTTTTCTTCACAACAAGTCACACATTCTTTTCTGGCCTCTCGATTGGTTTTAAAAATCATACCTTCTACGATACCATTCTGCATTCTGCCCAGATCCTTGAAATTGATATGGCCAAATCTCCTATGCCAAATTTCACTGCTGGCAGTTGCTGCCAATAATAAAAAGCATTGTGACCATAGATAACAAAGCCTTTGATTGTGACTCACCTTTAATTCGCAATTTATAAACGCTGTTTACCAAATCCGCTACAGCTACTATCTTTATTGTTGTAAATATTACAGCCATTTTCGTCAAAAACAACTCGGTTACCACTGCGAATCAATTGCCCAACAGACAAAAGATTAGTTGTCAAACTTGGGACACACATGGCTTTAAAAACTGTGATGTTATAAGAGTTCGTTACTGGAAGTCTGTCATTGTTGGCCACTACAATGTCTTTGCACTCAATGTCTGTGGAAACATTTTCCAACCACTCGCGATATACAGTTAAGTGTACACTAGCACCAGAGTCTATATACAAGTCTGTTTTGCTGTATTCACCGTTAAGAAATACAGCATTAAATGCATTTTCTGTCCTATCCTGCTTAACATTATTAAACAAAGGACATTTATTTCGGTAATGCCCTGTTCTTCTTCTTCTTCTTAAATCTGAACACAGATAACTGTGTTCAGGGGTAATGGCCTTTAGCTTAATTTAAAAGCTATTTGGCCAGCTCATTATGTTTAAAAAAAGTTAATATGAACAAGGGTCTCAATCAAGAGAGTCTGAGTTAAACTCATCCCTTGAATCATTTATATAATATATTTATTTTAAAATCACTTTATGTCTATTTTCTTTTATCACTTTAGTACACTTTTATCTTCGGTTTTTCTTTCTTCAAATAATTTTTCTTAATTCATCCATTTATACTTTAACATCTATTTAATTACATTTATCTTCAATACACTTCCATTCATCCATACTACTCTTCTAAAAATTTTAATTTATGTTTTACCAGTTCGTTTTCCATATTTTTCAGTATTTTCTCCTCCAATTGGTCAATATTCAATCAATATTTCTTGTTAATTTCATCCATACATGGCAATTGTCTGCTTGCAAACTTATTTCCGTATATATTCTAACCATCCGTTGTGGAAATTTCTCGTAATTTACTTAATCTAATGTAGATTTTGTATATTTAATAAATACCAGCGTATTTTTGTACTGGGAGTCCCATATTGTCTTCCCAAGGAAGGCCGTCTACAACCTTCTGCTTCAGCAGACAATACAAAACTGTAATGCCCTGTTTTTTTGCATTTGAAACACCTAACCTCTTTTTTAACGCTTCTTTCATTGTTGCCATTGTTACCAACAAAACTTGTATTTCCTTTGACATATAACGCGCAACCTTCTTTACCGACATCTTGTTCTATGTCTAGAGGTTTCGATTTAATGGAGTCCGTTGTAATGGCTATACCTGAGTGTTCGATAGCCATAATCATTGGCATATATTTCTCAGGTAATCCTGCAAGCAACAACGATCCTGTCCATTCATCGTCGATTTTGAAACCCGTTCCTCGAAGCCTCTGACTTGTTTCTACAATTTGATTTACGTACGATACCATCGAGTCACAATTTTCCAATCGCGTCGAAATTAAATTGCGAAGCAAACTTATTCGCCGTGTAAAGCCCGAATCATCAAACATGGATTTTAATTTTGTCCATAATGACATCGTAGTTGTCGCTTCCTTCACGTGCACGAATAGCGATGGGTCTATCGTTAAAATCAATTTCGCCTTGGTTTTCTTATCTTCTTCGACTTTAGCTTCTTCGCTACTATTTGGTTCAGTATCTGTGTATTTCTTCAGACCTTCCAGAACCAGAAAATTTTCGGCAGCAAACGCCCAGTCATCATAATTTTCCCGCCCTTTTAGTTTTGGGACGCTTACTAAATAATTTGATGACATCGTCTTCAATGCACTTAAAACAATTCCCAAAGAATCGCGTTATGGACTGGGACCATAACCTGTTGGAATTGGAGGGAAACCGTGGAGCAAAATGATACGCTTTGTCTCAGTATTCAGCACAGACTGACTTGCTTTATTACGTCGTTTAGAAACATCTTAGTTTAACCTACTTACACTACTTGCCAACAGATGGCGCGACCTAATACATTTTGTGTTACTTTTTAACAATTACCATATATACAGGGTTTCAGAATAAGATGCTGAACCTTAAGGGTGTGAGTCCTTAGTTGATCTTAAGAAAAAAAGTTCAAATAAACCTATGACCTAAACCTCTTAATTTTTGAGTTACAGGGTGTTCAAGTTTTAAGAAAAAAATCGTTTTTTATCATTGGCACATGCCTTCTAAGCATTAACAGTAAATTTTTGATGTAGAATATTTTTTATTTTTTTACCAGTGGCGTCCGTACAGGATGTGGTTTATATATTTTTGGAAAAATATTATGCACACCACTGCTATTTTTCAAAATAAAAATTATTTTTTAAATCACCATTCATTTTAGGGCAAATTTGATTTCCTGACCATTTTTCGCACGACTAACGGTTTTCGATGAAAAAAATAAAAAGCATTTAATGCGCATATTGCCATGTGCCTATAATTTCTGAAAAGGAGGCTATAAACTTTGTTGTTAAGGAAACAGGAATGACAAAATAAATAATTTTTTACAGTTTTGACAGATATTTACAACGCTTTTTACTTAAAATTTAAAAACGTAACACCTTTTAAACGTATAAGTACTATGGTAAATTTTACAAATCCTGAGTTTGCTAATATGCATTACATGTACGGACTTGCTGACGGCAATGCATTTGAAGCCAGACGATTATACCAAGAGCGTTATCCAAATAAAATAGTTCCGAATGCACGAACGATTTCAGGAACTAACAGAAAGTTATGTGAAGCGGGATCTTTTAAAACAAAAAACTACCACGAACTGCACGAACACCGGAAACCGAAGAAGCTGTTTTACATTTAGTGGATCAAAACCCTGAAATAAGTACTAGAAAAATTGGGAATATTTTAAATATTACTCATGTGGAGAATTCTTCATGACTATTTGTTATATCCATACCATATTTAACGGGCCTACTTCCTCAGGATTTTCCATTACGCTTAAATTTTTGACAATGGTTTCTTCAAATGGTTACCGACAATTCCCAATTTGATGCCCAAATTTTATTTACGGACGAAGCTAATTTTTCCAGGAACGCCATAAGAAATTTTTACAACAATCATTTATGGACTGAAGAAAACCCGCATGCCATCACGGAATCCAACTACCAAGAAAAATTTTCTGTAAACGTATGGGCTGGAATTATTGGTGATTATTTCCCTCATTATAATATGAACCAATCAAAAACCTTGAATTTTCGAATAAATTTCGTTTAAATAAGCGATTAAATCACTAGATCTATTTAACAGCGATTAAATTTTAGCCTCCATATTGGATTTTTGTTTACGATTTTATGGTGTTATTTACAAGTTTTAACAAACATTTTTTAAAAATAACAATAAAAAATAAGTTATTTAGTATACGAAATATCAATTATTACTTATTACATACTTTAAATTAATGGAATTTTCTTTAAAAAAATATTTATAAATTTTGACACATACGTCAGATTTTATGAATTGTCAAATAGTTTCCTTTAATTCGAGAAATAATCTAGACGTATATCACTCAACCTATAAATTTAATCTGTCAAACTATGCTCAGTAAGTTTTTTATTTGATTTTTATTTTTTCTCAAACAAAAAACTACTGAGCCTAGTTTAACCGATTAAATTCATAGTTCTCGTGATATAATATATAATATATGAATATTTACTTGGACCTTATTTTGTACCAGGCAGATTGAACGGAAATAGCCAGTTTCTTGAACAGAGTTTACCAAATTTGCTAGATGACGTCCCTGCTTTTACTCGGCTTCATATGTGGTTTATGCACCTCCCCATTTCAGTCTCCAGGCACGGAAATTTTTAAATCAACATTATAGAAATCGCTGGATAGGGCGCGGAGGAACACAATCGTGGCCACCTAGATCGCCAGACCTAAACAGTCTAGATTTTTTCCTATGGGAACATCTTAAGGCGTTGGTTTACAGCACCCCAATAAATACTGAGGAGGAGTTGAGAACAGCATAATAGTTTGTTGTGACACTATCAGAAATAGAGGAGAAGAGCTGAAGCATGCATACTTGCAGGAGGTGGCCACTTTCAACAGCTAATCTAAATTATTTTTGTTTTTGTTTACGTTATTTAATGTTGGTTCTTTTAAAGTTATTTTATAATTAAATTTAATTTTAATGTTTATTTAATCCTGGCATTGTTTTCTCAATATGCGCATTAAATGCTTTTTATTTTTTTCATCGAAAACCGTTAGTCGTACTGAATGGGGATTTAAAAAATAATTTTTATTTTGAAAAATAGCAGTGGCGTGGATAATATGTTTCCCAAAATATCTAGACCACATCCTGTACGGACCAGTGGCGGCTGGTGGATTTTGGGTATACCAATATTTCAGTTATTAGACATGGGACCCACACCAAATTTATAATAGTTTATAATGACATTAAATAGACAAGTTCGGCGCAAACAGAATTTAAATTGAAGTTTTCGAAAAAAGTTAGTTTTTCCTGTCGCCTCACCCGCCTCCAGGCCCCCCTATTTAAGATAATTCAAATTAAAGTGGTGCAATTTATTATCTACTATAATTTATCAAAAAATTTAAAATTTTATTTAAAAAATCCAAATATTACAGGTTTTATACAATTTTAAATATTTTTTTATTTTAATAAAATAAATAACAAAAATTTAAAATCGAATAAAATCTGTAATATTTGGATTTTTAAATAAAAGTTTAAATTTGTCGATAAATTATAGTAGACAATAAATTGCCCCACTTTAATTTGAATTATCTCAAATAGGGGGGCCTGGAGGCGGGTGAGGCGACAGGAAAAACTAACTTTTTTCGCAAACTTTAATTTAAATTCAGTTTGCGCCGAACTTGTCTATTTAATGTCATTATAAACTGTTATAAATTTGGTGGGGGTCCCATGTCTAATAACTGAGATATTGGTATACATAAAATCCATCAGCCGCCACTGGTACGGACGCCACTGGTAAAAAAAATAAAAAATCTTCAAAAACTTACTGTTAATGCTTAGAAGGCGTGTGCCAAATTTTATATCTAGGAAGTTATTAAAGTTATGATAAAAAAACGATTTTTTTCTTAAAACTTTAACACCCTGTAACTGAAAAATTAAGAGGTTTAGGTCATAGGTTTATTTGATTTTTTTTCCTTAAAATCAACTAAGGATTCACACCCTTAAGGTTCAGAATCTTATTCTGAAACACCCTGTATACAGGGTGTCCCATAATTAGCTTGCAATACTCTAACAGCAAATTCTACGTACAAAAATAAGAAAAAAAGTTCCTATAAACATAAGCCGAGAAATGCTTAATAAGGGAACTACAGCCCCTAAATGAGGAGACCCTGAAGATGGTTTTTATTTAATATATCCAAAACCGTTCAAGGTAGAAAAGTAAAATTTTGGGAATTAATCAAACTTTTTTTGGCCAATAAGATGTAATAATATCAATTCAAAATTTCCATGAGGGGTGGGTCAGATAGATAGAGAATAGGGGTTAAAACCACCCTAACTTTTTGTACGTAATTTTACACACAAAATAGGTCCTCTTACACACAAAATAGGTCCTCTTACACACAAAATAGGTCCTCTTATTAAACTTTGATATTGTCCACTGTTTTCGCTTAAAATCCATTTAAAAATTACCTTAAAAGATAAGAGAATTCACAAGAGAGAAAAAATCAGAGTAGGTCAAGGAACACAGCTGCCATCTTTAGGAAAAATTATTTAAGACAGGTGACAGTTTTATGTAATATGTGACAGGGTGTTTAAAAATTGTCCATGGCCATGTTTAAAAATTGTCCATGGCCTCAGCTAAATCTTTTTCTCTAGTTGTGAATTTTTAAGCTATGTAAGGTAATTTTTAAATCGATTTTAAGCGAAAACGGAGCATGCTATCGAAGTTCATCAAGAGGACCTTTTTTGTGTGCAAAAAAATTTAAAATTTTATGATCTGATATCAAATCATAGCACAAGATACGTACAAAAAAGTTAGGGTAGTTTTACCCCCAATCCCTTTCTATCTGACCCATCCCTTATAAAAATTTTGAATTTGTTTTTATTCCAACTTATTGGCTATAAAAAGTTTGATTATATCCCAAAATTTCACTTTTCTTAACAGTTTTTGAGATATTAAATAAAAACCATCTTCAGGGGCTCCTCTTTCGGGGGCTGTAGCTCCCTTGGAAAGCATTTCTCGACCTATTTTTATAGAAACTTTTTTTCTTATTTTTGTACGTAGAATCTGCTGTTAAATTGCACGCTAATTATGGGACACCCTGTATATTAGGGTGATTCAAAAAAACTTTTTTTTGTTTTTTTTTCTCGGAACCACGCACAAAAGTTTTGTATAGATATAAAAATGAGCCTGTAAAAAAATGAGATCTTAATTTCAAAATTAAGATGCTCCGCATAGCACTTTTCCATAATAATAACATGGGAAAATTATTTTTGTTTCTTTTTATTTTTTTTATAACTAACGAACAATAGGTCGAACTGTAAAGTTCTTGACATATTTTTTTAGAGAATTTAACGCTCTACAAAAAAAGTTTCTTATGAATTTTTGATAAATTTGATCCTTCTAAAGAAATTTAAGGTCAAAGTTAAAAACGAAATTTTTGTGTTTTTTAATTTTTTTGGCGAGTCTACTCGACTCATTTAAATTTTTTTGAAATATTTCAATCAAAGCGACGCGTCGAGGCGTCGCGACGCCTAGCTCAGCTACATCGTTGGTGACCTTTAGAGTATTTAAAAATTCCAAACATTCTTTGTAAGTATCATTACTGCTTCGTCAACGTCATCTTCTAAAAAAAAGAATAACGCTGCAAGCTATTTAAGGAGCTTTTTGAGAACGTAATATCGATAGTTATGTTTTTCCAAATTTCCAGAGCTCAAAAATAATATTTCGATCCGTTTTTAGCCCTTGGAACTAAAAAATCCAGCAGTTTTATCGGGGAAAACGACTAAATTGAAGGTTAATTTCACTTTAACCTTGAATAAATTTTAACCAAGTACCGAAAAATGACTTAAGACCTTTTTTGTAGAGCGTTCAATTCTCTACAAAAATATGTCAGGAATTTTATAGTACCTACGACCTATCGTTCGTTAGTTACAAAAATAAAAAGAATAATTTTTCCTATGTTATTCTTATGGAAAATCGAAAAGTGCGATGCGGAGCATCTTAATTTTAAAATTAAAATCTATTTTTTCACAGGCTCATTTTTATATCTATACGAAACTTTTAAGCGTTTAAGGTTTTTTTGAATCACCCTAATATACACTCACGTGCAAAATAATCGATCCACACAAATTTTCGATGAATTTCAATCGCAAATAACTTTTTTATTTAATGTCGGATTTAAACGAATATTAAAGAATATTGTAGATAAATTAATGGACAATCGCTCACATTTTAAAAAATTACTAAAAAATACTTACTTTTATAATATACAGGTTTAAACAAAAAGATGTTTTTTACCATAAGTTTAAGACACTCTGTAGAGTGGCAAAACCGTATATTGTTCTAAATTAAGTTTTATTTATCAAGTCACATCTATTCTTAACAGTTTTGTTTTTGGTTCACCTCGATATATTTATTTTTGTGGAAAATATGGATTTTTTTAAAAAACATTGCAATTTCCAATATTTTTCCTGTATGAAGAACTAAGGTTGCTATGGTCCATCCATAGCCTATGGAGAATGACAGTGACAGTTTTGTTGAATCATCCCATACTTGGACATGTCATATACAGCTTTCAAAAGCTATCAAATTGTTTTTTGTAAATTAATGTGTTAATTTTGAGGTGTCTTCTTACTTTTAAAAATGTCTCCGACTGATGTTGCCCTTTGTACTTTACTTCTTATGACGTTTAAAACACTTGCCACGTAATACTGTGACCGTCCATCCTGGATTAAATTAATAGCTCTGGCAACATCAGTCGGAGACATATCCATTTTATAAAGTAAGAAGACACCTCAAAATTTAAACATTAATTTGCAAAAAACTATTTGATAGCTTTTGAAAGCCGTGTATGACATTTCCAAGTATGGGATGATTCAACAAAACTGTCACTGTCATTCTCCATAGCCTATGGATGGACCATAGCAACCTTAGTTCTTCATACAGAAAAATATTGGAAATTGCAATGTTTTTGAAAAAAAAAACATATTTTCCACAAAAATAAATATATCGAGGTGAACCAAAAACAAAACTGTTAAGAATAGATGTGACTTAATATTTAAAACTTAATTTAGAACAATATACGGTTTTGCCACTCTACAGAGTGTCTTAAACTTATGGTAAAAAACATCTTTTTGTTTAAACCTGTATATTATAAAAGAAACCTTTATCCTACTAAAAAGTACGCCACTGATCGACTAGGAACTTTAGGCTAATCTGGTTGCCTAATTTAATTTATTATGTTATGGTTGGTAACAACAGCTTTTCCAAATTCTGTCAAAAAAGTTGACGAACAGTGTTTAGCTTAATTACAAAAATTACAAAATTAACAATGGAAATGGTCAATTTGGCGTTTTTATTAATTGTTGGTTATGTCATTTTTGTACTGAAGGTAAATTCAAACAAAATCTGCCAACTTTTATGACAGAATCTAGTGCATTTCTTTCAAATTTTAGGTTATGTGCTCAAATTGTAAATCTTAAATATCTTAACTAATGAAAGTGCTTTTGGATTTATTTACACAAATTAAATGTTTAAAGTTTAACCTGTGAACTGGTCCCAATTTCATCTGAGTAAACAGAAAAAAAAACGATGAAAAACTTAATTTTGTGGTTATGGATTTTTTAAAAATAGGTACTAAATTTTCTAATCATTGCTTAAGCTAATAGCTGGATGATTAAATAAATACAGAAGGGTATTAGACTAAGGGCATAAAACTATTGTATTTATTGAGTTTTTATTTATTTTTTGCAAGAAAAATTTTTAGTAACAATTTTTTACATCTGGCAACGCGCAGCTACTTTGTTGGTTGGTATCTATGTACTCACAGAACACAAGTGTGCAGAGATAAACCAAGTGTGTAACCAGTGGCGTATCCCAAAAAATATAAAAAACTTCTAATGCATATTTTTTCCTTATCTTTGGAAAAATATTTTTTTAAATATTTTTCCTTTACTTCTTATGTCAAAAGGTATTCAGTATTTCTATATATAACATTAATTACATAACACCCTGTATATATATTGAATGATCTAACTTGGGTAAATATTAAGTTAGCATATGGTCTTAGTTGATAAGCAGGGTTTATATTATCCAGTGGATAATTGGATAATATTTAAGGTTATTGTTAAATTTGATTTGACAAATTGCAGATTTAATAATATTGGGTTCACAAGTGATTTTTATTTTAATTTAGATTTCACATAAACCCCTAATTGGTATTTTCTAATTTTTTTCCATAAACTAAAATTTAATGGCGCCCAGGAGCAGTGCTCTATCGCCTGGCTCTGACCCACAACCTAGTGCTCACCGGTAAACAGCTGCCGTATTTAACCTTGTTACCACTGTGCTTAATATTTCAGTTAACATAATTAATTAAAGGTGTATGTGAATGACGTGTGAAATAAAATAATCTTTACCGAAAAATATATAACTATTGAATATATCGACCACTTACCGACAATATATCGCCAAATTTATCGACAACTTATCGCCCCACTTATCGACAACTTATCGCCCAACTTATCTTTAAATTATCGCCGAACTTATCGACAATTTATATCGTTCAACTTATCTATAGCTTATCGCCCACTTACTGAGAACTTATCGACCACTTTATCCACGACTTATCCTCACTTTTGATACTGCCAGAAGTGTTCCTTTGCTGTTTATCTTCAATATGAAAACTACCTTTAAAGTAAATCACCTCCTGGTATCAGAGCTGAGGATAAGAGGAATTGTTTGCGATAAAGCGCAAGACGCGAAGAGAAAAATATTAGCTAGGTTACTGGATAAGGAACGAGAAGAAGGGTTTGATCCAACTACCCTGGTACATCCTACATTTGAACTGGATGTTGAGAGGGATGAGATCAACTACAATTGCGTCTATTAACTTATTGGTCCAAGACTTTAAAGGTCCAATAACAGATTCTTTATTTGCCAGATTACTCACCCACATCGCGCATTTAACTTACCGCGTAAAACGTATAAGAGTAACGCCCGAAAATACCCTTGACGGAAAATTTAAAAACGACTTTCAACTCTATGCATGAAAACGTATACGCTTCATGCATAGAGTTAGAAGCTAATCTATATGAACTAGGGTGATTTTTTTTCACGACTATTTTTATTTTTTTCGCTCCCAACTCAAAATCTTGTTGAAAATGTTCAAAAAAAAATTCCCTGAAAATTTGAGCCCTTAATATTAACTCAAAGTACTCGACCAAAGCGTATAAAGATTTCCCATTTAAAATACACGTAAACTTTGATTATTTTTTTTAAATATCTATATCTCAGCCGCATTATATGCTATTGGATTGTTTCAAAAAAGGATTTACTTGTAATCAAAAGTTCTACAAAAATGCTTTATGTGCCATAGCTGTAATCTGCACATGTAGGATGGTACGGGTCACTAAATCTTATTTTAGTGAAAAATTATCATATTTTTGAAGATATTTCAAAAGTGACTGGATTCTTTGAAAAAATGTAAAGAACAAACTTGAAAAAAATTAAATTTTTTTTAAAAAAAGGTCCTATCAGTTGAATCGCTAAGATTGATATTTGTTGAGATATAAAGCGTTTACATTGACAATTTATGAAATTTTTAGGATTTTCGTATCAAACTTTTTATAAATGATGATTTTCAATTGTTTATCAGTAAAATTTCATCTAATAACGTTTTTTCTACAGTCGGGTGATTATAGAAAAATAAATAACTCAAACAATCAAGCATAATTATTAATAACATAACTTTAAAGAGAAAAGATATATCTAACCTAAAAATTGATATAACGAGGTGTATTGCATACAACATGTTATTTTATTAATAATTATGCTTGATTGTTTTAGTTATTTATTTTTCTCTAATCACCCGACTGTAGAAAAAACGTAATTACATGAAATTGTACTGATAAACAATTGAAAATCATCATTTATAAAAAGTTTGATACGAAAATCCTAAAAATTTCATAAATTGTCAATGTAAACGCTTTATATCTTAACAGATATCAATCTTAGCGATTCAACTGATGGGACCTTTTTTTAAAAAAATTAAATTTTCTACAAGCAGAGCTGGGCCAAGTACAAGTAAAATGTACTTAAGTACCGAGTACAAAGTACTTTGTATAATTCCTGAAGAAGTACAAAGTACCAAGTACTATACAAATTTCAAAGTACTTTAAGTACAGTACTGCAAGTACAGTACTCAGTACTTTATAATTGTATTTTAAGAGTACATGTCAACAAGACAAGACTCGCTGGTACCAAGACTTGGTAATAGTGAAGCTTTGGAAATACCAAAGTTTTGAAACGTAAACGTAAGTTAAGTTATAATTATGTGAAATAAATCATCTTATAAATATACAAATTCTATTGTTCTTTTATTTTAATCAAATTCGCTTGAACAAATTGAGGTTGTCATTGTCACTGACAATTTATCTGGATGCCAAGCTTCGAAATCAAAATTTTGCGTACTATAATGAACCTCATTAAAGCACACAAAACATTTAAATGGCGTGTTATAATGAAGTCATTATAAACGCAAAATAGATAAATATATAATATAACCACTCAACCCAGATAGCAAAATGCATGCAGTGTAGGCAAGCGTGCGGATTGGTACATGCTCTGATCCAAACATTTGTGTTGACACATATTATGTAGGGATCAGAGCATGTACCAATCCGCACGCTAGTCCCTGCATGTATTTTGCTATCTGCGTATAATTAAGTACTTCAAAATTTCAAAAATATAGGCAAAGTGAATTAAAAGTAGGCAATTTAATGAAATATTTATTACAAATAAACAATATGGTTTATTAATTATTATTATTTTTAATAATAAGAGTAAGAGTAACTAACAAATTATTGGTTGACTTTGTTTGCTTTCATGATTACCAGTTTCTCAAAGTTTTCGTCTGTCAGTGCATTGCGCCGTGGACTATTCACAATTGTGGCGCAGACAGGTCTCAACTTGTATAAAGTACTTGTAAAAATGTACTTATATTTTAGTCACAAGTACTGAGTACTCTTAGCAGAATGTTACAAGTACAAGTACCAAGTACATATACAAAGAAGTACTTAAGTATCAAGTACAAAGTACCCTAAAATGTACTCTAAGTACTTTTTCAAGTACTTGTACTTAAGTACCGCCCAGCTCTGTCTACAAGTTTGTTTTTTACATTTTTTCAAAGAATCCAGTCACTTTTGAAATATCTTCAAAAATATGATAATTTTTCACTAAAATAAGATTTAGTGACCCGTACCATCCTACATGTGCAGATTACAGCTATTACACATAAAGCATTTTTGTAGAACTTTGAGTTAATATTAAGGGCTCAAATTTTCAGAGAATTTTTTTTTTGAACATTTTCAACAAGATTTTGAGTTGGGAGCGAAAAAAATAAAAATAGTCGTGAAAAAAAATAACCCTAATATGAACGCTTTACAACACCACCTAATCCGGAATCAGTGAATAACAATAAGGCCCCTAACCCTCCTATTATGTTTAAGCAACCATCAAACCAAACCGGTTATGTTCCAGTTTACAAATGGGGAGAAACTTTTGACGGGGAAAGTAAAAATTTAATTCCATTTCTCGAAAATGTCACAGACTTAATGCAAGCTCGTAACGTAAATAAAACGTTTAACTAAGCAAATTTTACAGGAAGTTAATGATTGGGATAGTCTGGTAGAAGGTTTTACTTTCATTATGTAGACTATGACGATCAATTATGGAAAGTAATAAAATCCAGAAAACAATTGAGAAATGAATCTATCACGGTATTATTTGCCATAGTAAATACATTTTTTCCACGATTAAGTAGAGACCCTGCCGAGGCAACTAAGGTAAAGTAGTTGCGTAAATTAATTTACCCCGAGTACCAACCTGCCATTGTGATATTATCAGTATTGATTAAAAAATTAGAATCTACCGATTTCCTAAATTTAAGTTCACCAAAACATAAGGTCAGCATTTCTGAAAAGGAACTGAACGAGTGTTGCTCAGCCTTTGGCAATTTCGACTCAAAAGGTAATTCAGCGAAATCCATTAAATATAATAATTATCGCCCTTATAACCCCAATAAATATCGCCCCAATAATTCCAACAATTATGGCCCCAATAACGCACGTCCGTCCGACTTATAACTCACGCATTACTAATGGTCTCTCACATACTAATTCTCCTAACTCCCGTCCGACCAATGACGCTTGCTTTCGTAACGGTATCTCAAATACTTACCCTCTTCAAACTAATGACGCCCGCTTTACTAACGGTCCCTTAAATACTAATTACCATAAGTTTCGTTCAGCCAACTTCTGCCAACCTTCCCAATCCCAAAATTCCCACGGTGGAAATAATATAATTAAAACCACCCACAATAGTAACCAAAATAATAAATTAAACGAAATTGTATGCTGAAACTATCAAGATAAAAATCATTTATACAGCGACTGCAAAGTAGAGCGCACTAAATTGTTTTGTTTTAAATGCGGAGCAGCTGACTGTACAGTGAAAACGTGTACTAATTGCGCGGGAAACTAGAGAGTGAGGTGTGTTATTTTGGACATACATCCTCACGCAAAACTTCGGCCAAAATTTTCGAAAATAAAATTAAAGAATTTAGAACTCCAGCTACCCTTATCAAAAATACCGAACTCAATGTAGTAACAAAAATTAATATCGAAGACTTGTTAAGGTGGAAACATTTTGTTAAAGAATTCTATAAGAAAAAGCTTAACCAAACCAATAAAATTTCACCTATTCAGAATAGGATATTCTGTATCAACAGAATGCCGATAATACCCCTTATATTGACATAAATTAGTGGATTACTAGACTCAGGGGCAAGTATTACCATAGTAGGTTCAAACAGACTAGAAATTTTAAAAATACTTAACATACAACTTAAAAAAGTCCCCTTGACAAAATATATCAAAACTGCCGATGGTACGAAGCAGCCCGTATGCGGTACCGCAGATTTGCCTATTTGTGTCGAAGGTATCATCATCATCAAGGTGTCATTTAGTGGAGGCATCAGTCGTTGATACTCTTTCTCATTCATTCATTTTCGGTATAAACTTTTGTAGGCAATTTAATATTAAGGTTGATTTTTGAGATGGTACTTAGCATGTACAGGATGTTTTTTCTGAATGAAACCTCCTAGCAAATGATATTCGACCCAATCCAATTTTAAGTATATGTAGTATAGCAGAACTTACCGTTGAGCAGCGCCGTGACGTGGATAATTTATTAGAAGTATTTAATGAAATATCGAATAAAGATAAGTTAGGTCTTACGAATAAAATAGTTTTTTATCGATACTGCTAATGCGAAACCATTTAAAGTTAAACAATACCCCCTTTCGCCCTACATGCTTAAGATTCTAAATGATGACCTGGATTCTATGCTAAAATTAGGAGTACTAGAACCTTCTAACAGTCCATGGTGTAGTCCAGTCCTCTTAGTAAAAAAATCAGACTGTGATTACCGATTTTATTTTGACGGAAGAAAACTTAATGAGGGTCTAAACACGATTCATATTCATTGCCACGAATAGACAGAATCTTGAGTATGCTGAGTGATGCTAAATTCATTTCAAGTATCGAATTACGTAAGGCTTTTTGGCAGGTTCCTTTAGAACAGTCATCACGTAAAAAAACTGCATTTAGTGTGGCAGGCAGGGGTTTGTTTCAATTTACAGTTATGCCATTTTAACTGTGCAATAGCACACAAACCCAACAGCGATTGGTAGATGCTTTAGGCTTTGGACCCAAGTTTGAGCCAAAGATCTTTACGTATCTTGATGATATTATCGTAGTCTCATCATCGTACGATGAACATATTCCTTTGTTAAAACAAGTATTGCAACGACTCGAAGAGGCCAACTTAACGATTAATCTTGAGAAGTGCAAGTTTTTTCGTATGTCACTGAAGTATTTAGGTTATATTGTGGATTCTAAAGGTCTACGCACTGATCCCCAAAAGGTTATGTGCATGGTAAATTATCCACGTCCGACAACTTCAACGGAGGTAAAGCGTTTTATAGGACTATGTTCCAGGTACAGTAGATTTGTTAATAATTTTTCGACTACTATTGCCACTTAACAATCTTTTAAAGGGTAAAAAGAAAAAACAGGCAATAGTCTGGACAACTGAAGCAGAGGATTCTTTCAGAAAAATTAAAGAAGCCTTGATTTCTGCCCCTATATTATCGTCCCCCAAATTTAAAGTGGTAACTGACCATTACAGCCTATTATGGCTAAATAGTATCCAACCCTACCAGTAAGCTTGCTCGTTGGGAGGTGCGCCTTCGCCAGCATAATTTTGAATTAATCCACCGCAAGGGAACGTCTAACATTGTACCAGATGCCCTTTCGCGAATTCCTGCTGAAACAGAGGTATGAAACCATGAGAGCGAAGATTTTAGAAAACCCCTCAATGGAAAGTAGAGTTTAACTTAATTTTTAAGAACACAACGTATAACGATTAAAAATAATTGCGTGTGATATTATGGGTCCTTTTCCGCGATCCTCAAGGGGTAATGCTTACTAACTGGTTGTCGGGGACTGGTTTTAAAAATATTCTTTAGTACATCCAATGCGCCAAGCAACGGCGCAACATATCGTGAAATTTATGGAAAACGAAGTATTTTTAAAATTCGGGGCTCCACAATTCATTCTTTGCGATAACGGTACGCAGTTTGCAGGTCGGATTGGACCAAGAATATCAGGTACAGAAAATTTTGTACTCACCTCAATGTAATTTCGCCGAGCGCAGCCATACGCTGTTATGTAGATAAGCATAAAGATTGGGATCTAACTTTACATAAAGTCCAACTTTCCGAGCTTTCATAGGTTCAATTATTTTATCATTATCTTTATATGGGAAATACCCCACACCTTTTACTTTGCTTAAAACAATTTGCAATAATTTATATTTTGGTTGGAAAAGCGATTTTGAATAAACGTAAATATTTTCAAATTTAGCTCCATTAGGATTAAATATTAAACTTAATAAACCATTTGTTTTACCACACCCGCTAGGACCACAAAATATTTCTCTAAAGGAATTTGGTAGTAAATTACCATGTTTACTAGCATCAGAACTGGTTTCAAATAAATCTAAACTATTTATAGGTAGTTTTTCGGGTTGTTGAACGCAACGCATTTTAAGAACTAAACTCAAATAGTTTTGTTAAGGAATATATAATAAAGTTTATTCAATTAATTTTACAACAGCACTTAATTTTTGGTAACTTATTTAATACCTCATTAGCTTCTTTTACATAAACTGAAACCATACAACATGGACATGTATCAGGACCTTTATCCGAATTTGACCATGGGCACGTCTCAAAATGTTTACCATATTGGATATTTACAATATTAGCATTAAGATGCTGCTCCAAAAATTCTTTTTGACTAACCCATTTTTTAGTTTTTTCCTTTTTTAAAAATTCTCATATTTCTTGTCGAGTAGGATATTTATTTCCAAAATTTTTCTTGACCTTCTTTACCACATTTTTCCAAAAATTTATCAATATTTTAGATTGTCATTTCAATTTCCTTTGCACTAATCATTATTACTACCTGATAATATTAAGACTGAATATACTTTTTAAAAATAGACTTGTTGGGACAAGTGGGATGACATCATAAATATGCATATTAAATTATCTCTAAATCTAATCAAAAGTATGATTTTTCCCGCTCATTTTTTCCATTGGTCACGTGACCAAGAAAAGGAGGGGGGTGATCTCAGGCCATTGGGATGACGTCAGCAATTCAAAATGGCGTCAAAAATGAAATTTATACTATTAATTCAATAATAAATCCTTATCTCCAAATGCCCGATGCCAGGTCAACCCGCATTAACCACTGTTAAGTCACGCCCACTCCCTTATCGCCAGTTTCCGTTCCCTTATCTCTAGTTCGAAATTTTTTTATCGCTTATCTATAGGTGGCGCCACCTTCGGAAAACAGCGCTACCAACCCAACGCGTTACGTCACCTGTCTGGGTCACTTCCGGTGTGGTACTCTCTTTGTTACTCTTGTAACCGTCATTTTGACAGTTACCCATTGATTTTATTTTATTAGTGTTTGTACATCTAGAACGGTATATATGTGAACTGTTAAGTGGTTTATTTTTAGTTTGACTAATTGTTAAGTATATTTTTAATAAGGATACTTGTTTAATTGCCTCTTTCCAAAAGAATTTATAAAAAAAAATTAGATTAGTTTTATTGATGTTTCTTTTACCGACACGGATGGCGCGTCGTTTGGAATGTTGACGGTGTCTATTTTTGTTTTTGGGCGTGTTTTCTTTAATTTATTACCTTGTTTTGATAGTATGCAACCCGACATTAGAAACACTATTTTTTTTTTGGTTTAAATAATCTTCTACGCACTTAACAAGGTTTACGCTTTCTTTTCCGTTTGATCGCTGAAGCCGTTTGGTTGGGAGTAAGCTTTGGCTTACAATTTGGATAGAATTCCAAAGATGTGTAGTAATAAAGCATTGATTGTGTCGTACGAAAACTCAGGGTGAGTTAATAGTTTTTTTTGAGTGAATTTATTTCCGTTTTCTATGCGGTTCTCCATTTTTAGGCAACGATCTGTTTAATTTTTCAAAGTTTTGTTGAGCTATTTCCAGCGTAGGAAGGTTAATTTTAGAAGATTAAAAACCTCTTAGACCAAGGGTATGTTTGACGTTTTGTAGTTTTTCAAGATGCTTAGGTGTCATACTATTTTTTTAGGGTTTTAAGTACAGATTTTAAGTACCGGTTTTAAGTACGGATTTTTTATGCTGGAGTTTTTTTGTAAGACTTTATATGTCAGATTTGTTGTGAAGGAATGGTTTTTTACCCTGAAGTTGTTTTGATAATGGCAAGTTCTTACGTTAATAAAAAGCCATCCTGTAAAATCTGACATGGTAGGAGACTTCAACATCGGAAACCAACCTATTTGGAAATATTCTACCAGGGCCCCAACTGCGTTCAGGTCGAACTAACTTTGTATATTAATGTTAGAGAAGAGAGCGTGCACTACACTCCTTATACGTTTGTGTACTTTTGAGTCGAGAGTTCCACATAGTCTTCAACTTTTAAATTGTAGATATTTTAAATGTATTTTTTTATCATCGATAATATTTTCTCTTTTAATTTAGTCTATTAGACCAAAAAAACCATATATGGCCATATGCACCAACATTATAAATCGAAAATGTTTAATATTAAATGAAAAATAAAGTCACAACTACCTCAAAAAATGGTCCATGTGAAGTTAAGATATTCACAAATCCAAAAGGCATGATGCCAGAAAATTTTAATAGAACAATAATTTATTCGAATGACTATAAAGTACAACCAATTGCTGAAAATGCATTGTTAATCGCAGCAACATTGCCGATTTACATAACGGTTTCTCATAATTAACGAAATATTGGAAGCCGAACTTTAGGTAAAAGTACATACTATTTTAAAACTACCCCCTAGAAGTACAGCATATATAGAAGAAATAATGGTTTTCTCTAGAACCAAAAATATAACTTTCCACAAAATAATCGATGTTCCTGATTTAAATGGTCCGAAGATAATGAGATTCCAAATTTAAAGTCTTTAAAAATTGATAAACTTAATTTAGACGAATTAAGCGTCGCTTACGAAAATCTACAAAAACTAAAAAAAGAAATTGATGAACTGATGAAAGAAAGTTTTATGAAACGACATA
Organism: Brassicogethes aeneus; assembly: GCA_921294245.1. Lineage (NCBI taxonomy): Eukaryota > Metazoa > Arthropoda > Insecta > Coleoptera > Nitidulidae > Brassicogethes > Brassicogethes aeneus. Next base: position 47,553,316 of record OV121133.1, read on the forward strand.
TTTCCTGGATAACTTATGTTTCTATTATTTTTGTTATTTTCATTATACATTATTAAAAAAAAGAAGAAGAGATCCCGTCAAGTAGGAATAGTTATTGGTTCTCCTTCATACCCCGACAATCCTTATAATCCTGGTGATAGCATTATTACCCGATCAAGAAGAAATGTCATCCCCAGTAGAAGAAATTCAATTCGAAGAGCTCCACACATCGCTGAAGACATCGAATTGGAAACATCTTTAAACTCTCCAAAATTGGTGTCAACGTAGTTCAACCCCAATTTTGAATTTTAAGAAGGGAGGATTGTTATGAACCCTTTGTTAAGTGTTGTTCTTAGACATTAGAAATTAGATATTTTAATATTGTTTATTTATTTTATAATCTTAGTTATTTTGTTTTTGTTATTTACCCCTTTGTCCGGAAGCCGCCAAGACCTTGTATCCCTGGCATCTGCTGACATACGGAATTTACCCTACTTTTAACATAGCTTATAAATAGGAGTAAACTTGATTCATTCATCAATTAATATAATTAATATAAGTCAGTATCGATCATTAGAAATCAGTATAAGTTAGTACTTCTAAGTCTATTATAAATAAGTTTAAATTTAATATATAGTTATGAAACAATAGTGCATTTTAATCATCTTTAATTATAATTGGAATATAATTCCAATTCAACATTTGTGATCAATGGTATTTAGCTCAGAATAAATAAACCCTTTTTAAAAAGGCTATTTCTACATCAGAGATATAACATGGGCAGGGCTTAACAACGACCGGTTTAGCCATAGTTACATACAGAATTACATCTAGAATAGGAATCCTAGATATCTTACGGTTCCTGTGTAGCCCTAAATCCGGCAACACTGCAAACACACATTTTTCGTAGGAAGATATTATTTAATATCAAGCAGTGAGCAGAGTTTTAACGCTGCCGCGCGCTGTAAGTTCGATACCGCGACTTAGTCAGAGATTTATTCGAATACTTTTAATTGTTTTTATTACTTAATGTATTATAGAATGTGCACAATGAGCTTTATTTTTTATTAAAATTTCTTTTTAAAAATATAAAAGGCAAAAAACATTAATTGTAAAAATTATTCAAAAGCTTTTACTGGTAGAACATACATACTTTATTAAGTTGTAATAAGCGGTTTAAATTTAATCACTTAATCAGACTTTATAACTTTTTTAGTTGAATGTTTTAAAAATAGAAATATTAAAATATTTGACTAAAATTGGGCATATTTTTAATTAGAAATAATCCATAAGGTACACACTCTAATAATCCAAAATTTGAAGATAATTTTTTATTATGTTGTAATAAGTGGATCAAATTTCAACACAAAGACTTTATATGTTTTTTTAGGAATTTAAAAAATTAGCTAAACATGTCTAATTTGAAATATCTTTCGGAAAACATTATTGTGTTTTATTTAATATATTAGGCCTGTTAGAAGCAAATTAATTTGTAAAATAAAAATAAATAAAATTAATAAAATAAAATAAGATTTCATCGTATTTTATTATTTTAATGTGCTTGTTTTAAAAATAGCCAAAATATTGCGATTAGTCCTCAATCGGGTAAATTTTTAATCAAAAACATCTCAGATTTGTCCAAAATCAGGCCTTTTTAATCTAAAATATATCAAAAGGTACTAACTTAAAATCTAACATTTTCAGAAAACATTTTTTTCATTTTGTTGTAATAAGTAATTTAAATTTCAATGAAATTATTTCATCAGTAGCACTTTATTAGTTTTTTCTATTTTTTTATATACAAAATATTAATAAAATATAATAATAACATAACTATTATAATAAAAGCTTTTTGTTTAAAGCCAGTATTATTATTTTTTGAATAAAGCAGATTTTTTACAAAATTAATTAAAAATAATAAAAATTATTCCATCCTATCTTTTGAGTTTAAAACCAATTTTTTTTATATAAAGTTTAATTAAATCATATCAATTTACGATTTTTAACTTTTATATTCCCACTTTAATGGGTGTAAAATTTCACGAGGGAATTTTAAAAACAAAACAGCATAACATAATTAATTTGTGCTGCATAAATCTACTAAATAATTTTGTTTTACTCAATTGAGTAATGATTAATGTAGCCAATTATAAGTTAAGGGTCCCTAGAATTTGCCAACTAAGTACCCAAATTCCGAATAAAAAACATTTAATTGCACTAATTAAATAAATAAAATCTGACATCTGTCAAATGGTTAACCTAAGTTTTTATCAATTTTAAATGTTATTATAGTCACCTTCTTCCAATTTAAACCCCGATTGGTTCAAATCACAGTGAATATTGAAATCTGCCAATAACTGATGCCTAACAACGTGAATAATGAGTTTATTATTTACGTTGTTAGGCAGGAAATTTAAAATGTTTAACAATTCACGGAAAAAACCCGAAATTACTGTACATTTATTTAGTTATACCTACTCTGCAGGAATAATGACAAATTTTAATTGTATTAATTATTAAAAGTAGTTTTTTTATAATATCCTAATTTTTGATAAATTTGGTAAAATTTATTTGTTATTTAGTTATATTTGTATGTGACAAACCTAAAAACACCACTTGATAAACAGGGTGTTTCACATTCGTGGTCCATTGGAAGTTTCTGAAAAACGGAAAAAATATAGATTTAAAATTTAAAAGCCTTTATATTTAGTATATTTTTTAAATAATTTGAACAAAATGCAACTTCCGGTTTGACCGGAAGTGACATCAACTTTGTTATTTCAAATAGAACACCCCATATATTTTTACATTTTTAAATTCTACATAAAATTCTGAGTAAAATTACTATACCATGTCCTATACCTAAAGTGAATAGTTTTCTAGATGTTTGCTATTAGGTTTACAGATATGGGGGTAAAATGTTTGTAATCTTAAAACATTATTTAAAAAATTCCATGTCAGTTCTTTAACATTTTTTAACAAATTACCCGAGAAACCCCAGGGCAAATTGGGCTAACTTGAAACGTTAATAACTTTTTTATTTTAAACGTAACATTTGACATGGAATCTTTTAAACAATGTTTTAAGATTCCAAAAATTCCACCCCCATTTCTGAAAACCTAATAGCAAGAAAGTTATAGGCTATTTTTGATTGACGCGCATTTGTCATATTTTAACGGAAAAAAATTAATAAATCCAAAACTACTTACAGTAATTTTACTCCGAATTTTATGTAGAATTTAAAAATGTAAAAATATATGGGGTGTTCCATTTAAAATAACATAGTTGATGTCACTTTCGGTCAAGCCGGAAGTGGCATTTTGTTTAAAATATTTTAGAAAAATAAGCCTAATTGGATAATAAACGCTTTACAAATTTCAAATCGATATCTTTTGCCCTTCCTCAGAAACTCTCAATGGACCACGAACGTGAAACACGCATTACCGTATTTCGTAAATGTGCAACACCCTGTATATAATTAAAATAATTTTAAAATAAATAAATAATCTTAATGGTTGTCCATTTATTCAGTGAATAAATTTTTCATAAAAATATACTGTCCAGCTGTTATCGAATCTGTTATATTATGTGCCGAATACATTTTATTGGATCGCACTTAAAAAAAATGACGTGATCTGAAAAAACGCCGAGACACGGGTATAATTTTTTTAAGTCTATTATCAAAATCTATGTATTTAAGAATTAATAAAATAATATTAATTTTCCTAATAAACTTAGTAAAAGTCTTTATAATGTTTTTTTGTAAATGTATCGTTTTACAGTAAAATTGCAATTCCAATTCAATGTTATTAAATTCCGTGGCATTCCGTCCTGCTATAAATTACTAAGGGCCGGTTTTTCAATCGTTGGTTAAGTTTATCTTACGGTTAATTTCCTTAGATACTATTGTTAACACAATAGTATCTAAGAAAGTTAACCGTAAGTTAAACTTAACCAACGATTGAAAAACCGGTTCTAAGAATTAATTAATTAATCAAAGTTTTCCTTTTTTTAATCCATTGTTAATTTCAGAAATGTAAAAAATAAAATTTAAATCTCTAAAAGTATTTCAATGTTAGGTACTGTGAAACGATACATTTAACAAAAAAATAATTTTTTTAAATTGACTGTTTATTATAAAACAATTTTTTTTGAAATCATTGGAGTAACTTTTTTTTGTTTTAAAACGAGATATTATTACCACTGCTTGTAGTATAAAAACATTTTCCATCCAATTAAAAAATCATACTCATCCATGTGCTGTAAATAACTTTTTTTAATTGACTGTTTATTTTAAAACAATTTTTTTTTAAATCATTGGAGTAACTTTTTTTTGTTTTAAAAAGAGATATTATTACCACTGCTTGTAGTATAAAAACATTTCCCACCAAATTAAAAAATCATACTCATCAATGTGCTGTAAATTAATTTTTTATTCTAAAAAATATATGCAACTTAATTCCTTGGATGTTAAATTTTTAAAATAATATTATTAAGAAAATTAATATTATTTTAACGTTTTTCATTGATTCTTAAATTATTATTGTTGGTTACTTTTGGACCACCGTGTATATTTTTTAAACAAATACTCCAATCGATACGAGAAGCATTGGTAATGCAGATATGGGTCCTAATTAAACTGAACAAAATTAAATTTAATATTTATAAAGTTATTTTCTTTAAAAGTCCTGTATTAAACAAAATAAAATCGTTTTTAGGCAAAACTTGACAATTTTTTAAATTTAAAGTTATTATTAATGTTATACTATCCAATTTTAATAAAATTTACAAAATTAATAGCTTCATCTATATACTTTATTGTGTTAAAATTTCAACGCAATAAAATAAAAATTGGCTAAATGGCACTTAAAGCGTTTTAAAATTCATATTTACGTCAAGTTTGCTCCTGACGCTTGTACGATTTCTTAAAATAAAATGTAGGCAACAGTAATTAATAAATTTTTCATTACGCAATATTTAAAAAAAATACGTTAAAGTAAACTGATAAAAATAATGGTAAATTTAATAATTATTTACTATTAAAAAGTACAGTAAAATTACCATTTTTAGTTTAGAGATTGACAATTATTATACTAAATCAGGATTTTTACATAATTCGTAGTATTTTTTTGTAAATTTAATTTAAGATCAGCTTCCAAAAAGTTTAGGAAATATACGAGCCCTAACCACATAATGTTCGGACACTTCATAATTTATACAGAAATTTTTTTCGTGAATACTATCTCAAAATTATTAGAAGTTATGAAAAATTCAGCTTATTTTGGCATATACCCCTCGAAGCGATTTTTATTTTTAAAAAGTTTACCTTTTATTTTTAGCTTTTAAAAAAAGGCTAACTTTTTAACTTTTTTTTGCATGAGTAAAAAAAGTTATAAATGGGCCCATTAAAAAGAGCATAAAATATTATACAAACCCTGAAAATTTGGTAAAAAATAAATAAGTTATAAAAAAGTATAAGTAATTTAAAAATGCTATTTTTAAAGAGTTTTTGCAATTTTCTTAGGAAACGGGAGATTTTGCAGATATATATATCGCTATAACTTTCTTATTATTTATACAATTTTTACCAAATTTTCAGGGTTTGTATAATATTTTATGTTCTTTTTAATGGGCCCATTTATAACTTTTTTTACTCATGCAAAAAAAAGTTAAAAAGTTAGCCTTTTTTTAAAAGCTAAAAATAAAAGGTAAACTTTTTAAAAATAAAAATCGCTTCGAGGGGTATATGCCAAAATAAGCTGAATTTTTCATAACTTCTAATAATTTTGAGATAGTATTCACGAAAAAAATTTCTGTATAAATTATGAAGTGTCCGAACATTATGTGGTTAGGGCTCGTACAATACTACTACAGTAAATATTACTTATACAATTAGGCATAAAACCAGTTTATAGTTACCACCCATACCAATGATCATGAGTAAGGCCCGGATTTTAGGTAAAACACCTTCTGTTGGTTTTTTAGGTTTTAAAGATATTTTTTTGTATTTGCCCGTTTTATAAAAAATTGAGTCATCTGACTAAGTTTTATTTGACCTAAAATACCTTTTTATATTTTTTTGACCTATTTTCCTTTTTTGCACCTAAATTGTATTTAAAAAAAAATGAACTTTTTTTACCCGTGCTATGACGTTGAACGACCATTCTCTTGGTTTAAAAATGTTTTGACTGATAAACGCACTAGCTTTACTTCTGAAAACTTTTTTTTTATTTTTTTTTCTTTATTATTTTTTTAATGTGCTTTTAACAGGCACCAGGCCCAATTACACAATGACAAACACAAATAAACAGCCATACCCCTGGTGGGATTCGAACCCACGACCACTCGGCTTGTAGCCCGCAGTGCTAACTACTACACCACCGAGGGCGAAACTCGTTAAATAAATTAATAAAATTTATTTTTTTGATTTTAGAGTTCCTATTTTGTTTTTTTGTAATTTTAGAGTTCCTATTATGTTTTTTTTTGGCTATTTTACATTATTTGTGATATGATTTATATACTTTTTTAAAGAATCTTTTCTTATTTTTTATTTTTCCAACCAAACATTTTTGTTCAGTTAATGTTAATAATAAATATTATTTTAATAACTATTTCATTTTTAATTTAAATCCTTTATTGCCGGACATTAACAGAGCAATTATAATGTAACTAAAACTACATAAAACCTATGTATGGTTTTACAACGATATCGACATTATAATGAAAACATTTTATTTCAATAAATCAGCTAATTTTTTTTTATTTAAGTACCTTAAATGTAGGCACCTAAAATAATAACCTAATTTTATAACTATATGACCTATTTTTTGCATTTTTTTTACTTTTTTATAACCTAAAAATACGGGCCAACCAATATTAACTTTTTAATTAAGTACCTAAAATATAGGTACCTAAAATAATAACCTATTTTATTAAAAATATCACCTAATTTAGGAACCTTTTATCACTTTTTCATGACCTAAAAATCCGGGCCTTAATCATGAGTTATATTAAATTATAATTAAATTTACAATTTAGGTTTGCATTTCGAAAAAAAATACGAACAATATTGCAAAAACAAGGGCTTATTTAGTTAAATTATAGCCATTTTTAGAATCAGCGCACCAAAATCGCCTTAAAAAAGTTGTAAGCCACCCTAAACTAAGGCAAAATGGTTGTTGACCAGTGTAATTAATAACACAAAGTAAAACGGGATGCACAACGTTGAACGTATGAAGAATAATACGAAAATAGGCATTAAATGCAAATTTATGTCGCGTATCGCCGCGTGGCAACAAAACAGGTGGATAGCGCTGTTCTTATTGGACAATTCGTACGCGTTGGCTTGCTGAAAACCGGCAACGTTGCGGGCTAAACAAGAACCGTCTGCTTGGTTTTTACATACACGAGGGATGAATAACGTACTATATATATCTTATGGGCTTTACAACGTACCATAAATAAAGAGATCATTAAATTAACTTATATATTTACCCCTCTTGGTATTTCCTAAATTAAATTATGTTAACAAACACTTAGCAAAGATATATACTCGTCTAACCACGTTAGAAATGGTGGGTGGCGGAGCGCCCCAATAGTATCTCGGGCTAAACAACATACCAATTATACGTATATATATATAATACACATCCGAAATAGATACTTTTGTGAAGAAAGCGCCTCCGAAATCGGAGCCGCATTCGAAAAATCGGAGGCCAAATGGTAAGCACGTGTATCTCTTTACTATGGGTAGTCAAGGTCATTTTAGGACGTGTGGCAAATTTTAGCCAGGAGGTCAATTCCACTTGGATACACCTACAGTTACACAATCGGGTTCACCGTTCTTCCGATGAGGGCGCCACTGTTATATACAGATGTATACAAAAATAAGTATACCAGTTGATATACCTCCGAATATTTTCTATTCAACTAGTCTCCGAAATTTGGCAACAGTGTGCGGAGGCTATTTAATGCCACGAGTATGTATTTCTGTAAATGTACTTTATTCAGAGAAATCTTATATTTTTAATACGTTAATGAAAGAATTATATAGGAATATGGTATAACTGGACTCCTGAATAAAGGTATTATTAAGAATAATAGACGTATCTATGGGTATACAAATACAAAGTGTAAGTCATAGAAAAAGTGTAAGTGTGGTCATCAATGTAATGTAGACATGAATTTAATATTTAATAACAGATGGTAAAAAGTAATCTACTAATTGCAGGTTAATTATAATTTTGTTTTTAGGCTTAGCGCAGTTGATTAGCACTGTCGTTTTTAGGAAAATAATATAAATAGTATTTAAAAAAAAGAATTGAACCTTCACCTCGCTAGAGTTTTATTTTGAGTGCGTTCCACTTGTGAATAATACCAGTGGATTTAAAGAAACTAAGAAAATTGAATGTTTAGTTAATTTTAACATTAGTAATTATAGTTATATAGTTTATTATAAGGTATTAAAATTAATACCTGTAGAAATATTTTATTATAAAATTTTTATAATAAACGGTGTATTAGATACTAAGAAATAATAAATACTATTTACTATAAATACTATACAGAAGTTTTAAAAATATAGGTACCTATTTATAATAATAAATTAAACTGAATTTGACAAAACATTGAGTGTATATATAAAATATAAAAAAATTATACTAAACTATTATTTTTTTAATAAATAAAACTAACATAGATAAATAATGACTGCGTATATTTATAAAATAATTATTAAAAATTATAATTAAAAAACACATTTATAGAAAAAAAATTAAAAATTACAGACTTATACTAAAATTAAAGAGCAGCTAGGTAAATGCCGCGTCTCTACTAACAAAACAAAATTATAAAAAATACATATTTTCTTAAATTTTGTAATATGGATTCTATAAAATGTCTTTATTAGGCTCCGCAAAACTAAGCTTAGAATTTATTTTTAAAGAGATTACAATTTCCAATCCCTGCTGAAAATGACGGATGATTGCGGGTATAAATTCTTCGTCAAAACCGTATAAAAGCAGATGATTGCGGGTATAAATTCTTCGTCGAAGCCGGATAAAAGCGGGTAAAAATATCATCGGATAACATATGCTTTTGTCCGCATCGCTATATCCGCGGTTGGTTGTGTTTTATGTCCGGTTAGTGCACCCCTGCAATCATCTGCAATCATCTGTTTTTAACCGTCTTCACTGTGTTTCGTTTATATCTGAATTTGTCCGGAATCATCTGCAAACGTCTGCTTACGTCTGGGTTTATTCGCGAGCATATGCTTTTACCCGCAAACGTCTGCCTAGTCCAATTTCACCCGCCAACATATGCTTTTATCCGCCAACATCTGCTTTTATCCGCGACCATCCACGAACATCTGCAATCACCCGCGAACAACTGATTTTATCCGCGAACATCTGCAATCACCCGCGAACATCTGCTTTTACCCGCGAACGTCTCCTTTCATACGGTTTCACCCGCAAACATGCTTTTATCTGCGAACGCCTGATATCATCCGGTTAGTGCACCCCCGCATTCACCCGCAAACATCTGCTTTTATCCGCGAACATCTGTAATCATCCGCGAATATCTGCTTTCATCCGCGAACATCTGCTTTTATCCGCAAACATCTCATTTTATCCGCGAACATCTGCTTTTATCTGCAAACATCTGATTTTATACGCAAATATCTGCTTTTATCCGCAAATATCTGCTTTTATCCGCAAACATCTGCATTTATCCGGAAATATCGAAACTCGAGCCTTTTTGATCACGAAAACAGGAGACAAAAACCTTATCAAAAATGATCAAAAAGGATCGAGATTTAAACTCGATCCATTTTCGATCAGTTTTTTTCAGCAGGGTTATTCAAATAATTCCTTTTAGAGTTATAAAGTTGTGTGCCGTGAACGGCTAACAACCAGACAAAAAGCGCAAATGAAACCAGACGTTTGCGTACGAAACAGGACCGAAATGGACAAAGGAAATGCAGGCAAACCGAACGCGGATGAAAGCAGAGGTTTGCAATTAAAAGCAGATGTTTGCAGATGTTCGCGGATAAAAGCAGATATTTGCGGATAAATGCAGATGTTTGCGGATAAAATCAGATGTTTTCGGATAAAATCAGATGTTTGCGGATAAAAGCAGATGTTTGCGGATAAAAGCAGATGTTTGCGATTAAAAATCAGATGTTTGCGGATAAAAGTAGATGTTTGCCAATAAAAGCAGATGTTTGCGGGTAAAATCAAATGTTTGCGGATAAAATCATATGTTTGCGGATAAAATCAGATGTTTGCGGATAAAAGCAGATGTTTGCAGATTAAAATAGATGTTTGCGGATAAAAGCAGATGTTTGGAGATTAAAACAGATGTTTGCGGATAAAAGCAGGTTTGCGGATAGAATCAGATGTTTGCGGATTAAAGGAGGCGTTCGCGGATAAATGCAGATGTTTGCGGATAAAAGCAGAAGTTTGCGGATTAAAGCAGACGTTCACAGAAAAAAGCAGATCTTCACGGATAAAATCAGATGCGGATAAATGTAGATGTTTGCGGATAAAAGCAGATGTTTGCGGATTAAAACAGATGTTTGTGGATTAAAGCAGATGTTCAAAGATAAAAGCCGATCTTTGCGGATATAAGCAGATGTTTGCCTATAAAATCAGATGTTTGCGGATAAAAGCAGATGTTTGTCGATAAAAGCAGATGTTTGCGGATAATATCAGATATTTGCAGATAAAAGCACGTTTTCGGGTGAAACCGTATGAAAGCAGATGTTCGCGGATAAAATGAGATGTTTGCAGATAAAAGCAGATGTTTGCGGATGAAAGCAGGCGTTCACGGATAAATGCAGATGTTTGCGGATAAAAGCAGAAGTTTGCGGATTAAAGCAGACGTTCACAGATAAAAGCAGATCTTCGCGGATAAAAGCAGATGTTTGCAGGTGAAATCGGATGAATCAGAGTTTTGCGGATTAAAGTAGATGTTTGCGGATGAAATCAGATGTTTGTGGATAAAAATAGATGTTCGCGGATGATAGTAGATCTTCACGTATAAAAGCAGATGTTTGCAGCTGCAATCGGATAAAGCAGACGTTTGCGGATAAAATCAGATAAAACCGGGTGAATGCAGATATAAACCCTTATACAGGTATTTGCGTATGAAACCAGATGAAAGCAGACATAGAACTAAATAGATAAAACCCGACGTTCGCGGATAATATTTATACCCACAATTGCTAATATTTATACCCACAATTGCAGATGCCGGGTAAAATCAGATATGTCGGATGAAAACAGATATAAATGGACATAAAACTAGCTTGGTTTTTTATCCGCAATCATCCGATATTACCCGTCTTTTTCAGCAGGGATAGTTCACGTTTTGAATAATTCAGACATTTTATAGAATCCATATTAAAAAAGCTAATAAACCATGTTTTTATTTATAATATCTTATTAGCTTATTATCAATGGGTACTATTTTTACCTTGATGCAAATTATTTATTAAATTTAATTTACTAAAATTTTATTTATTACAATTATTATACAAGGGCATGGGACTTGCATTTACTGAATAACATAATACACTTTAGTTTTATTAAAATTAACGCAAAAACATATAATGCCGTAGTTATTTTTAAATTTAAATTAAAGGTGCTGTTAGTGATTTTTTCTAATTTGGTGTTTATTACAATTATTACGCACTATTTTAATTATCTACTTAAAACTTCATTTATGGCAAAATGTTTAAACTACATTACATTTTTAAAACATGTTTTTACCTCTGATCGTTTAGTTAAAAGCAAAAAGAAAATTTTGTAGTTGTAGATTTTGAAAAATTATTAAATTTTTCCAAAGCAAACGATAGATAATATTATGTACATATTATGTAGGTACACAAAAATTTCAATTTTTTGTGAATTTATAATTTTTCTTTAAAAACCCTTTTTAAAGAACTAAAATGATGTATCTATGGATATACCTACCATTTTTATCTAAATATAATATATAATTTATATATAATTAAAAGTCAATTAAATGTGTACATCCAAATTACCACTTAATGGCATCATTAGATGCATTTTTAATAAAAGAAACCAATCCATACCTTAAATGTTAAATTATAAATGTATTTATACATTTTAATGAAATAAAACATTTAAAAAATTAATTTTCACCGAAAACAGCACAATGTATAATTTTTATTTATTAAAATAATATTTAATGGTAATAACACGAGTTCTTAAAAATTACCGACAATTTTTATGAAAGCGATGTTGTAATAATTCCACGAATTTGTTGTTACAACAATGCATGAGTGAAATATTCAAAATAATTAAAGATCATTTTAGTGATGAACGTTGCCTCAGATGTAAATATATTTTGGAGTCCAATTAACGCAATCATCGAAATACATAAAAAGGCTTAAAATGAAAAATAATATAAATACATGTGAGGGTCAGTGCGGCAACGTCGCTGGAGGCAAGTTCAACCGAGGCACTTCTGGAAATATATTCACAGGAGGCAAAAAGATTGTCTACTGTGTGGAGGCCACTTCACCTTAAGCCTCATCAAAAATGTGTATAAAAATTCTTTCTTTATTTTTAAGAAAAGTTTTCCCCTCTCAGGTTGCTCATATAAAGAAAGACTTTATTAATTTATTTCTATAAAAAAAACTCGTAAATTCCTATTCCTTCTGGTGGAGGCCAGGTCTCCCTCGAATGTATGGAGCCGAATAAGATAGGCGTGCACATATATATTATACAGTGCTTGCAATATCAAGTCCGACCGCACTGGAAAGGACGGCTGTTCAATACCCGCGTGAAAAGAACAAGGATAGAACGCCAAATAGAATTTGATTGGCCAGCCGGCAGGCTACGAGAACGCATACCCATCGCGCACCTCGCAGCGTGCTTGACACGAGGATATCAGAACGAGAACTGCAGTGGTGCCAGCAAGAGGTAGTAATTTTAGTAAAAAAGATTATTTAATTAAAAAATGTACACGTTGGAACAAAAAATTCAGATTTTCATCTGGCATTTTGCTGGTAATTCTGAACGAGAAATTCAAAGATTATTTGCGGGAATGTTCGAGGCCAGACCAAACAGAGAAACAATTCGACGAACCGTTAATAATTTTCTCACGCACGGTTGTGTAGTTCCGATGCAGCTCCGACGGGAACGTCCTTCCCGTGAAAATCTAAATAGAGAAGCGCGGGATACTTTAATTTGCGCGTCAATTGAAGAAAACCCAACCCAGGCATTAAGTACGGTGGCTGGGGAGTTTGATATTTTAGCTTCCACGGCACGAAATGTGCTAAGACGCCATGGATATCGTCCATTTAAGCTGCGACGGGGAAACGAGCAATTCCCTGCAGATGCATTCCGCCGCATGGAATTTTGCGAGGTTGTTATGGAGAGAGCAAATGCCGACCCAAATTTTATCGGTAATATTTTATTTACTGACGAGTCGACATTTACTCTCCATGGCAGGCACAATTCGAATGTGGGCGCGAGAAAATCCTCGTAGGATTTATGCAGGTCGGACACAGTATACCCAAAAACTTAACTATGGTTTCGCGTAAAAATCGAACAAATTTTGGACATTTGTTTGCAAGTGATGTCAGAATTGAATATATTTTTGTTACCTTGTTTGTACATCTAAATGGTACCTTTTTTTCAAAAAAAAAATTTCATCCATTGACCGCTGTGGTTTTCAGGCCTTAAGTCACTCTACTGTGTTAAAAATAGATAAATTTCGATATTTTGTAATAACATTTTTATTTAAAAACGTATCGATTTGAAATTAAGATAAAATGTAGACCTTATTAGTGGCAATAAATCCACGTATTATTTTTTTTAGATTTTAATATACAGGGGGCACGGTGGACAATTTAATTTAAAATTTTACCATTTTTTAAGGGTTAAAAAGTCGAAGAAGCAACGTTGTTTTATAATTTTGAGTATATCACGTTAAAGTACTGATAAATAACTATTATTTGATATATAAACTTCTAAATGCAAATTATGTTTCTACGAGAGACACCATTTTTAAGTTAAGCCTTCAAAGAGCGTAATACTAACGTGTTTTACAAATTATAAATTCTTTTAACTAGTTTTATAAGATAATGTATTATATATTACATACAATATTTTATATATAACATCCAATTCTTACATATTTATTTAAAAAAATCCCATAGCCCCCTGCCATAGATGGAGCTAAAATTAGTTTTATTTATAAATTTTAAATTTTTTTAAGTTTACTAATTTTGATCATAGTAGGCATCACAGACTTTTTTCTACATATGGTAACCTACCATTGGAAGCATGAAAGATAATTTACCAGTTCAGTTTATAAGTTGCAAATGACTGATTGCGTTTCAATTTATAAGTGTACTAAACTTAAAATATTAATTTATTAAAATGAGTAAACTAAATAATAATTATAGACAGTGTCAGCAAGTTAGAAATTATAACCTAATTTAATTTTATTTTTTGCTCCACAACCAAGCTTCAATTTATGTTTTACTCGATAAAGAAGCTTCAATTTTAATTCCTAACTGAGGAAAGTAATATTTACCCAATAAATAAATTAGAATAAAGACTTTTTATGTTGCAATCGGCTATTTAGATATACCTATATTTTTATTCATTTGTTTTTCGATTTTTTGTAATTAGTTATTTTGCATTTTTTTTTTATTTAATATAATGCTATACAGGGTGTTTCTGGAGAAACGCAAACGGTATGGATTTGAAATTTTAATAGCATATACAATTTGATTTAGACTATACATAAAGTCAATTGTTTTCAAGATATTAATTTTTTTCGTTTCAAAATAGCCTCTAATTTGTTTGTTATTATGTTTGTTGACATGGGGTTGGAATTTTTGGAATATTAAAACATTGTTTAGTTTTTTAAAGGTTTTTCAACAAATACCTTGAGAAAAACCACTTGAAATTAGGCAAACTTCAAACAATAATAACGTTTTTATTATAAATGTAAAACCCTGTATGTTTTAAAATAATCAAATAGAACATTAAAGAATCTTTTGATTGGTATTATAGTAACTCTTTCCTTAAGTTAAAATTTCAGAGACATTTAACAATTTCTAATATTTTCAATACTATTTTGTATCAACAAACCTCTGAAATTCTACATGTGCTTTAATGTAACAGTATCCATGGTTACCACCAAATCTGTCATTGTTTAAAATTAATTAAAATATTTGATTGAAAAAATAATAACTCAAAAAATATTGACTTTAGGTATTATACCATATCCTATAATAGGATATGGTATAGCCATTTTACTCAGAATTTTATGTAGAATTAAATAATGTAAAAATATATGAGGTATTCCGGTAAAACAGGAAGTATTATTTTGTTTAAAATAATTTAGGAAAATAGTCTAAAGCGAATACTTTACGCTATTAAAATTTTAAATCGATGTCTTTCGCGATTCCCTAGAAACTTCCAACTGACTAAGTATTTTGTATCAACAAACCTCTGAAATTCTACATGTGCTTTAATGTAACAGTATCCATGGTTACCACCAAATCTGTCATTGTTTAAAATTAATTAAAATATTTGATTGAAAAAATAATAACTCAAAAAATATTGACTTTAGGTATTATACCATATCCTATAATAGGATATGGTATAGCCATTTTACTCAGAATTTTATGTAGAATTAAATAATGTAAAAATATATGAGGTATTCCGGTAAAACAGGAAGTATTATTTTGTTTAAAATAATTTAGGAAAATAGTCTAAAGCGAATACTTTACGCTATTAAAATTTTAAATCGATGTCTTTCGCGATTCCCTAGAAACTTCCAACTGACTAAGTACGTGAAACACCCTGTATATTAAACGTCATTTATGTGTTATGCTTTACTTAATTATTAATAAAAGATACAACAATATTTGTATAAAAATGACATAATGTACTAAACTAAGCATTTATGAATACTGCTACTGCTAATTCAAAACTGATCCTGGCCACAGAAACATCATTTGCATAAAAAAGTTAATATATCAAATAATAGTCAAATATCAATACTTTCACGTGCTATACTCAAATTTATAAAACAAAGTTGCTTCTTCGATTATTTACCCTTTAAAAATTGTTAAATTTTAAACTAAATTATCACCAGCGCCCCCTGTACGTTATAATCTAAACCAAATTTTTTCATGGATTAATTGCCATTAGTAAGATCTACATTTTGTCCAAATTTCAAATCGATACGTTTTGAAATAAAAAAGTTATTTGAAAAAAATGAAATTTCTTCATTTTTAACACAGCGAAGAAAAAAATAAAAATAAAAACAAAGTTGTCAATGGACGAGATTTTTTTTTGAAAAAAGTACTGCATTAAGATGTAGAAATAAGGTAAAAAATTTTCAATCGATTTCTTGAACCCTTGCAAATCGACCGTTCGATACTTTCGCGAAACCGTAGTTAATGTCTGGGCGGGTATTTTGGGCGACCGAATAATTGGCCCATTTTTTATAAATGGGAATTTAAATGGCGTTCCCGCGCTTCAAAATTTAGACGGAGTTAACATCGAAAACGTATGGTTTCAGCAGGACGGTTGCCCCGCACATAATACGATGGCTGTTCGGGAATTCCTTTCCGACACTTTTGAACCTCGTCTTGGCGCCGTGTGATTTTTTTTTGTGGGGGTACCTCAAGTCGAAGCTGTACGTTTTTCAGGAAGATCGGGCTAATAACCTCAATGATTTAGGAATCCGCATAACTAATTTGTTGGGCGATATTAGTCCAGAAGTCCTAGCTAATGTGCGTGGGAATTTTTATAATAGGTTAGGCTATTGCTAGGCTGCCTATGGGGGCTTGTTCGAACATTTAATTTAATTTTTTTTTTATTTTTATTTAGAGTTTTATTTTTATTTATACCTATTTTTATTCAGAATTATTTTTTATTTGAGAAATCTTTTTTATTAAGAATACTATTTTTGTTGTTGTCCTAGTTCTCAAGGAAAAAATCAAAAAATTTTATTTTTAGGATTCGGGTATAAAATATTTAAAAAGAAAATTAAATTGTGCATCTACACTCTTACGCTTAGTTTGCTTAACACTAAATCATTTAGTCTAAATCCAGCCAGACTGGCTGCCAGAGTTGACCTCGCTTACAATTCGCACGCATCCGGCAGCCGGCTCTGGCAAATCAAATTCTATTTGGCGTTCTATCATCCTTGTTCTTTTCACGCGGGTATTGAACAGCCGTCCTTTCCAGTGCGGTCGGACTTGATATTGCAAGCACTGTATATATTATATATATATATATATATATATATATATATATATATATATATATATTGGGGTGTTTCTTATTTGGGACAAAAAAATTAAATTAATATTTTTTTATGAGGCACCCCTTTATTAGATAAGTCATGAGAAAATAATACAGAAAAGGTCGCTACCGCACCTTGAAATTTGGTATATTAAGAAAAAACAGAATTTTTTTTAGTTATTCATAAATTTTATTTTAAACAAATTAACACCAATATTAATTTCTATGCATTATCTAAATAAACAAAAAAAAAACATTTAAACGACATAATTTTTGCATATTATGGATTATACAATTATTTAAGCAAATTGGATTTTTTTGAATATGAGTAATTTTTTCTATAATGTTTAACCATGCAATAATAATAGGTATTGTTTTTGTTCTTTATTTGTGGTATGTAACTTGTTATGTATTATAATCATCATCTTCTTCCCAAACTTCAACATTTTTCTCCAAAAACGTAGAGGAAATTCCTGTGATGCTCAAAATTCTGCGGGTATTGTTGAAAACAAAATCTTCCAGACCGCTTCATAGGACTCCAATCTATTCCTATGTTTTTCAAGGCATCCACCATCTTCTTCTTTAGTTTAAGAGAAACTGCATGCTCCATTCCTTGGTCCATTATTAGTGGCAGTCATGTCAAAGCTCTTGCATTTTATTTGGTCGTCGAGCCCTCACGTTAATAATGTTTCATAAACGGCTGAAGCAGCTGAGTATCCTGGCCCGCAAGTAAGTTTTGGCACTGCAAGAAGTTGTTCTATGCCCTTACCAGATACGATAATTGGAAGACGATCTACGATTTCAAGTCCGCTGATATCTTCTATCATTTTTCCATCCCAATGAATGGTAAGGGACACTTCTGCCTCAAGGTACGGTCTATCTACTGCGTACTCCGCACGCGGAGTATTAAATATTAAAACATGTCACTTCGCTAAATATAAAAAACAATATATTGGTTTATTTATTCCTATCGAGCATTTTGACTATATAATGGACGTTAGGGACATGCGCTACTTCCTGACGTCCATTTAGAAGTCAAAATTCCCAGTAGAAACACACCCAATAATAAACAATAAAGCTTACCAAGGTAAATAAAACAAGCTATTTACTCTCTGCGATTTAGTGCGAACGTGTCACTAATTTAGACTTTACTGGCGGCAATAATGAGAATGTGGGAGGGGCAAGTGATTGTCGCTGGTAGCGCATGCTTAGTTCTCTGTGAGTCAGAGATACGTAAAAATATTAAATTTTGACATGATAAGTTCGACCATGTACGATTTAATCTCTCACGACTGTGCTAGAATTAAGTGAAATTTAACAATTTTAACTAAACTTTGATATGCGGTAGCGACCCTTAAAACATAATTAAATATAATAAAAATTTTCACAGACTTTAGATAGGGTAATAGAATGGCAGGGTGCCCTAATTATACTTCAAAATTTCATTTTTAAAAACCACCCAAATAAATATGCACTATATATACCCGATAAAATGATAATGCTTCAAACAGCCCAAATATATCTTTATAGTTCAACTGGAGAAAAAGTTAAATGCAGAGCGCTCTTAGATTCAGGGTCTCAAAATTACTACCTCCAAACATTTGTACAAAATTGAATTTATCAAAATCCAAAATAAATGTTCCAATTAGAAGGAACTAATCAATGTCATAATGTTGTCCCTCATATTAGAAATCCAAACTTTAATCTCTGTACAATTCATATAAAAATAAATTACCTCTTTTGGTCATTAAATATATTCAGTCAAACATTTGATAAATATGTTTCGAAAAGCATAACTTTGGCAGATCCTGAATTTAATATTGCTAAGAAGGTTGATGTTTTGCTTTTAATTAAGATCAAAGACCACCAATATTGCATAAAACAGTTAGGTTGGGTTGTTTCAAGTGCTACCAAAATTGCAAGTAACCAATCAATGCATTGTGCGACAAATAATATTGATACGATTTGCCTGACAAATCAATACATTTTTCTACTCAAGAAAGTGTACAGTGTACAGGTCCATTTTATTGATACTGTTTCCAGGCCCGTAGCCAGAAATTTGGTTTGGGGGGGGGGGGCCCAAAACGTAGTAATAATTTTTTGGGTGGTAGGGGGGAGCGGAAATGGTTGATGGATATTTGTTATTAAAGTTGGACTCATTAGTAAAAAACTGCTTTATTGTTATTAATATCATCACTGTATTTTAATTGTCAGTCACGCACATACACATCAATTGTCAAACAAAAGCGTCAATTTCAGTAGAAAAAAATTAAAATTTTAACCTTCGCGATTTCTTTGCTGCCATAATCTCAAGAACCTCATTCGGATCGATACCTAAGTTTCCATGAATTGACAGTACGGCGAGTGCACTAAGTCTTTCGTTGCCCGTTGAGTTACGTAAGTAAGTCTTGATTCTTTTCATTGTCGAAAATATTTTTAAAACATGATTCACATATTTAGGAAAATTTTAGGGTTCACGGAATTTCGGGGGGGGGGGCCCGGGCCCGTCGGGCCCTACGGCTGGCTACGGGCCTGACTGTTTCCAAGAACAAGCAGGGTCATTTTGTTGTAAAATAACCTTTTAAAAATATTATAAATAAAGTGGGCACAAATTTACAAAATGCCAAAAATAGGTTTATGTACCTTGAGCGTAAATAATCCCTTGAGCGTAAATAAAAACCCTTGAGCGTAAATAAAAACCCTGATCTTAAATTGTTGTATCATGAATTTATTACTAAATTGATTTAAATTCAGATAGGTGTGAAAATATTTATTATATTCCACATCACTGCGTGCAAAAAGATTCTTTAACTACCAAGTTGCGTGTAGTGTTCGAAGTATCTTCGAAATCAGAGTCAGGTTTATCGTTAAAGATTGGTCCGGTCATACAAGATGATTTATTTTCAATCGTGCTTACATTTCGGCAGTAAAATTTTGTTCTCACAGGAGATGTTAAAAGAATGTATCGACAAATTAATTTTGACGATGTGGATAAGCATTTTCAACGTATAATTTGGCGATTTGATCAAAATTCGGATCTAGAATATTATGTTCTAAATACTGTGACTTATGGCACAGCTAGTGCCTCATATTTAGCTACAAAATGTCTTCAACAATCGACAATTGGTTTCGAAGCTCCAGATTCCTCTCTTAAAATATTAAATGATTTTTGTGTGAATGATTTGGTTGCAATAATGTTAATAAAGCGTTGAAGTTAAAAAATGATATTATATTCCTTAAGAAAAACAAATGTGTAAATAGGCACAGTAAATTGACCTCAGTATTTTCTTTTCTTGATGAAAATGATATGGTTAGAGTTGAAAGACGATTAAATTTTGCAAAGTTGGAATATAATCATAGTCAACCATTTGTGCTTCCGAGTAATTACATTTTTACCGAATTATTAATTAATTATGAACATATAAAACATTTACATGCTGTCTAATATAAAACAGCAATTTTTCCCTTTAAATGCCAGAAGCACAATAAGAAATGTTCTTAGAAAATGCATTAAATGTGGGGCAACTTCCCAGTAATCGAGTAATTCCGTAATGCCCTTTAGTGTTTGTGGAGTGGACTATTCTGGTCCTATTCTAATTAAAAATTCTAAAATTTGTAATCGTACATTTATAAAATGCTATTTGTGTATCTTTGTATGTTTTACAACTAAAGCAGTACATATGGAAATTGCATCTGATTTAACATCAGAAATTGAGAGGCCCGAATTGAATTCCTCCACCCCTGCTCTTAAGGAGCAGTGCTCTGATGAAAATACAAAAGGTAAATGACGGTATGCACAGTAATAAAATGTATTTGCGGACAAACGGACAAATAATAATATTTTCTGCAACAAGTTGCAGATGGAGAATGGCACATACCTTGCGGTTTCTCCATCCTCGGGTGTGCAGAAAGTACTAACTAAAATCTAAACACAAACTTAATTTAGACTAACCTAACGATATGTATATGGGACATATACAAACATAAAGGGGAACTCTGGTATCTCATCTGACTAGCAAGTCGAGATTGTCCTCGACACGGGGGAGCAGCCTTAGGAAGTTGGGTCTTGTTACGCCAATCGCCAACACGGTCTCTGCTACCATTCTGGTCTCATTATGCAGCGGGCAATCGAACAGCCTATGCGGTGGATCGTCACACACTCCACAGAACTCACAGTTCGATGTGGGTGCTTTACCGATCCGGTGCAGGTGTAATCCAAAATTGCCATGCCCAGTTATTAGTTGGATCATAGCAGGAGAGAGAATAACTGAAGGTGAATCTAGCCACTCTCGAAAGGGGCTCAACAGGTCATAGGTATAACGCCCTTTGGGACTTGCGTCTAAAAGAATTTCCCAACGAGCCAGAGATAAGTCTCTCAGGTGTTGGTCAATTTGCCATTGGTATTGGAACCCAGCAACCACAAGTCGCTCTCCCTTCCCCGTGCCTCTTAATTGCACGCCGTGCCCTGATCTCAGACAAAAGGAGATCAATCGGCGGCTGTCTCGCCACCACGCATAACGTCTCCACTGGGGCGGTGCGATACACCCGCAAGATGGTCCTCAAATAAAGCCCCTGGATCTGCCCGAGAGTTCGAACGACTCTAGAATTCGTTAGACGGTGACCCCAGATTTCCACTCCATACGACAGTATAGGGACGATGGCCCCGTTAACGATAACCTTCAAAGCCGGAACAAGTTCCGGATTCCATACTTGCCTAACATATCGTCGTAACGTGGAGTATATGGTCTTAGCTTTGTTAGTCACGTACGAGACGTGAGAAGCAAAAATAAGTTTGCTGTCAAAGATCACCCCGAGATACTTCATCTCGGGGACCCGCGAGATGTTATGCGGGCGCATTCGTATGCTCGGATTTCTCCGAAGGCTCCCTTTGAACAAAACATATTTCGTTTTAGCGATAGATACGCTAAGCTTGTGTTTCGCCATCCAGTTATAGACGGAGTTGAGTGTCTGCCGCACGTCGCTCTAGCTCAACTCTAGAGTCGCCGTGGACGGTCAGAACGATGTCGTCCGCATACGCTATAATGCCGCATGATTGAGGTAACACCGAGCGGAGTAGTGAATCAAGCGTCAAATTCCAGAGTGTTGGACCAAGGACAGATCCCTGAGGGCATTCCTTGGTCGTAGGCTTCGACACACAATTATAGTTGTTGGCCAGAGATACGGATCTATCACTAAGTCCAACCAACTTGTGCGGGAGACCTTTGTCATGCATGGTGACAAGCACAGCCACCATAAGTTGTCGAAAGCGCCGGCAATGTCCAGTAATATTCCGACCACGTATTTACGAGGCGAGTTCAGAATCTCCTCATGGAGATGCGTCATCGCATGTATTGTTGAACGACCTTGTCTAAAACCATACTGCCCAGGGTGAAGCAAGTCGGCATCGGGTATTGCCTTGGAGATCTCATAGAGTATGAGTCTCTCAAGGATTTTGCCTAGTTCAGGTAGTAGCGTAATGGGCCGGAGGGATTTGTGATCCGAGGGATCCTTGTCAGGAGCTTTAAGAATGGCGCCTTTCTTCCACGATTGGGGGAAGTGCCCAAAATGCAGACAGTCTTGGTACAGTCTTAGTAGGTAATCGCCAATTTCAGGGTATACGACTTTGATAAGATCACTGGGGATTTTATCGTGGCCTGGAGCCTTGCCCGACGGTTGACGTGCTATCGCAGCGTCAAGGGAATCCTGCGTAAAGGAGGAATCTATTTCTAGATTCCGCACTGCTCGGTCTGCACGAGCTCGAATGCCCCAGTGATCGGGAGTCTCGTTCTTACCAGAGTCGTCTGGTGAGAGATGGTGGAGTAAAGCAGAGAGAGTGGTTGCGTGGTCAAGTGTATATGTATTCTCGTCTATCGAAATGGCTGCCAGGATAGTAGGAAGTCGAGCCTTGTGTGAGGAGATCTTGTAAATCTTGTAGATACTCGGGTCACGTTCAAGCTGGTTGTGGACAAAGTCCTGCCATGACTTTTGCTTCGCGGAGTCAATTGATCTTTTGTATTGGAGCCTTAGTTGCCGGTATTCGAACTTTAATCTCTCTGGAGCATCGCCGCGGAGTCGCTTTATGGCTCTCCGGGCTGTATTAAGCCGGCGACGCTGGGCGGACAGACAACCTGCCCACCAGTTGGCCTGGATGTCCTTTACCGACACTCTGCGCAGGTGACGATCACATAGGTCGACTAGCATTCTTGTTAGTGCCTCCACACGATTTCCAATGCCCTCAACACCTGGAACCCAGTGTTGATCCATCTCGAGAACACGCATAAGATCGGCTGCGTGTTCCCTAACCTGCTCGAGGTTAGCTCCCTTTAAGGTATATTTAATCCGTGTGGAGGATGGTCGCGCTCTAACGCGTACATTGAATGCTACCCTGTGATCGCTCTGCACAAGGTCGGGCTTGACAACCCAGTCTTCGAGTAGCCGGAGAAGCCCACCGGACGCGATCGTCACGTCGATGTTGCTACTCCCATTGACACTCCAAAAAGTATGCGGCTGATTCGCCGTATTTACAACGTGCTAGTCGTGGCTTGATATAAGCTTCTCCAATACTAGATCTCTATTGTCCGCTCGGCCAGAATTCCAGAGATGAGATTTGGCATTAAAATCCCCTGCCATGATGATCTTTTGTCCACTCAACTCTTCCGCGACACGATCGAGGTCCTCTACGAGTTCCTCTGGGTTTTCAGCCGGGGATCAACTTGAACTTTGACCACATATATGCTCTCTCCACTGAGAGTTAAATTGGCGACTACGACGTAAGGACTACAGCGATGCTGAATGTGCAAGACGTCTACACTTGGATTGAGCACGATTGCGCTGTAAAAGCGATCGTGGAAGTCAGCGAGCACCTTGGTGCTACGCGAGAAATCACCAATCCTCGTCATCTGTGTGAAAGGCTGACGATAGGTGTATGGCTCCTGAAGCAAGAGTATGTCTCAGCCTAGCCCTCACCTCAGAGGTAGCCACCCTCGAGTTCTGCAGGTTGACTTGGGCGATCTTGAATACATGCTCTACATTATCCATAGTTCGTATTTTGAACTGTGGCCTCATATTTCCGAACATAGGCCGGGCACTTTACGTCGTTTGCCTCCTTAGTTGTATGAAAAGATTTGTTTTACGAATGGGTTGTCCAACAAATATATCTAGTGATAATGGTTTAAACTGTGGCCATATGTGGGTGCAAATAATTCCTTAAAAGAAATAGCTTCGTTTACAAATAATTCAGCCTCTACAAATTTCATTTATAATTATGGCATATCATGGCTATTCCATATTGAATATGGGCGGTTTATGGAAAGCAGCAGTAAAATCTGCGAAAATTCATATATTAAAAGTTATAGGCAATGCAAAATTGTCGTATGAATCTTTATTTACCTTAATTTTGCAAGTGAAGGCTGTTTTAAATTCCAGACAAATGTACACTATGTCTATGCTACTCACTCCAGGCCATATTCTAATTGGTACTGCGTTGACCTCCAATGTCCAGCAGGAACCGTCCAACCGACTATCACATTAACATCAACTATAGCAAATGGTCCAACACTTTTGGAAACGATGGTCCAATAAGTATCTTCATGGTTTGCAGCAGCGAACCAAGTGACGGCTTCAACAAGCAGCTGAGCCTATCGTGGGTGAATTGGCCCTTGTTAAGGAGGACAATTTGGCCCCCTTAAATTGGAGGCTGGGACGCATCGACCAAGTTGTTCGTGGATCCAATGGTACCGTACGAGTTGTCGAATTAAGAACGACTGGTAGCATCCTTAAGAGAGCTGTCCATAATATTGGCCTGCTTTCTCGCTACGTTGACAATGGTTCAAGGCATGATTTGGTTCAATCGGAGACTGATTCTGACGTCACAACAACAGTTGATTGAAATTGGTTTTTAATATTTGTGTGTTTTTTTTTTTTGTTAAAATCCCATGATTTTAAGGCCGGGTGTATGTTTGGTTTCAATAGTTATGTATTTACTATTATTATTAACATGGTAGTCCAAAGAAAATCATATCCGTAGAAACAACTTTGTTTTGTTATATATAATAAATCAACTTCATAAATCAAGATATTTTTCTTTGATTATCTAAAAATAAAATAAGTTAAAATAGTAAGAGAAAACTACATACAAAACACAAACAAACAACTTCCTTTATAGAAGCTTCAGCTGCGTCCCAAGTACTTCAATCATCTGCCACCATTAGTGCTTTATCTTTGTGTCCCGAAGTAAAAGTAACAACTGGAAATCAACATAAATACCTGGCTGTAACAAAAATTTAATTAATAATGCCAATAAGAACGAAGATTTATCCAAATTTAGCAAATCGTTATTTTATTAAGCTGTAGAAAAATGAAACAGACACCATTAACACTGCCAAAATTTCGAATCGCTGACAATCTAAGTCGAACAAAGTTTCTCTTTGCATAGAGCAACTCAACCATATGTAAAAGCACATCCAACATAAACTACGTCTTTTAAAGGGACTTAAAATAAACAAAATATTAACCTCACCGGATATTGGTGACTGACTAAAAGGAGTATCATGACTTTAACTTGTACTCGCGTCAACTTTCTACATGTGGCTTCAGAATGTTGATTTCTATGTTTATGTTCTTTCATCTACGCCATCTCTGTCCATCCGAAGCGACATAGTCTACAGGAGTATTGTCTGATTCAAGTAGCAGGAATGTACATTGTTCTTTCTTCTTCTATACTTTTTATTCTCTCTTTCGAGAGAATTGGACTTGAGCCGATTAGACTCTTACTGCCCAGTTACTAGTTTTAACGTCCAATGATTTCCGAAGAACCAAAAACCATTGGACAACGGTTGTCTAACGAACACGTGGACTCAGATAGGTTATGTAACCTTGAAATTTATAAATTCATATAAATTCCTCTATTCCTTTAAATAAGGACAAAACGAGGAATATTATCTAGGACTGGAATCCGATTTTGTCCTCCCTGAGTCAAAGTCAACTATATTTCACACTTTTTCATGGAGCTATGCACGAACGATGCGCTTTTCACCGAGGATAAAATCGAACTCTAAATGTACATTGTGCTCTCTAGATTCATCCGACAGGATTACAAATTGTCTGCAGACATTTTTAGCAATCTGGTTCTTCCAAACTTTCACTTGTCGTAGTAACCTCAAAAATTTAAAAGCAACCAACAATATATATAATTACAAATAACAAAAATTGAAAAAAATAATCTCTCAGGCACCCTAAACCTATTCTCCTATGCATCGGCTATAATCTGTGCCGAAACCAAGGAAAAACCGAACAAGCCCAGCATAGCTCTGACAACGACACCGTGCACTGTGTCGAAACCAAAGAAACCAAGCAAGTATGTCATATCCTGGTCACGGCACCAATCTGTGATGGGCACGAGTGGGTGGTAACCTACACTCGAGTAAAAAGTAGTAACCCAGAGAGATTTTAAGAATCTCGCGAATTCAAACCTAACCTTAACAAGTTTCCAATGTTGTCAAGTGTGCCCAAAACGGTGTAATCGTTTAGTCTAGTTGGAAAGGTACCTACAATGTGTTATTTGAATTCGCTTCTAAATAGGAAGGATGCCAGCGAGAGAAAATTATATTAAGAAATAAAACACACAAATAATGGTTGTCAGTTTATATTCGTTGTATTTGAATCATATAGTTTTTACAATAGATTTTATGAATGTTCGTTTTGAGATTATTAGTTTCAGTTAGCTTTTTGAACTTTAGGGGGTTTAGTTTTACAAGTTTAATACAGGTGGATGTATAGGTAGCGGGTTTATTCCCAAATTTATACGTAAGAGGGTTCAATTTCGAAGTTTTAGTCAATGCTGATTCCTAAGTCTAAGTATAATATTAAATTAAATGTATTATAATGGTTAAAAGCAAGGACCGGATTTTAGGCAAAATGCCTTTTTGTTTCTATTTTAGGCATTTGTTTGAGACCTGAAAATTAATCCTATACTTAAAAAAATTAAGCGTTTGACACCCCTTTGTTTTTGCCTAAAAGCCTAAAAAGGCGAAATTTTTATTTATTGTCCTAAAAGGGCATTTTTATGAGCCTAAAATAAGTTTTTTTTAATTTTTCAGTAAAAAATATATTTTTCATTGCGAAAAAGTAAATTATTTTTAATTAGACCCTTCTTGCATGCTCTTATTTCGCCTAGACGCCCTTGGCGAGTACGAGGACCACAAATTACAAAACTAGTGAAAACCTAATAAAAAAATTAATTGTGTTTTTGCTATATAAATATTTATTATAAATAAATATGGATAATAATAATAAGTTTGTAAAATAATGGTTGAAAATTTGTTTTCATAGGTTTTACTGTATTTTCCATATATGTATTACAGTTTTTAGTAATCACATACTTCCACACTCCCACTGTGTGGAAGTATGTTTTAGTAATATAATTTGTCGCCATCTATGGCATAATTAAATAACTCTTCAAAATTTACAGGTGGTAAATAGTTTTTCTATAAAGACAATAGATGGCTAAAGCCAACTTTGACAACATATACTTACCAGTAAGTATATCTAAGTATATGTTTGACAACCGTTGGAATCAACGTATCGTGCTTTTGTTTGTATTTGTTTATATTTTTTGTTCAGTGTCGCCTGTTTATTGCAATATTTTTCCTTTTCTTTATTCATACGGGCAATTGTTTGCAAGACTTTGTGTTATTATTTTTATTATGTATTTTATATTAAGAGATACATATGTATTTTTGGTTTTATTTTTATTGATAGGACCTGAATAAATGTTATATTTAATCGTGATGTTTTTATATCATATCGCCTATTTTAGGCGGTTGAGGGCTATTTTAGACACTTTCGGCCTAAAACAGCCTAAAATGTAGGTTTTTATTGCCTATTTATGTGTCCTAATTTCAAGTTTTTAAGGGCCTAAAATCCGGTCTTTGGTTATAAGTAATAATATATCAGCTTGTTTTGTATAAACAGTCGAGGCAATTCAATTTTATACAGCAAAACCTTTATTCTTATTAATCCCATTACATGATGCAATAAATACAGTAATAATAATGTAATATGGTAATAATAATGTAATAATAAAAATAAAAAATATAGTAAACCACAATATAATAGTGATGATTATGTCATTTGTAGAGTACTTAAGGTACACACCACCTCAGTAAAGGTTTTATATTATCAATTCACTTAAGGTTCAATTTATTTAATAATGATATCGCCTTATACAATATATATATATATATATATATAATATACATATATGGTAATTTCAGACTTTTTAACACTTTTTAGTAATCACATAAGTATGTTTTAGTAATATAATTTGTCGTTATATATGGCATAATTAATCACGATTAATAAAGACGTCTTATGAACTATAAATACAATAAAAAAAATACATTTTGGATATATATTTTGTCCAGGCAGGTCAATTTGATCGATTTTTTTTCCTTTGTACCAGTGTAATAGACTGCAAAAAAATTATATACGTTTATAAATAACAAAAATAAACTTTAAAGAAATAAAACTTATAGGGTTAATCTGAAATAGAGAAGGAACACATCTTCCTGAACGTTTTATGGTACATTGCTTTTGAATTTTTCAAACGTTATTTTTCAGAAATACTGTTAAATGTAAATATCTTTTGGCATTTCTACTATGCTATAATACAAAATGAAAATAAAAAAGGTAACTTCTAAAACAAGAGTTGTATGTAGCGTTTTGTAAAAGACACCAAAAAGTGTAAGCAAAAAAAATTAGCCCTTAAAATATTTACAAAAAATTTCACACAATTTACACGTGCTCACTTGTTGCCGAACTATAAAACTGGATGCCCTCTAGAAATAAACCGCTAGTATTTCCATCTCGTCTCTCTATTTCGAAGCAGTCGGCATAGAAGACGACGCGTCGTCTTCTATGCCGACTGCTTCGAAATAGAGAGACGTCGCGACGTTAGGAAAAAGGCAAGATTTTGAATGTCAACTTTAATATTTTTTTCTGTTTAAACTACTTTGTAGAAAGCTATTTTAGTTTTATATACGAATAAAAGAACTTTCCATTGTTAAAAAATAATTTATTTTTTTAGAAGAAAGCTGCAAAGAAGAAGAATATAATAATTTAAATTAAAAAATCGCCTCTGGGGACAGTTAGGTTACAGGACATTTCACCTAGTTTTTCTGCTATATATAGAAACACAAAGTAATTTAAAAAAAAATACGATGGGTCCCAACAGGAAGGGGGTATTTAAATATAATAAATAATAAACGTAATATAATTAATATTCTTTTACTAGTATTTCCTAAAGTAATTAAATTAATTGTTATCACTTCCTAACAAATTTCAAATGACCTATTTATGTATCCCTTGATAAACCATTTTTGGTATAAAAACCAAAGTTAGTTTACTTAAAATCTCTGCTAGTGCAGGTTATTGTAACTCTAATTTCAAATAAATAGTTTTTTCATCATTGAAAAACATGATTTGCGCAGTCGCTGTAGGATCCAGGAGGTGAAAATCTGCAATAATTTCCACCATTAGTTTCAACTATTTACCTGGAAGAAGAAAGAAACCTTGGAAGAAGATTGGATTCTCAAGTAAGTGTTGAGCATTCCTTCTATTCTCCTACCCTAGTTATAAGTGAATTTTTAAAAAACTTTTATTATTGTCCTATTGTCGTATAATAATTGAAAAGTTTAATAAAAAGATTTTTTTTTATTTTATAAAACCGAATTTCTTTTTTGAGTATTGATAATTTAACAAATTCTTTAAATAGATTAACCTTAAATAACAATATGACTATTCAAGCAGCAAAATAAATTGCTAAAACCTTGCGTACCTTTTCTGGTCGCAGTGACCATTTACAATCTTTCATAAATTCAGTCGATAAATTTTTTGACAGATACGGTAAAACTGCAGATAATAGCTTAAGCGAGTTTTTGTTTGCATCTATTTGTTCAAAAATTGTCGGAGAAGCAGGAGATTTTTTTTTTGTTATAACAAAACGACGTTACAGCCGTTACAGTTTTAATTTCTAATTGTAATTCAGAGCTAAGAACCATTTTAATGTTTAGTAAACCTAAAAATATAGAGGAAGTCATTAACCATTCCCTTTACGAACAACAAATTAATATTAGATATCAACAACAAAAACCTGTTCAAAAACCCATAAGTTTAAATAGAATTTCTAACAACACCAACCTTTATAAACCATTACAACAAAATCCTAATTTTTACTTTCCACTAAACTCTAACAATAACTTTCCTTAAAATAATAATACTAACTATCAACGACAACAATTTCCTAGTCAACCAATAAAAATTGAACCCAGACTCATTCAACAAAAATTCTTTTCAAATGCAGAAGTTTTTGGCAAACCAACAAATGTTTTCTGTCCAAAAAATTCACACAAATCACAAAATAAACCTGAACCCATGTCAACCACAAGTAGAATTCCTTTTTTAAAAAATAATCCACCCCAAAGACAAAATTATTTTCAAAATAATAACAAACCAAACTTATCATTCCAAAAACTAACAAATTTCGAAACCAACTCCACATCTGAAAACTTTTATTTTTAAGAATATGAATATTATCCCCCTGAGCATGACAATTACTATTCACCAGAAGAATGCGAATTATATCCAATTAATCATAATACTAATTACGAACAAAATCATGAAAGCAACTTTTATCGTTACAATGATCACACGCAAAATACTTTCTTAGAATATATTAACGAAGATAACAATTGTGACAATGACCAAAATTTTCGGTTAAACGAGCCTACCATAGACTTAAATAATTTTGCACCCATTTCATTACAAACTAATAATCCACCTATCAAACTACTTATATAGATATAGATACTGGTTGTCATCCCTCTTTGTTACGCCCTTATATAGCAGAAAAATATTTTAAAAGTAAAGTTTTTAAACACGATACCCCTATTATAACTTGCAATGGACAAAGTAAAGCAAACTATAAAGCTAATATTCCCTTATTCAATGAATTTAAACCTCTTACAGGTGGAATTTGTATAGCTTTCACGAATTTTTTGATGGTATTTTAGGTATTCGCGGCCTAAGAAAATTAAAATTAAATATTGACACCCATAATAAAATCTTATTTTATAATAGAATAAAAATTCCATTATACTACAGAAATGAATTTAATACTCAAAAAATTGAAATACTTGCCCTTACCCCTATCCTAAAAAAAATTAAAACTAATATTCCAGATTGTGAAATATTTCTACCAGAACTAATTAATAAAAAAAATTATTTTCGCCTTCTTAGTAAATGACATTTTATAGGTTAATTTTGTTGTTTTTGTATCCAAGTAAACGATATATTATGGGAACAGCGAGCTGCAAACAAAAATGGAGGATCGTTGTTGACTACCGTAAAATTAATGAAAATACTATGGATGACAGGTACCCCCTACCAAACATCACAGACATCTTAGACAAATTAGGTAGATGCCAATATTTTACCACCCTTGACGGCCTCAGGTTTTCATCAGATTGAGATGTACCCAAACTCTATCCCTAAAACAGCCTTTAACGTCGAAAACGGACATTACGAATACGTTCGAACGCCATTTGAAAAAATGCCCTTCAAGGTAAAATTTGTCTTGTCTATATGGACGACATTATTATCTTATCTACCTTTGTACAGGAACACATAAATAATTTAAAACAAGTCTTTCAACGTCTACAAGAAGCCGGTTTAAAAATCCAACTTGATAAATTCGAATTTCTATGCAAATCCGTAGAATTTCTAGGTAAAACCAAACCCTAAAAAAATCAAAGCTATTGAAAACTTTCCCATCCCCAAGACTCCTAAAGATAAAATTATTTCTCTCGGACTAGTAGGTTACTATCGAAAATTCATTAAAATTTCGCAAAATGAACTCCTTACAAATTGTCTAAAGAAAAATCAAAATATTGAGCATACCCCTGAATTCGTAAATTTCTTTAATACTGTAGAAAAATCCTTATGAACGAACCAATACTTCAATACCCGGATTTCTCTAAAACATTTAATTTAACTACAGGCAGGGCCGGCGGAAGACCATGGTACGTACTACTACCCACTGGAAAAATTCCTGAGTAGGTATATACCCACTCGGAAAATAAATGTTACATGAACATTATTCCAGAATTTATGCGATTTCTACAATTAATAATTACAATTCCAGGATCTTCGTGTTCCAACAAAAGAAGTTTTTCCAGTTTTGCGTCGTTTAAAAAATTATTTAAGATCAACAATGGCACAAAATCGACTAAATCACGTAGCAATCTTGCATTCTTACTCTGAATTAGCGGATAAACTCAATATGGATACTTTAATAAATGAGTTTATTGTTCGCAATACAAAAAGAACGGCTGTTTTTGCTATTTTGGATAAAAATTGTTAATCTACAAAAATGCATTGTTATTTATGACTTTCTATTGTTACCTTTTAAAGCTTCTTATTTTTCAATATATTTTTATAATATTGATTTTTCAAAATGTTAATTGCTCGAAATTAAAGCTGAGTGGGGGACCCCCTTTCTCCGCCTAACTACCCACTCGGGCTAAATGTGTTCTGCCGGCCCTGACTACAGGCGCCTCAAATTTCGCAATAGGAGCAGTTCTATCCCAAGGTCCCATAGGAAGTTATCTACCAGTAGCCTATGCCTCTAGAACTCTTAACCCCGCAGAAACAAATCAGGGCACAATCGAGAAAGAACTTTTAGCCATGGACAGTGAAATATTTTTGTCCTTATTTATTTGGAGTAAAATTCAAAATAATTAGTGATCACAAACCTTCAATGGTTATTTTCTCTTAAAGATCCCAATTCTAAACTAGTTCGTTGGGGCTTAAAATTAGAAGAATATGATTATGATTTAATCCATAAAAAAGGCAAAATGAACACGAATGCCGACGCACTTTCTCGTATTGAGTTAAACGCATTAGAATCCAATGACCAAAATGATTTTAGACGACCTAGATAACATTTCGCTACTAAACAACCCTGACGAAGACATTGAATATCCAAATCCCGAAATAGAAGAAATTGAAAATTCAATAAAAACTCATGCAGAAAATTTCGAGTCATCGAAAGACAAAGAAATAATTATTCACATACACCGCCCTCGGTGGTGTAGTAGTTAGCACTGCGGACTACAAGCCGAGAGGTCGTGGGTTCGAATCCCACCAGGGGTATGGTGGTTTATTTGTGTTTGTCATTGTGTATTTCTGTAATTGGGCCTGGTGCCTGTTGAAAGCACATTAAAAATAATAAAAAAATATACTATTAAACGACCCCAACATTAATCCCTCTACCGATAACGAAACAGTTCATTCAGGTCACAAAGATCCCGTAATAATGCCCCTTACACTGAAAAATGTTTAAACAGTTACAAAAATTAAATTAAAGTTTCAAGTAAAAATATAAACGAGAATAATTATAAAATATATAGAGAAAAAATATTTGATAAAAGCAGAATTCATCTAACTATTTCTAAAGATAATAACGAAAAATTACCAACCAAATTTATTAAAGAAGCTATGGCACCAAAACAATCATATTGTCTTTACTTTAAAGACAAATCACAACCATTCAAAAATATTTTAAAAACAACGCATTTGTATTAACAATTTCAAACACCTTCTTAACAGACATAAGAATGGAAGACGAACAAAAACTAAAGTTACAACAATACCATGAAACAAAAACAAGCCATCGCGATGCATTGTGAAAATATTAATGGAATTAAAAAATCATTTTATTGCCCCAAAATAGATCAAGATGTTCGCGATTACGTAAATTCATGTGAAATATGCCAAAAGACAAAAAACGAAAGACATCCAAATAAATTTTCAAACCAACCCCTTTCGGTTACGAACCTTTTGATCATTTATACGCAGATACTTATAAAACACACGGACAATATTTTGCTACCATAATTGACAGTTTTTTAAAATTCGGACAAGCTTATTCAATTAAATTTCCTTGTGCAATAGAAATTGCTAATAAACTATTACAATTTTTCAATCACTTCGGTCTTCCAAGACGCATTACCACCGACAACGCACATGAATGGAAAAACGAAATTATTCAAAATCTTCAAAACACATGAAATAGAAATTCATTATACAACTCTTTATAATGCAAACAGTAATATCCCTGTGGAAAGATTTTACTCGAGGATAGCAAAAACAATATTAACCTTAAAAAAATCTAAACCTAACGAAACAATATAAACCTTTATTAATTATGCTCTAATTTCTTACAATAATTTCATTCACAGTTCTACCAACTATACACCTTTCCAAATAATTCGTGGTATGCTAGACTATAAAAACCCATTTGAACTAAATGAAAACATTAAAATTTTCTAATAAATGCAAGATCACACAGATAACTTAAAAACACATGAACTAATTCGCGAAAAATTAAAAAACAATCAAGACAAAAATTTAACCAAAATAAAATAGAAAATATAGAAATAGACCCCACTAAAGCTTTTTATAAAATTAAAAAAGTTAATGCTTTACAAAGGAAAATATCAAATCGTTACGATAAAGTTGAAAACCCCACGGTTCTTGACAACATTAAAATAAAAACTAAAAATAAGACTTATCACAAAAAATTACTTAAACGTATTGTTTCAGGTCAGAATGCACCTGTGCCTTATCCTTTATGCTCTAGGATTAGTCCAGACGCTAGAAATAAAAGAAATAAAAAACACAATATTATCCGTACAATTAGGAAAATCTAAAATAATAACTAATAAGAATACCTTTATATACCATTTAAACCTTACTAACCCTGAAAATTCCCTAAAACAAATTGCTAATACCCTTTTAGTTTTAGAAAATAATATTAGTACACAAATAGATAATCACTTTTCTATATTTTTAAAACAAAAAATTATTAACGCAATGTCGTTAACCGACATAATTAGAAATAAAATTAAAATATTTACTCCTCACAATATAGTTAAAAGGGGATTAATTAATGGTGTAGGTAAAGTACAAAAATGGCTACTTGGCACATTAGATTCTGAAGATGAAAAATTCATCTCAAATTATTTACAAAATTTGGATGTGAATGAACAAAAAATTTATAATACTATAAATAATCAACAAATCAAATCAAACAGATTTCGAATACGTATAGCTCTCACTTTAAAGAATTAAATGATAATCAAATCATCCTAGAAAATAAAGTTAAATATTTGTCAAAA
The DNA here is from genome assembly GCA_921294245.1 of Brassicogethes aeneus. Classification (NCBI taxonomy): domain Eukaryota; kingdom Metazoa; phylum Arthropoda; class Insecta; order Coleoptera; family Nitidulidae; genus Brassicogethes; species Brassicogethes aeneus. Next base: position 47,588,834 of record OV121133.1, read on the forward strand.
TAAGTTAATGGATTTATAAATTTAGAACAAGCTTTTTCCTTTTCGAATATCATAGATAATTTACTAAAAAATTGCAATCTTCTTTGCTAGATTGAACACTCTTCATAACTCAATTATCAATCCAGAATAATTAAAATTACTAATTATAATTAGTAATTTTAATTATTATTATTATATTATAATAAACTTGAAAATATTTATTGACCAGAACAAATACCTAAGTTAAAAGAATTGTTAAATTTCTATTATTTATTCTAGGTTCAAGTAATTGTTCAAGACAAAATAATTTTATTTAAAATTCATTATCTAAAAATTGTTCCGCCTCTATCCTATCCCAATAAAAAATAAGGCCATTTTTCCTTAACAACCTTACCTTTTGCTCAATACAAAAGACTTTTGGACAACATCGAAATAATGTCCTGAAGTAGAAAATTGTTATTTCTGTCGCCAAAACGATCTACACAAACACCAACCATGCCTCGCAGACCTCATTAGAAACGGCAAAATCCTCTGTTAATGTACAAACATTCATTATTCCGAAACAAGCGTAACCCAAATCAATTCTAAAGATGTACTTATCATCCCTGCAAGAACTACGAAAATCGAATGATTATGTGACATCGAAGGCATCTACGAAACATCAAAACCAAGCATTTTGTTAATGAAAAAATGCAAAATTTTAATAAATGGAAAGTTCATCCAAGCTGAAGACACCAACCATGAAGAATTCATCTTTGAATTACCCAAAATAGAACTCTCGCACATAGACATCAACTCAGCAAACAAAACCTTCTACCTAAAGCAAATAACAAGTGAAAACATCGATCATATCAACAGAATTGCACAAGTCACACTTTTCTATTTATGATAGCAGTCGTCAGTACATCAGGCATCTTGTTCTTGTTCTTGTTTATTAAGATCTACAAACCCCGACGTCACCAAAGAAATTTGAAACCACCCACAACTTCGCAGAAAATAATGGAACCCTTATTTTCCGATTTAGGAAGGGAGGAGTTAAAATTCTCTCAGACAATAAGTAATATAATTAATATTTTTTTACTAGTATTTCCTAACGTAATTTAATTAATTGTTATTACTTCCTAACAAAATTCAAATGACATATTTATGCATCCCTTAATAAACCATTTTTGGTATAAAAATCAAATGCACTCTTGTAAGTTAAGTTAGTTTACTTAAAATTTCTGGTAGTGCAGGTTATTGTAACTCTAATTTCAAATAAATAGTTTTTAAAAACAAGTTTTCATCATTGAAAAACATGATTCTTGTAAATTGAAATGATTTAAATAAACTTTAAATCTTACCTTGAATGGTTTATACCCAAATATTAGTCTGTTATATATATTTTTCTATACCTCACGGCTATTCTATCAATATTCAAAAACAAACTCCAAATCAACAACCCCGTGACTACCTTGAGACGATTGTTAGTATTACCAACTAAAACTGTATTGGTAATACCCCAAACTTTTTGTACTCAAACTAACAATCTTTAACGCTAAGACTTAAGCAAAATACCTAAATTTTACAGGAGAGATTTTTTTGTGTGGGAGCTTTATTTTTAAAACTATGTACCTAAAAACTGATGAGGCATTATTTTATTAATGTAGAATTCAAATATTTAAGTTAGATTGAATCCAATCCAAAATTTTCATTAAATTTTGTGGCATACGATATTTTATAAGAACATCTTTAGGAAAATGTAAAATTGGTCTTGTCGCTTAAGTAACATTTACGTTACTTTGTGGGATATAGATTTGATGATTACTTTTGTCAAAACATCGTTAGCGACAATTTTTTTTTTACTTTTATTATTAAATAAAAAATTAATTACAAAAAAAATAATTTATAAAATATCACCAACGATATTTTGCCAATCAATGTTTGAAAATGAAAATCTATTCCGTTTTAGGAGTAGAAAAAAATATTTTACCCCTTCTACGGAATATGACCGTTCTAATATTACTTTTTAATTCAGAATGACATATATATCTTAAAGTAGTTTGTGTCGTACCTAGGCTGGTTATGGCCTTAAGTACTTCACCAAGGTTCCTCTCCGGTTGACTCTTATATAGAGGAATACCTACCTCGGGTTGCTTTTATTCAGTGGAGAAAGTAGGGTTTATAAGAATCAGTTAGGGTTGGTGGTTTAATTTAAAATGCAACAGTAACTTAAACTGGTTTATTTACCAAGGTAAAAGTATGTACAAAATTATATTAGAATTCTATATACAGTATTTACAAAAGTATCGTAGACTGTGAACACAAAGGTTCTTTCATAGCCTTCAATCAGGACAGGCAAATGTTCCAGGGCTTTTCACAGGCAACTGGCAGGCACAGGCGTGGTTTTTAGTCCTACAGAGAGACAGGGCAGATTTGCAATCGGACTAGGGGAAAAATACATATTGTTAGGTTATGTTTTATGTGTACAGGATTTACAGTTTAATTAACTCTGTTATTAAAGCTTAATATTATACGGCGTAAAGCCCTGACATATTAAAAACAGGTAATCTTACTGTTAATATTTCACTGAGAGTTCTCTGTGATTTAGTGTTGGTTTTCGGGCTCACAATTGGTAACACCATTTAGAGTTGAGCCACCAGACGACTGATTATCCATTGAAAAATGCAGCGGTTTTATAGACGAAATTCTGATGACAGACTTGATAAAAAACAATTGGGGCCGTGTGAAATAAATCCGTCACACGGGCCGTGTGCAACAAGTGTTGATAACACATATGCGTTTGACAACTGTTCAAGCGCCATCTGTTAGAGTTCCGTCTAACTGCAGGTTTCTGGTAATCCTGCTCTTTCCTTGACGTCGGGTAGTTAGGAAAATCGTCTCATAGATGTCGTAATGTGTATCGTTACAAGTTGTTCAATATCTAACAAATTTTAGACCGATCCAACCTCACTTTCTGCCAATTAAATTATTTTTGTATGATATTTTTTGGAAACGCAGAAAAAATATAGTCTGGAACACGTTTGGAATTGCATATTCCGCTCTCATGAAACCGTCAATCTCGCCTTCGGCTCGTGTGACTTTCACTCGAGCGGAATATGCCGTATTCCAGACTTGTTACAGAATATACTATTCTCTAATGCTTTCAATATAAAAAGATTTATCTAGCGTCAAATTTTTGACAGTTTAAGGTTAGTTTGTGGATCGTAGAGATGTAAATAACGGTTCTGCTTATGTCATAAGCGGAACAGTTATATCCATCTCTACAATCCACAAACCAGTATCTAACCCATTCTGCCGCGCTAAGCACAGATGCGGTAACTGCAATATTAAGTTATAAAAGACCAAAGTAATTTTATATTGTTTTTAACAATACAAATTAGGACTAACGTGCTTTATTACCTAATATTGCAGTTACCGCCTCTGTGCTTAGCACGGCAGCACAGTACCATGATCTAACCGTTAAAAATTTAAAGTTAGTTAAATTATTTGACGCTAGAACAACATACAATTACTACATAAAACACTTTTAACGAACCATACTAGGTAACTAAAATTATAATTAGGATAACTATTAATAAAGCGATCGAATAAAATATTATTTTAAAACTTGGTAGCAATCACCACTGAGGGGTAAACTATTGATTTTTTAAAATTAAAAATCGCCTACGAATTAACGGCTAAGGATAACCAGGTTTTTAATCTATGAGGATAACAATCACAAGGGTCACATGCGTCACGCGTTGCTAAAAATTTCTTAATAAGGGTTTTTTCTCATTGATAACGACTGATGCTAAGCACAGAGGCGGTAACTGCAATATTGAGTTATAAAAGACCAAAGTAATTTTTTGTTTTTTGTTTTTAACAATACAAATTATCGTTTGTCCTTTATTACCTAATATTGCAGTTATAAAAGACCAAATTAATTTTATATTGTTTTTAACAATACAAATTATCGTTTGCCTAATATTGCAGTTACCGCCTCTGTGCTTAGCACGGCATCACAGTACCATGATCTAACCGTTATAAATTTGAGTCAAATTATTTGACGCTAGAACAGCTTACAATTACTACATAAAACACTTTTAACTAACCACACTAGGTAACTACAATTATAATTAGGATAACTATTAATAAATCAGTGAACAAAAGTTATTATAAGCCTTTGTGAAGGCGATAGAAACAAAACACTGAAACACTTTAATTAATAGGTATTTATTCAAAGCTAACTTAAATAAGAGAAATAAACAAATATAATAACCCACGACCAAACCCTCAGGGAGTGGGTATCCGAATGCCTCCAACCAAACGTATTTACAATTTATCATATTAACAATTAATCATACAAAAGCGTTATGTAATAACTGACACATCCAGAACGCATATTCGATATCTCTTACAGTCGTCCACGCTACTGTACCCGCGTCCTCGAGGGTTTCTCATTGTAGGGTAGTTACCTAAGGGCAAACAGAATTAACTTCCTTCTCATTACCCATTGATTCCCTCGTTAAGCATCTACATTTGACACTTGAGAGTCGACGCTTTCTTGGTCATCATTGTCATCACTTAAATCTGTGCGATACGGTTTTAACTTGTCCACAGCGTGGACTCCAGTATATTTTCTTTGAGATCTTTGAGACCCTGGGAGGTCTTCGACAACGTATCTCTCATGTTCCAACACTTTTTTTTACAAGATAAGGTCCACTATATTTGGGTAATAGCCAAAGAACACCAAAGAAGCAAAAGTTCCTGGTTAAAAGTTGGCAACACAATAATCGCCCGAAAGTCTGAGATGCGTTTGACACAGGTCACAAGGCTACCAACTTACACAACATAATGTTACGTACGAGCTTCATGTCTATTATGTTTTAGATGAAAATGCATAGATGGCGCTGATTATTTTTTCTTTCTTTCTTTAGGCGGGAATTTTAAATGTAATGTAAAGGTATAATGCATTTAATATGAAAATAAGTAAAACTAGAAAGTTTTAATAAATAAAATTTAATAAATAAACTAATATTAAACAATATAAAACAAATTTTACAATAAACAACTAATATTAAACAGTATAAGATAAATTTTACAAAATTAAACAATATACCTATAACAAATTTTAAATAATATAAAATTACTATAAAACAGATTTTACAATAAATTACTAATATTAAAGAGTATAAGATAAATTTTACTATATTAAACAATATACAGCTAGTATCAAACAATATAAAACAGATTTTGCAATGTTAAACAATATAAAACTAATATTAAACAATATTTTAAACAAATTTTACAATATTAAGCCTTATTTGATTTTTGAAATTTGTAATGAAATACCTAAAATTTTAAATTTTGTAATAATAATTTATATTGTTTAGAGAAAAACATTTTTCATAGGAAAATACTAAATTATTATATTGACCCTAGATTAAAGACTTATGATATTGACATTATTTTAACAAAATAATAAGAATAACAAGTCAAAATACATAGCTATGGAATTTAGAATCTTAGGGTTTGCAAATATATTTCACTCGATTTATATTGGATATTTAATATGGATAAATACCGGATATTTATATAAATATCATGATGACCCTGCTATTTACCTAATGAAAAGAATCAGAAAATGCTTTTTGAACTTGTTGATTTGTTTAATTCTTTAGTATTTTCTTGGATCCTTTTTTCCTCTGCAAATGATGTAGACTAATTTGCGTAACCCAGGTTGCACCACGTGGAGGCAGTCTACCTTACAACCCTAAAAGTTTTTGTTTTTATTGTTTTTGTATTTTTTTTTGGTTTTTATAAATTTTATTAAAAAATAAAAATATAATCCTACACTGAGAAAACGAAATATTTAATATTAAGAAATCAAAACAGTTGCGATTTTTTTAAAATATTTGTTAACTATTAAAAAATTTCTTAATCTTGAACAAATTATATACTAATTATTAAAACATCGTCCGGTGACTGTGTTTCAGACAAATAAAGGATAAAGTTGTCTTAGAACTGTGATATATTAACAGTTAATATACCTAAATTCGAATAAAACGTTTTAACATTTGTCAACATAATTTTAAATGCAATATGCGCAAGCATGTGACGTTGCCGTAGTTTTTTACAAAATGGAATTTCGATATATTAACAGTTAATATATCTACATTTGCTAATACGTTATGAGCTTCTTTAATTCAACTTAACCAGTTCTTAGACCCAAATTAATATTTCTTTCGCCATATCCAACTCAACGATATGTTAATAGTTAACGTGCCTCGTTATTAACAAATATTTCGTTCTCCCAGTGTATAAAATAAATAAAAATAAATAGTAATTCTAAATCACAATAATATCACATACAATAATTTTAACAACAAAAAATTAAGAACACACATGGTTCTATCCACACAACAAATAATTTCTAAAATTTTCGGTGGTGTTTGGGGCCGGTTTTTATGTTCCCTTTTTTAATATAATTATAAACTGACACAATGATCAAAAATTATATCTTTGCAGTTATGCTCACTGGAAAAACTAAAATTATTTGAAAATTTTGAAAAGTGTATTTTAAAACTAGGTTTTAACCCTGACATATGGAGATACTGTTTTAAAAACTCAAGCAAATGCTCTTGAATACATTATGTATCAAGTTTGATAAACGCCATTTTATACACGAATTTAATTTAGGCACGAGCTAGCTTGCGAGCGAGTGCTTAAGTTAATGAGTGTGTAGAAAAGTTTATAAACGAGGTGCATACTATACTTTTTACACGACAAATACTTATTATTATCTTAAAATGATTTAAATCAAAAATTTGTATAGAGCGCCATCTATAAAACAATAGGGGAATCTGTGTGTCACCGTCAAATGCCAAATTTTTACATTTTATATACACAATTATAAAGGTTATAAATCAAAATGTATTTCTTGAAAATTGACAGTTTTTCACAGTGAAAGTAAAGAAAATGTTTTATGAGCACTTTACAGTGCCTGAATTTAAGTTATAGTTTACTGCCGGCGAAATTAAAAGGTCAGTACAATGTTCATATAAACTTTTCAAATATTGGCGTTAAGAAATTATTTAATACTTTTGTATGACATTTGACAACTGTCAACTAACTTAAAACTAACTTCAGCCCGTGACTAAAAACCTGTTGCTAACTTCAGCCCGTGACTAAAGCGCCATAAAGCCACAACTTGTCAATGTGTATTTAAAAGGTCACATAGTGTCATGGAAACATGTACGATAAAGGGCGTTTTAAAGGTGGGAGTAGAAAAAATGTATTAAAGTGTAACATACTTTAATTTGTTAATATTAGAATCAATTTCTTTAAAAGAAGTAAAAGTATGACTTTCATTAATATATTTACGAAAAAGGGAAGAATGGCAAGTTTTGTAATCAGGTATTTTAACTTTACTTAAAAAATACCCAGCAACATAGGCAGTTCCTTGAATTTCTGTACAATTAGTTCTTGTTCTACAGTTAAATCTGTTTCAAAAATATTTATTTCTGATTTTTGACTGTTTGTTTTTGAATCAACTAAAAATTTTGTAAAACCTCCCAAATCGATACCTGCATCATCCTCTGTATTAATATTTTTAACAATAATAGGGACACTTAAACTGTTAATTAACTGTTTTTAATGCAGCAACAAATTGATGGCATGTTGTCGAATTTGACAAAAAAGGTTTTCCACTGGGTCTTGATTTAAATATCTTGGTAAAAGAGTTTTAAAACCCTCATTTTTTTACTCAGACCACAGTGTGTATTTGTAACTAAGCTTAAAATACAAGCTGAAACAGAATAGCTTAATTGTTGAGCCGCATAGGAAACTTTCATTTTTGTGAATAAATTTTTAAAATTAAAATGCTGGTCTGATAATCTAGGCAACATTCGAAATTAATTTTGCGTTCTATCAATGTTATATGCTTTTATAATGTGTGCAAATTTGGCAAATTTATTATTTTCAAAATTAATATTACAACGCAGCAAAGCGTGTACTTTTGAAAACAATGAGATCCAATGTTGCTTTCGGAAACTAATAGGTTTAGAGCGCCTCTATTGGTGCTACCTTGGTCACAAATGGTTGCTCTAACATTTAATCCAATGAATTGTACTTTAGAAATAATTTCAATTAAAATTAATTTTAAATTATTACTTGAAACAGTACCTTTAGAAAAATAATATGCAATTACCTCTCTCCAATTTGAACTTATACACCATATCATAAAAACTAGTGCATGATCTGCCCTTCTGGGAGTACGACCAAGGTGCCCATAATCTTCAAAACCAGAAACTTCATTCTTTTCAGCATCAAAATATAAAAAGTTACGTAAAGACATTTCATCAAAAAGCAAACTGCAGTTGTTATCAAGCAAGATTTGTAAAACTTCTTTAAATACCAGTATTTAATTGAATTTTACTTAAAAGTTTTTTAAGAGAGGTAATTGACGGCAAGGAAAAATGAGTACATATATCGATAAAGCTTTCCACTTCGTTTGTACATAGAAAGTGCAAAAGCTTTATCATCATCTGTCCATACCCTCCCTTTTGGTTTACGTCTTGCATTTTTAATTTGAGACCTTATAAAATTTAAACTAATTTTGTTTAACCCTGTATTGAGACACTCTAATTCACCGGTTTTGTATAATTCCCGTAGATTTTTCAAATCAGCATTTTGTTTATTGAATTTATTTTTGAGCTTAGAATCTCTGGACATTGCATTTCTATGCAACCTATACATTTTTCTTTCACTTTCAGTAAATCCTTTTCTCTTACAAGGGACTTTCTTAGGGTTTTGAGCCTTTTTAACTGTAGATGGGTTAATAGAAGCTTCAGCTGAAGTAGATGTGTGGTAAATGTTTCAGCTAATGTTGATGGGGTGGTACAAGGTTCAGCAGAAGTGGATGGCATATTCTTTGGAATTTGGGGCAATTTTGATGTGCTTGGGTTGCAAATGTCATCAACAGTTTTTCAGGTGAATAGGAGGGCCTGTAATAAGTAAGATCGTGAAAATTAGGGTTTGATATTTTAGAAAGGTCTTTTGGAATGGTTCCACGTTTTAAATTCCTTTTTTTCTCTATTTTGAAATCGGAGGATAAAAAATTATTGACGCAAACCAAGAGGGACTTTACTTCCAAAGGAATTTCACAGATCGCATACCAAGCTAATTTGGTAGACTCATCTGCAGGACATTTAAATAAGGATTTATTATTGTGGTTTGAATTAGAAAGTTTAATATAGTATACACTATCAAATCCAGGAAAGGAACAACGTTTTGTACATTTGCCAGAAAAGGACTTACTAGAAAACGCAGCCATTGCACAAATATCACAGAAACACTACCTGAAATAAATAAATTTAAAAAATAAATCTCACCAGATCCTGAAAGTTTCTTGAACTGCTTGTGGCTCCTATTTTGAAGATGAAATCTTTAAGCTCTTCGATTGATCTCCTTTTTGGATTCTGGATGCTTGTTTGCCTAAAAGTTTAAATAAAAGTTAGATATAACATAAAAATAATTTGGGCGCTAATTTATGTTGTTTATAACCTTAATTGCCGCCCAATTGAACAAAGTGCAATAAAACACCTAAATACAATACGAAACTATTGTAAAAGCATAGCATATCTGTAAAAAAAATTAATAATTAACATATAATTCATAAAAATAATTTAATTGTACCTTGTTTTTAGAGGATGGGCGTGGCTTTATAAAACAGCTGATTTTATAAAGCCCGTAAAAACCAATTAGATTCTTAAAACTTGTTTTAATTGAAGTGAACTAACATGCAAAGAATTAATAATCACTTTTTGTTTACCAAACTTTGTTTTTTTTACTTTTCACAGCACTTTCCAATACGAACAAAATCCGACAGCATCTCCTCCTGTGTTCGTTGAGAAACTGGCTTCCCCCCACCCCGAAATTTACCTATATACGTAATTACGCGCATGCTTTTAGAAATGCGCAATGGGTTAATTAAAATACCGGCGCATTTCATTTAAAATCCCGTTTCATATAGATTTTAAAATATAATAATAAAGTTAGTAACGTTTTTGTTTATTTAAAGTTGGCAACGACGTGAACCAGAGCATCTCAGACTTGTTCGGGTATCTTCGGCTGTTTCCTTTCGCCCTATTTCGGTTTTGCTTCTTTGGTAATAGCCATCGTTTGACACAATGTCTTTCCGCAATAGAACCTGCTGCCCTACTTCGTAAACGATAGGTCTACATCGTCTTGAATCATACATATTCTTGAGACTTACGTATATTTGCATCGGCACTTTTTCGAGCTGCTTCAATATCAACCGGTTGCTCGTTCCAACTAACGAAATTGCTTAAAATTGCCACGAGCTTTATATCCAAAGAACAATTCATATAGACTTTTGCCATTAGACTTGTTAATTGTGGAATTAATTCTCCATCTGACTACTCGTATGGCTTCATCCCAACTGTCTTCTTCCGTGCACGTAGCGGATAATGTGGAGAAAATCGAGCGGTTGTATCTTTCAACCTGTCCGTTTGCACGTGGAGTGGCTGATGCCGTAAGAATAACTTTTATTCCGAGGTCGTTTGTGAACTTAGTGAACGATTTGCTCTTAAAAGCTGATCCATTAGTAATCTGGACAGCTTTCATAAACGTGAACTTGGTGAAAGCGTCTACAGCAAAGATCAAGTAACTGTTCTTTTCCTTACTCTTAACGAATAGGCCTAAGTGGTCAACATGGATCATATCCATAGGTTTCGTAACCTTCTCGATTGAGTGTAATAAGCCAGGTTTCTCTCCCGCAGGCTCCTTATTATACATACAACCCAAACCATTTGAAATGTATTTCTGAACTGAAACTTCTTTTAGGTACTTTAACCTTTTATCTTTTTTCTGAGCAGCTAGTACCCAGTCTGAATCACTTAGATTCACCGTATTGATATTAATATTTTCGACAATTTCGTTAGACACTTGTGAAGCGTTCCGGCTAAGGGTATCAACATTGCATCTTTGTTCCGGGTCGGTATTCAATAGTAAAATCAAACTCTAGGATACTTAACCACCATATTCCTATACGTGGAATGAGATCTCGCTTAAAAAGTGTAATTCGGAGGGCATTACAATCCGTAACTACCTTAAAGGGCCTTCCTAACAAGTAAACTCTAAACTGTTTAATAGAACAGACAACCGCGAACGTCTCCAACTCATACGAATGATAGCGTTGTTCATCTTTACTTTTTTGTCTGCTATAATACAATACTGGTCTTAATGTATCATCTTTCTGTCTTTGTAGTAGGAGTCCGCCTAAGCCGGTAAACTCGGTAGATGCTGCAGATTCATACAGAGCGAGTACTGGTCTACTTATTAGTTTTTCTTTCAGAATTTGGCGAAATCTTTCACATATTTACGGAAATAACTTGACAAACCTAGGAATTGTCGAACCTCTCGAACACCTTTTGGTTCCGGAAATTTTTCTACCGCTGTTATTTCCGTTGATCCTGGTCTAATGCCTTTAGAATCAATTTCATGACCCAGGTAATCTGTGGTTTAAAAAAATAAAACTTTGCAAGACGCAAAGTAAGATTCGCCTCCCTAAAGACATCGAGAACAGCCCTTAAAGCTTCAAGTCCTACCGTCTGTATACGCTAAAGCCTTTGAAAATCTCAATGAGCCTAACGCAGCGTTAATAGTCCTTTGAAATACATATGGTGCACATACTAGACCAAAAGGCATACGGAGATATTCATAGTGCACAGTTCACGTATACAGAAAAAAAACAGCCACTTCGGATTTGTAAAAGTCCTTTATCCCGCCGCTGCACTGAAGGAGATAGAAACAAAACACTCAACCACTTTAAAGCTAACTTAAATTAGAGAAATAAACAAATATAATAACCCACGACCAAACTCTCAGGGAGTGCGTAACCGAATGCCTACAAACCAAACGTATTTACAATTTATCATATTAACAAGTAATCATACAAAAGCGTTATGTAATAACTATAATGCTTGGCACATCCAGAACGCATATTCGATATTTCTTACATTTGATCGAATAAAATATTATTTTAAAACTTGATAGCAATCACCACCGAGGGGTAAACCACTGATTTGTTTAAATTAAAAATCGCCTACGAATTAACGGCTAAGGATAACCAGGTTTTTAATCTATGGGTAGTCACAAGGGTAGTCATGCGCAACGCGTCGCTAAAAATTTCTTGATAAGGATTTTTCCTTATTGATAAGGACTGATAAGGAAAAAATCAGAACACAACGTCCACATAACGTTGAACGTTGGTCTCGCTGATTTTAAAGTGGTTTACCCCTCGATTACCACGATGCAGGTATACTCACGAATAAACTGTTTAGAGCAGAAATAACGCCAGTTACGTCTGCTGACTAGGCAACCAAGCTTACCTCGCACGGGAGTACACATTACACCGGCACTTCTCTTTTAATTGTTGATGTGAATACATTGTTAAAAATAAATTAATTAAAAAGTTCAACTGTTTTAATTTAACAAATTAAGAATTCAAAACTGGCGCTGTGAAACAGGATTCTCATCAACAAAAATCATTAGAATTTTTGGTTTGTTTCTACAATTTATGGTGAAACCGGACTCATCAACATTAAAGAAGAAAGTCACCCGTCTTCAACCTGCCAAAGGACCCATTGAAGATTCATTGGACAACTTCGAAATCTCCTGAATTTCGTCCTTTCGTCCCCCGAGCCAATTGGAGATGAACAACGCATTAAATTTAATCAAGTAAGTCGTTCAGTAGTTCCTTTTGCATCCCTTTTATTATTTCCTAATTTATTTTCATATATTTTAAGTAATATTTTTTGCCTTTATTAATTTTTATGCCAACAAATCTAAACAAAATTTCGGTTTCGGAATTAAGTGATCCAGAAATAGAACAACTTATTATATTATTAGAAAATACAACTATAACTAATCCCCAAATTAAAATCAACAAAGTAAATATGACAGATCCAGTAATTCCTCAAATAACTGATAAGCAACTTGAACAATTTTGTAAAGTAATACCTATTTATGGCGATGGTGAAGCATCTCTCAGCGATTTCATAATTTCTGTGGACAAAATTATTGATCTTTTTCAAGGCACTTTTGCAATGTGCTCAAACATTCAATTGCATTTATTTAACCTCTATGTTTTAAGCAAAATTCGCGGTCCACCAAAATCATTTATAACAGCCAATAAACTCGACAATTTTATTCCAAATTCTTTTCAAACTTGGCAAAATATTCGTACCGACCTTTTAAAAAAATTTGGTGAGCGTCGATCCGAATCTACATTAGAACGTGAACTAACAACATGCATTCAAAATGTTAATGAAAATTATGCGCCTGGACAAGAAATTAAATGACCTTATCGATCTTGTCTCCATTCAAAACAGCGATGCAAATATCGTTAAAATAAAAACAGAACTTTTTCAGCAAAAAGCACTGTTGACATTTAAAGTTGGTATTTCACAACCCTACCGCGATTTGTTAAAATACAGCAATTGTAAATCACTAGAAGAATGTCTTTCGCGATGTTCTGAGCTCGAAAACGAAGAATCTTTTGGTAGAGCTATACGCAACACCAAACCTGATAAAATCAAAACACCCCAATTAATTTTAAATTCTCCGTCACCAAGATTTTTTAACTATCCCCCACAACATTTTAATCAAGTCAGTCACCCCGAACCACAACGATCAAATTTTAATAACACAAAACCCTTTGGTAATTTTAACAAATCTTTTCCTCATAAATCGCAACCAATATATAAACAATTTTTCGGCCCATCTACAAGCAAAAATTTGCCAAATACTCAACATTTTTATAAGCCATCTCCGATGTCAACCCAAACCGCCAAATATTCAAATCAAAGTTACAAACCGACTTCAATGTCAACTCAAACCATTAAAAACCCTCAAAATTTTAGGCATAACGCGTATAACATTGAAAGTACCGAATTTGATTCCCAGAGTTATTGCCCCGAAGACGACACTGTGGACGGAAGCGCACCTGATATGTCTGCGTCGTCCGATTTCGATCCCGGTTTACCTAACGACCAAGTTTATTCTCATCTGGATAATGCTGATGCTAATTGCCGTGTGAAAATTTTTACAACGTCAATTTGAACCCGAATGCTACATAAACTTAAATAATATTGCAAATTTACCTCGATTGCCTTTCATTACTCTTTCACTTTTTAATCTCAAAATTTTAATAGATACAGGAGCCACTAATTCAATAATAACCCCAAAAGCGGCGTCTTATATTAATTTAAATAACTTTTTTCAAAAAGAATTTACTGTGCAGTCACTTAATAAATCATTTACCAATAATAAAAATTTGCAGTATCCAATTTTTTCAGAATTCGGAATCAATTACTACTTTAAATTTCATATAATTCCCTGGCATGACAGATTTGATGCGCTAATTGGTTCAAGCGATCTTCAAAATTTGTACGCAAAAATTGATTATCGAACACACACTTTAAATATTAATAATATTTCAATAAAATTCCGTTATTTTTCTCCAGAACATACTAAAATTGCAGTTAATTGTCCCGATGGCGATGTTTTCGTCCCCAACGTTTCGATTCACAATCAAGAAATTTTACCCTCTTCTATTCATTTAGTCAAAGACGGATTTATAACAATTCCATATACAGAAAATGCCCCTAAACAAATCTCCGCTTACCCCTTGAACTTATTTAACATAGAAACGAGTTTTCCGATTTACAATAACGACTTAGATGTCAAAAAATTACGTCTTTCCCATCTAAATTCCGAAGAAACAACAGCAATTATTAATCTTTGTCAGCGATATAAAAATATTTTTTATAACGAATCGACACCCCTGTCATCTTCAGTCACTACTACCCATCATATAGCGACAAAAGATGAAAACCCAATTTTTACTCGTTCGTTTAGGCACCCTCCGCTTATGCGTTCTGAGATCTCTAAACAAATTCGGAAACTTTTAGACCAAAAAATTATTCGTCCTTCAACCAGTCCATATAGTGCCCCTGTGTGGATTGTACCAAAAAAACCAGATGCCTCAGGTGTTAAAAAATTTAGAATGGTGATTGATTACAGAAAATTAAATGAGAACACAATTGAAGACAAATACCCGCTTCCCAGAGTCGATGAAATATTAGAAAATCTAGGACGTTGTAAATATTTTACATGCCTTGATCTTGCCCAAGGATTTCATCAGATAAAAATGTCAGACAAATCAATCCCTAAAACCGCCTTTACTGTCAACCAAGGACACTACGAATACGTTCGCATGCCCTTTGGCTTACGCAATGCCCCTGCTTCATTTCAACGTATGATGGACGAAGTTTTAAGGCCTTATTTATATCAAAAATGTTTTGTTTACATGGACGATGTAATTATTTTTTCAAAATCACTCCAAGACCACATTCATGATTTAAAATTAATATTTTCGGCATTAAATAAAGCAAATCTTAAAGTACAGCTTGACAAGTCAGAGTTTTTAACAAAACGGGTAGAATTTTTAGGTCATATTG
The DNA here is from genome assembly GCA_921294245.1 of Brassicogethes aeneus. Lineage (NCBI taxonomy): Eukaryota > Metazoa > Arthropoda > Insecta > Coleoptera > Nitidulidae > Brassicogethes > Brassicogethes aeneus. The sequence goes on from OV121133.1 coordinate 47,604,340, forward strand.
TAACAGAAAATGGACTGGAACCAAACCCCAATAAAATTAAAGCCATCCAAAATTTCCCTATTCCTAAAACCGTTAAAGAAATTAAATCCTTTTTGGGACTTATCGGATATTACCGTAGGTTCATATCTGATTTTGCAAAATTGACATACCCAATTAACAAATGTACGCGAAAAAATGAAAAAATTGACATTTACAACGAACAATACGTATCAGCATTTAATAAATGCAAAGAAGCATTATCCAACTCCCCTATTTTACAATATCCGGATTTTCAAGAAACTTTTACCTTAACAACTGACGCGTCCAACGTTTCCCTTGGTTCTGTGCTCTCCCAAAAAGGACTTCCCATTGCCTATCACTCACGCACCCTCAATTCTGCTGAAAGAAATTATTCTACAACAGAAAAGGAACTTCTTGCTATTGTTGACTCTGTGCAACATTTTCGTCCTTATTTATTTGGCCGCACATTCAAAATTGAAACGGATCACAACCCCTTAATTTGGCTCTCAAAATTAAAAACCCCAAATTCACGATTAGTTCGCTGGAAAATAAAGTTGGAGGAATACGATTACACAATAGTATATAAAAAAGGTAAAGACAATGTTGTTGCTGATGCCTTGTCTAGAATCGAGATCAATGTAAATGATACTGATTCGATCTTCCCAAATATCGAAGAAAACCCCGACCCAGCTGATCTTGAAGAATTTCTTGAAAAAAGCACTGTTCATTCCCAAGCAGACAATATTTCATTTGAACTTCCAATAACTGACAAACCAATTAATTATTTTAAGAACCAAATTTTTATTGCTACTGGCCATTCAGAACAAAACTCCTTTAAAATCAAATTTAGAGACCGTCGAGTTATAAGCATCGTATTACAAGATAATAACAATATTTCCGAACAAATCCTCTCTCAATTTAAAGAACTTATCGACCCTTCACAAACCTATTATCTGTATTTACATCAACCCAATTTGTTACGCCCCCTTATTGAGGAAACACTTGGAAAATTTTTTACAAATTCACTTAAAATTATACTTTGTTCCACCTATTTAAAAGACATTTGCAAAGTTGAGGACCAGGAAAAAATAATCGAGCAATATCATAATAGAAATCATAACGGCATAAATGAAACGTATTCGCAATTATCCCAAATTTATTATTGGCCTAATTTAAAAATCGATATTACAAAATTTATAAATGCTTGTACCGTATGCTTAAAAAACAAATACGAACGCAGACCCCCAAAGTACCCATTTCAAGGCCCGCTATTATCACATAAACCTTTTCAAAATTTACACATTGATGTTTTCTTTTATAAAAGTAAATCATTTTTAACAATTTTAGATCAATTCAGTAAGTACGCACAATGTTATATGTTAAATGATCGAACTAGTTTTGAAATAATTCGTAAATTAAGGCATTATTGCTCTCACCACAATTATCCGGAAAAAATTACAACAGATTCAGGCACAGAATTTACGAGCCAAACGTTTAAAAAATATTTAAATTTACATAAAATAGATCACCATATTACTACCGTCCGAAACTCAAACTCAAACTCCCCCATCGAACGCTTCCATAGTACCCTTATCGAAAAACTAAACATCCTCCACGAAGTTAACCCGCGAGACTCCCTAGATGATCACGTTATCACCGCTGTCACAATATATAATCAATCAATACATTCAAGTACTAATTTTGCCCCTTTTACGCTATTATATGGTCCCTACGAAAAACTTATAGAACTAAATACTGACACGCCTATTTATGAAGATTTTGTCGAAAAGCGAAAGAAAGAACTTTTACCTTTTTTTGATCACGTTTATGGAAAAACTCGAGAAAAAGCAATCAATCGACTAGAAAAATGTAATAAAACCAGAAACGATGTACCTTTAGATTATTCAACCCAAATCAGTTCAGATACACCCCTTATTGTATATTATAAAAATAAAAATAGAAACAAAGCAATTGCCCCATTTTCTCCCCTCGTTGTTAAAGAGCAACAAAATAATAAATTAATTGGTAAAACACATAAGAGAACCACAGAGACTGATAAAAAGTATTTAAAAATTCGTAAAAATAACACCTTGTTGCAGGATTCTGCTTACTGGTGGCGCCTCTATCCCTCTGCCTGCACCATAAAATTTATTATTTAATGCCCTTCAAAATCTAAAAAGTTCACTTAATAAATTGTTACGAAATCGACCAAAACGAGGTTTAATCAATGCTCTTGCTTCAACCGTTAAATTTATCACTGGCAATTTAGATCAATCGGATCTAGATTTAATCAATAGAAAATTTGAAAATTTGACAGATGCTCACAATCACAATCATAACGTAAATAAACTAATAATTTTTTGTAAAGAAACAAACGACCGCTATAATAAAATAATAACAACATTTAATAAAATTTATAAAGACATTTCCCATAAATATCGACACGATTTTGACGAACTTTCAAAAACACAACTTTTAATCCAAAATTATAATAATTTACAAAATTTTGTTGAAATGCTTTTCAGAACAATTTCATTCTCACAGTTAGGATATTCTAATGTAAAAATGTTTTAGCGAAATCATCCATAGAATTATCTTTATTATTAATTTCTTTATAAATTAATAGAGCGATCAAAAACAGTTGTTATTATTTCTGATCAATTAATTTCAATAATTTTAAAAGTTCCGATCTAATTCAAAGAAACATTTTCCTATCCTTTCCTTCTACTGACGACATAATGATTATTCCACCTTCCAATTACTATTCTAATGGAAAATGGTTTAAAAATTGTCATCACCCGATCAGATATGAACTTCAGTCAAACTGTTTGAATACAAATCAACCACCATCCAAGAAATATGTACAGGACACACCATTGTTCCCGAATGCAGATCCATAGTTGTGTCAAGCCCCTGTGACGTAACCATCGATGAAGAAAGATACTCCATCAACAGCACTAAAGTATCGCTTAGGATACGCCTTAGGTATCTTCTGTTCCACCAGAGACCTACCCTCAAAAATTTGGAATCCGCTCTTCGAGCTAAGGAGGGAGGAGTTACGTCTGCTGACTAGGCAACCAAGCTTACCTCGCACGGGAGTACACATTACACCGGCACTTCTCTTTTAATTGTTGATGTGAATACATTGTTAAAAATAAATTAATTAAAAAGTTCAACTGTTTTAATTTAACAAATTAAGAATTCAAAACTCGCCTTGATAGATCAAGGCGGGAGCAAAATATTATCGTAAGCGACACAAATCTCAAACGCTAGATTATTTGTCGGGAACATATAGGCGCTTACGTTCTAAATCGGTAACAAATTAAAAAGAAGGGGCCCTTACAATTATAAAAATATTAAAACTGACCAATATTAGATTCCAAAATTGGGATAACTATTATGTTAACATGTGCATCTTATCGTAACTTTGATAAAATAAAAATTAATTTAACAAAATTGTTGCTTATGATGTTTTGTCAAATAACCATCGATTTATAACTTTGGCAATGTCATCTCATTTTGTCAATATGACCTTAACTAAGTTAGTTGCCATTTTTCTTACGAGTATCGAAAGTCGGGCCACCACAAGCATAATAATTATGTCGACCAATTAAAACATTAAAATGTTTATAGTTTTAAAATAAATAAACTAATATGTAACATAATAATAATAAAAATAATAGTAATAATAATAATGATAATAGGAATAATAATAATAATAATAATTATAATAATAATAATAATAATAATAATAACGTTATATTATTTATTCCCTACACATAAAGTTAAACGAAATTAAAAATTCGTATTCGTAATATAGGATTTAAAAACATTAGCTAATTTTCCAGTGTAAGAACTGGTAAACTTTCCCAGACTTCATTATCACAGCACACATCTCGTAGGTTACTGGGGCACAAGAATTGGTTTTATGACGATTTTGTTTCGCCAAATTTAACAGTTAGATTTGTATCGCATCGTTACCCTGGCAAAAAAAGTGAAAACATAGCAGCAATTTGTCACTTTTTATTTCAACTCATTAAATATTTTAATTAATCCTTAGTTTTCTCCTCCAAATTACACTGCATTACAAATTATTTTATTAATGTAGTTGTAAGTTTAGAAGAAACCAAGCTAAGGGTTGACATACATTTAATAAAAATATGTTGTAATTACTTTCATTCTTTTATGCATAATAATTATCACATAGATACATATTCTTTTAAAATGTTTGGTTTATTTAAATTTTAATACTGCATCCCCTTATTTAAAGAATATATACAATGTATATAATACAGGATAAGCAGAGCTTGCGGTACTCGAGTACTTGTACTCAAATTTTGTACTTTAAGTACTGTTTATGTACTCGGTACATTTAAAAAAAAAGTACTTGTCTTGTACTTATTTAATTTAAAATAAAGCAGCTAAATTTTAACGGTTCGGCAATATTCGGAATAAATCCTCGATATGGGCAAGTTGGTAAAATATCATTGTGGTGCCCTACTTTATAGAGATATTACATATCGACCCATGCAACGAAGACTATTGTAACTCAGTTTTGATTGTAGACTAGAGTAACTCAACTTAATAAAGTTTTCGCCTGTAGGAATGTGGATTATTACACTTACTATACACGGAAGTTGTTCACTGCTTGCCTATCGTTTCATGTCTGAGTTACTGTAATCTTCCACCAAATAGAGCTTGAAAAAATCTGTTGATTTCATATAGTAAGTCAAAACCCACGTTTTTTGAGTTACTATAATCTTCGTTGCATGGGTCGATATTACAAGAGGTAATCTTATCTCTGGTAGTGCCGTCATAATGTCATATGGAACGGTTTTTTTAATAAATTTGAGATTATTCTGCAATACAGAATCTGCATTTGTATTATTTTAAGTGTTTTGGTTTTTGTTATTCTGGGGTAAGTAAGATTTTAAATATTATTTTGTATTTGATTACCTACTCGATTAAGTTTTTGTTATATTTGGTACGCTTAAAAATTAGGTTATATTTTTGCATTCAATCTTGTTTTGTTACTTTAATTTAATTTCGTGCTTGCAGTTAAATAATGTTTAGGCTATTTAAAAATATATAATAAATAAACTTGCATGAATAGGTATACCTATAGGCAGTGGCGTACCGTAGTGGGGGCGGCAGGGGCGTCCCCGTTTTATATTCAATTCGCTAATTATTTAATCTTGTCGATCGTCAATTTGTACCTAATCTTAAGTCTTCTCTAGAATTAATGTATGTAATGTATAGTAAGCATTAAATTAAAATACAATAAGAGGGCGTCAAAATTGTCTTCCGCCCCGGGCGGCCGACACCCACGCTACGCCACTGCCTATAGGTAATAAGGGTTATATGTAAAAGAATAGTTAATCTATTTTAATATTATTTTTTCTGTTTAAAATCGAAATAATTGGTTATTTGGAAAAAAATATTCAAATCATAAATAAATACGTGTATTAAAGAAATATAAAAATGCAGTTTTTTTAAATATCCCTATAGTGACCTAAACCTTATATTTTGTTTTGTTTAACTTTTAACAACTTTTTTTGCTAGATACTGATACCTAAATTACATTTTAAGAGTTTTTCGAAAAAGTACTTTGTACTTTGTACTCGTAAGTACTTATAGATTTTTTTGTACTTTGTACTTTGTACTCAAGTATATTTTTTTCAAAGTACTTGTACTTTTACTCGAGTACTTTTTTCTTGTATTCGGAACAGCTCTGAGGATAAGCCACCGAATTCGAAAAACGCTCAAAAGTAACAACTTAGTCAGGGGCGGACCGTTACCTTTGGGGGCCCTGGGCTAAAGCTGTTTGAGGGCCTATACAAGTTTGGGTTTTGCCAAAAAGATTTTTGATATTAAAGAACTTTTTAAATTAATGCACTTGTATACAGTTATAATAAAAAGGGGATGTAATTTTTTGAGGAACGAACCACATAAAAAAACATCGCGCAAATTTCAAATTTAAAATAGTAATACTACAGTAAATATTACATTTAAATCACATGGACTTTTTTTTTATTTTGAAATTATATAACTGGTAAATGAATTAATTAACATTAACAAAACATATTTTTATAGAAAATCAAAATATGGTCTTTTATTATTTAATTATAAATCTCGTTTAAAAGTTAGTTTAGCTTAAAGTTCAATTTATAGTGATTTTTAAATTTTTCTTACTTTTCCGGTAAAACCATCGAACAAAATGTCATTTGACCTTTTTATTTTCTACAAAAAGCTTTTAAAATTACTGGTTGTATAAAAATTAATTTTTTGAAGGGCCAGGGCTACAGCCCATACCTAAATCGGCCCATAAACTTAGTCCAAGGTTAACTAACATCCATTAATGTTTTTAATATCATATTTAACAATTACTAGTCTATACATAGATTTAAAACAATATAATAATATGTAGTTTATATTACTTGGGGTACAAAGAATATTTTTGCTATAAATAGTCTGTTTTTGCTTAAAAAATTGTAATTTTAAAGTAATAGGTATTATATTTTAAATAAAGGATTTTTTTAAAATATTTCACGATTTTGCGAAAATAATTCATCAACTTATTTATAAAATATAAATATTTCTTTTTAACTATGTTTTAACTAAAGTTTTTAATTTTTTTAATGCTGTTTTAGACTTTTCGTAAATCTGTAGGTAGGTACGAGCTACCGAGATTAGGCCATGCCGCGCAACAAATAAATACTCATAAATTTTCCATATGTAGGTTTATGCACTGCATAATATGGCACGGCGCGGCGCGCCGTTTTACTTTTTAATGACATCAAAAAATTAACTCAAAAAAAATGCCTAGAAAATATAAACGTTCATAAAAATTACTAAATTAAATTTAATTATAAATTAAAATCTACCAATTTTTGGTGTATTGGATAAGTTTCCATATATACTTATATCATTCTGGTGTGAACTATATTTTTAAGCCTCAGTTTTTATTGTATGAATATTTTTTTTCTATTTAAAAAAGGTGCTTAGGTATATGTAAAATAATATTTCATTTATTAATTTAAAATTAAGTTAAAGTAGAATATTTATTTTGGAATAAAAAATAGACAAGATTTAAATCTGTAAGCGCAAGGCGAATTTTCTCGTTCAGTGCGATCAATAATGTAATACATTAAATGTATATCGACATGATAATGATTATTAAATTATGTAAGGGGTGCATTTTTACAAGACTGCCCTGCTGCCTAACCTCACTTTATACGAAATAATTTAGATATGGATTTCAGACTCTCCTAATAGACAATTTAATTGTGGTTCATTATTTGCTTAGTTGTCTATGCAATAGGATTTCTCGCAGAAGAAGATATTTATATAATTACCAGAATTGTCCTACTCGTTACGTGTCCGAGCCGACTACCTGTACAGTAATAAGCATAGAAAAAAGAATATAAGACGTAATTAAAAATAATTCACAAACTTAACATGAATGTAATTAATGGTGGATTGAAAATATTGTATTGTTTTTTATCTTTTAGTCATTAAAAACCAATATTTTGGTAAAAAGGATTTTCTTTATTTTTATTTGAATGCCTAATTTATTTACGACCTCATGTACCTTCGCTTGGTGGCAGTAGTACGTAACACAACCACAATTAAAATTCTGTTTACGAGTGCTGACCAACATTTTAATTCATCGAATTTTTCAGTCAGAAAATTCGAGGTACATAATGTTTATTTCAAAAAATAAAAATAAGGAATTATTATTCTGTCACATACAAATAGCATTGAATTTATTATCTAAAAAAATAATCGGATTAAAAGAAATATGGCAGAAAGATTCTTAAATGAAAATTCGTATTGCTAGATTTAAATAACATAATAATTAATAACAACTATACCACAACTTTATTCCCATATAAAAATTGTTTCAAAGTGTTTTAAACAACAAAATAATTCGTATTAAAAGTAAATATTAAAATTTTAAAAATAACTATAAAAATAAAATTGTATTCAATTCTTATTAGTCAAATAAAATTTTAAGTAATCTTAAAAACATTTAAATATTAAAACAAATATTTCGTGCAAAATATTTGTGTGTCGAATAAGAAACTTTATCACTTTAATTTCTAAAAGGTAAATTGATTTTTATGTCGACGAGTAATAATAGAAATTAATTGCGACATAATGATAATTTCAGTATTACTTTTTCTTAAATAAATGTCGCGCACCTTGAATTAACTGGCTAAGAAATTCGATGAATTAAAATTTTGGTTTACATAATTTAAATTTGACTGCGTGTTTCTCAAGTAGCGCCTTATTAAAATTATCTCAATCCAAATTTTAATTCATCGAATTTTTTAGTCAGAAAATACGCCATTCAGTTCCAGAATTAAAATTACTTTAATTCTTATTCTGTGCTTAAAATTGTGTACTTAATATATATATTTATATTTTGGTATACCAAGACATCATAAAATTTTTACTTTAAAATGTTCAGTCAATTTTTAAAAACGCAACTTGAATTAATATTTAGCTTTAATAAACATGACATTAAAAAGTAAAACGGCGTGCCATAGCATAATATGCAGAAAATTTTTGCATACTTAAGCTTACTGAACAATTTGGTGTAAAAAAACACCTGTTAAATCACAAGAGAGTTAAAAATGTTTTCTTTAATTTGCCAATTTGTTAAAATGTTTAATTTAGATTTAATTTACTATAAAATGGTTATCCTTTAATACATCAAGAATTACTATATTGTAGGGTGGTGACCCACCCTTAGTATTCCCTGAAAAATGTCACTTATCTTGAAGAATTCTGTACTTATCTTACTTATATTTTTGTAATATTAAAATATCCCTAATTGAATATTATTATTTAATTACAATTTTATGGTTTTAGTTATGGGCAACTGTTTGTACAGCTGTGTATTTTTGGTTTTATAAGCATTATTATTTTATAAAAATGTATCGATTAGATTTAGAAGATTATTGTGAATTATCTGGTTATCGTAAATAGGTTACTTATTTAATTAATATTTGAAGTAGTGCTGTTAATCCATAAAAAGAATTGACAGAAACTTCTACGATGCGCATGCATAAAGAAGTTTCTACGGTGTTTGGACGAGTCCATTATTTGATGATGGTGGGAAGGAAGCTCGAAAAAGGTTTTTCGATTGGATTATTAGGGTGTTGGCTGTTGGTGACTACACACTTGAGGCGAATATTAATAAACAGAAAAACTTCTAAAAGAATATGGTCATCTTCGTACATTGTGGTTCTTTCATATTAGAAGAATATACAGGTTAGTCTGATATTATTTATAATACATATTTTGTTGTAAATGATTGATTTACATGTTTTAATTTCTCCAACGGCTGCCATTACGCAATGCTTGTAGTCACGTACCTCAAACAAATGCCTATTTTTCTCAATTATTTATTATTTAGAAAAACATTGAATTAAAATTTGATTTATATTTTAAATACTATAATAAACATACGTTTACAAATATTACAAATTATTAGAATACATAATGTTAAACGTTATTATGAAATTATTAAATTACACACTCTTAAACTAAATTTGTATCAATATTATATTTAGTATTATTATTAGAGACCGGATAAATAAGCACTTTTAAAAAAAAGTGCTTAAAAAGTATCAAAATATTAAATAAAAAGCTCTTAAAAAGCATGAAATTTGCCAAAAAAGCACCAAATAAGCAAGTTAATTAAAAATAATTAATATATAGAGGCAAAAAAGTTGTAATAATCTTAATATTAGTGTTTATTATTTAAATGACATTTTATTATTTTTACATTATATCTATTATTCAGACCTAAAGGAATGTATAACTAGATGTTTCTCCAAATTTTCTATAGTAAAATTATGTCTTCTATCTGTTAAAATGTTTTTGTATGCAGAAAAACTTCGCTCCACATCCACACTGGTTATTGGTGCATATTTAAATTTCGGGATAATGGCTGGATCCATTTCAAAATCGGAATCTTGCCCACCAATTAAAATAGATATTCTTTTCAATGTTTTGAACGCTGAATTTTTCGAGAGAGTCTGGACCAATTTTTCTTTAATTGTTTGACCAATAGATCCTGGAATAGTATTTACTGCAGCTTCAAAACTTTTAATAACATTGACGGATTCCAATAAAGGTAGCTGTTGTTTTTCCAATAGCTGAATACTCTGACTTACAAATTTAAAATGACTTTTAATAAAAGCTAAATTGTGTGCAAGTTCAGGTATTTTTACAACTTCCTGACATTCTTGAACTGCTTGGCTTTCTGTGCCTTCAAATTCAAGTAACAATCTCTTAAATTCTGTAAAATTATCGGCATAGTACATGGCAGCATCTAGCCAAGTTCCCCATCTTGTTACAATTGGTTCTAAAGGTAATGGAACATCAGGCAATCTGTCTTTAAAAAATTGTACTCTCAATGGAGCTTTTATGAATATTTTTTTGCCATTTTTTATTAATGTGTTGACCAACGGATACTGCAATCTTATAGTTTCTGCTATGCGGTTAAGCCCATGAGCTAAGCAGGTACAATGTATTAAATTATAGTAAAAAACCTTTAAATTTGATGCAGCTTTTATCATGTATGCTGCAGCATCCGAAAGCATCAATAGAATTTTTTTATTCGGAACCACCTCGGGCAAAAAAAACTTGTTTAATTCCTCAAGAACAAATCTAGAAACAGTGTTATTATTCGTTTTTGTTAATTCTTTGGAACTTATTAAAAATCCTTCTGTGACGATATCTTCATTTAAGACTCCTATAATTAAGTTGGCTATATATCTTCCACATGTGTCAGTTGTTTCATCTACAGCAAACCATATATAATTATTTGCTATCTTCTTTTTAATTTGCTGCATTGTTTCGTCATAATTTTTACGAAGTGTACTTTCATCTGGAATCTTTTTTTTGCAATATTTCTGTAGAAATTGTCTAAAAGAGCTATTCTGTAATTTATTTAATGGAATATCCGATTTAACCATAGCACTACACAAGTCAAAATTAAATTGTTTTTGTTCATTTAAACCAGAAGTTGAAGCTGTTAAAGTCAAAATAGTCTGTTGTCTATTTTTATTTTCTTTTAACTTATTCAAGAGCTCCTTATGGCGTTCTGTTTGTAAATGTTGAGTTACATCGTACTTTTTCTTGCAGATGATCTGCAATAAATTAAAAAATTCTACTATCATATTCTGCTACTTACTTTACAGACAGTATAAATAGATATTTTGGTATATAGGGTGTCCCAAAAGAGCGTGGCAGTTTTTTTTAATGGAACACCCTGCATTTTTTATCTTAAAATCAAAGATTCTTTGATGGGTTTATCTTAAACGGTTCTCGAGATATGAATTTTTAAACCTCCCATAAAACAAAGCAATCAAATGATTTCATATTAAATTTAAATCCCAATAAAATGTAAATAGTGTTTACTAAACACTGTTCTCATGGAAGGTTTAAACATTCATATCTTCAGAACCGTTTAACATAAACCCATCAATGTGGTATTTTTTGATTTTAATTTTCATTTATACCTTAAAGTAATTCAATTTAAGTCAAAAAGGAAATCTCTTCAAAACCATAAAATAAAATCAGTAATTTTTAACAATAAATAAATACTATAATAATTAAATTATTTTACTTACAGTTTTAGAACATGCTTGACAAAAGACCTTTTTATTGTCAATTTTTAGTTCCTTGTGACCACTAATCCACTCTTCAATGGTTGGCTTTTGTTTTGGCATTGTCTAAATAATTACCACGTACAGCAAATAAAGCGCAAGCACAATAATAGAACCCCGTAGCGTATCGTGTATCTTAACTAAACATTAAAAAGCACGCTACACAGTAGCTTCTTCAGATCGAATACTAACTTATATTAATTTACTATTTATATAAATGATGGTTTTAACAGGTAACATTTTTAGTACAATATTGGGGGTAGATTAAAGGAACAATAATTATGGGAATGCCCTGTAATCTTTATAGTTATACAGGGTGTCCGGAAAAATGTGGGAAATCTCTCGGATTCAGATAGAACATGAAAAAATAAGATGACACGTTCCTATAAATTTTTTTCCTACTGGCCATCCTTACGGAGACATGGGCCCCGAAAGGACTCCCCTGCAAATTGGTTTTCCTTGAATAACTTTTAAAGTACTAAATATAATTTTATAAAAATTTAATATGATGGACCCTGGTAAGGACCCCTTAAAATAGTGTCATTGAAACATGTTTTGCTTTTTTTGTTTACCAGGGGCGGACTAAGTTTTACTTTTTAATGCTTAAATTTTGAACACCCCGTATGACAAATTAAAAAAAACTAAATCTGCATAGCTTGAACCTTAAACTAAAATAAAGGTACTCTTGTTTATTGTCAATAAAATGAACCGTTTTCGAGAAAAAAAATAATAAACAAATGCATGTTTTATTTTTTAATAAAAAGGACCATAAAAAATAATATCACGTATTGTTGCAAACCTTAAATTGAAGGACGATAATTCGAAACAATTAATTAAAAACTTTATAAGAGGGTTCAACATGGGTTCCGTGAACTCTGATACATTCGCGAGCACGATGAATTGAGGATTGCTGTACCCGCGAGAATAACCCAGAATTGTTTCTTATCATATCACAATAAAACGTGATTATCTGTAGAAGTTCCTCTATCGGAGTGGAAAAGTTTTTTTAGGTATCCCCACAGGAAAAAATCCATCAGCCTAAGGTCGGGAAATCGAGGAGGCCAGTCAATAGGTCCTCCTCTACCTATCCAACGGTTTGGATAAACGTTATTCAAGTGCTCCCGCACAGCAACGCTGAAATGAGGTGGTGCCCACGCAAGAAGTACATGTTTAGGCGGGTTTCAAGTGGTAAGGGCTCTATTAAATCCCGAAAATCGTTTTGGAGAAACTCCAAAAAAGTTGTCCATTCAATCGTGCCAGCAATACGAATGGTCCAATCAAAATATTGCCAATGATTCCTGCACACGTATTAATTGGTTGGAACTGATGTTGAAAATGCGAAACAATAGTGGCATGAGGATTTTCATCAGCCCATACATGTGTGTTACCTTTTTTGGTAAATCCTGCTTCATCCGTGAAAAGAAAACTTTTTTTACAAACGTAGGTACCTAAAATTATGAAGGAAGTCAATAATATTACTTTAATAAATAAAATTGTCCACCATTCTCTTCTTATTATTCGAAATCAGAAGACATTTTAACGAATTGACCAACGTCTTAGAGAGAATGGTGGACAATTTTAGTTATTAGTAGTAATATTATTAACTTTCTTCATAATTTTAGGTAAGTTTGAAAAATATTTTAAATGCTGTAGATGACACTCGTTCAACGAGCACTCGAAAATTATCAGCACAGTTTAGTACGTCGAAAACAATAGTGCATGATGTTCTTTAAGAACAGCTGTTATATCCTTATCATATGCAAAAAGTGCATAAACTTATTTCTGAAGATTTTCCTTGTAGAATGCAGTTTGCAAACTGGCTATTGGATCAGCAACAAAATAATGTAAACTTCATTAGCACTATTCTTACCAGCCCTTACCACTTGAAACCCGCCTAAACATGTACTTCTTGCACGATGGGGCACCACCCATTTCAGCGTTGCTGTGCAGGAGCACTTGAATAACGTTTATCCAAACCGTTGGATAGGTAGAGGAGGACCTATTGACTGGCGTCCTCGATTTCCCGACCTTAGGCTGATGGATTTTTTCCTGTGGGGATACCTAAAAAAACTTGGTGTATTCCACTCCGATAGATACTAGGGAGGAACTTCTACAGATAATCACGTTTTATTGTGATATGATAAGAAACAATTCTAGGTTATTCTGGCGGGTACAGCAGTCCTCAATTCGTCGTGCCCGCGAATGTATCAGAGTTCACGGAACCCATGTTGAACCTCTTATAAAGTTTTTAATTAATTGTTTCGAATTATCGTCCTTCAATTTAAGGTTTGCAACAATAGGTTATATTATTTTTTTATGGTCCCTTTTATTAAAAAATAATACATGAATTTGTTTATTATTCTTTTTCTCGAAAACGGTTCATTTTATTGACAATAAACAAGAGTACCTTTATTTTAGTTTAAGGTTCAAGCTATGCAGATTTAGTTTTTTTAAGTCTTTGTCATACGGGGTGTTCAAAATTTAAGCATTAAAAAGTTAAACTTAGTCCGCCCCTGGTAAACAAAAAAAGCAAAACATGTTTCAATAACTCTATTTTAAGAGGTCCTTACCAGGGTCCATCATATGAAATTTTTATTAAATTATATTTAGTACTTTAAAAGTTATTCAAGGAAAACCAATTTGCAGGGGAGTCCTTTCGGGGCCCATGTCTCCGTAAGGATGGCCAGTAGGAAAAAAAATTATAGGAACGTGTCATCTTATTTTTTTATGTTCTATCTGAATCCGAGAGATTTCCCACATTTTCCCGGACACCCTGTATAAAACTATTTGAATATATTAAAATAAATTTAATAACGGGGAATTATTGGTATCAATTTGGTCATTGAGAATAATATCAGTTTTTTTCCTTTAATTTGTTAATTTCCATAGACTCTAATAAATTTAGTTTCATACTTTTGTTTTCTATATGTAAGATTTTGAAGTTAGAATTAAACAGTGTAGTTTATGTTAACATATTATTAACATGGAGTTTCATCAAGTAAAAGTCGAAACAATTAATTAAAAAAAAATGTATAAAAATATGGAAAAAAGTTTAAATAAGCACGAAATCGAAAAAAAGCATAAAACCTTAAAAAATGCAAAAAATTAAGCAATAAGCATCATGCTTAAAATCCGGTCTTTAATTATTATTGTGATTGGTCAAGTTTTACAGTTTGATTAATATCTGTGTTTTCAATTGACTTATCGAGACAAGTGAAAAATAACACTATTTATTATTAAGGTTTGGCACAATAATAAATATGTCGCCTAAATGGCACAATAACAAATATGTCGCTTAAATGGCACAATAATAAATATGTCGCCTAAATGGCACAATAACAAATATGAACTGCTCGTCATAAAAATCGACGCACCTAGTTTTTTGGAAAATATTTTAAAGCTCGTTATTTGAAAATTACTGAATCGATTTTGAAAATCTTTGGATATTCTGAATAGCTGATTCTTTGACCCTTATATCAAATTTTGGGAATACGATATTTTGCACATAGCATTTTACTACAGGGTGTTAAACGAAGAGATGTATTTTTTCCGAAATTTCAAGTTATTCCCATTCATGAGTCAGTTGAGTTTGATAGTCGTAATACCCCTCCCTAATATTAGTAAGGTAATCCCTCGGAACATTTTCGAGATTTTGTGAATATCGCGGCTTACTACGATTATATGCCAATTTATCGAAAATTGTCGTTATTTCCCAATTTAGTCCCAAAAATGGGCAATAGTAGATTCTTTGACTTACGTCTAATTTTGAGAATAAGGTATTGTGCACATAGCAATATACTACAGGGTGTTAAAAAAAGGAATGTTTTTTTTCCAAAATTCCAAATCCCCACTCACAGGGCAGTTGAGCTTGATAGTCCTAATATACTAGTATACTCCTACCTAATAAAAGTTAGGTTCTCCCTCGGGACATTTTCGAGATTTTATGGATATCTTGGCTAACCACGATTGTACGACAATTTTTCGAAAATTCACGTTATTCTTCATTTTAGTCCAAAAAATCAGCAATAGTTGATTTTTTTACTCTTATGTCTAATTTTGGGAATACAATATTGTGCACATAGCATTATACTACAGGGTGTTAAAAAAAGAGATGTTTTTTTTCCAAAATTCCAAATTCCCACTCACAGGGCAGTTGAGCTTGATAATCCTAATACTCCTCCCCAATAACAGTTAGGTAATCCTTTGGGACATTTTCGAGATTTTATGGATATTTTGGCTAACCACGATTGTACGGCAATTTTTAGAAAATTCACGTTATTCTTTATTTTAGTCCAAAAAATCAGCAATAAGTAGTTGATTTTTTTACTCTTATGTCTAATTTTGGGAATACAATATTGTGCACATAGCATGATACTTCAGGGTGTTAAAAAACCGCCCTGTGAATGGGGATTTGAAATTTTGGAAAAAAATATCCCTTTTTTTAACACCCTGTAGTATATTGCTAAGTGCACAATACCTTATTCTCAAAATTTGACGTAAGTCAAAGAATCTACTATTGCCCATTTTTGGGACTAAACTGGGAAATAACGACAATTTTCGATAAATTGGCATATAATCGTAGTGAGCCGCGATATTCACAAAATCTCGAAAACGTTCCGAGGGATTACCTTACTTATATTAGGGAGGGGTATTACGACTATCAAACTCAACTGCCTCATGAATGGGAATAACTTGAAATTTCGGAAAAAATACATCTCTTCGTTTAACACCCTGTAGTATAATGCTATGTGCAAAATATCGTATTCCCAAAATTTGACATAAGAGTAAAAGAATCAGCTATTCAGAATTTCCAAAGATTTTCAAAATCGATTCAGTAATTTTTCAATAACGAGCTTTCAAATATTTTACAAAAAACTAGGTGCGTCGATTTTTATGACGAGCAGTTTATGTCGCTTAAATGGCACAATAATAAATATGTCGCCTAAATGGCACAATAACAAATATATCGCCAAAATGGCACAATAAGAAATGTGTCACCTGTGTCACAATTAAAAGTATATTACCTAAAGGGTAAATACAACAATATTATTACCAAAATGGTTTACAAACTTGCCTAAATGGCTTTACACACAATAAGTTGTTAACACCGTCGTTATTATTATCGACGAGGTTCAGGGTCTCAGTATATATTCTTGGTTTACCACTCTACCTGCACGGTATAATTGGAATGATTTTGACTACTATTATGTTTTGGATCAGGGTCTCCTTGGATTGACCATAATCCTAACCTTATTTTAACTACGCGAATCCGGCACGGTATAATTGGAATGATTTTGACTACTATTATGTTTTGGATCAGGGTCTCCTTGGATTGACCATAATCCTAACCTTATTTTAACTACGCGAATCCGGCACGGTATAATTGAAATGATTTTGACTACTATTATGTTTTGGATCAGGGTCTCCTTGGATTGACCATAATCCTAACCTTATTTTAACTACGCGAATCCGGCACGGTATAATTGAAATGATTTTGACTACTATTATGTTTTGGATCAGGGTCTCCTTGGATTGACCATAATCCTAACCTTAACGCGAATCCGGCACGGTATAATTGGAATGATTTTGACTACCCACTATTATGTTTTGGATCAGGGTCTCCTTGGATTGACCATAATCCTAACCTTATTTTAACTACGCGTATTGCAGACATTTAGATCTTGTTTCGAGCATTGATTGAGTTGTAGTAAAATAATTTATTTAAGTACTGGACCAAAGAAATATTCAAAATTACTTATATGTTCATACAAGTGTACAATATTGACAAGATTACAAATGAAAATAATTAACTCTTTACTCAACGTTTTACCGGGTTTTTAAACTACAGAGAAATAGTGGCACCTCTGATCTTATAAATAAATAAGCCATAAAATGAGCATGCTAGTGTTTTATTTAACAATTCCTGACAATAACTAAGTATGATACCTTGAAAAAGAACTGTAGTTACTATGTAGGTTTTTAGTTAAACATTTCACAACGAGACGATTACAGCTATTTGGAAAATTAAATTAAACCTTATATTATTATTATTTTTTTTGTATTACCCTTTTTCATTAAATGATGAGGCAGGGGTCTCCACCTTACAATATAGTTATGTTTTTGGATCAAGGTTACTGGTTTTTATAAAAACACAATAATTTATTTTTATTGACAAAGCGAACTTTCATACATTTAACTTAATCATAATAATATTAATAATAATTTAACTTTAATACATTAAAATTTACTAAATAACCATATGTTTTTGGATCAAGGTTACTGGTTTTTTAAAAACACAATAATTTATTTTTAACACAATAATTTATTTTTATTGACAAAGCGAACTTTACAAACTTTACAACGATGTTATGAAAATGCTTACTAAGAATAAAGTATAATAATTGTAAGTGGAATACATTACTCCTCCCTCTTTAAAATTGAATTTGGGGGTATTCTCCGGATTCTGGGGCGCTTTACTCCAAAATAAGCGAAGCGAAAGATCACTTCGGTGATGGGATATTTCACATCCAACCGTCATCGAATGATACCGAAAAGTCGTATTCTCGAAAGTATGTGATGGGAGATTTCAGGTGAGAAACATTTTGCGGCGTTGTCGCATTTTGTAGCCAATCAAATTCGTTGGCAAGTGCACGGATTGTTTTAAATTTCATCTCGATCAAATTTGACTTACCAACATATTGTTACAATCGCGTTATTTATCAATTTTGTTCTTCTGCATCTTCAAGATCATTTATAAAATTGTTTAATACAATTTCGTCAATATTCATTGTCTAAAAATAAAAAATAAGACATTCTAATATGGCATTTACTTTTAAGGTTATATTTATGTTGCGATTGTCTTATATTCACACGTTCTTCTACTTCCAACCAAGAGATGTTCACTTCGCCCGAAAAAATCACAAATGATCAATCCCTTGTTTGGAGAATACGCTTTTGTAAACTTTCATACGATTTTGCGTAGCTCCTCCTACTTTCGCATGATTTCGTGTGATCTTACAACTGGAGTATAGGGCCCCTGCAGCCCATGGGCTGGTGCGTCATTCCTGTTATGTAGGGTGGTTCAAAATTTTCTTCATAACCGACTGATGATTAAATTAGGTATAAAAGGGTCCAAGCAGGGTGCTGGTAAATTTGGGATTCTTCCAGACTTATTTGATGTACGGCGTGTTGCAAATGTTGTAGGTCATCCAATTTTTAGTGGCTTTATGGAATAAAGACTCAATATTTTCGCTTGTGTCGTATTTCATTATTAGGGGTAGTTTTTATTTTAAATTAACAATGGCTTTATTAATAGTGAGGTTGTTGATCTTCACATGGTATTCCGAAGCGTTATTGGATTCGGTTATCTGGATCTCGCTGCGAGATGATGGCGGCTGGTGGATTTTATGTATACCAATATCTCAGTTATTAGACATGGGACCCACACCAAATTTATAATAGTTTATAATGACATTAAATAAACAAGTTCGGCGCAAACAGAATTTAAATTGAAGTTTGCGAAAAAAGTTAGTTTTTGCTGTTGCCTCCAGGCCCCCTTATTTGAGATAATTCAAATTAAAGTGGTGCAATTTATTATCTACTATATTTATCGACAAATTTAAAATTTTATTTAAAAAATCCAAATATTACAGATTTTTTTCGATTTTAAATTTTTATTATTTATTTTATTAAAATGGTATAAAACCTGTAATATTTGGATTTTTTAAATAAAATTTTAAATTTGTCGATAAATTATAGTAGATAATAAATTGAACCACTTTAATTTGAATTATCTCAAATAGGGGGCCTGGAGGCGGGTGAGGCAATTCTGTTTGCGCCGAACTTGTTTATTTAATGTCATTAAAAACTATTATAAATTTGGTGTGGGTCCAGGGGCTTAGCTACCGCGGTATCAGCCGTATCAATGATACGGGGCCCCCGGCTAGAGGGTGCACCCGATTGGCTTCGACATGCTTAAACAAAAAACAGATTAACCATATGTTAAAAAAATTGAGGAATGAAATTAAATAAATAAATAATATTATTATTTAATTGTTTATACTTTGATTTATTAAACTAAAATTTTCCTGAATACCCACCTGTTCCAACGAGGCCGTGAACTCATAAGAAGTGTTTCTGCCGTAGCTTTCCGCTATGCGTTGTCTGCAGCGCAGTCTGCGCATATTCAAAGCAAACGAAAAAATATAGAAGTGTATAGGATAGCTCCCGGTTTGAATACTAAATCTTAGTTTTATTAGAACTGTATTGAATCGTGCTTTGTTTTTATATGTTTCGCCTCTATACCTATGCACCGCTATAGTTAAAGTCAAACTCAATGGTGTCTTACAAGATACATTATTTTGATTTTCTATATTCAACAGATAGGTAGAAACTTGACCCTGTCGAATGGCGCAGTCATTTATGTCTCTAGAAATTGCTTAAAAAGGTGGCAGTCGAATGGTGCAGCAACTTCGGATTCTTATTCTCTTGAAAGACATAAAAACTCAAGCTTTTCAAATTTTACCGGCAATGATTTGTCCCCAAGAATTATAAAAAAATAGCGCAATGCAATATCGCAACGGTTTCGACTTCTCTTTACTCTACCAAGTTATAGAAACTGGAGTCTACTGTTCTAGTCAATATTTTTGAGGGCATAAAAAGGTGTAATTCAATATAGCATTATTTTGATTATTCTCATTTCTGCATATGATTTTGTTAAAAACGGTTCCTTTCTCTAGTTCCTTTGTCTGATTTTTATTTACCGTAACAACTCAGGTATGTAAAGCACAGATGATATGATGTAAAGTATATTTATGTATTATATAAAGTATTCATATTTGTATTAAAAATTTCAGAGGATATGTTGACAAAACCATATGCTATTAAACTTTAATAATTAAAGTTTTATTTTAGTAATGAGGTCTGTTGGTAGACCCTGCACTATCTCCACTGGTATCTATAGTACAGCAATATTTAAATCTGGCAGGTTTTCGTAGCATCTACGAACAAATGAATTAATGCGCCGCATACTGAGTCTGCTTTGCGTGTTATTATCATAGGTTATATTAATAGCAAATTAGAAATAATTATTAGCGTTACAAATATTTTAAATGTCTTGCCTTTATTTTAAAATATTAACCTTTTAAAAGACGTTGAATAACGGTAAATGTCTAAAACCAGACCAAATTTTAAAATTTGCCTTTACATAAAAAGCTATGTATACATATATTATAAAAAATTGGTAAATGCAAAAAAATGATACCCCAAATTTTTTTTTTGTCACAAATAGACCTTGGGCGTGACACCCAGCAATTTTTTTGCCAGCAGCTTTTCCCTTATAAGGGCCCCTACCAGAATTTTGATACGGGCCCCCTCGAGGCTAGCTAAGCCACTGTGTGGGTCCCATGTCTAATAACTGAGATATTGGTATACCCAAAATCCACCAGCCGCAAATAATTGTAGTGGGATTTCGTCTTCCCACTTATATTGGCATAAAAAGTTTTCTTGATTCATTTTACAGTTTAAATTGTGGTCAAAGATAAAGTAATTTCTTGACTTTAACAAACCATTATTCTGCGGGATTATCTATAGATAAACTTTATTAATCAAAATAGGAATTGAGAATAATGAAATATTGTTTTTCTTTGACTATTGGTATTTTAAGAAAGGCTTTAGTTGTAATAATTTGTTAAAGGTCAAAAATGTTGTTTATATCTGGTTTTAGGGTCAATTTTAAATTTTGGCTGATTGATTCCAATTTGGACAACAACTCATTTGTGTCAATGATCGAAGGATTGATGATTCTAAATTTAACATTATAAATCTTATGTTGGTGATTATATTAGGTAATTAAAAATAAATTTAACGTAATTCTTGGATTTAATCCTGAAATAGTTTTTCGTTTTGTTTTAGAAGGGACAGATTAAATGTATTTAAATATTTTGGTGAAACAGTAATTAGGTTTTTGATTGTTTTATAGATAATTTATTTATTATATGGGGTCATTCCATGTGACGGGTGGGACACTTGTACTAATTTGTATATGTTTAATCAATTTATATTTTATTATTGTAAGCTTTTTTATCCATGGAATCCTGATATTTTTAAACATCCATACAACATTTAAATAACCAATACAAGTTTTTTGTAACACTATTTTGTTTTATACTTTTTAGTTTTATTAAGTAATTATTTATTGTGACAGGTGGGACAAGCAAAAAACGATATTTGAATGACTAATTGTTTGGGAGCCAATTTCTGCTAAATTATACAAAACTATAATATGTTTAAAATTTTTGTCGTTACATGAGTCTATGTACTAGGGTGGGTCAAAAAAATCGACTATTTTTATTTTGACTTCTGCCACTGAAAAATCTGTTTCTGGCACCTTCAAAACATGCTTAGCAACGATGAGCTCTTAACTTTGATGGGAAGATCCGCCTCATTACAGTTTGGCATATTTTTCTTAGTCCCCTACAAAAAAATTCATATCTCATCATTCGTTAATCGTACAGAAAAACTCTAAAGGAGTTATTTGTAGAAAATGAAATGTTCTACAAAAAAGTTTTTTTATACTTTTTTGATCAATCTAACTAATAAAGAGATATTCAAGGTCAAAGATTGAAGAATTTTAAGAAAGATAACTTTTCTGTTCTGAATTTTGTAACTTAAAAAAAATTATCGACAATTGAGATTTTACTATGTCTATCGGAAATTGAACGCTCTACAAAAAGGTCTCTTAGGATTTATCGATTACTCTAACCAATCAAAAGATATTCGCATTGGAATATCAGTGCACATATTAATTGCAAAAAGAAAGTTTTTAATTTCAAATTTTGTAGAAAAAGAAATATGAGTTACATATTAGATAAGTTACATATTGAATAAGTTACATATTAGATAAATCCGTTAAAATAAATAAACGAACCTAAACCGTGATAAGAGTGAAAGTATAGAAAAAAATTATTGTTAAGCAATTGATTGAAAGCAATACATTCTCAAACGAAAGATAAGACATAATTTGGGAACTGACATTTCATCAAGATGAACTTAAATTTTATGAATTATCTCAGAATTTATAAATTACACAGATGAATTGGAAAAAATCCTTAAAAAACTATGAATAGCAGTATGCACTGACATTCCAATGTGAATATCTTCTGATGGGTTAGAGTAATCGATAAATCCTAAGAGACCTTTTTTGTGCGTTCAATTTCCGATAGACAAAGTAAAATCTCAATTGTCGATAATTTTTTTTCAGTAAGTTACAAAATTCAGAACAGAAAAGTTATCTTTCTTAAAATTCTTCAATCTTTGACCTTGAATATCTCTTAAATAGTTAGATTGATCAAAAAAGTATAGGAGATCTTTTTTGTAGAACATTTTTTCTACAAATAACTCTTTTAGAGTTTTGCTGTATGAATAACGAATGATAAGATATGAATTTTTTTGTAGGGGACTAAGAAAAATATGCAAAACTGTAATGAGGCGGATCTTCCCATCAAAGTTAAGAGCTCATCGTTGCTAAGCATGTTTTGAAGGTGCCCAGAAACCGATTTTCAGGAATTAATTATTTAAATTAAAATTCAAGTGAATTTATTTTGAATTAAACTTCGAAAGATTCGTAGTTAATTTATTTTTGGATATTTAAAAACCATTCGTAGAACCAAAATTCAAGTGATTGAATTTATTTTGAATTAAACTTCAAACGATTTTTGATATTTTAAAACAGTTCGTAGAACTAAACTTGTATTTTATTTAATTAAATAATAAAATAAATTCTTGAATTAAATTCGAAAGATTCGAATTTAAATAAAAGAAAAGAAAACTTTTTGTAAACAATATTACCATGGGTAAAGAAAACCTGAAGAAGTTACAAAGGGTGAAGAAAATTTTGATCCAGTCTTTCAAATTCCGAGAAAACGCACCTACGTTGCATCCTGTCTGGTATCTGTGGCTCCCAATGGCAAAGTGACAGATCTGCTCAACCAGCAGTAAGTCTGGCAAGTAAGGTGGCCATTTCTTGCTATGCACGTTCAGCTTCCAAGATAGCGAAGTTGAGCGAAGTTTCTGAAGTTTCCAACTCTACTTCTGGTTTGGTGTTGGACAACGTGACCAAAGCTTCTGTGGACGTCGTCTTCGAAGACATCGACTTGGTTTCCGAAGTTTCGGAAAAAATATTGAACGAGAATTTAGAATTTATTGGAATTGCTGACATGGACACCGTTGCCGACGTGTCCATTAACGTTCCACGCTACCAGATGAATCTTCATGTGCCCCAGGTTCTCCAAGGGGCCCAATCTGGACCAACAATGCATAACAACGCTGCTAGCGTTTGTTTCAACACTTCAGGTGCCTGTAGCTTACCATCGGCCCAAATGGATCTTCCATCAGCAAGCGGCCTTCAAGAAGAACCAAGAGGACGTCATTCCTTGGACTAACCGATCCAATCACAACATTTTTTAAATTATTTTTTGGGTATCAAAATCAAGACGAGAAATTTATTCATATGTTATATTTTAATGTGTTTTTTGAGTTTTTAACAGTTTTTGTTTATTTTTGTTTCTATTGTGTACGAGGTTAGTGTTAATATGTTTGTCCCTGTCCATTTACATTTTACCATTTTTACTTGAAAATGTACTATTTTTTTTTACCCGTTTCTAATTGATTTTATGCAATTATATTCATACTATATCTCTGTGTTCCTAAACCACGTCCCCAAACACAATGTTGTAGCGCTCGAGCTCGGCATGTTGTGATTGGATCGGTTGGTCCAAGGAATGACGTCCTCTGGGTTCTTCCTGAAGTGTTGTAACAAACGCTAGCAGCGTTGTTCCTCATGGTTGGTGAAGAATGAACCCCTTGGAGCACCTGGGGCACGTGGAGATCCATCTGGTATCTCGGAATGTGGATGGAAGCGTCGGCGACGGCATCCATTACAGGTGTACCGATGAAGTCCATTGAATCTTCAAAGATTTCTTCCGAAAACTCGGATCCTAAGTCAATCGAAGATGGCGTCCACGGAAGCCTTGGTGACGTTGTCCAAAACCAAACCAAAATTTGACTCAAGATTGGCGTCGGAAAATTCAGGAACGTTGTTCAACTTCGCAATCTTTAATCCAGTTTGAATCGATCGGTTTTTCCGGTAAGTTCTGCTTAAGGTGCTATTAACGTTGCCAATTCAAGGATGTAGCTTCTTAGCCAGTTGATTAAGCCCATAAATGCTTGGACTTGCTTCCTCTTAGTCGGTCGTTCAAACTTCGTCAGGTGACATTCTTTAGGTTTTGTGAATGCACCATCTACTTGGTATCCCAGATATTTCAAAGTAGTTGTGGCAATTCGGCACTTCTTTGGGTTTAACCACAATTTATGTGCTTCCAGACGTTCCAAAACTAACCTGAGATGACCAACTCTTCGATGCTATTTGAGTAGATAATATCGTCGTCAAGGTAGACAAATTTGTTCAGCGTTTCGGCAAAGATTTCCAACATAGCCCGTTGAAATGTTGTCGGGGCTAGCTAGCTAGCCATCCGCCTTCCTTCTTGACCAGAAGCACTGGTGAAGCGTATGGAGATGAACATGGTTCAATAATGCCCCCCGGAGCATAGCTTCCACTTGTTTATCAATCTCCAACGCCTTGTCCGGCGTATACTTTCTTGGCCTGTTTTTGAAGGGTGCCTTGTCCGTCAATTCGATTTGATGGGGCACTAACAAGTTAGATGGTGGTCCAATATTTTGGTCGAATGTATCTACAAAGTGTATCAGTAGATGTTTTAAATCTTCACGGCAAGGCTGGGAAATTTCATCAGACAATTCGGGCAGTTCAGTTCCCGAAACGGCGCTATTCGGCGCTGGGCCCCAAAATACCGTCTGACGTTTTTCACTTCCTAGGTAAATGCAACCTTTTGCGACATCTAGAAGTGCATGATTTTCAGCTAAGAAGTCCATACCGAGTAAAACTGGAACGAGTAAGTCTTTCATCACAAGCATGTTGCATTCGTATGCGTTTCCGTAAATTTTTAAAGAAATTCGCGAATAACCGAGGGTTTTCGCCTGCGGTTCGGCACTTCCAAGTTTACGCACAATCCTTGCGAATCACTGAACGTTGGGCACCAGTATCTACTAATGCCTGATAACGTTGCTTGTTGATAATAATTGTTATAATCGGGTTTGATTCTGTCAGCCACTAAACTGTTCACATTAAGGGAGGGAAAACGCATATTTAAATGTTTTTGTTGGGCACTACTAACTAACTTATTCACTAATTGTTTCGGTTGCACTTCAAAGTGTTCACGAGTTTTCACGGTTAAATTTTCATTCACTGCAGAGAGACGCATGTCGCTTCGGGGCCCCTCCGCGGCCCGTTTCCCGACGGTTCGCGGATGGTAATTCTCATTGCACGCCACAGAAACGTTCGGTGGTTGAAAATTGTTCACTACGTAACACTTACTGAATTTTCGCACTTAAAAGTTCGAATACCACGCGTACTACTTGGTATTCTTCTAATTCAATGGGCCATGGAGAATTTCTTCTCTGTTTTGTTTTTCCCCATAGAACTTGGAAATTAAACGCGCTACATGCACATCGTTTGCGTATTTAGCCAGAAACGGCTCCATGTGACGTCTTGGGATTTATACCATTCGAAATGGGCACCTTCTGTTCCTTCAATCTGGCCTACAGTTGTTTCAACCCAGTCGAACTCAGAAATATGCCTTTTCTGCATGGCATTTTTCATTTTAGCCAAAAATCTGTGCGAGTTTTCGGTTTTTCCACCGGAAAATGTAGGATAATTCGTCCTTTCAATGGGTATCTCGCGCATCGAGCGCGCAAATTCTTTCAGGAAGTCGGCCATTCCATTGGCTGTAGATCCTGAAGGTTTGGACTCCAACAACTCCTTTGTTGCTGTTAAAGTCCCTGCTCGGGCGCCATGTTGTGATTGGATCCGTTGGCCCAAGGAATGACGTCCTATGGGTTCTTCCTGAAAACTGCGTGCTGATGGAAGTACCATTTGGGCCGAAGTTTGAGTGCTAAATGCACCTGAAGTGTCGGAGACGGCGTAAATGTCAGAAGTTCCAATAAATTCAAACGTATCTTCAAATGTCGGAAACCAAGTCAATCTCTTCAAAGACGATGTCCACAGACTCTTGATATTTGACTTACCCATGGTAATATTGTTTACAAAAAGTTTTTCTTTGAATAATAAATTCGAATCTTTCGAAGTTAATTTCAAAATAAATTCAATCACTTGAATTTTAATGCAAATAACACAAGTTTAGTTCTACGAACTGTTTTAAAATATCAAAAATAATTTAACTTCAATTGTTTGAAGTTTAATATTCAAAATAAATTCAATCACTTGAATTTTAATTCAAATAATTAATTTCCGAAGGAAATTAATTTAAAAATGCAACCAATAAAACAAACATTCAAAGTCAAAATAAGTTACCAGTTGGCTTGTCGAGATGGCACATCGAGTAGAGTCAATAGCTGGAAGTCGCTATTGAGCTCGTAAATTGAACTGATTTTAGTACAGCAGGTACTACAATGTATATGAAAAATAGGGAAATTTGAAATCAATAAAATATTGAATCTTGTTTCATTACCTTATTTGGTCACGAAAACAAAGCTTCTAGAATAAAATAGAAGCTTTGAAATTACGTTATATTAGGGTTATGTTGGGATATCTGTTAACAATTGTTAGTGTAGTGCGGTGTTGTATTTCCTTTAAATGTTTATAGGTACTTTCAACGTAAAGTCATTTATAAGTGTTTAAATATAGGTGTGTAAAATAAGTTTACTTGTTCATTTAGACACTGTACTTACTTTCAACGTAAAGTCATTTATAAGTGTTTAAATATAGGTGTGTAAAATAAGTTTACTTGTTCATTTAGACACTGTACTTCCTTGTTTTTATTTTGTTTATAGATTTCATATGCTTCCAGAAGTGTTAGTTTGTGATTTATTTCCTGTATGTGCATAATTGTTGTGTTTGTTTTTATGTTTCTTTTGAATGGTTGCCAAAATTAGAATTGTGATTATTATTATTTATGTGTTCTTTTATCCTAGTTTTAAAATTTCTTCCTGTTTTTTTTCCAATATGTCTGTTTGTTGTTTTGTATTTTTAAGTGTGTTATATGTTGTATTATTTGTGTTTATGGCTGCTTTTAGAGTATATTTTGTTAGAATTTTATTTAATGAGTCTGTGACAGGTCCTTGATATGTAATTTTTCTATATTGGTAGATTTTTTACCAAATCTAAAGTATCGTTCAATATTTCTTCCGAAACTTCGGAAACCAAGTCGATGTCTTCGAAGACGGCGTCCACAGAAGCCTTGGTCACGTTGTCCAACACCAAACCAGTAGCGTTGGAAACCTCAGAAACTTCGCTCAACTTTGCTAT
This sequence comes from Brassicogethes aeneus, assembly GCA_921294245.1. Lineage (NCBI taxonomy): Eukaryota > Metazoa > Arthropoda > Insecta > Coleoptera > Nitidulidae > Brassicogethes > Brassicogethes aeneus. The sequence goes on from OV121133.1 coordinate 47,632,423, forward strand.
CTTGGAAGCTGACCGCGTAGTGGGCATAGCAAGAAATGGCCAGACTTACTGTTGGTTAAGTAAATCTTTCACTTCACCATTGGGGGCCACAGATACACAACGGGAGACAACGTAGGTGCGTTTCCTTGCATCAAGTTGGACTTTAAATGATTTAATCAAGATTTTCTTTACCCTTTGTAACTTTTTAAGGTTTTCTTTTTCCATGGTCATATTATTAGAGTACATAAAGTATCAGTAACAGGGCGTCGGACGACGTATCTGACGATTCGAAAAAGTTCTTTAACTGTTGTAAAACAAAAGTGTGGTGTGTGTTACCTGTGAAAATATATACCACAAATCATGTGTCCAAAGGTACTCTTTTGAATCCATTAATGAAACACGTCTCAAGTACTGTAAAGAAGAGCTAACCTCCAAACTCCCACCTCCCGGGCAAAATGATCAGGAACTTGCTGTCTAAAAGCAGGAAAACATGTGGTTGCGTAAACTTCTTGAAAAAAGTGAACGTGAATGTAAACTGCTGAATAGCAACAACAAACTTTTGTGTGAAAACAAAGCTTAACTGGAAGAAAAGTTGGTTTCCCTACAAAGCAAATCAATTGGAGTCGGTATCAATTAAATTAAAAAACCTGAAAGAAAAACAAGTACTTCTGCTATCGCGCAACAGATGCCGCCTACGCCTACGTCAATTAATAAAAATAAACAAGCTTCTAACCAAACTTATGCAAACCATGCTGCACCACAAACAAATAAATTCCAGGAGATAATGAACCTTAGTAATGAGTCCGAGTTAATCTGTGTTAAAACTGCTGGACAAACAAATTATTAACCTGTAAGTAGCTCTCTTAAGCAACAACTGAATCCAGTAACCTCAAAGAAACCTAAATACCACAATGTATATGGAACTGCTGAGAACAATAAGCTCCAGGCCTTCATACCAAACAGCTCATTAGCAATATCTAAAGTTAACCTCTCCGTAAGTAAGCAGGATCTTTTAGACTTTATAAAAGAAATAATTAAATCTGGTGATTATCGCTGCTTCAAAGTAACTATTCCAGCTCCTCACCTTGGTGCACTTCTAAACAAGGATATTTGGCCTAAGAATATTGCGGTCAAAAAGTTTTTTAGTCCTAGAAATTTTCCAGATCCTCCACAAACCCTGCAAGAGACTTAACATGTGAATCAAACAAACAAAAAACCTATTTTAAACTTAAAATCTTGTATATGAATATACAGTGTTTAAGAAACAAAACTAATGAACTTAAAGCTTTACAAATAGAAGAAAACTTTGATGTTATTAGTTTAACTGAACATTGGCTGGTAAATGATGAAGCTCAAATCCTAAAAATTAACAACCTATCTTCGATCTCTCATTTCTGTAGACGCCAATATACCCATGGAGACACTCTGGAACTTATAAATGACTCTTACTTATATGAAAAAGTCGATTTGTCGAATTTCTGTTCAGAAAAAGATTTTGAAATTTCGGGAATCATCTTACCCAAAGCTAGGCTAAAAATTTTTACTGTATACTAACGGTAATTTTTCATATTTTATAGATAACCTTACACGTACTTTATTAAAGATAAATTGCTTACAATACAGGATTCTAATACTAGGTGACTTTAATGTTAAATTTAAAAACTCCTTAATGGACAATGATCCACAAGCATCTAGTATTTGCGATCTCTTTAACAGTTTTGGTCTCAAACCACACGTGTCTTTCCCAACCAGAATCAACAATACACTGGATAATTCTTAGTAATTTTTCCCTTACAGTAAGTGGTCTTAATGCTACTTATTCAGATCATAATCCCATATCTATCGATGTAGCACTGGATTTTTATTGTACTATTTCTACACCCCAAAAGCTAGTAAGACCGATAACAACGTTTAGTAAATTTATGTTCTACAATAATCTTTCAAATTGTGACTGGTCCTTTCTAGATAAAAGCGACTTTAACACTGATACTCCTTCAGATATGTTCCTAAAACATCTTAGCTATTCTTTTGAAGTTTCGTTTCCGGAAAAACTGGTTCGACAAAAGTAAGACCGATAACAACGTTTGGTAAATTTATGTTCTACAATAATCTTTCAAATTGTGACTGGTCCTTTCTAGATAAAAGCGACTTTAACACTGATACTCCTTCAGATATGTTCCTAAAACATCTTAGCTATTCTTTTGAAGTTTCGTTTCCGGAAAAACTGGTTCGACAAAAGTCTCCTAAAAAAAAGTAAACTAAGGGAATCTATTAGCTTAATTAATGATAGCTATAATCAAAAAAAATCACAAGGCCTAAAATCTGAACTACTCCTCTTAAAAAAGTTATACAAATCTGAAATCATAAAAGCCAAAACAAATTCACACGACAATTTTATCTTAACCTCAGAAAACAGATCAAAAGCCATGTGGAGCCTCGTTAACAACTCTATAAAAAATACTCATAATGTGAATAAGATTAACATTTCCCCTGAAGATTTTAGTAAAATTTTTAACAATGTCGCTCAAAATATAATTAATTGTTTGCCCTCATCCTCCTTAGACCCCATTCAGCTAATGACTAATACTTCAATACCACATAATGTCTTCTTTTCTTTTCAGGAAATATCTTACATACAGGTAAGATGTGCTTTGAATAGTTTAAAACCAAAAAACAGTCGCGATATCTATGGCTTAACTATAAACTCCCTAAAAAGCTTTAAAGACTTACTTATATCTCCTCTTACAAAACTATTTAACAAGTGTATTAAGACTGGCATTTTCCCAACTGGCTTAAAAAGAGCCTTAGTAATACCGATTTTTAAAAAGGGTGAGAAAAATGATCCCAATAACTATCGTCCAATTACTGCCTATAATTTCAAAAATTTTCGAAAAACTTCTACTAGAGCAGATTGTCAATTATTTGGAATCATCTAAAATTCTTAACAACAGCCAATTTGGCTTTAGAAAAGACCGTTCTACAACAACTGCAATCCAAGCATTTCTCGAAACTATCATAAAGGCTTTCGAGGATCGCGAATATGCTTTGGCCACATTTTTTGACCTAAGCAAAGCCTTTGACTGTGTCTCACATACAATATTGATAAGAAAGCTATAACTTCCACCCTCTCAGCTGCAGACTTATGACATCCTACCTATCAGATAAAACTCAATGTGTCAGAGTCAATAATGTTTTATCATCTGAAAATCCAATTACACATGGCGTCCCGCAGGGTTCCATTCTGGGGCCAATACTATTTTTACTTTATATAAATGATATCTCTGACAACATTAAAAATATAAACAATATAACACTTTTTGCAGATGACACCTCAATAATCGTTACAGGAAAGGACCAGTTAGTATCCGCAGAACAAAGCGCAAACTCACAGTCACAGGCTTCGCGCTGGTTTATAGCTAACAAACTAGATCTAAACAAAAATAAAACAGTTAATATGACATTTACACTTAAATCCCTCGATAGAGTTCTGCGGTTTCAAATGTTAAATTTTTAGGTGTCCATTTAGACACAAAACTTACTTGGTATGCACATGGGGATGCAACTGCGAAAAGCTTAACTAAAAGTATATTTCTGTTACGTTCACTAACTAATAGTCTTTCGAAAAACGTTTTGCGTATGGTATACTTCTCCCTAATCCAATCTATTATGGCATACGGTATTTTACTTTGGGGGCATTCTAGCTCTCACGATAGAATATTTAACCTACAGCGCAGGGCAATAAGAATTGTGGCCGGTATTGGTTATCGAGATGAATGTAGATTAGGGTGACCGCAACTCATAGGGGGTGGAAAAAAAGCGGAATTTTGTTCGTCTGGACCCCACAAAACGATTTCCCTTTCCAGATATTGAGTTAGCCGAAATTTGAGCTCGATTAAACGACGTTAACCCGTGCCGCTCGTCGTTCAAAGTTTGAAAAAATCCAAATTTTTGGCCAAAAAGCTGACATATGGAGCTATAACTCCAGAACGGTAAATAATAAAAATACGCTTAATATCTCAAAAGAAAGCTAATGTTGTTCTTTAAAATTTGTAATCTATACATAATTGTTGTTATTTAAAGTCAAACCGAGTTACAACAGCCTTTAGCCCCAAAAACATGACCTGGTACCAATAGGAGCATACTTCGTATATTTTGTTATTAAGTGATAAATTTTGCTTTTTTTGTATATTTTTGAGTTTAAAGTAGAAGTATAATAAAAATACTGATAAGTCTAATGACATTTTTATTTTAAAATATAAAAATTAGGTATATAATACATACAAAACAGACACAAAAAAGATACAGACGTAGTAACTACATGAGTTAATTTTATATAGTTATATAATCTATTCTAGAGCTTTTGTTAAAGTAGTTTTTGAAACGTCAGGATATAATGCTCGCCATTTGCTTACAACTTGCAGGACATATTGCTTTTGGTCTTCATCTTTAGTCAGAAGGTTGTTAAAGTCGGTTATTAATTTAACACCACGCTCAGCCATATCATTAACTACCTTTAATGTTTTGACAATTTTCAATCCTTCTTGGAAGTCATTATTTTGAGGCCAGGTGTTTGGATGTTGTCTTAGGAAATCTGTTTTTATACTAAATCGGTCAAAGGATGTAAAGGTTTCTTTGGTAAGTAAATTTACCAATCCTCCATCAACTACCTCTTTTAATTTATCTTTCCTAACTTTTGTATTTACAACTAGCGTGCTCTGATGGTTCATCTGTGCTACTGACCAATTTATTAGTTATTAACAACTTTTCATCGTCTGTAATGGTGGGATCAAAAAAAGATAATCCCACCAACTCTGCATTCAAATACCACAAATGATTCGAAAATTTGGTCAGGGCCATTTCTGCAATGTCGTTGTCACATTCTTTATAGTCTAACAGACTATGCAAAATACCTAAATCTTGTTTTGGTGCAAGATGAGCTTTTGGAGCATTGAACCAAGCTTAACAATAAATTTTCACTAGGAAAACAGAAATGGCACGCACAGAACTTTCTTCTTCTTTAGACATCTGAAATTGACGACGAAAAATGAACATTTTTAAGCAGTAAATAGCCTTTGCCATCCACCTAGCGTGATGAATGGCTCCTGGAGTTCTAAAACCTACAACATTGCCGTCGAGTGATCCAATAAATATGAGAACCAACTGCAATAGCTCCTTGTAGTCATCTCTGGGGTGGCTCTCAGTTAATTTGGTCTCGAATTCAGCAGATTGTCACTGATACCTGTGTCGTATTTTCCTTTGTCTATCTTGGGCCACGCAATGAGGAATCTCTTAAAAATATCTGGATGAAGTCCATTGGTCCATTTTTGTGTCGAATACGCCTTTTAACAGAATTTCCAAGATATGGTGACGGCAAGCTAGGTACAACAATGATCTTTCTAACATTTGTTCCAATATGACGCATGCTCCTTTAAGTCTTCCTGTATTGGATGCTGTAGTGTCGAAGCACATCGCCTTGACGGTGTTGGGGACACCCCATTCATGTAGGCATTCATATACGGCTACGGCTTGCTTTTCTCCAGAGCTGTTTGCTGTCACAGGAACTCCCAGCAGCTGTTCCTTTTCGCCATATGAAATAGCAATAGCTATTCGCTCACATTGTTCATTTTTTAAAATACCCGGTAAAAGTTTACCATCCCAATGGACAACCACGGGCTCTTTTACAGGAATGTTAAGTTTATCAAAAATTTTTTTAGTATATTGTTCTCTCAACATTTGCCTTCTATAATGCAATGAAGTTTTCAAGACTTTGAACTCAAGAGGGTCAAGGTTTAGTGCTCCTAGGGTAGCTATTAAAATTCTCGTGGCATTTCTGTCGGATACCTTACATCGAACAAAATGGACAATTTTATGTTTAAAATGTCTTTAACGTCCCTTGCAACTTTCATCCTCTTTCTCTCAGATGGCCCTGGATCTTCTACAGCTTCTTCAGGGATGTCCATTTCCTCCAAGCTCTCAAGTTCCTGGTAGATGCTGTTCTCTTTAGTGTCTTCTTCTTCTTCTCCTTTTTCGAACTTGTCTTCATCATCCGTCTCTGAGAGAAAAAAAGACTATAAAAACTTGTCGTTTTGGCAGAATAGTAATAATAATATCAATATCAATCAAGGTAAAAAATATCTATTATCTATTATTTATCTATTTTTTAAAATAATAATAAAAAAACACTCACCAATATCAAAAGTTTCTTCTTGGATTTGTCGGTTCATTTTTGCAAGTTCCTTTTGCGCCTTGATTTCTTCAGCTCAAGACAACTTGAGATCCACTCCAGTCTTGGAACCTGGGCGGCCCTTCTGCCTCTGTTTCACGAGAAACGCCTTATCTTCTTCCGATTTCATCAGAGCCAAGGCATCTTGCTGAGCAATATCAAAGAGATCATCCAACTTTTCAACGAACTGTTTAAATTTGTTCTTAGCCGTTTCCGATGTTTTCTTCCGGTCTTTTTGAAGAGTTCTCCACTCGGCGTAAAGTTTTTCCAGCTTAGTAATTTGCTCATGTTTAGTCGGGACTCGAGCTTTCTCCCAAAAAATTAACACTTCTCGTATGGCAAGTTTTGCTGATTTTCTTACAGTTAATTTCACAGCACGTAAATTAAAAAATAAAACACACAAAACTTGACGATTTGAGGGTAGTTTACAACCGGTGATTTGGTGAATGGGAAGAAATATTTTATCCTTGGTTCGGCTTTGTACACATGATGTGGATGCCATTTTCTCCGTAAAACAAAGATTAATAATACTTTTCTTCAAGATCCTGGTATCTACAGCCGGCAACGCATAAACTAAAGGCATACCACTCTATAGGCCGTCTTATATTTTGCTAATTCATACCTAATAAAAGGATTAATGCAAATAATTGTATAAATTAAATATAATTACCTAATTTTTTGTTAAAACTTAACCTTTACCTTTATTTAGTAAAATACACGCAGGTAAAACTAAATAATAATTTTTGGAGCAAATAGTAAAAATAATTTTAAAGAGCCTTTTGTTTAAATTTAATCTTTTATTATATGGGGATTACCTGACTATTAGTCTGACTATATTTGAATAAAAGGCTCTTTTTGTTTGAAAATTAAGTTCCAAAATAGTTTTTAATAAAAAATGTTAATTCCGAGACACATTATGTAAAAACCCGTAAAACTCTTAGAATACACCCAAACTGGCTCCTAATGTTGCCAGGGCACGTTTTTGGGGTTAAAGGCTGTTGTAACTCTGTTTGACTTAAAATAATAACAATTATGTATAGAATATAAATTTTGAAGAACAACATATTTCTTTTGAGATATTAAGCGTGTTTTTATTATTTACCGTTCTGGAGTTATGGCTCCATATGTCAGCTTTTTGACCAAAAATTTGGATTTTTTCAAACTTTGAGCGACGAGCGGCACGGGTTAACGTCGTTTAATCGAGCTCAAATTTCGGCTCTCTCAATATCTGGAAAAGGCAATCGTTTTGTTCGTCCAGACGAACAAAATTCTGACATCGATTTTTTGCGGTCACCCTAATGTAGATCTAGTTTCCGAAATCTAAAAATTCTTACTTTACCATCCCTTTTTATACTGGAATGTCTTTTATATATTAGAAAGAATCAGTCCCAATTTTCAACTCACAGCCAGTTACACACATATAATACAAGATACAACTCAAATATTTGTCCTTTACCTTTAAGACTATGTAGAACATCATATGGATTTAATTATTACTCAATCAAACTTTTTATTCATCTCCCTTTAAAGATAAGAGATTTGGAAGTTAAAGCCTTTAAATGTACAATTAAGAACTACTTACTGAGGCTCCATGCCTTTTATAGCCTTAGTGAATTCCTGAATTGTAATTTTGAAAATTTTATGTAGTCTCAAACTTATTTGTTTTAGTGCATAGTGTCCCTTTTGGGCGACGTAAGTATTTTTAAGTTTTGCGTCCAAATGTTACAATTAACATAACCTCTAAAACTCTAAGAATCATTGTTGAAGTGTTTTGCTCCAAACCCATATAGCGGTTACTCATAAAAAGTGATTTTGATCGAGTGTTACTTAATAAACAAAAAGATGGACCCAAGCCAGTACAGCACAAGACGCGGCGGGTGTCTTTTTCAAATAAATCTAAATAAATAATCTTTTAACGAATTTTCCTCATGTTATTATATTTTGGGAGCATTGTTAAGTCGTGTAGAACTTAAAGTGCGGCTAAAGGTTTATCACTGTTGACATAATGTTCACCTTAAAATGGTGTCCCTTTTGAGGGACATTATGCATAATGGTTATATTTCCTTAAAAAAATTTTATTATTTAAGATTGCCTCTACATGAGTTGCTATCTGCTCTAAAAGAGGACAATGTTGACTCTGCCGATATTTACATTACTCCACCTCAAGACGGAGAGGAAACTGATGAAGATAGCGACTATTCGGATGATGATCATGATGGAAACATAAATCATTTGGGTCCAGCAATGTTGAAAGCCGAAGCGGAGGTTATTTTACACAGTACCACACAACCTGGTGCACATTCAAGTAATGCTGACCTACCCACATGTTCTTCTATTGAGTCTGAGCTGTCGACTTCTAACATGACCCCTTTACCTTTTTCTATGCAAGACTCAAGTGATGATCTTCCGCTGTCCTTCAATCGAGCGAAACCATGCAAGAAAGGCCCACGAAAAAGCAAAAATTGACTAAGAAATACTTAAACATAGCGAAGGAAAAATTTACTTTCAAAAAAACAGATATCGAATGTTGGAACTAAAATTGAAATTGCAAAAAATAAAGAAGCCAAATGGGACAAAGTGGAACCTAACTTTGCGTTGAATACAAATTGCTTTATAGAAAGTCCACCAGTGGATCTCCTAAATAAAACATCTCCAGTAGATTTTTTCTTTCTTTTCATCGACAAAAATGTTATGAAACAAATTATTGAGTAGAACAATGTTTATGCATTGACTAAAAACGCAAATGTGCTACTGAACCTTACACAAGATGAATTGTATGTATTTTTTGATGATCTGTTACTTTCTGGGTATGAAAAGTATACTAGCAAGAGAATGTATTGGGCCCGAGAAGATGACGTGCCAAAATTTTTATCTGAAAGTATCCCTGCTTAAAATACCCCATAGAACAGGGGTTCAACCCGATAGATATTTGTATCGGGATGTATGGTGTTTCTATAGGGTGTATCGGTTTGTATAGGACCCATAGTTGAGATTTATGGTTGTTCTATAGGGATATCCACCCTTGATTTATTTGCTATCGGTTTCAATGGGGAAAATACACATAAATCTAGAAATTAGTTTTTCCCCTATAGGACCCCTTAGGTTTTAATCAAATTTTGTCAAATGTTTTATGGTTGCTCTATAGGGATATCCCTATATATCCTTCATTGAGTTATTTGCTATCGGTCTCAATAGGGAAAATGTAAAAGTTATGGTGTGCCTAAGGGTAATTTCCTATACATTTTCTATCGGGCCGTATCCGGAAAAAACCATGGACAAATGCACATATTGAATCCGATAGCCCCCGATAGATTATTTTGTATAGGTCTCTATGGGGTATTTTAAGCAGGGATGCGATTGAATCGTTTTGAATTTTTTCTCCGAAATCTTCACCTGAACAACAATTTCCAAATCGATAGAAATGACAGACTTTATAAACTGAGACCACTGATTACAAACCTAAATCAAAATTTTAGGAAATTTGGTGTATTAGAAGAAAATTTATACATTGACGAGAGCATGATTCCTTTCTATGGGAAACAATATGCGAAGCAATACATCAAGAGAAAGCCCATTAAGTTTGGGTTCAAAAACTGGGCATTATGTACTGATAATGGATATTTGCTAGCATTCGACATATATACCGGCAAGTCAACAGAACCAGTCAAATACGATTTTGGATTGGGAGGTAATTTAGTGCTTTCCTTGCTAAACCTCGCCAATATACCTGCAAATGAAGGTTACAAAATATATTTTGACAATTATTTTACCTCTGTAGCCTTACTGACACACCTTGCTGATAAAGAATTCTGTGCCAGTGGAACGCTTCGTGATAATCGGTTGGGCAACTGCCCTCTAAAAGAAGAAACAAAAAATAAAGAATGGAAAACAAAAAATCGAGGACATTTCGAATTTTGCTCTTCTGAAAACAAATTGAATGAATTTTCGAAGGAACTTATTTAAGATTTTTTTGCATTCCTATGGCGTTAAGTCTATAAGAGGTAAAATGCCCTCGAAATCTGTTTTACAGGTGAGATATGATGAGCGAAACCATATCGTAGATTTTTCCCCAACGGACAGGAGATGTGCGGCATGTGGCAAGAAAGCCAATTTTATTTGCATCAAGTGCAATGTGGGTCTACACCCTAAACATTGTTTTAGAGATTATCATACAGTTTAGTGGCTTGTATGCATAACGTCTCCTAAAAGGGACAATAAAGATTTGATTTTTCTTGCGTTTGATATTGTTTTTTTAGTACTAACTTACCTCATAACGCAATAATATTTTTTTTTCATGCCCAGTAAACCTTATGCACTAATGGGTTAATACTTCTATTTATTTAGTTATCTAATATTGTTATATATGAATACCTATTTGACATTTCTAAAATACAGTTGTATTACTAGCAAGCAATAAATTATTATTATTATTGTTTACAAAAACGCTTTCTTTCTTTTTATTTAAATTCGACTCGTGCAAATTTTAATTCAAAATAAATTCAATCACTTGAATTTAGTTAAATAAAATACAAGTTTAGTTCTACGAAATGTTTTAAAATATCAAAAATATTTTAACTTCAGTCGTTTGAAGTTTAATTCAAAATCACTTGAACTTTCGTTCTACGAACGGGTTTTAAATATTAAAAATAACTATGAATCTTTCGAAGTTTAATTCAAAATAAATTCAATCACTTGAATTTTAATTCAAAAACAGTTAATTCCCGAAGTAAAGTAATTTTAAAATGCAAACAATAAAACAAAATTCAAAGTAAAAATAAGTTACCAGTTGGGTTGTCGAGATGGCACATCGAGTAGAGTCAAAGCTGAAAGTCGCTTTGAGCTCGTAAATTGAACTGATTTTAATGCAGCAGGCATTATTATTTATATTATTTTTAGAGAAATTTGAAACCAATAAGATATTGAATCTCATTTCATTACCTTATTTGGTCACGAAAATAAAGCTTCTAGAACAAAATAGAAGGTTTAAAATTACGTATGCCCAAATAAGGTCATTTGATAAAATCTTAAAATTTAGGAAAACCAATAGAAAACGTCCTTTTTTCCTTGATTTTATTTGGTTGAAAACAGAGCTTCTCGATATGCCCCCCCGGGAAAATGCCAAACTGGTACTTACAATTTATTTTTCCAATTCAACATAATCCACATCAGAGGGTATATATCAAGTCCTTCCATCTTATTCTTAACTGTTGTGGGCTGGTCTCAATGTGAATAGTCTCTTCTGGGTTATCGATTGCGAATAGGACGATCTTGTTGTTGCATTCTCTGTAGTCGGCACTGTACCTCCATCCTTCTAAACCAGGAGCACCGCGGTGCACCGGTAGAACGTATACGGCTGAACATGGATCCATGATGTCACCCTGGAGCATCGTTTCCACTGGTTTGTCAGCTTTCAACGCCTCTCCCAGCATTCTTCCGTGGCTTATTCTTGAAGGGTGCTTTGTCGACCATTTTTTATATGGTATGGCACTAAAAAGTTAGATGGTGGTCAATTGTCTTTCCAAAGAAAAATTATAGTAAATGTCTTTAACGGCAAAACTGGGAAATTTCAGACAAAACGGGTAGTTTGGTTTCCATAGCGGCGCTACACAGGCGCGGGTCTCCAAATACCGCCTGACATTTCTTTCATCCTAGGTACACGCAGCTTCTTGATACACCAAGAAGTACATGAATTTCAGCTAAGAAGTCTTTACTGAATAAAACCGAAACGTATAAGTCTTTCATCACAAGTTTGTTGCAGTTCGTACGCGTTATTAACCCCGAAAGCGATTTCGCGAATAACCGCGGATTTCAGCGATATTTTCGCCCGCGGCTTTGGCACTTCCACGGTTAAGTACGTAGCTCTTTACAAAATCCTTGCGAATCACTGATCGCTGGCACCAGTATATACTAATGCTTGATAACGTTGCTGTTTATTGTTTGATTCCGAATTGTTCACATTAAGGTAGGGAAAACTTGGGGACGCGAATTTAAGTGTTTTTCTTGATTACTACTAACTAACTTATTCACTAATTGTTTTGGTTGCACATTAAAGTGTTCAGGGGTTTTCACGGTTAAATTGTCTAAATTTTCATTCACTGCGGAGAGACGCTTGTCGCGGCCCCTCCGCGGCCCGTTTCCCGACGGTTCGCGGATGGTAATCCTCATTGGTCGCGTTGAATCAGCTTCTTTAACGTCAACTTCTGCCTCGCGAGCACGCCACAGTAAACGTTCAGTTGTGGAAAATTGTTCACTACGTAACACGTACCGGATTTTCGCACTTAAAAGTTCGAATACCACGCGCACGACTTGGTATTCTTCAAGTTCTGGCAGCAGCCACTGTGCCATAGAGAATTTTTTCTGTATGAACGGCGTCACTTCTCCGGATTGTTTTTCGCCGTAAAATTTCGAAATTAAACGCGCTGCCCGCGCGTCGTTTGCGTATTTCGCCAGAAATACGGTTTGGAAACGGCTCTATGAGACGTCCTGTGATTTGTACCATTCAAAATGGGCACCTCCTGTCCCCTTGATCTGGCCCACGATAGTTTCGACCCAGTCGAACTCGGAAATATGCCTTGTAAGGCATTCTTCATCTTGGACAAGAATCTGTGAGGATTCTCGGTTTCACCACCAGGAAATGTTGGATAATTGGTGCGTTCGATTGGTATATATATATATACATATTTTCCTATCAGTGTGACACCCTTCATAATGGAGGTAAAAGTGACACCCACTTTATACACGTAGATAAATGCTTAACAAACTGGCACCTATATAAATTTCGTCAAAGTGGCTCCAATTTTTATACGTCTAAGTATATAATTAATATACAAAGTGACACCATGCGGTGTTGTCAAGTTTATCAATGTGGTTGGGTGCCACTTTGTTGCCCATTAAATAATTTATTAATTTTAATTAGATTTAAAAATTAATATTAAATATTAAAATTTAAACAGTCAAAGTTATTATTTTATATTATGTTCTAAGACTGATTTGGAACTTTTTAAGTACTTAAGACTTAAAGTTTGAGTGTCTTTTATGTTTATTTGATTTAAAAAATGTAAATCTCTTTCTTTTTTGGCATCATAATAATTATGAATTAGCAAAATATTTAATAGACTACTTAGAGTTTTTTTTTAATTATTTGGCTATTTTTTTTAATTATTTGGCTATTTAATTAATGCCTAGTCAAATTAAGAATCAATTTGAAAATGAATCAACTCCCAATATCTCGAGAACCGCTTGTGCTAGTGATGCAGATATTCGGATGATTTAGATATTCGGATTATCCGGAATCGGAATATTTCAATATTCGGATTAATCATCCTATTCCGAATTCACATTTTTTAATTCCGAGTAAGCCAGTAGCAGTGACACTCGCGGCATTTTAACAAAGAGGGCGCTAATACCTTTAAACTCGAAACCGAATTGATTTAATTAACTATTTTTAAATTAAAACTGTCATTTTATTATAAATATATTAAAAATTAAGTAAATAATATTAGGCAATAAATATATTTAATATCTAATATAATTTTAAATGGTGTTCCGTATTGGTAGTTGACATTAAACTATTTAGTTTTCATTTTTTTAACGTATGAGTTGTCATCGAATTCGGTTGGTAAAAACTAGAGGGCTACGGTATAAACAATAAATTTTGATACCGAATGCAATTCATCCGAGTTTCGGATTCCGAAACCGGATTTTTCATAGGAGGATACGAAATTATTCCGAATCCGATTCCGATTCCATAAAATATTTCATTATTCGGATGCATCCGAATATCTCAAAACTCGGATAAAACGAATATTTTAATTCGAAATATGACATCTCTAGCTTGTGCTAGTCCGATCAATGCCAACGTGAGCAAAATATTGTTGTCTTATTTCAGGTTATGTTATTATTTTTTAACTTTGAACTGTAATAAAAGCTTGTTTAAAAATATTGCTAACATTTATTTTATTTTATACTTTTTAGCATTAGAATTTGTTAAATATTAAATTTACAAATTTTAAGGTTATGTTGTCAAAAATGGGGTTAGACAGCAACTGTCATTTAGTTTTCCTTCGTAATCCTTTATCTGTCACCTGTCAACTTGACACCTGTCAAGTGTTCCTTAATATTTTGTTAAGCCCCCCTATATATTGTGTGCCTTAGGTTGTTAAACTTTTGTTAATTTTAATTTATCCAAAAAATACTATAGTATTTATATACTACTAATAAATTTCAATATGGAGAATAGGTGAAAACTCTAGCATTTGATTTTTACAACAAAAACTGAGCGCTTTGCTCTATAAAGCATAATAATAATAAATAATCTTTATTTCGCAGATTCGCCATTAATATTTAGTATAGGTTTTTTAATAAGCATAAAAAACCGCCGTTTTTCCGGCCGGTCGATTTGTGGGAGACAAAATTTGCAATTTTCCACATTATTTTCATGGTCCTTGCGTATCTTCACCAAGCTATACTCTAAGATTTGGAAAAACTGAGGTTCGTTTGAAGTAAACAATCAGGTCCAATTTTTTTTAGCTATGCCAAATTTAAACTAAAAACTACAACCATAAAATTCTACATTTAATTCTGAAACGCTAAAATATAGTAGATTTTGCTTCCCGACAAACAATTGTCCGTCGGCCTCTAGGCTGCAAAAGATTTTCGCATTTTTACATCGGGACGACGTTGGACCGACATCGGCAATTTCCGATGTCAGTCTAACTTTCGTAAACGATAATCAATTTCCGTCATCAATCCAGTCGGAACGACGTCGGCTAAACGAGCTGTAAAAGTCTGTAAACGATAATCGATTTTTGACCTCGACCCGACCGGTCGGACAGAATCAATTTTCGATGTCAATTAAAAGTTGGACCGACGTCGGCAAAATGATCGGTAAACCGTTCCTAAACTATAATCGATTTCAGACCTCGTTACAACGTCGGCAAACGATAATCAATTTCCGGCGTCAATCCAACGTTAGACCGACGCGTCTTCGCGACCTCGTCAAATGATAGTCGATTTCCGACGTCGGTCCAACACCCTCCTCATAAGTAATACATGAACCTTCTTTATCTCTTCAATACATATCACCGCTGCTGAAGCACGCTATCTATGTAGATAACTATACATATCGATGGGTTGCAATTGCAGTATTAATACTTAGTTAGAGGTGTGATGGCACACCTGAATAATGATGGTTAGTGAAAGAAATGGCCAAACTTATGAAATTTAAAAGTATCCAAGGCAAAACAGGAAGTGACTGTCAATGTCCTCTAACAGTCATATTGACAAATTATTGTTTTGTATAAAACTGCTTTTTTTGTATTGTTTTTGAATGTATATAATCTGTGATATGTAAATAATAAAATAAATGTTTTTGAATTTGAATTTAAAAGTATAGAACCAAGCCGACGTCAGCCCGCCGGTGGCATACGACGTCGGCCCGCCGTTAATAGGAGACAGCGGTCGTCAAGCGGTCAAAGGACTATAGCCCGCTGTCTGGCCAAAAACATCTGCAGACGTTCTGGATAGGTTCAATCCTAAGGATGCCTATGTCCTCTGAATGGCACGATATTTTAACAAAATCTCAACGTATAGAATCAGAGTGTTTTAAAATATCGTGCCATTCAGAGGACATAGGAAATCCTTAGGATTGAACCTATCCAGAACGTCTGTAGTTTTTTTTGGGCCGACAGCGGGCTATAGTCCGTCGGCCGCCTGATGGCCGCTGTCTCCTATTGACGCCGGGCCAACGTCGTTTGCCACCGGCGGGCCAAAGCCTGCAAGATAGTTTGTCATCGGCAGCCGTGCGCCCAACGGACATTTGTTTGTTGAGATATTTAAGGAACATAAAAAAAAGATTTTCCTTAAATATAAAAGACTTCTATTAAATACTAATTAATAGGTGTCAAGAAATAAGTTGGGGAGATGACAGTTTACGCCAAAGTAAGCAAGTTTGCATTAGTGCTACTGTTTTTGAATGAAAAAAAAAACAATTACAAATATTAACGTAACTCCTATGCTTTTGATGCACAGCCACTGGTTTCGTTGCGTCAGCAAAAAGTGTAGACGAACGAAGTTTAGTATGTCCATTAAAATCATTGACATCATTACCAATAAGAACCACAGTTAAACAACTGGCCGACTCTACTTAGTCCATCAACCCCAACCACTTATACGTTCGGTCATGTTGTGAACGAATATCAAAAAAATTATCTAAGAGTTAGGTTTATTTTCAGAGGAAACACTTGCTTACTTTGACGTGAACTATCATCTTCCCATCCAACCCTGTATAGGTCTGGCAACCAAGTCCTGGCCGGAATAAAAGAACATTAATTACTTTTAATTATTTAGTTAATTTAGTTTTTAGGAGAAAATTACTTTTAAGTATTCTAAATGCAGTTTTTCAAGGGCTTTAAACTGACCTATAGCATGTGTAGTTATGTGCGATATATCTTTTGTCATTTTTGAACAGTCACAATCCTCCACAATAGCTGCTGGTTCAGCAGCTATTGTAGAGGATTAACTTCAAAGGCATTGTTTTTGAAAAAGACGGAAAAAAGTAAAACTAAATATTAAAATATTTAAAAGACAAATGACAAAAATTAACTATAGGTATACCTAATGTGTAAAAATTACCTATTTCTTTACTATTTATAATAAGTACATCCGGTATATGAAACAATAGGCTCAAAATTTTGGCAAAACGGTTGTTTTGATTAGTTTTCATCAGAAAATATGTAAAGAAATGCTATGCGCATGAGGTTTACTTGTGGTGATCTGCTAACCCTGCTTGCGAGCAGGGTCAGCAGGTCACTTACTCGATCCCTCACCTCAGTTTTAAAACTTTGCTCTTTTAATCTAAAAGGTTACGGAACAATTCCGACTATTTCATAGCAGTGTTGTCAGATTTCTGGTGCCACTTTGTGCACTAATTATCGTGGTGCCACTTTGTCAACATTTGAATATTTTTAATTTTCGTATAAAACACAAGCGCCCTCTGGTGTCAAACCATATCAACTATTGTAATATAACCGTATATAAAAATTGTAAAAGTGGCACCCAACAAATATTTGGCTGAAAGGTTGCTGATAGTGCCCTCTACTGAGGGAATTTTTTTAAGGCAAAAACAAAGTGGCACCCGAAGCCGGGTGTCACTTTGTAAAATTGGGTGCCACTTTTACAAGAATTATGCGATTTGGGTGCCAGAATGACAAAACATATATATATATATATATATATATATAATTAAAATTTATCAATCTCTTAAAATGGTTAAAAAGTATTAAAAGCGAAAAAACTAATCTAACACATAAAAAACACAATTACATGTTAAATACAAAACCAAAACTAAGTATAGTTGAACAGATGATATCAAGTCGTACACTAATTAAAATTAATTAAATATATATTAAACAAAAAAATATTTTAAAAGATATGTTTAAAAATATGTTTAAAAATATAATGAAAAAAGATGTAAAGGTTATGAAAGAAGATTAAAAAATGGCCACCTTATTTGTCAGACTTACTGCTGGTTAAGCAAATCCGTCACTTCACCATTGGGAGCCACAGATACGCAACGGGAGACAATTGTAACCTCAACTCGAGGGCTATGGCTAACGGCAGCTTTACAGTGGTGAGATGGGTCGATGGGCAAATGTTGTTTCTTAATACTTACGTGTTTTTACTAACATAAATCCAAAATTGGGCGCCAGTGTCTTATTATGGCCAGTTGTTAAAATCTAAGTAAGTCAGACACAATCTTACTAAAGACTAAGGGTGGTTATTAAAAGTCAAGTTTTTTAAAAATATATAAAACAGTTATATTTGTTCATTGATGTTGAAATGATCACTTTGCATATAATAATAAATATTTTGGTGCACCCTTATATGGCCATATATGGTTTACAAAAACCAAAGTCTGATAACTGACAAAATATTATCGATGCTACAAAAAAAAAATATTTAAAATAACTATGTTGAACTCTCAACTTAAAAGTACACAAACAAAATATATTATAAGGAGTGTAGTGTACGTGAACATTAATATTCTAAAATGGTACGACCTGTTCATAGTTGGGGCCCTGGTAGACTGTGTCTCCGAATGGGTTGGCTTCCGATGTTGAAGTCTCCTACCATGTCAGATTACACAGGATGGCTTTTAAATAACGTAAGAACTTGCCATTATCCAAAACAAGTTCAGGGTAAAAAACCATTCCTTTACAACAAATCTGACATAAAAAGTCTTACAAAAAACTCCAACATAAAAACCCTAAAAAAAATGTGGTATGATGCCCAAGCATCTAAAAAAACTATTAACCGCCTAACTTACCCTTGTTTAAAGGAGTTTTTATAACTATACAACGTCAGGACTGCATAAAGACCAAAAATAAGGGAATAACACAACCCTAAAATGGAGAACCTCGTGGATAAAACATTTAATTTCAGCAACAGGTCAAAAACTCACCCAGAGCTCATCGTACCAAACGAAAATTGTTTTGGTCGGAATTATACAATTAGATTGAGATATTTACCACGTATTTTTGGAAATTTTCCATAATTTAAGCACAAACTTAACTCTCATCTAATCGCTTCAACAACCAAATCGAAAAAGACGCTTCACTTAAAATTTGTTGCGCAGTAAATTTAGTGCGTAGCTAAATTAATGCGTAGAAAACCTGCTGGAAAAATCGCGAACCCAATCTGGCTATGTTGCCTATGTTAAAAAACATTTTTCAAAAGAATTCCCACCAAGTCCACCAGAACTCAAGCCTCAAACACAAATACTTAGAGAATTCCCCTTACTGACACTAAATTGTTGATAATGGCAAAACGCCAATAAATCGATGAAAACCGCATATACAACCCCAATCCATCACTGTGTTCCGGGTTGCCTAATATCAAATTAACGTTTATGAAATAAAAATAAAAAGAAATCTAATTACAGTTCGCCTATCTAGGCAACGACATCCCTGTGTCAGTAAAAGAAACTCAAATAAACTAATTTATTATTTTGGAAGGAGGCAACTAAACAACTAAACAAATATCCTTTTTAACAATAGTTAAACTTAAAATAAATCAACTAAATGGTTCACATCTAAACCGTTCTAGATGTAAAAAAAACTAATAAAATAAAATAAATGTGTAGCTGTCAAAATGACGGTTACACAATGTAGGTGCGTTTCCTTGCATCAAGTTGAGCTTTGAATGATCTAATCAAGATTTTCTTCACCTTTTGTAACTTCTTAAGATTTTCTTTATCGATGGTCATATTGTTTACCAAAAAGTTTTCTTTCTTTTTAATCTAAATTTGACTCGTGCGAATTTTAATTCAAAATAAATTCAATCACTTGAATTTAATACATGTTTAGTTCTACGAACTGTTTTAAAATATCAAAAATAATTCAACTTCAATCGTTTGAAGTTTAATTCAAAATAAATTTAATCACTTGAATTTTTGTTCTACGAACTGGTTTTAAATATCAAAAATAACTACGAATCTTTCGAAGTTTAATTCAAGATAAATTCAATCACTTGAATTTTAATTCAAAAACAATTAATTCCCGAAGGAAATTAATTTAAAAAATGCAAACAATAAAACAATATTCAAAGTCAAAATAAGTTACCAGTTGGTTTGTCGAGATGGCACATCGAGTAGAGTCAAAGCTGGAAGTCGCTTTGAGCTCGTAAATTGAACTGATTTTAATGCAGCAGGCATTACCATTTATATTGAATTAAGAAAAATTTGAAACCAATAAAATATGGTCATTTGATAAAATCTTAAATTTTAGTAAAACCAATAGAAATCGTTTTGATTTTTGATTGGTTGGAAACAAAAGTTTCTTAAATTTTTGTAAAACCAATAGAAATCGTCCTTTTTTCCTTGATTTTGATTGGTTGAAAACATAAACGATAAGGCATGTTGTGATTAGATCGGTTGGTCCAAGGAATGACGTCCTCTTGGATCTTGCCGCTTGCTGATGGAAGATCCATTTGGGCCGATGGAAATGTGCTACAGGCACCTGAAGTGTTGAAACAAACGCTAGCAGCGTTGTTATGCATGGTTTTTCCAGATTGGGTCCCTCGGAGAACCTGGGGCACATGAAGATCCATCAGGTAGCGTGGAATGTGAATGGCACGTCAGTAACGGTGTCCATGT
The DNA here is from genome assembly GCA_921294245.1 of Brassicogethes aeneus. Lineage (NCBI taxonomy): Eukaryota > Metazoa > Arthropoda > Insecta > Coleoptera > Nitidulidae > Brassicogethes > Brassicogethes aeneus. Next base: position 47,652,777 of record OV121133.1, read on the forward strand.
CAGCAGTTACAACCAAATCTAAATTCTCGTTCGATGTTTCTTCCGAAACTTCGGAAACCAAGTTAATGTCTTCGAAGACGGCGTCCACAGAAGCCTTGGTCACGTTGTCCAACACCAATCCAATAGCGTTGTAAACCTCAGAAACTTCGCTCAACTTCGCTATCTTGGAAGCTGACCGCGTAGTGGGCATAGCAAGACATGGCCACCTTATTTGCCAGACTTACTGCTGGTTGAGCAGATCTGTTACTTCTCCATTGGAAGCCATGGATACGCAACGGGATACCCAGTAGGTGCGTTTCCTCGCATCAAGTTGGAATTTGAACGACTTGATTAAGATTTTCTTCACCTTTTGTAACTTCTTAAGGTTTTCTTTATCGATGGTCATATTGTTTACCAAAAAGTTTTCTTTCTTTTTAATCTAAATTCGACTCGTGCGAATTTTAATTCAAAATAAATTCAATCATTTGAATTTAATACAAGTTTAGTTCTACGAACTGTGTTAAATCTGGCGATTTAAACATATAAAAATATATAAAATTTTAATAATTTAAATTTAATTTAAGTGTTCCAAATTATTTGTTTTACAATCAATTATTTGTCAATCAGCAAAATTATAAATTTCGACCTTAATTAATCTCAAAGTAATCAGTTTTGTACCTGTATTGATACCAAATATAAGTTAATATTACTTAGGTTAGCAAAAAAGGAAAAGGAATATACTGTCGGAAGTAGCAAAACTGTTTGATCCCCTTGGATGGCTCGCACCGGTAATCATCTCCGCAAAACTTATAATTCAAGAATTATGGCTAAAAGATTTGGATTGGGATGCAACTGTTCCAGAAAACCTAACCAAGAAATGTAATGCCTTTCATAATCATCTAAAAGAACTAGAAACAATCCGCATTCCGCGATGGATTTACACCTCAAAATCAGACACTCAAAAAATGGAACTTCATGGGTTTTGCGACGCCTCTGAGAGAGCCTATGGAGCTGTCATTTACATTCGTGCCATATCCAAAGAAGGAAAAGTGCACATAACTCTCTTAACTGCGAAATCAAAAGTAGCGCCAGTACGCACGAAAACTTCGCTACCACGTCTCGAATTATGTGCAGCGGTACTACTGACACGACTGATGCAACGCGCAATGACAGCATTAAACATTGAGAAGGCGGACCAATTTGCCTGGACTGATTCCATGATAAAAGGTGATCCATCTAGATGGAAGACATTTGTAGCAAATAGAGTTGGAGAAATAAACACACTGATTCCAACCTTACAATGGGGACACGTCGCTACCAATGATAACCCAGCAGACATAATCTCAAGGGGCATCTGCCCATCAAAAATAAAAATTTCGTCTTATGGTGGGAAGGACCAAGTTGGCTACTAATTCAATCCAAATGGCCAACAAACGAGGTCATCCTAAACACCGAGATAGAGAAAAAACAATGCTTCAAAATCACATTGGTACATTCTGAAGCAGCTGCAATCATCAACCGATTTTCATCATTTACTCGCATTATACGAGTAATAGCCTATTGCCTACGAATTTTCAACCCACATAAGGCCTGTTGATTGATTGATTTGAAGGGGAGCCTTTGCAGGCAGCACTTAGGCACACATACGGCCCATTGTGCAAACCCCCTTTTGGTGAAGCCCTGCCTTACCTTACGAGCCCGCAGCTTTTAAGAAAAGCGCAGACCCGCTCTGGTCGGGCATGCATTATTTCCTCTGGTTCCAAGTATCTGTCCCCTAGGTGTTATAACCAACTTGGGGCTGGCTATATGCTCCGGCAGCTCACTCGTCTGGAGGCAAAGGTCAATGGTTCGTTGATTTCTCATACTTACACTTTGGGTAGGCGCCACCGTGAATGACAGAGTAAATTAACTAATGTTCACGGTCATTAAGTTAAACTCAATATTTTGTTACTCACTTATATATTTTATCAATAATATTTTATTCTATACAGGGTGTTTCATAATATATGCGCAGGACTTCAGGATGTGATAGCTCATCCAAAAAGATGAAAAAAGTCGCTATTAACTTACCCTCTAAAATGCACAATATTCGAGATACAGGGTGTTGAAATTTAAAAAAAAAATCGTTTTTTTCGATTATCTCTGGAACCGTTTGTCGTACAAAAAACAGCTTTTGTAAGCATTTTCTACTCATAATAAGCTATGTTTTGTGCCAGAAAAATGTTTTTAAACATAAAAGTTGATTTTTCTCTAAAACGGTCAACTTTAGAGCTTATGACCAAGAGTACCAGTAGAGACACTATGTATGTTCTGGAGCGGAAGTGACCCAGACGCTACGTGACGTCAGCAGTAGGCGGTTCTCGATGGTGGCGCCCCCAGGTGGGGTGGTGGGGGGTGATCATATTAGCTATTGGTGGGCAGCCATTTGGGCAACGCCCTCAACTGATAAGCGTAAGTGAGCCTATTGGTGGGTTGTTGGCGGATGGCGGCCATGTTTGATAGATATTAGCTATTGGTGTTGTGGTTTAAAGTGGGCGGGGGATGTGTGTTTAGTTGGCATTACTGGAGATGCAAAAGATAAGCGATATGCATATTGGTTGTTAGCGTATTAGTTTGGTATTACTGGAGATGCAAAAGATAAGCGATATGCATTTGCTGCGCGACTTAACAGTGGTTTGATATCCGGGGGGAGATAAGGATTTATTATTATTTTGTTGTAAATTTTATTTTTGACGCCATTTTGAATTGCTGACGTCATCCGACTTGCCCCGACTTGTTGTTCGACAAGTTTCGGGGGTTTTAATGCGGTGTGGTGTCAGTTATTTGGAGATAAGGATTTATTATTATTTTAGAAAAACGCAGAGAAGCGAACATTTTTAACATGGGTAGATTGGAACATCGGGAGCCTTTTTAGACGTTCAGTCTCCCGTCCGACCTTATAATAACAACATTTTAAACAGGAGAACATATAATATCATAGGTATTACTAAAAAATGATTAGTGTAAAGGAAATTGAAAAGGCAATCCAAAATATTGATAAATTTTTGGAAGAATGTAGTAAAAAAAAGAATAAAGAAAAATTTGAAAATAAATATCCTACTCGACAGGAAATATATCGAGAATTTTTGGAAAAGGAAAAAATTAAAAAATGGACCAGTCAAAAAGAATTTTTGGAGCAACATCTTAATGCTAATGTTGTAAAAACCCAATATGGTAAACATTTTGAGTCGTGCCCCTGGTCAAATTCAGATGAAGGTCCTGATACATGCCCATGCTGTATGGTTTCATTTTATACGAAAGAAGCTAACGAGGTGTTAAATAAGTTACCAAAAAAAACATGCTGTTGTAAAATTAATTAAATAAATTCCCTATCAAAACTATTTTTGATTCAGTTCGTTTAAAATGCGGTGCGTTCAACAGCCTGAAAAACTACCTATAACTAATTTAGATTTATTTGAAGGTAGTTCTGATGTCAGTAAACATGGTAATTTACTACCAAATTCCTTTAGAGCAATTTTTTGTGGTCCTAGTGGGTGTGGTAAAACAAATGCCCTATTAAGTTTAATATTTAATCCTAATGGAGCTAAGTTTGAAAATATTTACGTTTATTCAAAATCACTTTTCCAACCAAAATATCAACTATTACAAAATGTTTTAAGGAAAGTAAAAGGTGTGGGGTATTTTTCATATAAAGATAATGATGAAATAATTGAAGCTGTGAAAGCTCGAAATAATTCAATTTTTATATTTGATGATGTAGCTTGTGATAAACAAAATAAAATACGTGAATACTTTTCAATGTGTAGGCATAAAAACATAGATGCGGCCTACTTGTGTCAAACGTATTCAAAAATACCAAAACAATTAATACGTGATAATTGCAATGTTATTGTGCTATTTAGACAGGATGATATAAATTTAAAACATGTATTTGATGAGCATGTCTCACCTGATATGCCTTATGATCAGTTTAAGAAAATATGTTCGGAATGCTGGAATGAGAATTATGGTTGTTTAGCTATCATAAAAGATTTTCGTTTAAACAATGGACGCTATCGAAAGGGGTTTGATAAATATATAAATATGCAAAATACGTAAATTTAACATCATTTGTTATCATGGCAGCATCGACTTCGAATGTAACAAAAAAAATTAATGAACTCTCTCGAAATATTAGAAAAAAATATTTAGCTCTTAAATTGGGAAAATCGGAAACAGATGTTGCATTAAATAAATTATTTAAACCCATAACAAAACCAATAAAAGAACTCGTAAAAAAGAAAAATAAAAAAGAAAAAAATGAATTAAAGAATGAGCCAAAAGATGAATCAAAAGATGAAAAATTAAAAACCACCCTCGAACATGGGGATGATGATGATGATGATGATGATGATGATGATGATGGTGATGATTATGATGATGATGTGCATGATGGTGATATCTCTTTACCTACAAATATGGACTACCTCAATAATTACCCAAAATTAGCTCGTCAATATTTAAATGAATATATAAATGGTGGTAATAAAAAAGATTTTGATATAACATATGGGGTGACTTATAATCCCTCATTAAATCAATGGTTAATTGGAAAAAGTGTTATAGAGTTTGATGAAAATAGCAATTTTATTATTGAAAATCAGAAATTTAAGGGGACTGAAGGTTTATATGAATTAATATTTAAAAAGTACCCCAAAAATTATTCTAAAGAAGAGGATGTGCAACACTACAAAAAAATTTTATTATTAACAAATGTACATAAACGAGACTTTGAACCAACAGGTGTAATAAAAGGAACTAATTTAAAAAAATATCGAACGATAATAAAGCCATTAATAAAACAAAAAGCTGTTAGCGGAAGTGGTTATCGCAAGCCACATTTTAATATTTTGACCTATAACAATAAACCCATAGAATATATTTATTGGGATAATATTAATGAGATAGTTGAAAGATTAAAATTATTAGTGGCCTCCAAGGATTCTGGAAATACTTCGAATGATAATGAAATTACAGCAATTATTAATGAGCTGAAAGAAGAAGGTGTTATATATTAAACAAGCATAGTTTTACTATCAGTTTAACAATGCCGCTTAACAAGTTTGGTCAATCTCTTAACCATTCTAATCAAAATTCATTATTGTCAAAATTACAGTATGGTAACAATGTACTAAAATATACTCCCGATGGTAATATTGATGCAGAAAACCTAAAAATATGTAATGTGAAATCACCAACTTTAAATGCAGATGCTACTAATATGGGTTATGTTGATCGAATATATGCAAATTTTTATGCTGATACAATAAAATCACTTAGTAAATTTGAACAAGAGACATTAAAAGCACTCGAGCAATCGGATGCAAAAATAAAAAAGGAAATTGAAAACCTCGATAGTAAAAAACAAGATAAATTAATAATTAATTTAAATAAAGAACTAGCTATTTTAACGCAAAATACCGATGAGTTAAAAGAGCAAATTAAAGAACTTAATAAACAAAAAACAATAATTTTCAATGATTTGAATTCTTTAAAGAATATTTCAAGATCGCATGTAAATGCACGTAATGACTTGGATAGGCAAATTAAATTCCTTCAACAGACTCAAGATGTGAACTTAAAGGATATAAAACAGCAAAATGAACAAAACATTATAGATTTTAAAAAGCAAATCAAAGATCTTAATACAGCTTTAAAGTCTCTGGATACAAACGTGAAAAATGAACAAAACATTATAGATTTATTATTTGAGGACGTCAAAAAAAACAAATCCGCAATCAATGATATGGAGAAAAATATATTAAAAGTGATTACAGTGGCTGCTGGTGCTAGTACTCACTCTTCCACCACACCATAATCATGAAACACACCAAGGAAAAAATGAAACTTGTTAATGAACTTCATAGACCTATAAGAAAAAATTTTAAACGTCGAAAAACAATTATTAAGGGCATTGATGACCTTTGGCAATCAGACTTAGGGCAGATGGACATGTATGCATCAAATAATAAAAATTTTAAGTACATATTGATTGTTATTGACTGTTTTTCAAAATATTTATGGGCTAAACCATTAAAAAATAAATCTGGGGAAGAAGTTACAAAAGCTTTTAATTTAATATTGAAAGAAAGATGTCCACAAAACTTACAGACTGATCAGGGCAAGGAATTTTTTAATAGTAAGTTTAATGAACTTATGCAAAAATATTCAATAAATCACTATAATACATTTAGTTGTAAAAAAGCTGCAATCGCCGAGCGTGTTATAAGGACTGTAAAAGAACGCCTATTTAAATACTTTAGTTTAAATGGATCATATAATTGGGTTGATATATTGCCACAAATTGTTTCAAATTATAATAATACAAAACATAGAACAATTAATATGAAACCAATTGATGTTTGTAAAGAAAATGAAAAAAAAGTTTTAAAGTTTGCATTTACACATTTAAAATTAGCAACCAAACCTAAAAAGTTTTTCATTGGTGATATAGTGAGAATAAGTAAAGCAAAACATGTTTTTGATAAAGGATACACCCCCAATTGGACTACAGAATTGTTTAAAATTGTAAAAGTAAAAATTACAAACCCAGCCACATACATTTTGGAGGATTTAAATGGTAGACCCATTAGTGGAGCATTTTATGAGGATGAGTTGCAAAAAACAATGCAGTCTGATATTTACCTGGTGGAAAAAGTTTTACATAAACGTGGTAACAAAGTCTTCGTGAAATGGTTGGGCTTCGATGATTCACATAATAGTTATATTAATAAAACAGACTCTTTTTGATCACCCCCACTCTTTTCCAGTTTCTCACCACAAAATCAAAATTTAATTTAGTTTAAAAAGTAAAGTAAAGCAGTGCACACATAAAATGGGTAGTAGTGCAGATTCTGATTTTGAAGGTTATGATTCCAATCTAAATGCAGTGTTTAATAGATATGAAGAAGCTATTAAAGCTGAAAAAAGATTAATTTACACAACGACTTATGATTTCCAATTATTCTCGCTGGAATGTGGGCTTAGTGGTGCAAGGGATTTTTTGCCAACAGTAAGAATGATTAACAAAGTTACTGGTGAACATCTCTCTTTTATATATGGTGAATGGGTTGGTGTAATTGAATCACTCCAAGAACTTCTGGATGCACATCACACTGATGAAATTCAGCTTTGGAGGAACATGAAGATTGAATTAAATATTGATGGCAATAATAAAATTTTTAAAATATCAGATGATTGTACCATTTTTTATTTTACGCTAAATGATGTTTTTGAAATTCTTGAATTAAAAAAGTTAATTTTTAAAAAACTTGAAATGTTAAATAATTTAAATTTTAATTATTATTATCATAATCTATTAAAAAGCACTTATGAAGCGATGAAAACTGAACTTAGTTTTTATCCTCCATCCCTTCATGCTGTGCTAGACGTTCTGTCATCCCTATGTTCTTGCGGCACTAGTGTAGAAAGTTATTGTTTTTTAGAATGCTTATACTATTTAGATATGAAAATGTCAAATGATTTAGAAAAATATACTGATTTTTAAATTACAATGACATACTATCTAATAAAGCAATACTAAAGTGCCCATGTGGTAGAGTATCATCTGAATTTAACAACAAATGCCTTTTATCATCATAAGCGCTTAGACCAATTTTACTTTGTTCAATACTATAAACATTATGTGCATTTGATTTGATTATTCTTTGAATTACATTTTTATTAGTTTTTTTCCTCAAACATTCGAGATAATCATTAAATGTTAGGGATTTAACAACATTATACTTGACCCCCTTAGATTTTTTAATACATTTTGAATTTATTGTTTTATATGTATACATTTTTGAGCGCAACCCCACAAAATGAGTTATAATTTCCCCATTCAGTTCATCCTTCATTAAACCAGGAATTTTTTTGTTAACTAAAGGAATATTCCATTTATTATCCTGGGGATAATCGCTAGTATCGAACCTGTGAATATCCTTATGGATAACTTCATCGTATACATCATTACAGGTAAATTCATATATAAGACTATCAGTGTCTGTGTATAACAATTTCACATTATTATTATTAAAATTGGATAATATATAATCATAATGAAATTCATAAAGACACACTTTGGAAATATCAAGAATTGCCATCCCAATATAAAGAGGTTTATTAAAATATAAATCAGTCTTATTTAGCTCTATAGCCATAAGGTTTTCATTAAAAATGGTTCGATTATTAAAATTCGGACTCGAGATTAAATTTTTAGCCCCATATCTACCTTCCCATTTATTAACTAATTTAACAATGCGATGTTTTCTTATATTCTCCATTGTTTTTCCAAACACTGCATTATTCATCAGTTTAAACAGGTTTTTTTCAAACTCGTTTTTAGCATTTTGACGCAAATTTGTATTTAAATCTATATAAGATTTAAGCCAGGGTGATTGCCCGAATTTTAAAAACCGATGAATTTTTGTTAAAACAAGCCCTTGCTTAAGAGCTTGTTTTAAATTTCTATAGTGAATAACATATTTTGTTTTATTATGTAGTGTAGTCATAAGTTTTGATAATTTTGAATTTGGCGGTTTTTGGTGTTCGGGGCAGAGGGGCAAGTCTTTGTGTAAATCATGTAAATGTTGTGGATATTCCAGATCTACCTCTAGGATATACCCTTCAGGAGCATCATCAGGGATTTGGGTGACATCGAGATTTGGGTCAGCCCACTTAAACCCTCCATATGGTAAATATTGGGACATGGCCCACCCATATAAATTGTTGACGTCGAGATAGAGTAAATAATTTGATGGTTTGGAACCATCAAATGCATCACCCATATATTTGTTATTAGCCTCCGCATACCGATTGCAACATTGACTTACCCCACCGCGAATACCTTGCTCAATGAATAAAAGCATATCAACACATTGTATGGTATCAAGCTTACATTCTGTGATTTTCAGCATACAATCCCAAGTATATCCAGGTAGTGTATAATAATGAGCAGGATCGAGTTGATATGTTTTAAGACAGCTTTCACGAAATTGTTCAAAAACATCTGCTAATAATAGAATATCAGTTTTTAAATATAAATCTGAATACTCTCCTAAATCTTTAATATTAAAAGTATTCCATACTTTAAGAGCATGAGAATAATCTTCAGCACTAATATCACAATCATTTAATTTATTGTAAAAGTATTTTTTAGAAGGTAAATTAGCATATTTTAATTTTTCCTCAGAATCAATGAAATCATATGGAAATACTCCTTTGCGTTCTAATAATTTAATTTTTTCAACGCTTAAATTCGCAAATTCCCGATTAAGAATAGGATATTCCGTTAGATATGATGATAACTTATCTAGAGAAGAAGCCATAAACCTAAATGAATCTATAAACCGAAATTGAATTTTTGTTTTATTATCAAACCATGTAAAAGAAATGTATTTTTCCTTATTTATAGGTAATAATGTAATTTTACCATATTTAGCAATATCTTGAATAATAAAATGACTGTCAAAATTATGAAAAACTATTGGTACAACAAATTTTTTATTATAATTTAAATTACATATTTGATGAGCAAATCCACGAAAATTTCCACTAAAATGGCAATGATCCCGAACTATTACATCACCCTGTATAAAATTTTTATTACAAATATGACACTGTTTAGTTGCATCTTTTAAATCCACGTTTGTATTTAAAGGTATTATGTTAAGCATTTTAAATTGTATAAATTTAGATATGTCTTCTATTTCTTTTGCAAACCACTCCATGCAATCTAGCCCTCGATAGCTTTTAAAATATGATAAGTTATCATCATATTTACATTTTAAATAGTAACCAACGCTGAAGGCTTTATGTTCTTGATATTTATGAGACTTTAAATTATTATTATCACTAATTGGTAAAAGAATAGATTCCACGTCAGCGTACAGAATAAACGGTGCTGATTCTTTATTTTTAAAATTTTTAAAACAAATAGATTTTTCTTTAGGAAAAGATATTTTACATTGATTTAATTTTTTACAATATTCCTCATGATCTGTTAATTTAATTTTACTAGTGAAATAATTTAGACAACGATCGCAAATAAATATTTTACCCGTATGCCTAGTATGCTGACTTTTTACTAATCTGGATAAATCTTTTATCCTAACATAATGGTACCTAATATCCTCATCTTCATCATTATCAACAGAATCTCTTTCATTAGGATAATTTATTTTGGATACACAATAAATTTATATGTTTATCTAGTTTGTTTTTGGTTAGTCTTGATGGAACTGTTTTTAAAAAAGAAGTCTTATCAGTTTTGATTAGCTCTAGAGTGTAAACGTTAATGGATATGGAATTTAATTTTTCAAATTTGGAAATATCTTGAATTGATATTGGAAATTTAATATTTGCAAAATTTAACACATCCTCGTAATGAGGATATGATGAAGTTCTATCATTATTAGTTTTTGCTTGATGTAAAGCTGATGTAACAGCCCAAGCGAAACAAGCATCATCATCATAATTTTTTACATTTACACAGGCATGTTTTTTAGCAATTTCCTCAGGTAGCCTAATAAAGGATGAACCGTTACCAACCTCATATTTATTTATATTGATTTCTAAACTTAATACTTTTTTTAATGCCCACCCTGAGTCTTTCTCGGAGAATTCGCTAAGTTTGTTTAAAATTTTATCTACAACATTATCTTGAAACCAATTTTTTAAATTTACACTGCCATCTATAACAATATTTTTTGTACTAAAATACTTTATTTCATTATTTAACCCAATTTTTAAAAATTCACCTCCAAAAGATGTATTTACTTTTAATAGTGGTATGGATTTTAAAATATTTTTTATCCTAGATTGAAATAAATAAAATGCATCATTTAAAAAAGTAAGGGGGTCTAAATGTTTAATGTTAATAATAATACCTGTGCGAACTCGACTTTTAAATGCTGTTGTTAAATCTAACCATTTAATTCTATCACTACGTTTAGTCTTTAATGTACCACCCCCCACATGTTTTACACATAAATTATTTAAGTAATTGATACCGCTTTAACTGGCCAATTATTGCTATTATTTTTTTTTTAGTACCTATTGATGTTGATTTTTTCAATAAATTTTGAGAGAGTCTTATATTTTTTTTAATTAAATTTAACCAAACTTTACTAGCATGCGGGCAAAAATTTGCACTTAATAACTTAAAGGCATTTGAAATTAAATTAAGTGATGTAGTACTCACATGACCTATTTCTACATCCATTTTAAATTTGTCTTATTTCAAATGTAGGTGTAGGCTGAAACTTGCTGTCATCAAATTCCTTGTGACCTAGATATACTAGACCAAATTTCCCGTTATTGAGCTCCTCCAGGTTTTCCGCAACCACCTTAGTCATTCTCTTTGGTAGAAAAACTGCAAAATCCTTGAACTCCACTAGAGGAATCTCCCCATACTTCCCATTAACAATTTTTAATGCTTTGATTGGGTATAGTTGTCCCCTCTCAAGCTCTTCAGATTTTTTAATTTCTTTATCTTCAGCTGTGGCTACAGCATTAATTTTTTTAAAAAAAGACATACTAAAACTAAATTAAATTAAACTAAATAAAATAAAAAAAATATTACAACTCACCTTATTAGTTATATGGGCACGTACACACAAAAATGATTGGTTTGCGAATGAATATTTCAATAATTTGCATTCAATTTATATGTTTTCAAAACCTTGATAACCTAAAGTAATAGGATGTTATTTGATAAGAGCTTAACATGTGCCGGATACATGTATGTAAGTGGTTGATAAATTCCTTCTAGAAATTTCCATTCCAATAATTACCGCAAATTTATTATTTATCATCTATTTTTAAAACTTTAGCGGTTAAGAACTCAACTTGTGGTGACTTGCAATCAACTTCAACGGATGCATGTATGTTTGTGTGCAGATAAAAGTTTGCATAATTACCGCAAATTTATTACTTATCAACATGTTTGTATTACAAAGCGAATTTACGTGGCTTGCTTGATAAAAAATTGTTTATAAAAGAAAATAATCGCATGCAAAATGCATTAGTTGGTTTTAAAAATGTCAGCAGACCTGGAGAAGTATTTCCGTGAAAAGTAAGTTTATTTTACATATTTTTAAATATATTTTATTTACCTTTATGTTTTAGATTGTCAGAGTTGAATTATATAACTAATCGCTATACACCTCCACAGGATCTTGAGGAGTATTTCCGTGAAAAGTAAGTTTATTTTGCATATTTTTAAATATATTTTATTTACCTTTATGTTTTAGAAATATAACCCCACCGCCTTCCTTCACCCCCTTTAAGGAGTAAGTTATATTTAATGTTTAATACTCATTTTTTAATTTTATATTTTTCTAAAGAGCAATTAATTGGGCGTACGGAAGGAAATGTGCAGGCTGTAATAATTTTGTTTGTTATTGTTTTATAGATGGATCAAGAGAAATGAGGTAATTTTATTTATTTTGTTGTGTAAAATTAATTAATAATATTTTTTTCTTTATAGAGCTCAATCGTCCCCCATCCCCGTGATAGACTTAGTATCACCAGATTCGGTGGTAAACTTGGTATCACCGGATTTACAGTGCCATTCATCACCATCATCCCCGTCAGAGTCATCTTCGCTACCCCTACCAATATTAACATCATCGCAAGAATCAAATTCGCTACCCCCATTTCGCTGTCTATTAGAGCAAAATGAGGGGGTAGCAGATTTATTCGATGAAGCTCGAGGATCTACAGCATCACCACCGGCATCAATACCACCAACCTGGGTGCTGCAGAATTATCAGCCACCCCCACCAAAAAAAGGTCGTTATGTTTACATTAATAAAAATTGTAAAGATAACAATTTATTTATAATAAAAAATTAATAAAATAAGGCAACTATAATTCAAAAGTGTGAAAATAATTAGTTGTTAAGTTACTATCATTGAGTAAACATGTTTTCAGTAGCCAATTTTTTATTACTATCTACATTTTTAAATAATACTTTATATGTAAATTTTCCCAAAAACACTCAGGATTGTTATGTGGCATTTAATGTTGATAATCCAATGGTGAAGACTCAATGGCCAAATGATTGGAATCCAATGGATGCAGCTCCTGGTACATTCAAGATTCAAGTTAATGCCTCAGCAAATAGCTCTATATTACATTATAAATTAAAATATATTTTATCAGCAGATGGTGGAAAGACTAGAACCCTTTTTGAAATAAATAGTTTAAATAGTGTAATAACTAATTTAACCAATTTATCGACCACAGGATCGGGGGTGGCTTCTTCGAATTCAACAACATTTTCTACAAAAATATTTATAGAATTTATATCTCTGTTAATAGTAGGAATTATTTTACTAACTATTTATGGATTTTTATACTTTTTAGGTTATGTATTTAATAAATGTAAAAATATGTAATAAATATATTATTTAACTTACCTTTGAGTTTTATTCTAATTTTAGGATATACATAAAAACAATATAATTTTTTTATTTATTTATTATAATATTATTTTATTTAAAGCACATAATTTTTTTTTAAATTAGTAATGTCAAGCGAATTCTTCCTCAGATCCTCAGAAATGCTCATAGCAGCAAAAGCCTTACACAGTTCATACATTTCAATGTCTTCTTTTAATGCCTGCAATTCTTTATAAAATTTTATTTTTCTTTGAGCAAATTCTTTACAATCCATGATTATGGGGTAGATAACTTTGAAGCCAATTATGTAATACTAAGGCATGTGTTGTACTACACCTACCGCTTCTAAAATGATCCAAACACATGAGGGGTTTGTTTTTAAACATAGGTTGTCCCCAAAGGTTTAATGTTTCAACGTTTATAATTTTTATATTTGGTAATAACTGCTCACAGATTGTTTTTAAATATTCATAATTTTGATTTCCTTTTGTGTAAACAGTGTCGTATTCAGGTAATAATTCCATTAAAATGTTGTTAATCTCATTAAAATTTATATATCCACTTGAATATCGTAGGCCATGAATTTTTTCTTCAAAGCAAACTTGTTTTTTATTTTTTCGTGATAACAGCTTAAATTCCACCATTGGTTTTAAGAGATAATGATTTGTTTGCACTCCATTGGTAACCGTAACTTCTTTTGGATGAAAAAACCATTTTTCTTCGAAGAATAAATTAAATCCCTGAATATTAACAGACACAACCTTCATCTTAGGCAGAATAATTTAAACTAAAAAAATTAGGATAAACTACGAACTATTTCGCTGAGTGGGAGATGCTCCATAATGACGTCATGTATAATAACACAATATGCTTTTGTGTTATCGGGGAAGCCTTTTTTCGCCTCAATATCAACTTTTATATCAACTGTACCTGATTTTAAGGATTCATTTCTTCTGGAACAATCAATTACAAAAAGGGTGTGGTTCTTAAATTGTACATAATTAAGTAGAGGACGTTTTGCTATTGTAAAGTCATTTTTAAAACTTGGATAAAATTGTGTATAATTATAATGGGCCTCAGCAAAATTATTTTTTTCGAAATCCAGGTTCATGCGTTCTATAGGAAAATATTCGCCATTGAGGATAACACGTATATCTGATATATCAATGTTGTCAAAATATGATGGATCTTTTGTTTCAACACCTCTTCTATTTTCATGAAAAGCTAAAATTATATAGCGTGGACTTTCCAATGCAGTACACGTTTTAACCGGCCATATTTCCTTAGTAGCATCTTTAGTTAATTGGGGCAGCTCATGAGATTCCCATTTTCTAAATGGAATTACTATGGGCCTGTCTGATTTTATTGATTCCAACAACTGAAGCTTTAATAAATCATTGGGTGTAATAACTTGTACTTTTAACGAGATATTTTCAACGGTTAATTTTGCCTTTGTGGTACCAACAGCAATAGTTGCATTTTTTTCTTTTATAATTATGCAATCAGAGTCACTTCGAGCTCTTACAAGACGTATAGTCTGTTTACCAAATTGAGCTAGCTGATAATCATTAAATATACCAAATAAATGATGTAATGGTAAACGAATATTAAAAGTTGAAGTTTGAGCAGCTGTATTTACTAAGGGTGGTGAGGGATAATTCCACCCTGCAATGCCTAAATGGTTTGAATCATCGCTACTGTAATTAAGATAGCCCTTAATTGTGCTCACAATACCAGGATCGCGAATACCATCAACTTCTTTTCCATTTAATTCATAAGAAACTCTATCGAACAGAAAAGAAGAAAAATTATTTACAAGGGTGGCATTTCCGTCCCCTTTAGTTATCTCTAATTTACCCTGTATTAAAAGGGCTGCATCATGCATAAGAAGCCAGGAATCCCTTTGATTTATTGAAATTTCTATAACATCATTGTTATTAAAAGATTTAACATAGGGGTAATAAGTTCTGTAGTCAACCTTTTGAATTGTTTCACTAAACTGTGGTTTTCGATAGATGTCGAAGATTTGGTCTGACATGATAGCCTAGTGATTGTAGAAAGAGTCGATTTGAATGACTAAGGTTATTTGAACTAGGCAAGCGTTTGCTGTCAACTGATTTCAAATTGTTTGTGCTAGGATTTTTATAATAATTATTGAATGTTAACCCCATTATGATAATTTTTTTAATTCCAAACGAATAATTACTTCCTCTCCACGAAAATTAACTGGCTTAAAATCTTGATTTAAAATTACCAAAGTAATATTAAATATTTCCTGTTTATTTATTATTGGTAAATATATAAGGTTTCGGGGAATTTCGTTGATTGTATAGCCCGGATCAACGTCTACCGAAAATTCGTGAATGGTATGCGTTGGTAGGTAATTATAATATGCACCTGTGGATATATTACAATCAATGTGAATGGTTCGAACCTTTATTATATTAACAGGTAGATCTGATTCGTGTTTTTTACCATGTGTTAAAGTACGCTTTGAAAATCCTAATATTTTTCCTATACCATCTGCTTGTGTAAAATCTATTTCCAACGTATTGCTTTGAATTTCACACTTTAAAGTATTATTATTTGGTTTAAGTGAAAAATATTTATCATAATCTTCCTTTTTAACGGTGTCAGGAATAATTTGTTGTCTTAGGTAAGTTTCTATATCTAATATTTCATAAGTACCAGTTGGTATTATTATTTTTTTTAACACACTCGCACTCGCTTCTTTATAATAAAATGTATTTTCACCTTCTTCAATATTAGGGATGCTGTTATAGGAATAAAACCCTATTAAAGCTATACCGTAGTCAAAATCTGGATTAAGTTGTATTGGATTTGTAAAATCTATACTTAAAACATAATTATTACTTTTTAATGTAAATAGCTGGGACATTATCTTTAAACAACGGTTAATAATAGACTAATCATATTTTCTTATCTCATTTATTTTTATAAAGAAACCATAAACATAAATGACCACAATTAATTTGTTTAAAGTTTTGAAAACAATCATTATTATAATTAATTTTAACATTTTTTCCTAAATAATTTACTAATTCTTTTGGCGGTTTAAGACCGCCAAAACTATCAAAATAAATAACAGAATTGTTTCTTTTAGTATAAGCTACCCAATGTGTACCCAAATTTTTCGAAATGTCTAAATTTAAGATTGCAGATTCATTTTTATTTTTTATTTTTGATAAAGCGTCTCGCATAAAAACCCCTCTAAAATAGGGTATTTTAAGCTTTTGTGCATATTTTACCAATTCAGAATCATATAGAGCTCTATTGGGTAGCTTTATTGGTAGTTTTTTTGTTTTAAAAAAAGACCATATCCTCCCTTGGCATTCCTTTTTAAATATAATCCCGAGCCTTTTTTCCCAATTTCCTCCATAGCCCTATTATGTCGACCTAATTCTTCAAGTTTCTTTTTAGCATTTTTTGTGTCTATCACCGTTTTGGCTACAGCGCTTGCGCCTCCAGTCAATGATCCTATGGCCCCTAAGGCTGCGAATAGTGGTAAAAGAGGTAAAAACCCACCTTGTTTGTCGGATTCAAATGGAATTATTCTAGGCACCTTAATATTTTTACGACCCCCGGCTTTCTTTATAATCACCCGAGCTGCTTTAAGTGCCGTTGCAGTAGATTTTTTAAGCGAATTTTTATTGGACATATCTAAATCTTGAGCATGTTTTTTAATTTTATCAACCAAACCACGTTTAAATGAGATTGGTTTTAGAGTTTTTCGAACGCCCATTCCAAGTTTTCTTTTAACCTTCATTCCAGTTGTTACTAACCAAGCTGCTGCTTTCTCACCTAATTTAGAGTTTTTAGATTTCACCCTTTCCCAAGCTTTATTTTCCAAAATCCAATCCGCTTTATGTCTATCCTCCAAATTTTTATTTTTTGAATAAGCAATATCGTGATCTTTACATGCAGCGTCTAAGGGGTTTATACCAGTATCACCCCTTTGAATTCTCTTATCTAATTTAGTACCTGGTCCGCAAAATTGATAAGAAGGCACGTAAAGCTCAAAGGGTAGGTTGTTAATTGCAGAATTTAATAAACCGCCACCTTTAAAAGTCAACATTGAAATGATTTTTTTTTTAATAAAGTTAACCTTTTATAATTATTAATAAAAGTATGTTGAAAGGGATGTTAATATATTTTTTAATTGATTTAAAATTGTTTCATTCGGATAATTTATTCCAAATAAACTCCAATCAAAAACTCCTGCTCTTATTAATTTACCAGAAAATTCGTTATATTCATAAAATAAATTTTTAAAAAAAAAATAAATGTTACCATTTGTATAGCGAAATGCTGAAGATATATCTGGAGGGATTCCTGGGAAAAACTGTTTTATACTCCCCCGATTGACTGCATTTAAACTACATTCATCAATTTCAGTAACCCAATAATCATCATGAATAATATAAGTTCTACCTCTGTTTGAGTTAAAAATGGCATTTATGTTGCTACTTCGAGCAATATTAAATTTGTCTATTGTTTGATTAAATGTTTCACATGCAAGACTAGGAAAAGAAAACGTACTAACACGTTTTAAATTATCTATTATTACCACACCACCACTAGGTGTTTGATATATATGTAAAAAATCATTATATTTAATATAATCACTAATTTTTTTAGGCTTTTTAAGATGCTGGAGGGCTCTCCTATATTTAAAATCCACGCTAACCCATTGTTAAAAACATACAGATGATTATTATTTGTGACTAACATTTGTTGTGGATACTCGATTTGACATAAATCAGTTAAATTTGGTGATGTGTGTGTAGGTTTTTGTGTAGAACCCGTTATTTTAGGTCTGCTTGTTGTTAAAATTGTTTTTGTTGTTCTTGGTTTATCTGTAAGTTTCCTTGTAGTTGGGATTGTTTTTGTTGTTGTTAATATTTTTGGAGTAGTTTTTGGGGTTGTTGATGTTACTATTTTTGGAGTAGTTTTTGGGGTTGTTGATGTTACTATTTTTGGAGTAGTTGGGGGTAATCCATATAAATTTTGTATATATTTTTTATCTTCATCGGATAGGGTTGTTATATTTGGTGAAAAATATGCGTACATTAGTGCATTATTATCTGGTGAATGACTCAACCCCAAAGAATGTCCAATTTCATGAAGCAATGCGGTATATAGACTTGTTTTATCATTATCTTCAGGTACATCGAAACCAAAATACCAATTTTCATCTGAATCTAAATGAATTTCCGTACAGAAATTAATATGACTTGGGTGGTATGCGTGACCAACTACAGCACCCTTTCCATCAAATGGTGCAATACAATAACCCTTCATGCATCGAACTGAATTATTATGGTTATTTTTCCCAAATGAAATTAGAATGTCAGGATTTCTAAACGAAAAAATAAACTTTAGATTTACAAATTTTCCCCACTCATTGAAAGCTCTAGTAGCAACTCTTTTTATCTCTCTATTATATGCATACCAATATATATTATGTTTATTCCATTTAGGTGGGTTTTGCGTCAATTCATAAATATTTTCATCTGGTATAGAGCAACGACGTGTTTTTATAAATTCTAAAAGGTCTTTCGTTATTTCACCACTTATGTTTAAATTATATCTCTCCTGAAATAACATTAAAGCTTCTTCATAATTAGTCAACGAAAACTCTGAACTATTAAGGTAGCCAAATGTTTCGAGATGTTTTATTACAACATCTTTATCAGTTAAATTATTTGATTTTACCAAAATTATACTTAGCAGAAATATTAATAACGATTTAAACCCCATTATCAATACTGCAAACAATATTAAGACTGATCACCGAAAAAGATTTCTGGACAATAAATAGACTTGTCGGGACAAGTTGGCGTGACGTCAGCCAAAATGGTACCAAAAATAAAAATTTACAACAAAATAATAAATCCTTATCTCCAAATAACTGACACCACACCGCATTAAAACCCCCGAAACTTGTCGAACAACAAGTCGGGGCAAGTCGGATGACGTCAGCAATTCAAAATGGCGTCAAAAATAAAATTTACAACAAAATAATAATAAATCCTTATCTCCCCCCGGATATCAAACCACTGTTAAGTCGCGCAGCAAATGCATATCGCTTATCTTTTGCATCTCCAGTAATACCAAACTAATACGCTAACCACAAACAACCAATATGCATATCGCTTATCTTTTGCATCTCCAGTAATGCCAACTAAACACACATCCCCCGCCCACTTTAAACCACAACACCAATAGCTAATATCTATCAAACATGGCCGCCATCCGCCAGCCGCCATCCGCCAACAACCCACCAATAGGCTCACTTACGCTTATCAGTTGAGGGCGTTGCCCAAATGGCTGCCCACCAATAGCTAATATGATCACCCCCCACCACCCCACCTGGGGGCGCCACCATCGAGAACCGCCTACTGCTGACGTCACGTAGCGTCTGGGTCACTTCCGCTCCAGAACATACATAGTGTCTCTACTAGTACCTTTTTTGTGTAGAAAACATTGGCAGTTCGAATAGGCCTCTCAAAACCGTACATTTTTCAGGGGCGTAGAAGTTGAGGAGAAAAACACCCGCTACCCCTTTAAAATCTCCACCAATTATGAGTAAAAAAAATTTTTTTCTGGCACAAAACATAGCTTATTTTGAGTAGAAAATGCTTACAAAAGCTGTTTTTTGTACGATAAACGGTTTCGGAGATTTTCGAAAAAAACGATTTTTTTTTCTAAAATTTCAACACCCTGTATCTCGAAAATTGTGCATTTTAGAGGGTAAGTTAATAGCGACTTTTTTCATCTTTTTGGATGAGCTATCACATCCTGAAGTCCTGCGCATATATTATGAAACACCCTGTATATTATATAGTTTAGGTTTCATACCCATAGCTATGGTTTACACAATGATCAAGTTAAAAAATAGTGATATGTTTAAAATTTAAATAAATTATACAATGACGGAAACTATCAATAAAGTTTCATAACTTACTCCTACGCTTGTTGTTAAATGTTCATAATATGTTTAATGACAAAAATAAAGATAAAGTTCAATAAAAAAACCTGTGGTCCATTCGTGACTGAATGTACTCTAGTCCTGGTGTAATCGAAGTGCGCCTGGGCTCTTCTACTGTGGACACCCCAACTCGGAAACTTTCATGCCAACGTTTGACTCCGGATGGACAAGGGCCATGAAGGCAGAAACCAAATGTATGTTGTTGTAAAAAACCAGCGACTAGATGCATTCAATAAATGGTACCATTATAAATCCATAAAACCCCCAGAAGAAATCCTATTCAAAATTAAAACCAAATAAATACCCTAGTAAATAGATTAACCAAATTACTTACGGAAATTTCCGGTTTCTTCTATAAAAAAATACAAAGCTTCACAAAATACGGCCTTCGACGGTCGATGAATTTACCAGCGTTTCAATCACTTGAGGATCTACCATCCTAACTAGAAGGATGACTTAGAAAATTAAAGATAATGTTTGTTAACCTCAACATACCTGCACGTGCCTTGTTCCGCACAAAAAAACCAGTGTGAACGGCTTTTCAGCAATTAATACTCGCCGATATAAGGGACTGCCGAGTAACACACAACCATTTTAAAGCACAGCAATAATACATAATAGTCACCTTCTACATGAGATACAGATCCTCAACGTGAGCACAGATTATTCAACGTGAGCCGCCAATCGTTCTCGTCGACTGAAGCCAACAAAGACGCTTTCAAGTCGCGCATACTCCGTGCAAATTCATATTTGTAAAATTTGAAAATTAGAAATTGTTGATATGCAACCAAGATTACCACGAAGTACTGCTAGGCGTATTACCAAATGTCAACAAAACAAATGAAGAAATTTATTGTTCAAACTGCAACGAACCGAAAACAATTACTATAAGTGAGTAACATTAATAAAAAAACACGGCACAAGTAAGCTAAAAACTACTTATCCTATAAATCTAATCTAAACCCCTTTCTTATATAGTAACCTAACCTATAACCATTTTAGAAGAACGAAATTACATTGACAAGTCACACACACGAAATCAACTTAAAGAATCTACAAATCTACAGATCTGACCCAAATAAATCAACAGGCACTAAAAGGTAAAATACCCCCTAGACCTGCACAAACTAAACATAATTTAACAAGGAATAAACTAACCGAGTCTGCTCTTTTAGCTAAACACCAACCCAAAGTCGGTGACCAAAAGACACATAAAAATAAAGAAAACTAAATATAACAGTGACCAGAAGACACTTACAAGAAATACGAAACTAATAAACATACGAATTCTACATGAACGATATATGTAATATACAGTATGAACGAATGTGTGAGTAATAAACAAAATAATTCCTCATGTGTGCCTAACTTATCTTTTCTATGCTAAAACATGTAGCGTTACTATTTGTAACGTTATAGTGTCTTAGTCTACTATTGACTAGAGCGTCGCATTCGCAGACTATATACTCGGTAGTTTCGTCTACTTCGCTGCAGTACCTACAGTCCGTCTCGTTGCTGAGTCCGGTTTTGTGTAGGTGATATTTGACTACCCAGTGTCCTGTTAGGACTCCTGTGATGGTTCTCAGCTGTTTCCTGTTAAGTTTCAGGAATCTTTTTGCCTCTTTGCATGTAGTAGGACTCTTTATAAAGACCCTAGACTGCCTGAGGCCATGTTGTTCACGCCATTTGTTCTGGAACTGGTCGTTAGTCCAGTTCCTGATCTTGGTTTTTACCAGACAGGAGGCGACCCCTATGACAGGTTCTCGCCCCGTGAAGGCCGTGTTGCTGCCCTCACGAGCTAGCTGGTCTGCTTCCTCCTTGCCTCTGATGCCTCGATGACCCGGTACCCAGATAAGGTTAACCTTGTTGAGCACACTAAGTAGTTCGAGG
The DNA here is from genome assembly GCA_921294245.1 of Brassicogethes aeneus. Classification (NCBI taxonomy): domain Eukaryota; kingdom Metazoa; phylum Arthropoda; class Insecta; order Coleoptera; family Nitidulidae; genus Brassicogethes; species Brassicogethes aeneus. The sequence goes on from OV121133.1 coordinate 47,675,103, forward strand.
GTTTTGAAGCAGTCCAGGACAAGTCTTGAGTTGACCTTTTCCGAGTGAAGAGCCTGGAGTGCTGCTTGACTGTCGCTGCATATGTAGATATGTTTACCCGAGTAGCCTCTCTGGAGATTCTCTTGGGCGCATATCTGGATGGCAAAGATTTCGGTCTGGTATACCGTTGGGTATCGACCTAGTGCAAGGCTTATTCTCGCCCCAGGTCGCTCTCCATATACACCAGCTCATGCACCTTTCTTCATTAAAGACCCGTCTGTGTACCAGATGAGCCCTTCCGGTTTGAAAAAGCCAGGCTCGCTCCAGTCGTTTCTGGAGGGAAAAACAACTTAATATCTCCTGAGGGGGGTAGACGTCTTTGGCATTGCATCCCTTCTTGTCAGAAGGGGGTCCCGGTTGATAGTCTCAGTCCAGGCCCTTGCATGCCCTGAGTTTCCCCCCCCTCGTGAGTCCACTGACCCCAATCATTGAGTCTGACCGAGGCCTCCCGAGCCCGTGCCTCCACAAAGAGATGTAGAGGCGCCAGTCCCAGAATGGCCTCCATTGCCAATGTTGGAGTGGTTCTAAAAGCTCCAATTATGCCCATGCAGGCAAATCGTTGGAGCTTGTCCATCTTCTTCCTGTAGGTGGGCTTGCTTAACGCATTCCACCAAACAAGGCTGCCGTATGTGATCATTGGCCTTATGACTGTTGTGTAAAGCCAGTGCACTATGTAGGGTTGTAAGCCCCAGGTGCGTCCAATGGTCCTTCTGTATGAACATAGGCTATGAGTGGCCCTCTGGACGACCTTGTTGACATTTTCCTTCCAGGTCAGCCTGGAGTCAATGATGACTCCTAGATACTTGACTGATTTGGATGGGGTCAGTCTTGATCCAAAGAGCGTGAGCCCCTCAAGGTTCATGTTTCTTCGGTTGGTGAATGGTACTACTTTTGTCTTATCCGGATTGACGGATAGTCCGTGATCGTTGCGCCACCTTTCGACCTTATTAAGAGCTCTTTGCATGATCTCTTTAATAGTGTTTTGGTACCCTTCCGGCTACGACGATGACTAGGTGGTCCGCGTAGCCTTGAGTGTATATACCTTCCTCGTTTACGAAGTAGCCCATCCAGCACTAGGCACCACAGCAAGGGCGATAGTACCCCCCTTGCGGGCAGCCTCTGGCTACGGTTGACCTGATCTCCGTAGTTCCAATCGAGCTTGTAATGATCCTGCTATCCAGCATGACACGGATCCATTTGACAATGGTATTCTCTAGCCAAAGCCTTCTGCAGCTCTATTTATCGACTCGAAGGAGGTGTTGTTGAAAGCTCCTTCAATATCTAGAAACGTGCCCAGAGCCATCCCTTTAGGACGAGTCCCTCTCTCTAGTCTTGTCACAAGGCTGTGAAGAGCGGTCTCCGTGGACATGGCTGTCCTGTAGGCGTGTTGATTGGGATGCATGGGAATTCTTTTTAGTGCCCCGTCCCTAATAAATATGTCCACCAGTTTCTCCATAGTTTTTAAAAAAAAAGAGGATAGACTGATGGGTTTATAGTCCTTTGCCGTATCGTAGTTACAACGTCCTGGCTTGGGGATAAACACCACTCGAACCTTTCGCCAGGATTGTGGCACGTAGCCCCGTGCCAGGCAGGCTCTGAAGAGGTGTATCAAGTGCGGTGTCAGTGGTTCTAGTCCCTTTTGTAAGAGAGCCGGAAAGATGCCATCTGGTCCCGCGCTTTTAAAAGATCCAAATGAGTGGATGGCCCACTTTATGGAGCTTTCTGTCACTACCTTTGCAGCTAACTTCCAGTCAGTCGGCCTTACGCCCGCTGGTGGAGCCCGCCTTGGTGGTTCAACAGTTTGCAGGATTTTTGAGCCTGGAAAGTGAGTTTCCAGGAGCCATTTAAGTGCCTCCTCCGCGGTGGTGCTATAGTCACCGGAGGGAAGCCTTAATGTCCCCAGCTCTCGTCCCGGATCCTTTGAGAGAATCTTTTGAAGCCTGGCGGCTGCTGGAATCTCGTCTACGTTACCGCGGAACGTCCTCCACGATTCCTTTTTAGACCTTCTTATGAGATCTTTGTACCTGCGCTGAGACTGCTTGTGGCTGTCCCAATCCGCAGGCGATTTAGACCGCATGGCCCTGTTAAAGAGCCTGCGGGTTTCCTTGCGAGCCTTGTCGAGGTCAAAGTTCCACCAAGGGGTTTTCTTTTTTCCTCGATAGACCCGAAGACATAAGGCCGGTAAAACACTCACAGTAGAAGAACTTCTGATATCAACCAACAAGATTGTTAAAACTACACAATTCTTAACAATGCATGCAGATATTGAAGCCCTCAAAAAAGAGGGCAAACTTCTCAAGAATAGCAAGATAACAAACCTTAACCCATTTCTGGAGAGCAACGGGATACTTAGAGTTGGAGGCAGACTAGAAATCTCCAAACTCCAATATGACCAAAAGCACCCAATCATATTATCTCACGACACTCACCTTACAACGCTAATAATCCAACACGCTTATCAGAAAACACTTCATGCAGGAAACAAAGCAACTTTAGCCTATATCAGACGCTAAAAGAACAATACGCAATATCCTACACAAATGTCCAACATGCATCCGTTACAAAGGGGAAACTGCACAGCAATTGATGGGAAATTTACCAACTTTGTTCACGTTTACAGCCAATTTCTACTAGTAGGAAAACATGACTTCTCAGTGTTGAAGGTCACTTCGATTCCTCTACGGATACAAAATAACACTTATTGGAGCACAGAAATTCCCGATGGAATTTTGACAGTAGACTACAACAACCAGTTATACTTCCAGCTGTCCTCACTAGAATTTAAAAATCCCATTCAGCCGTCAATAAACCGTTATGTGTGTTCACCAGGAAGTGTAAAGAAAATGGAAACAACTCCCAATTGTCTCATAGATAAAATATACCAACGAGAAAACCCCACCAAATGTAAAATAATCAGAAGACCTATACACGAGAACATTTGGAAAGAATTGTATATGGGAAACGCGGAGATGGTGATTCAAACCAATACATCCAGGATTTCAATAACGTGCAACGGTGTCAAAGAAAAAGCCACCATTCATTCACCATGCATTGTTCAGATCTCCCAGGAATGTTCCATAAGGACCAAGCAGAACATTCTCACCCCTAAGAGGATAAAGGCTGTAACGTGCAAATATGCCGTTACCATTTTTAGTAATAGAATTCACACTTAAAATAACCTTAAAACATGGTAAAGATTCCAATAGCAGGTATGGTCTAACTGAGTGAAATTTGGGTGAAGTGTATTCGCTAGCAGAGGAAGTCTGTTTCTCTTTTTTTTGATTGTCAATTAAAATTTAGCTTATGTAATAATATTATGTTATTTTATAGGTACTCTAAACTACTATTTTATTTAGTCTTTGCGTAGGAAGGATTTTCCAAGCTTAAGTTTAATTTTCGACGCAAGGGATTCTTTGGATCCTCGTTATGTTTCATTTTTATTAAAATTAGAATTTTGTTGTATATTATGTATATAGCTAATTTTGTAAGAGAGCAGTATGTGTTACACAGCCATCGCCATGTCATTCAATATCAAGTATAATGTTATCAGACAAATCGTTAAATTTAAATTCATATTCGACTTGGCAACGTTGCAACGGAAAGGTTCCCTTTCTGTTGCGACTATTTATCGGCCCTTTCTTCGCCGATTGCCGTGTGGTTAAGTGCAGTTCAGCATTATCTGAAATCATCGATAAAATGAATCTTATTAGAAGTGATAATTAGACACTATAAGGCCAAACAACATCCAAGGCCTGTTACGATTCCCCCTGTAGATCCTGTTAAGATTTTCTTGTACGATCCTCCTGAGAACATTGCTCACAAATGTTTATTTTAAAACGTTATCGTTGGACATTTACTACTTAAAGTTATCAAAAACTTCTGCAAACGAGATATTTGTTATTCCAAGTTATAAAAACTTCCACCGACTGGATATTGGCTACTTCAGTTTATCAGAACTTCCATAGACTGGATATTTGCTACTTCAAGTTATCAAAAACTTCAACAAACTGGATGGTTGTAAGCTACGTTTGCAGATGAAGGATCCATCGATATCATGGGTTCCAGGATAAGATCATAACAGGAAAGGATTAGAAGATAGAAGAATGAAGAAAGAAGCTTTAATTTAGTGTCAAAATTTAAGGTAAACTACAGTTTCCTACCTTGTAAATTTACAATTTAATGAAATTTTATTTTAGTAATTTGGCTAATTTCTATCAAATAAATTTTGTTTAAATACATAACATATTAATTTAAAAGCAGATATTATTTAACTAATATTTGAGTTAAACACTTTCCTATCATTGCAATATTTATTTGATGAAATTAACTACACATCTTATCGTAAGTAGTTTTAAGTTATATAGGGTGTTTTAAACAATTTCTCTTAGCTTCATTTTTCTATCGTCTACGATGTACATATTTGTAACATCCTAACTACACATCGTATTGTAAGTAGTTTTAAGTTGTCATACAGGGTGTTTTAAAACAATTTCTCTTAACTTCATTTTTCTATCGTCTACAATGTACATATTTGTAATATATAGGTTAAGTGGGCATTATTTGTAATATATAGCTTAAGTGGGCACACTAGCTTTACTTAATCCTTCCTATACAATTTTTAATCCAAACTTCAAATAGTTTTATTATTTTTTCTAATTGAAATTTCTTTTAAAAAAAAAATAATTGGCGCTCAACTAAATCTTTTTTTATTTTTTATTACGACCAAACCTCAAAAGGATCTAACCCGCCTACCAGCTCACGAAGCCAAACTGAGTACAACCCGGCAAGTGTAAAATCAGGGCAACTTGGTGGCACAAGGCAGTTCCCGTGATTGCATCATATTCCAAGAACATTCAAATAAACCAAGAGATGTTCACAAATACCAACCAACCAATCATGCAACACGTCAAACCCGTAGAAAGATCAGACCATTTGGAAAGTCTCTTCAATGACGAAAGAAACATCCAAGAAGACCTAAAATCCACTACATAAAAAGAGATAAAGAAACACGCCATCGCAACCAGTTGATTGCCACCTACAAGGCTTGGCAATACTGGATCAGGACTTTGGATAAACGGAAATCTACTCGGAAAACATCAATAACTGAAGAAGAAATACAGCCAATGAAGAAAGGAACCACACCACCTGAGGCAGCTCCTCGATCACAGATAGAGATGATAAATCTCCAACCAATATATGCGACAGTTTCCCACTCTCTTGCCGAGTCGCCAGAATGTTAAACCTGGCGATTTAAACATATAAAAATATATAAAATTTTCCAAATTATTTGTTTTACAATCAATTATTTGTCAATCAGCAAAATTATAAATTTCGACCTCAATTAATCTCAAAGTAATCAGTTTTGTACCTGTATTGTTACCAAATGTGGTCACACAAATATAAGTTAATATTACTTAGCAAAAATATGTATATAAATAGTGATAATTTAATAAATAAAACCAGTTACATTTTAACTCACAAACTTGACTTTACTATTGCCCCAAGCCACAAACCCTTAGAACGTGAGGCTGCGTTCTACAGTAGTAAACAACCAGCAGATAATTTATCAATTATCTCTGGTTAACATTAATATAATAGCAGTGCTGTTATTCAAACTGTTTTAAAATATCAAAATTAATTCAACTTCAATCGTTTGAAGTTTAATTCAAAATAAATTCAATCACTTGAATTTTCGTTTTACAAACGGTTTTTAAAAATTTAAAAAATAACTACGAATCTTTCGAAGTTTAATTCAAAATAAATTCAATCACTTGAATTTTAATTCAAAAACAATTAATTCCCGAAGGAAATTAATTTAAAAAAATGCAAACAATAAAACAATATTCAGTCAAAATAAGTTACCAGTTGGTTTGTCGAGATGGCACATCGAGTAGATTCAAAGCTGGTCGCTTTGAGCTCGTAAATTGAACTGATTTGAATACAGCAGGCATTACTATTTATAATAAATTGAGAGAAATTTGAAACCAATAAAATCTGGAATCTCGTTTCATTACCTTATTTGCTTACGAAAACAAAGCTTCTAAAACAAAATGGAAGCTTTGAAATTTTGTATGCCCAAATATGGTCATTTGATAAAATCTTAAATTTTAGTAAAACCAATAGAAATCGTTTTGATTTTTGATTGGTTGAAAACAAAGTTTCTTACATTTTTGTAAAGACCAATAGAAATCGTCCTTGATTTTGATTGGTTGAAAACAGAGCTTCTCGATATGCCCCCCCCCGGGAAAATGCCAAACTGGTACTTACGATTTATTTATTTATCCAATACATCAGAGGGTATATATCAAGTCCTTCCATCTTCTTCTTACTGTTGTGGGACTGGTCTCAGGTCATTAATATGGATTAATGCCACGCTGTTTTCCATCTGAACCTCGTATGTTTTCGGAGACGTCTGCTTCACTACTGTGCATGGTCCAACCCAGGGATCCTTGAACAATTCTGGCTTGTGATTACGAACCATCACCTGGTCGCCTTGTTTGAATTGGACGGGAATTTTAGCTGGATCGGTGACATACTCTCTCGCAAATACCTGTTTGCGGGACAGCAGCTGTTCATCGTGATCTTCTCTGGTCAGTGGAATTTCATTTGGGCCTGGAATTGCCCAATCTCCTGGCATCTTTGGTTCAAAGCCAAGAAAAGCTTTGGCTGGAGTTTCCCCTGTGGCTCTGTTGACTCGGGAACGCAGCAGGAGATGAAACCATTGCTGATTTGGTTTCTTCGTCTTCATCAGGGCTCGCAGAATCTTCTTTAATTCTTGGACCTGTCGTTCTACTGGATTGGTCTGTTGATGGTAAACCGCGGAGTTAACGGCTGTGATGCCGTTTCTGTTACAGAATTCTTCCAAATAAGCTTTGACGGTTGAAAGCTTATTGTCTTCTGTCGGAATTGCTCCTGTCCATTTCGTCAGAACGTCTTCTACAACTATTGCATGTTTTGGGCCGGGAACTTCAACGTCATAAGGACCCAGTATATCGATGGAAATCATCTGCCATGCTCGCTTTGGCAGATGTTGTAACAAGTAGCTATATTATATTGTAATAACTAGGTACTTGTTTAATGACAGACAAGTAGCCAGTGTGGCGGTGTCATAGAAACAGACAGGTTAGAAATCAATAGAAAAAGACGCTCCTGTAGAATTTAATATAATACTTATATATAATATAAAACATGAATAGTGTCTCATTAAGATAATACAAAGATGTTACAAGAACATTACATGGTGTCAGGTAAAACGAAAAATTAAAATACAATAATAATAAGAAAAACTAAGGAGAAATCTAAAAATAAAATGGAGACGCTCTCTCATGTGTTTAAACCTCCAAAGAAAATGGTGTTTGATGCAAATGCTAATAAAAACTGAAAAGTTTTTGAATAGTTTTAAAATATATATATAAACCTTTAAAAAATTAAACTTATGACACGTACAAGTTTTTTTCAAGAAATTAACATGAAAATGAGGAATTTGAGCATTTTCTTACCAATATAAAAATACTAGCAAAAAACTGTAACTTTGGAAACCTGAAGGAGTCACTAATAAGTCGTGTTGGGAATTCAAAACCAAATGGTTCAAGAGAGGCTGTTAAGGATTCCGGAATTAACATTAAAGAAAGCTGAACATCAGTGCAGGATCTCCGAGGGAAGCAAACTACAACAGAAGGAGCTGTTGAGGCAAAAAGAAGGTAAAAAGTCAGGTACGTATAATAATAATAAAAAGACTTATAAATGTTTAAAGTGTGGTACACAACATTCTGTTTTTGAGTGTCCAGCTTATGGGAAAGCATGTTCCAAATGTAAAAAATTAAATCATTTTGCTGTAGGTTGTAAGTTTAGAAAAAATTACAGACAAAATCCAAATAATTATGACAATTATAATAGAAATAAACAAGGATTTAATAATAACTAAGAGAGGAAATAACCTAAATATTAGGGATAATAATAAAAAAAAATTAACGAAATTAATGACAGTCATGTTTTAGATACACTAACTAAACAGTATTAATAATGTAGATATTTGTAAAAGCTGGTATATTGAGACAAGTATTAATAATAAAATAATTAAAATAAAATTAGATACAGGTGCAACTTGTAACTGTATGCTATACCAACTTCTTCAAACATTAGGGTTGAAAAATAAAAGTGATAAAAACACTATGACAATAATAATATATGGTAAGAACGAAATTAAAACATTAGGGACGGTAGTGATAAAATGTATAATAAATAAAATGCAATGTCAGATCAAGTTCATTTTGGTTCCTGTTGAGTGCACACCACTGTTGGGTTTAAATGCTTGTGTAAAACTTAATCTAATAACAAGGGTAAATGAAATAAGTTTAAATTCTAAACAAGAATTTATTAATTATAATAAAGAAGTTTTTGAAGGTACAGGTAAAATGTCATTTCAGTATAACATTGTTTTAAAGAAGATGCGCAACCTTATGCTAGTTCATGTAGGAGAATTGCTGAAGCAGTAAAACCAAAGTTATTAGAAGCATTAAATGATTTAGTTAAAAGAGATATAATTATGAAAATAGAAAAGCCAACTGAATGGGTAAACAATATTGTTATTGTTGAAAAACCTAACAAACAACTAAGAATATGTTTAGACCCTGTTCATTTAAATAAAAATATAGTATTAGATCAATATCCAATACCAACTGTTGAAGAGTTGGCATTAAAATTAAAATATAAAAATTTATATACAGTTTTGGACCTGAAAGAAGGTTTTTACCATGTTCCTCTTGATAAAGTAAGTAGTGATTATTGTACATTTATAACGCCTTTTGGAAAATATTGTTTTAAAAGATTACCTTTTGGCTTAAATGTTAGTCCAGAAGTTTTCCAAAGATTAAACAGTAAAATAGTTAGTGATTTACCAATGGGTATCTATTTTGATGACTTTATTATAGCAGGATCAAGTGAGGAGGAACATGATAAAATCCTTAGTGAAGTAATAAAAAGAGCTAAGAAATTTGGTTTGAAATTTAATAAAAATAAAGTACAATATAAAGTAACTGAGGTAGGTTACATTGGTCAAATATTTTCAGCTGATGGTGTCAAACCTGATCCAGAATACATACAAGCCATACTTAAATTAAATGAACCTAAAACTAAAAAAGAGCTAAAATATAAAAATTTATATACAGTTTTGGACCTGAAAGAAGGTTTTTACCATGTTCCTCTTGATAAAGTAAGTAGTGATTATTGTACATTTATAACGCCTTTTGGAAAATATTGTTTTAAAAGATTACCTTTTGGCTTAAATGTTAGTCCAGAAGTTTTCCAAAGATTAAACAGTAAAATAGTTAGTGATTTACCAATGGGTATCTATTTTGATGACTTTATTATAGCAGGATCAAGTGAGGAGGAACATGATAAAATCCTTAGTGAAGTAATAAAAAGAGCTAAGAAGTTTGGTTTGAAATTTAATAAAAATAAAGTACAATATAAAGTAACTGAGGTAGGTTACATTGGTCAAATATTTTCAGCTGATGGTGTCAAACCTGATCCAGAATACATACAAGCCATACTTAAATTAAATGAACCTAAAACTAAAAAAGAGCTTTTAAGTATACTTGGGATGGTAAATTATTTAACTAAATATATACCTGATTTGTCAAATATTGTATCACCGTTAAGGGAATTAATTCCCTAAGTTTATAAACGAGTTGCATACTATAGTGTTGTCTTCATCAAACATTTTATTTAAACCTAAATTTTTACAAAAACTACTTACAATTTATTTTTGATTTTATTGAATGGTGCTATAAAAATGTACAAATTAACTGAGAAAGCAGAGATTTTTAAATTTGAATGATTTGAACACAATTTGACTTGACAGATTTTGTCGATTTTAGCCAGGAGTTAATTAATAAAAAAAAATGTTAATTTTTTATGGACTAATGACCACAAGCAAATATTTTTTAATATAAAAAATTTAATTACTAAAATACCAAATCTAAAGATATTTGATAATAATTTACCTGTTGAAGTGCAGTGTGATGCAAGTCAAAATGGCGTTGGTGGTTGCTTACTCCAAGCAGGACAACCAGTTGCATTTTGTTCGCGTAGTCTGACTGAAACAGAAAATTGAGAAATAGATGTTGACCATTTGTTTTTGTAAAATAATTGTAAAGTCAGATCACAAACCTTTAGTTAGTATTTGTTATAAAGATATTTTAAAAGTAACGAGTAGATTACAGCGAATGAAATTAAAAATATTTAAATATAATTTTACAGTAGTATATTTGCCAGGTAAATATATGTACATTGCAGATCTATTGTCGAGGTCGTACATTAAAGATGATGTTAGGGATGACCCTGAAATGAAGGAAGTTATACATTGTATTGATGTTGACTTACCTGTAACAGAAAATTGTCTTCAAGAATTGAGTTTCGCTACAACTAATGATCCAATACTTCACATTGTCAAAAAATTCTGTAATGAAGGGTGACCATAAAATAAACGCGAAATAACTAACACTTAAGTTAAACACTATTTTAAATTAAAAGAACATCTTTTTGTTCAAAATAACATTTTATATCTTAATGATAAAATAGTAGTACCTTATAGTCAAAGGGAATTAATGTTAAAAAAGTTACATATAGGACATTTTGGTATTGAAAAAACCAAAGCAAGAGCAAGGAAATTTTTTTATTGGCCCGGTTTGTCTGTAGATATACAAAAGTATATTGAAAAATGTAACGCATGTTTAAAGTATAGTAGAAATCATTAGGTTTTGGTAATCCATTTTTAGCAAGGTTTATGGAATGTTTAATTTTTAAAAATAATGTATACAAGCAAGGAAGTATACATTATTTTTAAAAATTAAACATAGTAGAAATCCACAAAAAGAACCGCTAATTCAACATTTAAGACCAGAAATTCCTTTTAATAAGATAGCAGCAGATATTCTAACTTTTGGGGCTAAAGATTATCTTGTTGTTGTAGACTATTATAGTAATTGGATAGAGCTAATTCCATTAAAATATAAAACGGCAGGTGAAATTATTAAAAAATTAAAAATAATATTTTCAATTTATGGTATACCAGTAGCATTTGTTTCTGACAATATGCCTTTTAATAGTAGGGAATTTAAAGATTTTTCCAAAGCATGGGAGTTTAATATAGTGACTTCAAGTCCAAGATACCCAAAATCAAATGATTTAGCAGAAAAAGCTGTGGGTATTTGTAAAACCATGCTCAGAAACTGCAAAGAAATAAATACAAATATAAAGTTGGCTCTTTTAAATTACAGAAATTCACCATTAACAGGTCTTAATATATCTCCAAGTGAACCAACCTTCAGTTAATTTAAGATTAATGAAAGAAAAAAGAGTAGAGAAAAACTATGATAAAAACGCATCGAAATACATTTAAGGAAGGAGAAAGTGTAATGTTAAAAAAAAATAGAAATTGGGTTCTGGCTCAAATACAAAATCAAACAGAATTTCCTTGTTCCTTTATTGTTAAAAATTACTTAGGAAATTGTTATAGACAAAATAAGTCCTTCATAAAGAAAACGCCCAATAATTTTAAATTTGAAATACCCGATCATGACATAATACCTGATGTGACAGACCCTGAAATGAACATTGATAATGACATTGATAATAATAAATTAGAAAATAGACATAATAATTGTACTCAGGTTCAGAATGAACCTACAAAAGTGGTTATACCACAAGAAGTGGAAGGCAAGTTGTTAAGCCGATTAGGTTTAGGTAATATATTAGATAGAAAATAAGTTAGTTCAGATAGTTAAGTTAAAATATTGTATAAAAAAGGAGATGTAACAAGTAGCTATAGTATATTGTAATAACTAGGTACTTGTTTAATGACAGACAAGTAGCCAGTATGGCGGTGTCATGGAAACAGCAGAAAAAGACGCTCCTGTAGAATTTAATATAATACTTTATAAAACATGAATAGTGTATTATTAAGATAATACAAACATGTTACAAGAACATTACAGATGTGTTGACATCGGCGCCGTAGATTGTGGTTGCTTTCCTTTGATTTGTCTGCATATCAGGCATTTCACCACATATCTTACCACGGCAGCTCGCATCCTGTCCCAGTGGAAACGATCATCTATGGCACGAAAAGTTTGATGAATTACGTGATGAGCGCCTTGGTCACTGGCGTGGTGGAACTTCAGTACTTGTGCCCTCATAGATGCCGGCACATAGACGCGATAGGAACCATCTGCACGTTTCTGGAAAAGGTTCCGTTCTGCAGATACCACAAAGTTTGCCATCAAACTTCTGTCCACTACGTCCTTTGGGCCTGTGTCGTTGGCTTCCTGGATTCGTCGAACCAGCTCTTGGGTAGTTGCATCCACAAGCTGTCCTTCCAGTACTTTCTTTACCAGCGGCATAGTCTGCAGGAGACATATGTTTGGTGTTGGCATCTCTTCCATGTAGTTTCTGTTGTGCTGGGGATCTTCAGTCGGATTTCTGGACAAGAAATCTGGCAACTCGTTGGTTTTTCCTGGTACATGCTTTACTTTGAAGCTGAATTCTTGTAGTAACAAGGAACATCTTGTCAGCTTCGCTCGGTCATCTCGATGATTGGATAACCATACCAGTGCACGGTTGTCAGTCTTTAAGATAAATGGTTTATCTTCCAGATACGGCCTGTATCTTTTGATCGCCCACACCATTGCTAAACATTCTTTTTCGTTGACGTGGTAGTTCTTCTCATTCTGGTGGTATTTGGCAGAGCTGTAATGAATGATTTGCTTCTTTTCTTTACCATCCAGCTGCATTAGCACGGCTCCCATGCCAGCGTCTGAAGCATCTACTTGGAGTATGAATTTCCAGGCAGGATTCGGTCGTTCTAGCTTATGTGGTTGTTTCAAAGCTTCGTGTGTTTTCGTTCAGCTTGCTTCACATTCTTTAGTCTATTTGAAACGATCAGTTTTTCCAGTCAGCTCTGCTAGAGGTGCGGTTAACGTCGCCAATCCAGGGATTTAGCCTCGTAGCCAGTTGAATAAGCCCATAAATGCTTGGACTTGCTTCCTGTTAGTTGGTCGTTCAAACTTCTTGATTTTCTTCAAGTGGCATTCTTGGGGTTGTAGCAATTCGGCACTTCTTTGGATTCAACCGCAGTTTGTGTGCTTCCAGATGTTCCAAAACTAGCCTTAGATGACCAACATGCTCTTCGATGATATTGGAATAGATAATAACATCATCAAGGTAGACTTTGACGAATTTGTTTAGCATTCCGGCAAAGATGTCCAACATAGCCCGCTGAAATGTAGTCGGGGCCAGATTCAAACCAAACGGCATGGCAGTAAATTGGTGTGAAGAAAGCTGTATAAGCGCGTGATTTCTTATCCACTGAAAGCTGCCAATATCCACTTGTAAGATCCAAAGCAAAAAAAACTTTGGCACAGTTCCTAAGTCACGGACAGTTTCAACTATTGGTGGCAATACACTGAAAACATGTTTGGTACGTTTATTCAGTTCTCTGTAGTCGACGCAGAATCGCCATCCGCCTTCCTTCTTGACCAGAAGCACTGATGAAGCGTATGGAGATGAACATGGTTCAATAATGCCCCCCCGGAGCATAGCTTCCACTTGTTTATCGATCTCCAACGCCTTACCGGCATATACTTTCGTGGCGCCTTGTCCGTCAATTCGATTTGATGGGGCACTAATAAGTTGGACGGTGGTCCTATATTTTGGTCGAATGTGTCTACAAAGTGTGTCAGGAGATGTTTCAAGTCTTCACGGCACGGCTGGGAAATTTCATCAGACAATTCGGGTAATTCAGTTTCCGAAATGGCGCTGTTTGGCGCAGGTCCCCAAAATACCGTCTGACGTTTTTCACTTCCAAGGTACATGCAACCCCTTGCGACATCTAGGAGTGCATAATTTTCTGCTAAGAAGTCCATACCGAGTAAAAAAACCAGAACGAGTAAGTCCTTCATCACAATCATGTTGCATTCGTACGCGTTTCCGTAAATTTTGAAAAATATTCGCGAATAACCGAGGGTTTCGACGATTTTTCCGCCGGCGGCTTCGGCACTTCCAAGTTTAGGCACGTAGTTCTTTACACAATCCTTGCGAATCACAGAACGTTGGGCACCAGTATCTACGATAACGTTGCTTCTTGATAATAATCGTTATAATCGGGTTTGATTCTGTGTCAGCCACTAAACTGTTCACATTAAGGGAGGAAAAACTTGGGGGACGCACTTTTAAGTGTTTTTCTTGATTAATACTCAGTAACTTATTTACTAATTGTTTTGGTTGCACATTAAAGTGTTCAGGGGTTTTCACGGTTAAAAAGTCTGAATTTTCATTCACTGCTTCGGGGTCCCTCCGCGGTCCGTTTCCCGACGGTTCGCAGATGGTAATCCTCATTGGTCGCGTTGCATCAGCTTTTTCAGCGTCCACTTCTGCTTCGCGAGCACGCCACAGTAAACGTTCAGTTGTCGAAAACTGTTCACTACGTAAAACGTACCGAATTTTCGCACTAAGTAGTTCAAATACCACGCGCACGACTTCTGGTAGCAGCCACTGTGCCATAGAGAATTTTTTCTGTATAAACGGCGTAACTTCTCCCGATTGTTTTTCCCCGTAGAATTTTGAAATTAGTCGCGGTACCTGCTCATCGTTTGCGTATTTCGCCAGAAACACGGTTTGGAATCGTCTCCATGAAACATCTAGGGATTTATATCATTCGAAATGGGCACCTTCTGTCCCTTTGATTTGGCCCACGGTAGTTTCGACCCAGTCGAACTCGGAAATATGCCTTTTCTGTAAGGCATTTTTCATTTTGGACAAAAATCTGTGATGATTTTCAGTTTCGCCACCAGAAAATGTCGGATAGTTGGTCCTTTCAATTGGAATCTCGCGCATCGAGCGCGCGAACTCTTTCAAGAAGTCGGCCATCCCATTGGCCGTGGATTCAGAAGGTTTGGACTCCAACAACTCCTTTGTTGCTGTTAAAGTCCCTGCTCGGGCGCCATGTTGTGATTGGATCGGTTGATCCAAGGAATGACGTCCTCTTGGTTCTTCTTGAAGGCCGCTTGCTGATGGAAGATCCATTTGAGCCGATGGAAATGTGTTACAGGCACCTGAAATGTTAAAACAAAGGCTAGCAGCGTTGTTATGCATGGTTGGTCCAGATTGGGCCCCTTGGAGAACCTGGGGCACATGAAGATCCATCTGGTAGCGTGGAATGTGAATGGGCACGTCGGTAACGGTATCTATGTCAGCAGTTCCAACCAAATCTAAATTCTCGTTCGATGTTTCTTCCGAAACTTCGGAAACCAAGTTAATGTCTTCGAAGACGGCATCCACAGAAGCCTTGGTCACGTTGTCCAACACCAATCCAATAGCGTTGGAAACCTCAGAAACTTCGCTCAACTTCGCTATCTTGGAAGCTGACCGCGTAGTGGGCATAGCAAGAAATGGCCACCTTACTTGCCAGACTTACTGCTGGTTGAGCAGATCTGTTACTTCTCCATTGGGAGCCACGGATACGCAACGGGATACCCCGTAGGTGCGTTTCCTCGCATCAAGTTGGAATTTGAACGACTTGATTAAGATTTTATTCACATTTTGTAACTTCTTAAGGTTTTCTTTATCGATGGTCATATTGTTTACCAAAAAGTTTTCTTTTTTTTTAATCTAAATTCGACTCGTGCGAATTTTAATTCAAAATAAATCAATCACTTGAATTTAATACAAGTTTAGTTCTACGAACGGTTTTAAAATATCAAAAATAACTACGATTCTTTAGAAGTTTAATTCAAAATATACTCAATCACTTAAATTTTAATTCAAAAACAATTAATTCCCGAAGGAAATTAATTAAAAAAAATGCAAACAATAAAACAATATTCAAAGTCAAAATAAGTTACCAGTTGGTTTGTCGAAATGGCACATCGAGTAGAGTCAAAGCTGGAAGTCGCTTTGAGCTCGTAAAATGAACTGATTTTAATGCTGCAGGCTTCACTATTTATATTAAATTGAGAGAAATTTGAAACCAATAAAATCTGGAATCTCGTTTCATTACCTTATTTGGTAACGAAAACAAAGCTTCTAGAAAAAAATAGAAGCTTTGAAATTTTGTATGCCCAAATATGGTCATTTGATAAAATCTTAAATTTTAGTAAAACCAATATAAATCATTTTGATTTTTGATTGGTTGAAAACAGAGCTTCTCGATAAGCTGTTGTGATTGGATCGGTTGGTCCAAGGAATGACGTCATCTTGGTTCTTCCTGAAGACCGCTTGCTGACTGAAGATCCATTTGGGCAGGCAAAAGTGTGCTACAAGCACCTGAAGTGTTGAAACAAAGGCTAGCAGCGTTGTTATGCAGGGTTGGTCCAGATTGGGCTTCTTGTAAAACCTGGGGCACATGAAGGTCCATCTGGTAATGTGGAACGTGCGTGGGCACGTCGGCAATAGTGTCCATGTCAGCAGTTTCAACCAATTCTAAATTCTCGTTTAATACCTCGGAAACCAAATCAATGTCTTCGAAGACGACGTCTACAGAAGCCTTGATTACTTCAGTAACTTCGTTCAACTTGGCTATTTTGGAAGCTGAGCGTGTAGTGGGCATAGCAAGGATTGACCACCTTACTATCCAGACCTACTGTTGGCTTACTGCCAGCAAATCTTCGACAACTCCTCCATTGGCGTTGACGGCTACACAGCGAGTGACCAAAAGTTAATCTTTTCTTTTATCGAAATTCGAATCGTTCGAATTTTAATTCAAAATTAAATTCAATCACTTGAATTTAGTTCTACGAACTGTTTTTAAAATATTAAAAATAAATCAACTACGAATCTATCGAAGTTTAAATCAAAATAAATTCAATCACTTGAACTTTCGTTCTTTGATCGGGTTTTAAATATCAAACATAAATTAACTACGAATCTTTCGAAGTTTAATTCAAAATAAATTCAATCACTTGAATTTTAATTCAAAAATAAATTGATTCCCGAAGGAAATTAATTTTAAAAGGCAAACAATAAAAACAATATTCAAAGTATAAATAAGTTACCAGTTGGTTTGTCGAGATGGCACATCGAGGAGAGTCAAAGCTGGGAGTCGCTTGAACTGATTTTAATGCAGCAGGCATTACTATTTATATTAAATTGAGAGGATTTTTAAACCAATAATATTTGGAATCTCATTTCATTACCTTATTTGGTCACGAAAACCGTGTTTCTAGAACAAAATAGAAGCGTATGACCAAATAAGGGCATTTGATAAATCTAAAATTTTAGCAAAGCCAATAGAAAACGTTTTGATTTGTGATTGGCTGGAAACAAAAGTTTCTTAGATTTTGTAACGACCAATAGAAATCATTTCTTTTCCTTAAAATTTCCTTTAATTTGATTGGTTGAAAACAGAGCTTCTCGATATGCCCCCCCGGGAAAATGGCAAACTGGTACTTACGATTTATTTATCCAATTTAACATAATACACATCAGAGGGTATATATCAAGTCCTTCCATCTTCTTCTTATTGTTGTGGTGCTGGTCTCAGGTCATTAATATAAATTAATGGCACGCTGTTTTCCATCTGGACCTCGTACGTTTACGGAGACGTCTGCTTCACTACTGTGCATGGTCCAACCCAGGGGTCCTTGAACAATTCGGGCTTGTGATTTCTAACCATCACCTGGTGGCCTTGTTTGAATTGAACGAGAATTTTCGCTGGATCGGTGACATACTCTCTCGCAAATACCTGTTTGCGGGACCGCAGCTGTTCATCATGGTCTTCTCTGGTCAGTGGAATTTCATTTGGGCCTGGAATTTCCCAATCTTCTGGCATCTTTGGTTCAAAACCAAGGAAAGCTTTGGCTGGAGTTTCCCCTGTGGCTCTGTTGACTCGGGAACGCAGCACTGCTGTGGCTTTGGGCAAGAGATGAAACCATTGTTGGTTCGGTTTCTTTGTCTTCATCAGCGCTCGCAGAATCTTCTTCAGTTCTTGAACCTGACGTTCTACTGAATTGGCCTGTTGATGGTAAACGGCTGTGATGCCGTTTCTGTTGCAGAATTTTGCCCATTTTTTCTTGGAAAATTGGCTGGCGCTGTCAGACACGATGGTTTCTGGTACACCGAATCTGGCAAAGAATTCCTCCAAATAAGCTTTGACGGTTGACAGCTTATTGTCTTCTACCGGAATGGCTTCCGTCCATTTCGTCAGAACGTCTTCTACAACTATGGCATGTTTTGGGCCGGGAACTCCAACGTCATAAGGACCCAGTGTATCGATGGAAATCATCTGCCAGGCACGCTTGGGCAGGTGTGTTGACATCGGCGCCGTGGATTGTGGTTGCTTGCCCTTGATTTGTCTGCATATCAGGCATTTCCCCACATATCTTACGACGGCAGCTCGCATATTGTCCCAGTGGAAACGATCATCTATGGCACGGAATGTTTGATGAATTCCGGGATGAGCGCCTTGGTCACTGGCGTGGTGGAACTTTAATACTTGTGCCCTCATGGATGCTGGTACATAGACGCGATAGGAACCATCTGCACGTTTTTGGAAAAGGTTCAGTTCTGCAGATACTACAAAGTTTGCCATCAAACTTCTGTCTACTTCGTCTTTTGGGCCTGTGTCGTTGGCTTCGTGGATTCGTCGAAGCTCTTGGGTAGTTTCATCCACAAGCTGTCCTTCCAGAATTTTTTTTACCAGCGGCATAGTCTGCAGGAGACAGATGTTTGGAGTTGGCATTTCTTCCATGTAATTTCTGTTGTGCTGGGGATCTTCAGTCGGATTTCTGGACAAGAAATCTGGCAACTCGTTGGTTTTTCCTGGTACATGCTCTACTTTGAAGCTGAATTCTTGAAGCAACAAGGACCATCTTGTCAGCTTCGCTCGGTCATCTCGATGATTGGATAACCATACCAGTGCACGGTTGTCAGTCTTTAAGATAAATGGTTTATCTTCCAGATACGGCCTGTATCTTTTGATCGCCCACACCATTGCTAAACATTCTTTTTCATTGACGTGGTAGTTCTTCTCGTTTTGATGGTATTTGGCAGCTGTAATGAATTATGTGTTTCTTGTCTTCACCATCCAGCTGCATTAGCACGGATCCCATGCCAGCGACTGAAGCGTCTACTTGGAGTATGAATTTCCAGGCAGGGTTTGGTCGTTCTAGCTTATGCTAGAGCTTTGTGAGTTTTCGTCCAGCTTGCTTTACATTTTTCAGTCCATTTGAATCGATCAGTTCTGCTCTGCTAGAGGCGCAGTTAACGTCGCCAATCCAGGGATGTAACCTCGTAGCCAGTTGATTAAGCCCATAAATGCTTGGACTTGCTTTCTGTTAGTTGGTCGTTCAAACTTCTTGATTTTCGTCAAGTGGCATTCTTGTGGTTTCGTAAATGCACCATCTACTTGGTATCCCAGATATTTCAGAGTAGTTGTGGCAATTCGGCACTTCTTTGGATTCAACCGCAGTTTATGTGCTTTCAGACGTTCCAAAACTAGTCTGAGATGACCAACATGCTCTTCGATGCCATTCAAATATATAATAACATCATCAAGGTAGACTTTGTTCAGCATTCCGGTAAAGATGTCTAACATAGCCCGCTGAAATGTAGTCGGGGCCAGCTTCAAGCCAAAAGGCATTGCAGTAAATTGGTATTGTGTTCCATCAGGTGTGAAGAAAGCTGTATAAGCGCGTGATTTCTTATCCACTGGAAGCTGCCAATATCCACTTGTCAGATCCAAAGCAGAAAAAACTTTGGCAGTTCCTAAGTCACGGACAGTTTCGACGATTGGTGGCAATACGCTGCAAACATCTTTGGTTCTTTTATTCAGTTCTCTGTAGTCGACGCAGAATCGCCATCCTCCTTCCTTCTTGACCAGAAGCACTGTAAATAAATAAATTCAATCACTTGAATTTACAAGTTTTTTAGTTCTACGAACTGTTTTTAAGTATCAAAAATAATTTAACTTCGAATCTTTTGAAGTTTAATTCAAAATAAATTCAATTACTTGAATTTTCGTTCTACGAACGGGTTTTAAATATCAAACATAAATTAACTACGAATCTTTTGAAGTTTAATTCAAAATAAATTCAATCACTTGAATTTTAATCCAAACAGTAATTAATTCCTGAAGGAAATTAATTTTAAAAGGCAAACAATAAAAACAATATTCAAAGTCAAAATAAGTTACCAGTTGGTTTGTCGAGATGGCACATCGATTAGAGTCAAAGCTGGAAGTCGCTTTGAGCTCGTAAATTGAACTGATTTTAATACAGCTTACTATTTATATTAAATCGGAAGGATTTTGAAACCAATAATAATCGATAATTCGTTTCATTACCTTATTTGGTCACGAAAACCGTGTTTCTAGAACAAAATAGAAGCTTTGGAATTTCGTATGACCAAATAAGGACATTTGGAAAATTTTGTATTTTGTAGCCTCCAAATGAATAAAACTGGGCTTATTGCCCTAGCAAAGGACTTGTCATAGTGACCCTTTGCCCTTACTTTGAGGATAGGAATGCATGGGTGGGAGTGGAAGTACTATAGCATAGTAAATCTGGGATGAGGTGAGATGTGGGTGGGGTAGTTTGGGTCCGCCAGCGGCCTTTACTTAATATAGCAGGGGAATGGGAACGAGCTGGTTATAATAAATCAGTCGCTCCCACTGTCTGCATATGGTATATCTGAGTGGATGGGTGATACCTTGGAGAGCTGCAAAGAATTTTATGATTAGCATGATTTTTTTTTTTAAGTTTTACTGTGCATTTCTCTTGAGGAGAGAGTTTATTAAACTTGTGAGGCAAGAAATTGGTGGTTGAGTAGAGTTTAAAAATAGTTAGTGTGATTGATGTTATGCTTGAGTGATTATATATGAGTTTTTACTTGGAGAATTGGTGAAATTAGCAATGCACAGTTGCAAAAATAAAAAATAAAATTTTCAAAAATTTGACAAAAAGCCAAAAAGGCTTGTAAAAATTTGCTTGTTGATATGTGAAAGTTTCGTGAAGAAATAACAAAAAATAACTAAAAAAATCAAAATGAAATAAATTTTTCCGCACGGTGCGGCCAAATAAAACCTCGTTTGACTCAGCCACATGATAAATGCCACATGAAAAATTTGCGTAAAGCGCCTTATTTGTGGTAAATTGTGATTGGAATTTGTATTTTTGGTTTAGGGGGGCCTATGGTGATGTAGTCGGTCTTGAACGGTACCACGGATACCTCGGTAGAGGCGTCGATCGTCCGGATTATAATCCAGGGCATTGTGGAGAGCCCTGTTGGTGATTGCCTCTGCTCTATCCAGCATGGCGTTAGCTAGGGAGTATATATGCGTTGTTAGCTCTGGCACATTGAGCTCATCCCTAAGCTGGGCGTTTCTTACAAACCATCGGGCCCTGGTTATGGTTCGAAGGAACTTGCTTTGTTGGATTTCGAGCAGGTTTAGGTGCGTTTTCGCAGCTTTAGACCAGGCTGCGCAGGCATAAGTTATGATGGGCCTGACGATCGCTATCCAGACTGTGCGTTTGTTCTTTAGGCTTAGAAAGTTACCGATGTATAGTGGCCTTAGTGTTTTAGTGATGCCTGTAATTTTTGCCAGAGTGGCGTCAATGTGCCTTTTCCAGGTTAGTTTTTCGTCCAGTATGACTCCCAGATACTTGGCTGACTGGGCCCAGGGGATGTCTTGGTTGCCGTATTTAAGGGTAGCTGGTAGCGCACCTCCTTCCTAAAAAGAATAGCCTGTGTTTTCTCTGGATTAATTCTAACCCTGTATCTGTCGGCCCAGGACTTGACTCTGTCCAGTGCCTTTTGTAGTTTGCGGACGATTAGACCAGGGTTAGAACTTTTGTAAACGAGGGCGGTGTCGTCAGCATACATTGCCGTCAGGACTCCTGGGGTGCGCGGAAGGTCAGCCAAGTAAAAATTAAAGAGAGTGGGTCCAATTACAGATCCTTGTGGGACTCCTGATTGTATGGGGTGGGCCAGAGAGAGGGCGGTGGTAACTTGGGTGGTAAAAGTCCTGCCAGACAGATATGATGATATATGCTTGACTAGAGGTGGTGAGATCTCCATGTTTATGAGCTTGATGAGAAGTCCAACATGCCACACTCTGTCGAACGCTTTACTGATATCTAATAGCACCATACCTGTTTTTTGTGCCGTGTGAGAAAGTCTCAGCTATACGAGTGATTTGTAGCTCGGTGGACAGCTGTGGTCTGAAACCAAATTGGTCGTCTGGGAGAAGATTTTTCGACTCAATTTCCTCATCAAGTCTGACCTTGATGGCTTTCTCCAGAAGTTTTGACAGGGAGGGCAAGAGAGAGATAGGCCTGAAGTTTTCAGGAAGTTGCCTGGCTTTTTTCTTCTTGGGAAGTAAGATCACTTGGGCCCTTTTCCAGGAAGAGGGGAAATGAGAGGTGTGTAATACGCCGTTTACCAGGGCTTACTGGTTACTGATCATAACTCTGGCTAGGTGTTTGAGGGCCAGGTTGGTAATTTTATCCTCTCCAGGAGCGACTTTGTTTTTTAGTGATTTAATGGTGGTAGTAATCAGGTCAAAAGAGATTGGGCCTGATGGTCATCGGCAAGGAATTCGTCTACAAAGTCCACCATTCTGCGGTCCTCCTCTACATGCCTTGGTAGGGGGGGATTGTCGGTGAATTGGGACTCAAGGACTTCTGCAAAACAGTCAGCCTTCTCCTGGTCTGTGTAGAGGAGGCCGTTTGGACCCTGGAGGGGGTGATTTTGAGGTGGCTCATGGTTTTTTAGACCCCTGATTATTCTCCAAATGTCATTACTTTTTGCAGGGTTCAGGTTTTGGAGAGTGTGCCCCCATCGGGCGTTTCTGTGGTCGGCCAGCGCCGTTTTTACTTGGCTTGCCAGTCGGTTGTAAGTTCTCCTGTCCGCCGGGTTTAGTGTACGTTCAGCCCTCTTTTTTGCCCGCCTTTTTTCAATGATTAGTGTTTTGGTTTCCTGCGAGATATCGTAGGGGCACATTATCGGGACAGTTTTTGCGTAAGTGGCCTGCTGGAGTGCTGAGTGGATTTTTTGAGAAATTTAAATGGCAAGGGCATCCACCATTTCAGGCGTCGTGGGGGTAGGCGTTAGATCTTCATTGGCCGACAGGAGGCGGTGATAGGTGTACCAGCTTGTTTTCGTGATTGTTTTTACTTGGTTTCGGGGACGGAGAGGGCCTAGGTGGAATTTGACGGGGCTGTGGTCTGAAGTGGAGCCGGTGATTGTGAGGGCAGTGGCTTCCAGCGAGTAATTTTTAAGAATTGAGATGTCTAACACGTCTGGAAGGTGGTGGGCTTGGGCGTGAGTGGGGTCCTCAGGGCCTAGGACGTCCCAGGCTGAAGACATGGCCAGATGGCAGAGCTTGTTTCCATTTCGATTGGGGTTTCGGCTGTTCCATGTATGATGTTTGGCGTTGAAATCGCCGCCGAAAAAGGTGGGAATGTCTTCAGCTAGGGCCGCGGTGAATTCGCCTTCGGGAAAGGGGTGGCCTGGGGGGAAGTACCCCACTGCTATTTTGAGTCGGTTTGAGAAACTGGTTTCCACATAGACGGCAGCGTGCTCGAGGGTGTCATGTTGCGCTTGGATGTTTAAGCATGAACAGTGTGAAATAGTAAGGTTAACAAGTAACATGATGCCACCCCCGCCGTTCTGCGCTGGCCTGGGATAGTTATAAACACAGTATCCAGCGAATTTGGGGGAGAAATTACCTGTGATTCTTGTCTCAGTAAGCAAGAGCAGGTCTGGGCGAAGTTCATTTAGTAGGGCCTCGATCTCCAGCTTTCTGGACTTTATACCGTTGATATTCCAGACAATGATGTCCAGAGAGGGGGCTTTATGGTTTGCTGGCATTATTTAGGCGATGGACTGCGATAGGGCTAGGATGGCTTGATCTTGTGTTGAGAATTTAGCGTCCATTCTGGCGGTGAGGCTGTTTATTGAATTAATGAGGGTTGCCATGAGTGTTGTCATGTCTGGGGAAAAACTGTGGCCCGTTGCGGTTTGTGTGACTGCGGGAGGAAGATTGGTGGCCTGGCTATATGTTTTGCCGGTAACGGGTGGAGTGTTATTTGCCGGAAGAGTGGCAGAAGCCTGGGCTGTCGGCGGTGGCTTGGCATTTGGATTTTTGGGGCAGATCGTAGCGTTGCCCGTGTGAGGACCGCCGCAGTTGGCACATTTGGGGGTGACTTCTTTGGCTTTTGTGCATTCCCATGAATGGTGATCACCTGCGCACTTGACGCAGCGGGGAAATGCAGAGCACTTTGTCTGTGCGTGGCCAAACTTTTGGTAACGGTAACACTGAGTAATTGTGCTTTTGCGTTCGAGCGCTTCTACCTTGACTTTAATGCGGCAGAGACAAGGGGCATTTCAGTCTTAAGTTGGCCGCGACGCATCCTGGTGACAAGGGTGGGGCGGTATTTATGGTCAATAAGATCATTTTCGATAGATCTGAAATGGCGATTTCTAGCGGGAGTCCTCTGATGACAACTTGTAGAGTTTTTTCCTCTTGCAACATGAAAGTGTGATATTCCTCCCTATTTTCAGAGAGGAATTTCGTTATGCCGCGGTAGTCGTCGCTGGTGACAGGAAAAAATTTGACCGTCTTGAGTATTGACGGCTTTTGAAAAAGAGAAACCGAGTTTGGTTATGGCCCCAGATACCATGGTCCACCGAGATTTTTGTCTGAGGATAATTGGGGGGATTTTGTCCTGCTTGGGTTGGGGTTGCACTTGGGGACCTGCAGATGTTGATGGTTCTGGGGTTACCGTTGTTTTGGCTGGGGCGGAGTAGTTGGTTGGGCCAGGAGTGTTTTTTGGCTGGGTAGGATTGACAAAAGCTGGGGGGGGTTTGGCCGTGGGGGGGATGTAGTTTGATACCTGAACTGTAGGGTTGGTAACCGTAGGTGGTAGAGCGGGAGCCTGGGGTGGAGGCAGAGGAGGAAAATTAAAGGCATGAGCCGAAGATGTAGGAGTAGCAATGTGGTCCATAAGTTCAGCGGTCGGGCTCGTTGTTTTAGCAGGGGAGGTTACTCTCCTGCGTTTATTTGAGCTTTCCGAGTTTGGAGAGAGGTCAGGGTTAGAAGCAACCTGTCTTGGGCCGTGTGAGTGAGAGATATTATATTTGAGTTAAGAATATCTATTTGCTTTTGTAAAGAAGTGATTTGGGTAGATTGAGTAGAAAGTTGGGCAGTCAGACTCTCCACCATGCCCATGAGTCTGGCATTTTCCCGTTGGAGGCGGATTTCCTCATGGCTTTGGATTTTGGGCTCTAGAAAAAGATTTTTGGAGTGCAGTTTGGCAATGGCTTCCTCGATGTTGGGCGAGATGGAAGTTTTGGTCTTGTCTTGGGGCTTTGAGTCGCCCCCTGTTGAGTTGCCAGACTTTTTCTCCTTATCTTTATCTTTTTTGCCCTTTTTGGGGTCCTTGGGGCGGTCTGGTTTGGCAAGGGTATGAGGCTTGGCACCTTTAACAGGAGTGCGGTCTAGTTTTAGAGACCTGCCAAAAGCAGGGGCCTCTTTAGTATTGCTTTCGGCGTGGAATTTTTCCACGGAAGGAATTTCCGAAGGCTTGGGGGGAGTTTGATGGACTTTTTCAGCCATATTGAAGGCTTGGGCACTCAAATTTAGGATTTAAGGCGAATAAATTGGGTTGGGAACAAAAGTTGCACCCAGCGGGATAGACTGCGACGTTTAGTCTTCCGTCCGCGCTGTTTAAACTACCTTTTGCCGTGTGTCGACGCCTGGTCAGTGATTGGCTAGCACTCACCCAGCACTGACCAGCTCGATTTGCTTAAAACGGCGCGCAAGCGAGCATTCACTCTCTCTTCCGCGCCATCCTTCGACTGCTCCACATCTAAGGCTCCTAACCGAGACTTAGGTGCCAGAAAGGTCAAGCCTGCTTGCTGAAGATACTCTGTGGTTTTACTCAACGACCTACCTTCGCTGCTCGCACATCGGTCCACCCGGACGATTGCTCGCCAGCCTACATATAAAAAGAAAGAAATAACTGTTCGATAATCACGTTACCGACGTATAATAAAAAGAAAGAAATACTTCGAGTAATCAATTACCACGGGTCGCTGGGTAAGTATTAGGCGACGTTCCACTGCTGCCGCGCCGCTCCACGACGCCCACCCCTACACCGACGCCCACGACGTAGCGACGCCCGCCAAGGCCGCGACGCTCATCGCCGCCGCGACGCCCCACGACGCCACGACGCCCACCGCCGCCGCGACGCCCACCACCGCCGCGACGCCCACCGCCGCCGCGACGCCCACCGCCGCCGCGACGCCCACCGCCGCCGCGACGCCCACCGCCGCCGCGACGCCCACCGCCGCCGCGACGCCCACCGCCGCCGCGACGCCCACCGCCGCCGCGACGCCCACCGCCGCCGCGACGCCCACCGCCGCCGCGACGCCCACCGCCGCCGCGACGCCCACCGCCGCCGCGACGCCCACCGCCGCCGCGACGCCCACCGCCGCCGCGACGCCCACCGCCGCCGCGACGCCCACCGCCGCCGCGACGCCCACCGCCGCCGCGACGCCCACCGCCGCCGCGACGCCCACCGCCGCCGCGACGCCCACCGCCGCCGCGACGCCCACCGCCGCCGCGACGCCCACCGCCGCCGCGACGCCCACCGCCGCCGCGACGCCCACCGCCGCCGCGACGCCCACCGCCGCCGCGACGCCCACCGCCGCCGCGACGCCCACCGCCGCCGCGACGCCCACCGCCGCCGCGACGCCCACCGCCGCCGCGACGCCCACCGCCGCCGCGACGCCCACCGCCGCCGCGACGCCCACCGCCGCCGCGACGCCCACCGCCGCCGCGACGCCCACCGCCGCCGCGACGCCCACCGCCGCCGCGACGCCCACCGCCGCCGCGACGCCCACCGCCGCCGCGACGCCCACCGCCGCCGCGACGCCCACCGCCGCCGCGACGCCCACCGCCGCCGCGACGCCCACCGCCGCCGCGACGCCCACCGCCGCCGCGACGCCCACCGCCGCCGCGACGCCCACCGCCGCCGCGACGCCCACCGCCGCCGCGACGCCCACCGCCGCCGCGACGCCCATCGCCGCCGCGACGCCCACCGACGCCGCGACGCCCACCGACGCCGGGACGTTCACCGCCACCGCAGTTTCACCGCTCGGGCCCCACGGCCCCACTGAATGCCCGTTGTGACGCGAAGCCAGACGTCCGCCGACCGACACTCCGTACGCGAGCCCGCCATGGCCGAGATGCTGACCGCCGGCACGCAGACGGACCTCGCGGCACCCGGCCCGGCGTCCGACACAACCGAGGAATTCCTTGGCGGCCCCGGAGGTAGCGCATCCCTCGCTTCGCCCCTGGACGTACAAGTGACGGCCCTCGGGGACCACCAGACGGGAATGGACCACCTGGGGGGCCACCGTCTACAACATGGCGCCCGAGCATCGGACTTGGACCCCGGACAAGTCCCCCCATCATCCAGGATACCCAGGGCGGACTTGGGAGTGCTACTCGAGGAGCTCGCCATCGGGTTAAAGGAGGTACCCATGCAACGTGTGGTTTTCCCCACATATCAAGGGGAGGACCACGAAAACCCGCAGTTCTTTCTGCGGAAAATGGAGGAGGCCCTGAAAAAGCGGCGAATTCCGGCCGAAGAATGGGCGTTCCACGCACTAGGCCAAATCAAGGGGGCCCAGGAGCAGGAGTTCCTGTGGTACAGGAGCCAGGAGATGTCGTGGGAAGATTTCCGAGAAATCTTCGCACAAACCTTCATGGACGAGGAGAGAGTGGCCAAGCTGACGTCCAAATTCTACGGGGAACGGCAGCCCGAGGAAGAGAACGTGACCCGCTTCATCCAGCGGAAGCGGTCAATGGCCCAGTGGCTGCTGCCCGAGGTGCCGGAGGCAAGTTTAGTGCGGGTAGTGTTCAACCTGCTCCAGCCGCGCCTAAAGTACGTGCTGCGAGCCGAAAACATTGCGGACATGGCCACGTTGACCCGGAGGACCCGCATCACGGAGGCCGACATGCGCGGGTGCGACTTCAACCGCGCCACGACGATTAAGTTCCGCGCCCAACCGTCGGAAAACTCCGACCGGAGACACACGGGGCAGAGTGTGACTCCGAGATAAACACTATTACAGTGAATAAAAAGACAAGTCCTGTGATAGACATTAAGTGCCGCGGGCAAGTAAATAGGTTAAGTGCGTTGATTGACACAGGTGCGGATATGTCGGTAGTGGCAGCAGAGTACGCGCCGGATTACGTGAAGAAGCAGGCGCGAGTTTTAGCCGTAGGCGGTAACACCGTTGAAATCCTCGGCTACGTCCAACTTCACTTCACGATCCAGGACCGCGCGTATCGGTACACCATGCACGTCGTGCAACGCCTGCCGGTTCCCGTGATACTAGGTATGGACTTCCTCACAGAGCAGCGAGCGCTCGTCGACGTCGCCAGAGGATGCGTCTACCTAGGGAAAGATGAACGGCAGACGGTATTTTGGACGCCGCGTGCCCGGTGCACCCAGGAGGTGCTCCCGCTTCCCGAGCTACCGAGCGATATCCCCGAGGAGGCCCTAGGAGAAAATCGGCCGCCTTCCGAGGTGCTGCGCAGCCACCGCATCGAGTTGTCGTCGACAACTCCGTTCAAATGCCGGCCGCGGAAATACAGCCCGGAGAAGGAGAAAGAAATTGACCACCAGGTAGAGACCATGCTGAAAGGGGGCATCATCGAACCATGCAACTCCCCGTACGCATCACCGGTGGTACTGGTCAAGAAAGAAGCAGGCTGGCGGTTTTGTGTGGACTACCGCGAGCTGAACAAGCGGACCAAGGATGCCTGCAGTGTTCTGCCGCCGATTATCGAGACGGTTCGGGACCTGGGGGAGGCCCGCGTGTTCACCGCCCTGGACTTGACCAGCGGGTATTGGCAACTGCCCATGGAGAAGGCCTCCAAGAAGTACACCGCCTTCTTCACACCATCCGGCGCCCAATACCAGTTCACCGCTATGCCTTTCGGACTCAAGCTGGCGCCCGCCACCTTCCAGCGTGCAATGACGGACATTTTCGCGGGAGTGCTGAACAAGTTTGTGAAAGTGTACCTGGACGATGTGATCGTGTATTCCATGAACCACGAGGATCATGCCAGGCACCTGCAAGCGGTGTTCGAGCGGGTAGAGGTTCACCAGCTGCGGTTAAACCCAGCCAAGTGCCGCCTCGCGACCAGCACCCTGCCGTACCTTGGTTACTGTGTGGATGGGAATTTCACCAAGCCCCGTGACTGCCACCTGCTCAAGGTCAAGAATTTCGAGCAGCCAAAGAACAAACGCCAAGTCCAAGCGTTCCTTGGCCTAGTGAACTGGCTGCGCGGATATATTCCCAACTTGGCCACCATCATCGAGCCCCTCACGAACCTGACGTGCAAAGAAGGCGCGTTCCAGTGGACACCCGCGTGCGAGGAAAGCTGGCGGCTCACAAAGGCCGCGCTTGCCAAGCCTCAGCGCCTGGAACGACCCCACCACGGCTGGCCCTACGTCCTCCAGGTCGATGCGTCCGACTTAGGGATGGGAGCCGTACTGATGCAACAGGATCCCGAGGGAGGCAGGCACATTATCCACTTCAGTTCGGCCAAATTCCACCCGGCCGAAAAGAACTATCACGTGAACGAGAAGGAGTGTTTGGCTATGGTATGGGCCATACGCCGGTACAGGCAATACTTTGAGGACCAACACTTCACGCTCCGGACCGACAACAAAGCGCTGATCTGGCTCCAGAACCACCAAGATGGTCGCTGCTCCTGCAGGAATTTTCATTCACGGTGGAGCACGTCGCCGGGAAGCACAACCAGCTGGCGGATTACCTGTCAAGGAACCCCGAAGACACCAACGAGGAGCCGCGGGTAAGTTATACAGAACTAATCCCCACCCCCCGGGTATGTTTGTTGCAGGTCGAGCCGCTAGTGAAGAGGATCTTGGCCGGGCAGCTCGTCGACACCGTAACCCAGGGCCTGGTGCGTCGCATTTCGGAGGCCGAGGTCAACGGGCCCCAGAACGACACCGACCGGACCCTGCTCGAGAACTTCATCGTCTCCGAAGAGAACAACCTGTTCCTGCGGCAACCGGACGGTTCCTGTCGCGTCTACGTACCCGAAGGAATGCGGACCCAGGTTTTGGAGACCTACCACGCCGGAGACGACGCTGCCCACCCAGGCCAATTGGAGACATGGAGGGCGATCGACCAACGTTTTCACTGGCCCAAGATGAGAGCCCAAGTGAACCGGTTCGTGAAGAGCTGCTTGACGTGCAAGCAGATCAAGGGCCGGAACCTCCAAGCAGCAGCACCTATGGGCACCCACCAGCCCACGAGAGCATGGCAGATGCTCTCGATTGACACGCTGGGTCGGTACCAGGATGCCGGCCCAGGACCCGAATACGCCATCGTCGTGGAAGACGTCCTCACCAAGTGGACCGAGGCCAAAGCCGTGCCGAACATCACCGTCAAGACGATAACCGCCTACCTGGAGGAGCTGTTCCTACGGTACGGCACCCCAGAAGTTATCGTCGCCGATTTCGCCGCGCAATTCACCCTCGGCAAATGGGAGCGGTTCTGCCAGCGGTTCGGGATCACCATGAAGAACACGGCCGTCTACCACCAGAGGGCCAACCCAGTGGAGCGCCAGGTCCAGGAGGTGAAGAAGATCCTCCGGGCGCTCCGGAAGAACCATCCGCGCGAGAAGTGGTACCGCTTGTTGCCAAAAGCCACCGCTATCTTGCGCTCCAGGAGGAATCGCGCGACGGGAGAGTCACCCGCGAAAGCCTTCCTGGGATTTGAGCCCAAATCCCCGGGAGACTGGTACATCCCCGCCGCCGAAGAGCTCCGCCAGGATCGAGAGCAGCACGATGGGCAGCTCCGCCAAAGAAAACGTATTTTCGTGCGAGAATACGTTGGGAACCCGGACGACATCACCGTGTCGTTCACCCGTGGAGACCACGTGCTCGCACGGAATCGCCACCGCGGAGCCCTCGACGACCCATGGATAGGCCCATTCACGATCCTGAGACGACTTTCACCTGTCATCTACGAGGTGGAGATGGACAACCGCCACTCCCGCCTACATGTAGATGACCTGAGACCAGCACCGACGACGATA
Source organism: Brassicogethes aeneus (assembly GCA_921294245.1). Lineage (NCBI taxonomy): Eukaryota > Metazoa > Arthropoda > Insecta > Coleoptera > Nitidulidae > Brassicogethes > Brassicogethes aeneus. The sequence goes on from OV121133.1 coordinate 47,706,280, forward strand.
CAACGCACTTAGGTTAAGTTAATCATAAGTTAGTTTTGAAAAACAGCTGTTCAGTTAGGATTACAATTGTTATAATTAAGCTAGATATATTGTTAGGGTAGTGCATGATAGGTTAAGTTTCATTTATAAATAAATTAGAGGCTTGATTTTTTTTGGGGGGGCATGTCGACGCCTGGTCAGTGATTGGCTAGCACTCACCCAGCACTGACCAGCTCGATTTGCTTAAAACGGCGCGCAAGCGAGCATTCACTCTCTCTTCCGCGCCATCCTTCGACTGCTCCACATCTAAGGCTCCTAACCGAGACTTAGGTGCCAGAAAGGTCAAGCCTGCTTGCTGAAGATACTCTGTGGTTTTACTCAACGACCTACCTTCGCTGCTCGCACATCGGTCCACCCGGACGATTGCTCGCCAGCCTACATATAAAAAGAAAGAAATAACTGTTCGATAATCACGTTACCGACGTATAATAAAAAGAAAGAAATACTTCGAGTAATCAATTACCACGGGTCGCTGGGTAAGTATTAGGCGACGTTCCACTGCTGCCGCGCCGCTCCACGACGCCCACCCCTACACCGACGCCCACGACGTAGCGACGCCCGCCAAGGCCGCGACGCTCATCGCCGCCGCGACGCCCCACGACGCCACGACGCCCACCGCCGCCGCGACGCCCACCGCCGCCGCGACGCCCACCGCCGCCGCGACGCCCACCGCCGCCGCGACGCCCACCGCCGCCGCGACGCCCACCGCCGCCGCGACGCCCATCGCCGCCGCGACGCCCATCGCCGCCGCGACGCCCATCGCCGCCGCGACGCCCATCGCCGCCGCGACGCCAATCGCCGCCGCGACGCCCATCGCCGCCGCGACGCCCATCGCCGCCGCGACGCCCATCGCCGCCGCGACGCCCATCGCCGCCGCGACGCCCATCGCCGCCGCGACGCCCATCGCCGCCGCGACGCCCATCGCCGCCGCGACGCCCATCGCCGCCGCGACGCCCATCGCCGCCGCGACGCCCATCGCCGCCGCGACGCCCACCGACGCCGCGACACCCACCGACGCCGCGACGTCCACCGACGCCGGGACGTTCACCGCCACCGCAGTTTCACCGCTCGGGCCCCACGGCCCCACTGAATGCCCGTTGTGACGCGAAGCCAGACGTCCGCCGACCGACACTCCGTACGCGAGCCCGCCATGGCCGAGATGCTGACCGCCGGCACGCAGACGGACCCCGCGGCACCCGGCCCGGCGTCCGACACAACCGAGGAATTCCTTGGCGGCCCCGGAGGTAGCGCATCCCTCGCTTCGCCCCTGGACGTACAAGTGACGGCCCTCGGGGACCACCAGACGGGAATGGACCACCTGGGGGGCCACCGTCTACAACACCGTGTTGAATTCGACAGTCAGTCGCTTTCCTATAAAAGAGAGGATCAGACCTCTCAAAAATCAGTTCGAGATTACCTCTCGAGAAGACAACAGCTCCCTGGTTGCCTACGAGTACAAGTCGCCGCTTCAACTTCGAATTTGCTTTTAATTTCGATCCACCTGAGGGCTACCTTCCTTGCTGCTGCCACGAGAGCAGGGAAACAATTGTTCTTTTAAGAACAAACAAAAAAGATAGAAAAGACTTTGCGTAGTTTTTACCTTGTATAAAAAAGGAAAAACTTCTTCATCGTGGACGACAGCACCAGGACCCAGCCATTGGATTCCAGCACTGCCAGCGAGGTCGAGCGACGTCCCAACCACCGGGTTGCACAGGTGGTCAACATCGCCGACCAGGTCCGTCAGTGGGGCCGTGCCAGGTCCAACAGCTGGGCCGATCCAGGTCCGACACCAGGGCCGTTCCAGGTCCGACGCCAGGGCCGTTCCAGGTCCGCCAGTGGGGCCGATCCCGGTCCACGAGCAGGGCCGATCCAGGTCCGACGCCAGGGCCGTTCCAGGTCCGTCAGTGGGGCCGATCCCGGTCCACGAGCAGGGCCGATCCCGGTCCGACACCAGGGCCGATCCCAGGCCATTCCTAGGGACGATCCTAGGCCCTTTGAAGGGGCACGCATGGTCCGTACCCGATCGCAGACCAGGATGGATGTGCACCAGGTGCCTGCCGGGGCCCCAGTCGTAGATGACGACGAACCAGAGTACCTCCCAGCTGAAGACAGCTTCCAGGAGGGCACCGACGACGCTGCCCAGGTCCACCAGGTCAACGACGCCTCACCGCCATCCTCCACGACAACCATCCTCGCTGGGCAACATCCCGGAAGTGTCCAGGTGCCGGTGCAGGCATCCGAAGCGATTCCAGAGCACCGAGTCACCCGTGTACAACAGCCGTTATCGAGAAGCGCTGTTTTTGACCAATCACAATTAAGGAAAATTTTCGAAACAGAAACGCAAAAATGGGCGGAAACAATTGAAAAAGACACAATTGTTTCCAGCCAATCAAATAGCGAAACGTTTTCTATTGGCTAGATTAACTTTTGCTAAAATTTTACATTTTACAAATGCCCTTATTTGGTCATACGAAATTCCAAAGCTTCTATTTTGTTCTAGAAACACGGTTTTCGTGACCAAATAAGGTAATGAAACGAGTTATCAATTCTTATTGGTTTCAAAATCCTTCTGATTTAATATAAATAGTAATGCCTGCTACATTACATTGTTCAAATTACGAGCTCAAAGCGACTTCCAGCTTTGACTCCTACTCGATGTGCCATCTCGACAAACCAACTGGTAACTTATTTTGATTAAATTCAAGTGATTGAATTTATTTTGAATTAAACTTCGAAAGACTCGAAGTTAAATTATTTTTGATATTTAAAAACAGTTCGTAGAACTAAACTTGGAAATTCAAGTGACTTGAATTTATTTTTGAATTAAAATTCGAAAGAATCGAATTTGTTTAAAGAAAAAGGTAAACTTCTGGTAAACAATGCCGTACGATCACCGCAATTTGAGAAAGCTAACTAAAGTAAGGGATACTTTGGTGCGATCCTTTAAATTCCAATTGAGAGCCCGTCAGCCTACGTACCAGATCGTGAGAAATGTTATCGTCAACGCCAATGGGGATGTTATTGAAGATCTGATGGAGACCCACCGCCGTCAGAGCCAGCAGGAACAGTGCCCATTGTCACACGCTCAGCTTCCAAGATCGCGAAGTTGAACGCCAACACGGAAGAAATCAAGGCTTCTGTGGACAACGTCTTCGGAGTCAACGAATTGGTTTCCAAAGTCCATAAAACTTTTGAATTGGTTGGAACTGCTGCCATGGACACCGTTGCCGACGTGCCCATGCACATTCCACGTTACCAGATGGACCTTCATGTACCAATGGTTCTACAGGAAGCCCAGTCTGGGACAACCCAGCATAACAACGCTGCTAGCGTTTGTTTCAACACTTCAGGTGCATGTAGCACTATTTTACTTGCCCAATCCGAACCCCTGACGACAGGCAGCCCTCAGGAGGAACCTAGAGGACTTCATTCCTTGGACCAGCCGATCCAATCACAACACCGATATCGAGAAGCGCTGTTTTCAACCAATCAAAATACAGGAAAATTTTAGAAACAGAAACGTTTTAATAGGCGGAAACAAGTTAAAAAGACACATTTGTTTCCAGCCAATCAAATATCAAAACGCTTTCTATTGGCTAGACTAAGTTTTGCTTAAAATTTTACATTTTCCAAATGCCCTTATTTGGTCATACGAAATTCCAAAGCTTCTATTTTGTTCTAGAAACACGGTTTTCGTGACCAAATAAGGTAATGAAACGAGTTATCAATTCTTATTGGTTTCAAAATCCTTCTGATTTAATATAAATAGTAATGCCTGCTACATTAAAATCAGTTCAAATTACGAGCTCAAAGCGACTTCCAGCTTTGACTCCTACTCGATGTGCCATCTCGACAAACCAACTGGTAACTTATTTATACTTTGAATATTGTTTTTATTGTTTGCCTATTTTAAAATTAATTTCCTTCGGGAATTAATTATTGTTTGATTAAAATTCAAGTGATTGAATTTATTTTGAATTAAACTTCGAAAGATTCGTAGTTGATTTATGTTTGATATTTAAAACCCGTTCGTAGAACGAAAATTCAAGTGATTGAATTTTATTTTGAATTAAACTTCGAAAGATTCGAAGTTAAATTATTTTTGATATTTAAAAACAGTTCGTAGAACTAAACTTGTAAATTCAAGTGAATTGAATTTATTTTTGAATTAAAATTCGAAAGATTCGAATTTGTTTAAAGAAAAAGGTAAACTTCTGGTAAACAATGCCGTACGATAAGAAGGCTTTGAAGAAATTAGCTAAAGTAAGGGATACTTTGGTTCGTTCATTCAAATACCAACTTAAAGCCCGCCGTCCAGTCTACCAGATTGTGAGGAATGTCATAGTCAACGAGCATGGAGATGTTATTGAAGACCTGATGGAGACCCACCGCCGTCAGAGCCAGCAGGAACAGTGATATGCCCATTGTCACACGCTCAGCTTCCAAGATCGCGAAGTTGAACGCCAACACGGAAGAAATCAAGGCTTCTGTGGACAACGTCTTCGGAGTCAACGAATTGGTTTCCAAAGTCAAGGAGACTTTCGAATTGGTTGGAACTGCTGCCATGGACACCGTTGCCGACGTGCCCATGCACGTTCCACGTTACCAGATGGACCTTCATGTACCAATGGTTCTACAGGAAGCCCAGTCTGGGACAACCCAGCATAACAACGCTGCTAGCGTTTGTTTCAACACTTCAGGTGCATGTAGCACTATTCTACTTGCCCAATCCGAACCCCTGACGACGTGCAGCCCTCAGGAGGAACCCAGAGGACGTCATTCCTTGGACCAGCCGATCCAATCACAACATGGCGCCCGAGCAGGGACTCTGACAGCAACAAAGGAGTTGTTGGAGCCCAAACATTCTGGATCCGCACCCAATGGGATGGCCGACTTCCTGAAGGAGATTGCCCGTTCAATGAGGGAAATTCCGATTGAACGCACCAACTACCCGACATTTTCCGGTGGGGAAACAGAAAATCCTCATCGATTCCTGTCCAAAATGAAGATAGCCTTACAGAAAAGGCACATTTCCGAGTTCGACTGGGTAGAAACTACCGTGGGCCAGATCAAAGGCACCGAAGGTGCCCACTTTGAATGGTACAAATCGCAGGACGTCTCCTGGAGCCGTTTCCAAACCGTATTTCTGGCGAAATACGCAAACGACGCGCGTGTGGCGCGTTTAATTTCAAAATTTTACGGGGAAAAACAATCCGGTGAGGTAACGCCATTTATTCAGAAAAAAATCTCAATGGCCCAATGGTTATTAGCCGAACTTGATGAATGCCAAGTAGTGCGCGTGGTATTCGAACTTCTAAGTGCGAAAATCCGTTACGTACTACGGCGAAAATTTTTCAACAACTGAACGATTACTGTGGCGTGCTCGCGAAGCAGAGGTGGACGCTGAAGAAGCTGATGCAACGTGACCCATGAGGATTACCATCCGCGAACCGTCGGGAAACGGGCCGCGGAGGGGCCCCGAAGCGACAAGCGTCTCTCCGCAGTGAATGTGAATTCAGACATTTTAACCGTGAAAACCCCTGAACACTTAAATGTGACACCAAAACAATTAGTGAGTAAGTTAGTTAGTAGTGAACAAAAACACTTTAAAGTGCGTCCCCCAAGTTTTCCCTCCTTAAATGTGAACAGTTTAGTGGCTGACACAGAAACAAACCCGATTATAACAATTATTATCAACAAGCAACGTTATCAAGCGCTAGTTGACACTGGCGCCCAACGTTGCGTGATTCGCAAGGATTGTGTAAAGAACTACGTGCCTAAACTTGGAAGTGCCGAAGCCGCGGGCGGAAAAACCGTCGAAACACTCGGTCATTCGCGAATATCTTTCAAGATTTACGGAAACGCGTACGAATGCAACATGCTTGTGATGAAGGACTTACTCGTTCCGGTTTTACTCGGTATGGACTTCTTAAGCGAAAATCATGCACTCCTAGATGTCGCAAGGGGTTGTATGTACCTTGGAAGTGAAAAACGTCAGACGGTATTTTGGGGACCTGCGCCAAACAGCGCCGTTATGGAAACCGAACTACCCGAGTTGTCTGATGAAATTTCCCAGCCATGCCGCGAAGAACAACTGATGATACACTTTGTAGAAACCTTCGACCAAAATATTGGACCACCGTCTAACTTGTTAGTGCCCCATCAAATAGAATTCACGGACAAGGCACCCTTCAAAAACCGACCACGAAAGTATACGCCGGATAAAGCATTCGAGATTGATAAGCAAGTGGAAGCTATGCTCCGGGGGGGCATTATTGAACCATGCTCATCTCCATACGCTTCACCAGTGCTTCTGGTCAAGAAGGAAGGAGGATGGCGATTCTGTGTCGACTACAGAGAATTGAACAAACGAACCAAAGATGTTTGCAGCGTATTGCCACCAATCGTCGAAACTGTCCGTGACTTAGGAACTGCTAAAGTTTTTTCTGCTTTGGATTTAACAAGTGGATATTGGCAGCTTCCAGTGGATAAGAAATCACGCGCTTATACAGCTTTCTTCACGCCTGATGGAGCACAATACCAATTTACTGCAATTCCTTTTGGATTGATATTGGCCCCGACTACATTCCAGCGGGCCATGGTAGACATTTTCGCCGGCATGCTGAACAAATTCGTCAAAGTCTACCTAGATGATGTTATTATATATTCAAATAGCGTCGAAGAGCACGTTGGGCATCTCAGACTAGTTTTGGAACGTCTGGAAGCACATAAACTGCGGTTGAATCCGAAGAAGTGCCGAATTGCCACAACTACGTTGAAATACCTGGGATACCAAGTAGATGGTGCCTTTACATAGCCACAAGAGTGCCACTTGACGAAAATCAAGAAATTTGAACGACCGATTAACAGGAAGCAAGTCCAAGCTTTTATGGGCTTAATAAACTGGCTAAGAGGTTGCATCCCTGGATTGGCGACGTTAACTGCACCTCTAGCAGAACTAACTGGAAAAACCGATCGATTCAAATGGACTGATGAATGTGAAGCAAGCTGGATCAAAACCCTTGAAGCTTTAGAACATCCGCATAAGCTTGAACGACCAAACCCTGCCTGGAAATTCATACTCCAAGTAGATGCCTCAGACGCCGGCATGGGCGCTGTTTTAATGCAGTTGGATGGTGAAGAAAAGAAACACATCATTCATTACAGCTCAGCCAAATACCATCAAAACGAGAAGAACTACCATGTTAATGAAAAAGAATGTTTAGCAATGGTGTGGGCGATCAAAAGATACAGGCCGTATCTGGAAGATAAAACATTTATCTTAAAGACTGACAACCGTGCACTGGTATGTTTATCCAATCATCGAGATGACCGAGCGAAGCTAACAAGGTGGTCCTTGTTACTGCAAGAATTCAGCTTCACAGTATAACATGTACCAGGAAAATCCAACGAGTTGCCAGATTTCTTGTCCAGAAATCCGACTGAAGATCCCCAACACAACCAGAACTACATGGAAGAAATGCCAACACCGAACATCTGTCTCCTGCAGACTATGCCGCTGGTTAAGAAAATTCTGGACGGACAGCTAGTAGATTTAACTACCCCACAGCTGGTTCGACGAATCCAGGAAGCCAACGACACGGGCCAAAAAACAGAATCCACTGTTCTAGTCGGACCTTCAGCCGCTACCCCATTCGTTCCAACCCATCTTTCCGGAAACCAACCCGGAAGTGTACAGGATGTGGATCCGGAAGCATCCATGTTCTTCCCGGACCTACAGCCTCACGTACAACACCGAGCTCGAGAGCAGCGGCACTTGGGCTGGTAGTTTGGTATTAAAGATATTAAAAATAGACAATAGACAGTATAAATAGAAAAAATGTTAAAAATTTAGACAAATAGTTGTTAAAAGTTTTTAAAAACAATAAATATGTTCGAGAACGAACAAATTTGGTGCACGAGATGAAAATTCTAAGGCTAAGGCTAAAAAGGAACTGAAGAGGCTACAGGAGGACCAACGTTCTCTAGTAGTATCTGACGTTCCTCAACAGGCAACCGGATCCGAGATGGCTGACCCCCAACCAAGCTGCTCAAGCCAGGTAAGGGTAAAGCCAAATCGAATTGGGGGAATACCTGAGAAAGGGTAAAAACGTCCCCCCATAACCATCGGCGCCGGCTAATGCAGGGAGGCAGGAAACGGGGGCTCAAACAAGAGCCCCTGGTCCAGCCTCCAGCAAAAGGCAGAGGGCGGATAAGGGGACACCTCCGGAATATAATAAAAAGAGGGCGAGGCCCTTATCTGATGCTAGGCGGTATGTCTCTCCCTTAAAGAGAGACATTGTCGAAGCGTCGGAGAGGGGACCGAAAAGTAGAGGAAAGGTAGAAGCTCGACAGGAGGCTACTAGTCGACTAACAATCGACAAAAGTCTTCAAGTGGTCATCTTGTCGAACAGGATTGGAGGTACTGTTCTGCCAAATGAAAGCGAACGCATCAGGGCAAGCCTGAAATGAGGCGAGCTATGGAGGATTCCACTAAGGGATCCTCCCGCTTGGAACTGAAGTTCATCAAGTCGGGCCTTGTCGACCCGGGCTGGTACTTGGTATCGGCTAGGGACGACACCTCGATGCGTTGGCTGCTGGAGAGCTGGTCTTCTCTGACTGTTGAGGGGGTGGTTTTCACTTCGGTGAAAGCCGCCGAAGCTCCATGGCCAGTGAAGATTGGTTTCTGGCTTAGGCAGGAAAAGGTGGACCTGGCAGAGGTCACAAGGATGCTTGATCTCCAGGACCACTCCCTTAACGTGGAGAACTGGAAACATCTGGAGACCACAGGGGGACCAGGAGCATGGCATCTAGTCTTCTTGGTTAGCCAAGAGGTTGTGAAGCACCTGGAGGAGTCTGGGTGGGCCCTCTACTTCGAGTTGGTGACCCTCTCTGTAAAGAGGGTCTCGGCTTGGAGTAGCGTGGTGCGCCAGGGCTCATCTGGTGCTGGAACCTCGAAGCAGACTGAAGAAAACTAGGTGCTGAGGCCGTACCATGATACACTCCGTCATGAACACCATACGGGTAAGCCAAATCAACCTACATCACTGCAAGGACGCTGCTGGGGAACTGGCAAGCGTCTTGGCAGGGAGGGAGGGCGAGATTGTCCTGGTACAGGAACCGTATGTTTACAGGAAAGGGGTTAGAGGAATGGGTGCCACTGGCCTAAACATCATGGTCGGCACTGAGGAGGAGAGCAGCAGAACATGCATACTGACGTCCAAGGAACTCAATGTGCTACAACTTCCACAATTGGGGGCCAGGGATGTCACGGCGATTCTGCTGGAATATAAGGTAAGAGGCATTAAAAATAGGATTATATTAGGAAGCGTCTATTTACCGTACGAGGGACCGTGCCCTACTCCGGAGCTAACTCGTTTAATCAAGTTTGCGAGTGACAAGTGCATACCCCTCGTGCTAGGATGTGATTGCAACGCCCACCACTACGTGTGGGGCAGTACCAACACCAATAGCAGGGGAGAATCTCTGCTAGGGTATTTGGCATCAACAGACTTGGAGGTAATAAACAGAGGCAAAGAACCAATGTTTGTTATTTGCAACCGGAAGGAAGTAATAGACATAACGTTGGTCAGTATATAAATAAATAAATATATAATAATATAATATAAATAATAAAGTTGAAAAGGGTAACGGGTCATTCTTTATTAGGCTACCTGAAGAAATTGCATTGTGTGGATTAAGGATTTATCCAAGTTACTTGCAGATCAGCAATCCAGACATAAGGGTAAAATATTTATATCGTTGTCTAAATTATTTTTCTAGTCAAATTAAATTAAATGAGCATAAAGAAAATTGTATGAGTATGAGTATAAGTAGTATGAGTATAAGAGACGTATAACCGGCCCCATGGGGGCATTTATCGTCATTATAGTTTTTAACATTTACGCAAGCATGTTTTTTTGCAATTTCTTCAGGTAGCCTAATAAATAAATAAATAAATAAATAAATAAATAAATAAATAAATGCATTGCCTCATCGCTCCCGGGCCCCGCATAGGCCTCTGTTTCCTTGCACCGATTTCACCCGTGTTTGCTGGTTGCGAATGTCCATTGCGTTCCGTACTGTCCCCCTAATTAGGGCTCGAGAGCGAAATCCCAATAGTTTTAGTAGCCATTCCCGTGTTCGCCGAGCCGATGATATACGCCCAGTAGGGTCATGAAGGAGGTAGGACGGGAAGAATAGATATTTTGGTGTTTGGGAAACAATTACGCCGACTCAAATTTAAGTACGTCTTGGTCTTCGTTTTTGTCGTTATTGTTCGTGCCGTGTCCAAGTAGGATTGTTCCTGCACCTGTAACTTTAGTCTTGAGGCCGAAAACCATCAATAGATAGTTCAGTAGATGGCTATGTAACTTGTAGCTTTTGATGTTTTTTTTAATTGTTTATTGCCGCAGTATTGCGAAATTTCTAACAATTTTTTAGTTATTGTGTTGCCTAAGCACGTTTTGTGGTAAAATTGTTTTGTCTTTTTTTTCTTAATTTCCAAAATTAAGTATTGCATTTATTTCTTAGATAACAAATGACAAGCGCAATAATTCTGTTATCATCTAATGTGTTTACAAATCCAATAGAGTTATTATGCTTGTTTACTATGTTTGGGTTTTCATGATTTATTGAGTGTTCGTTTATATTCTAAGTGTCAAATGTTTATTAGTGGTCTTGTTTGGGTTATAATTAACATTGTTTTATTGAAGTTACTTAGTTTGCACTTTATGAAAATTGTTTGTTGATTTTGTTCTCTTTTGTTTGTCTAGTGAAAAGCGTCCAGTTGAGGGGTGGAATGACCGCCAAGAAGCTCAATTGTCACTTAACTCTCTCTTATCACTTAACTCTTTACTCAATATTAATCGTAGGGTAGTCTACACTCACTGTAGTTGTTTCACTATAATTGGTTTGCACTTTTGAGAAATTATTTAGTTTTAACTTTTTAAGAACTCTCTGTATAAACAATGTGTCTTGCCTTGTCAAGTGCTGGAACCTGACTGCATGAATATTGTATTATGTTAAATAATTGTAAGGAGGAGGAAAAATCAATAGGGTTTAAAAACTTTATAAATAAAATTCCAGCACCGTTTATTCTTTACGCTGATATTGAATCCATTCCATCAGTTTATGATGATAATTTTGCAGTCTTTCAAATATCAAAAACATAAAGCCTTTAGTTTGGGGTATTATTTTAAATGTAGCTATGATGATAACTTATCCTATTTTAAAAGTTATCGCGGTTTAGATTGCGTGGAGTGGTTTGCAAAAGAAATTGAAAATGTATCTAAATTTATACAATCAAAAATGCTTGATAGTAAACCTGTAAGGGAGCATATAAATTTAAAAGACCATATAGAAAATCATGTCATATTTGCGAAAGAAAATTTATACTGGGCGATATAATAGTTCGAGATCATTGCCACTTCAGTTCAAAATTTACAATAAATTAAATGATTCTAAAATTAGTCCTGATGATTATTTGCATGCTCTTAAGGTGTGGAATGTTTTTGATATTAAAGATTTAGAGAGTATTTGGATTTATATTTAAAAAGGAATATTTTACTGTTAGGTGATGTTTTTAAACAATTTCGTGAAAGTTGTATTAAAACTCGATCCTGCTCATTATTATGTATCTAAAATATACAAAATGTAGATATGCTGTTATTCATTGAGCAAGGTATTCGCGGTGGGGTGAGTCAATGTTGCAATCGGTATGCGGCAGCTAATAACAAATATATGGATGATGCATTTGATGGTTCCAAACCATCAAATTATTTACTCTACCTGGATATCATAACCTCTATGGTTGGGCTATGTCCCAATATCTACCCTATGGAGGGTTTGAATGGATTGACAATCCCACATTAGATGTTTTGGAAGTTTCAGATGAATCACCTGTGGGATATTTATTAGAGGTTGATTTAGAGTATCCACAGTATTTACATGATTTACACAAAGACACCCCTCTGCCCTGAACATCAAAAACCACCAAATTCAAAATTACCAAAACTTATGACAACTTTAAATAACAAATCAAAATACCTAATTCAATTTAGAAATTTAAAAAAGCTTTCATACATGGTCTTGTTTTAAGTAAATTTCATCGGTTATTAAAATTCAATCAATCACCTTGGCTCAAAGCATATATTGATTTAAATAAAAATTTACAAAAAGTTCTAAAAATGAGTTCGAAAAAAACTTATTTAAACTTATGATAAACGCTATTTTTGGCAAGACCATATTTATTTAGCTTTCATTACGACTATATGCTAAAAAATCATTATGTAACATTATTGTATACAGATACTGATAGTCTCATTTATAAAATATTATGTGATGGTGAATACAATGAAATTATCCATAAGGATATTCACTTGTTCGATACCAGTGATTATCCCAATTCAATTTAGAAATTTAAAAAAGCTCTCATAAATGGTCTTGTTTTAAGTAAAATACATCGGGTATTAAAATTCAATCAATCACCTTGGCTCAAAGCATATATTGATTTAAATAAAATTTACAAAAAAGTTCTAAAAATGAGTTCGAAAAAAACTTATTTAAACTTATGATAAACGCTATTTTTGGCAAGACCATATTTATTTAGCTTTCATTACTATATGCTAAAAAATCATTATGTAAAATTATTGTATACAGATACTGATAGTCTCATTTATAAAATATTATGTGATGGTAAATACAATGAAATTATCCATAAGGATATTCACTTGTTCGATACCAGTGATTATCCCAAGGATAATGAGTTAAATATTTCTTTGGTTAATAAAAAAGTTTCTGGTCTAATGAAGGATAAACTGAATGGTCTAATCATAACACATTTCGTGGGGTTGCGCTCAAAAATGTATACATATAAAGTTATTAATAATAAATATATAAAAAAATCAAAGGTGGTTAAATATTCTGTTGTTAAAAACTTCACATTTAATGACTATCTCAAATGTTTACGAGAAAGTTTTGTTAAAATATTTAATAAAACAGCGAAAAATTAAATCAAATGCGCATAATGTGTTTAGTATTGAACAGAGTAAAATTGGTTTAAGTCCATATGATGATCAAAGGCATTTATTATCAAATTCAACGGATACGCTGAATATAGGTACGACCTGACTACTAGATGATCTTGGCTTATCGGGGCCTCCACCAACATATTGGCTTGACTCGATGTGTGTCTTGCTGGACCTGTGGAGTTGTGGTTGTTAGAGTCTTGTTAGATTTCATGAACATAGTTAACATAACCAAACAGTCTTGTTGGATTCTATAAACATAGTTAACATAGCCAAATAGTCTCGTTGGATTCCATAAACATGGTTAAACCAACCACAAAACTCGAGCAAAAACTACATAAATCCAATAAAAAACTGATTAGCTCCACAGAAAAAATATACTCCATCTTAAAAACCCTAAAAAGAAATACGAACCCGCTTTAGCACCCTACAAAATCTGGTTACATTAGCTTACCCTTATTTTAAGGAGTTTTCAAACTAAGGACCATTCAAGGACTAGGTCAATAAAAAGTACGTTGGAAAATCACGAACACCTAAAAAGGAGACCGCGTGGTTAAGAATATTCTATCGCCATTTTAAAACTTCAACATCAACTTACCTAGAGCTTTCGTACGACACATCTTTGGAATTCTATCCAAATTCTAAGTCAAAGCTTACTCCCAACCAAACGGCTTCAGCGATCGAACGGAAAAGAAAGCGTAAAACTTGTTAAGTGCCTAGAAGATTATTTAAACAAAAACTCAACAGTGTTGTCAAAACTAAAACCAAATGCAACGAAAACTCACTGTTGCCAAACTTAAAAACAAACAACGAAAACCCACTGGAGTGTTCTGGGTTGCATACTATCAAAACAAGGTAATACACAAAAAAAACATCAATAAAACTAAAAATAAACCACTTAACAGTTCACATCTACAAATATCAGGCTGCATTGTTTTTTGCAACTCATCCTCATAAAATGCTCCACTTAGGGGTCTGCCATTAAAATCTTCCAAAATGTAATTTTTACTTTTACAATTTTAAACAATTCTGTAGTCCAATTGGGGGTATATCCTTTATCAAAAACATGTTTTGCTTTACTTATTCTTACATATCTCCAATGGAAAACATTTCAGGTTTGGTTGCTAATTTAAAATGAGTAAATGCAAACTTTAAAACTTTATTTTCATTTTCTTTACTAACATCAATTGGTTTCATATTAATTGTTTTATTATTGTTGTATTATTAACTATTATTAACTAAAGTATTTAAATAGATGTTCTTTAACAGTTCGTATAACACGCTCGGCGATTGCAGCCTTTTTACAACTAAATGTTGTAGGGTGGTGACCCACCCTTAGTATTCTCTGAAAAAGGTCACTTGTCTTGACGAATTAAATACTTGTCTTACTTATATTTTTGTAATATTAAAATATTCCTAATTGAATATTATTATTTAATTACAATTTTAGGCTTTTAGTTATAGGCAACTGTTTGTACAGCTGTGTATTTTTGGTTTTATAATCATAATTATTTTATAAAAATGTAACGATTAGGTTTAGAAGATTATTGTGAATTATCTGGTTATCGTAAATAGGTTACTTATTTAATTAATATTTGAAGTAGTGCTGTTAATCCATAAAAAGAATTGACAGAAACTTCTACGATGCGCATGCATAAAGAAGTTTCTACGGTGTTTGGACGAGTCCATTATTTGATGATGGTGGAAAGGAAGCTCGAAAAAGGTTTTTGGATTGGATTATTAGGGTGTTGGCTGTTGGGAGCCGGGAGTCGAGTCTTAAAAGGGCGAAGAAGCTTAAAAGAGAATAGTGCAATCTTCGTGCATTGTGGGTTCTTTATACTAGAGGAATATACAGGTTATTTTGATATTATTTTTACTACATATATTGCTGTAAATGATTGATTTACATGTTTTTAATTTCTCTAACGGCTGCCATTACACAATGCTTGTAGTCACGTACCTCAAACAAATGCCTGTTTTTCTCCATTATTTATTATTTAGAAAAATATTGAATTAACATTTGATTTATATTTTAAATACTATAATAAACATACGTTTACAAATATTACAAATTATTAGAATACATAATGTTAAACGTTATTATGAAATTATTAAATTACACACTCTTAAACTAAATTTGTATCAATATTACATTTAGTAATATTATTGTGATTGGTCCAGTTTTACAGTTTGATTAATATCTGTGTTTTCTATTGACTTATCGAGACAAGTGAAAAATAACACTATTTATTATTAGGGTTTAAGGTCCCTTGATTTATGTATATGATTTGACCATGCTCCTTGAAGATTAAATATAAAAAGTTACAACAAATAAATATGTCGCCTAAATGGCACAATAATAAATATGTCGCCTAAATGGCACAAAAACAAATACCTATGTCGCCTAAATGGCAAAATAACAAATATGTCGCCTAAATGGCACAATAACAAATATGTTGCCTAAATGGCACAATAACAAATATGTCGCCTAAATGGCACAATAAGAAATGTGTCACCTAAGTGTCACAATTAAAAGTATATTACCTAAAGGGTAAATACAATAATATTAATACCGAAATGGTTTACAAACTTGCCTAAATGGCTTTACACACAATAAGTTGTTAACACCGTCGTTATTTTTATCGTCGAGGTTCAGGGTCTCAGTATATATTCTTGGTTGACCACTCTACCTGCACGGTATAATTGAAATGATTGTGACTACTATTATGTTTTGGATCAGGGTCTCCTTGGATTGACCATAATCCTAACCTTATTTTATCTACGCAAATCCGGCACGGTATAATTGGAATGATTTTGACTACTATTATGTTTTGGATCAGGGTCTCCTTGGATTGACCATAATCCTAACCTTATTTTAACTACGCGAATCCGGCACGGTATAATTGTAATGATTTTGACTACTATTATGTTTTGGATCAGGGTCTCCTTGGATTGACCATAATCCTAACCTTATTTTATCTACGCGAATCCGGCACGGTATAATTGGAATGATTTTGGCTACTATTAGGTTTTGGATCAGGGCCTCCTTGGATTGACCATAATCCTAACCTTTTAACTACGCGAATTGCAGACATTTGGATCTTGTTTCGAGCATTAATTGAGTTGTAGTAAAATAATTTATTTAAGTACTGGACCAAGGAAATATTCAAAATTACTTATATGTTCATACAAGTGTACAATATTGACAAGATTACAAATAAAATTAATTAACTCTTTTACCGGGTTTTTTTTAAACCACAGAGAAATAGTGGCACCTCTGATCTTATAAATAAATAAGTCATAAAATGAGCATGCTAGTGTTTTATTTAAACAATTCCTGACAATAAGTAAGTATGATACCTTGAAAAAGAACTGTAGTTACTATGTAGGTTTTTAGTTAAACATTTCACAACGAGACGATTACAGCTATTTGGCCAATTAAATTAAACCTTATATTATTATTATTATTTTTGTATTACCCTTTTTAAGTAATTAAATCCGATTAAATCTGACAAAAAAGTTTTTTCGCAGTTTTTTGTGAAACAATACATTGCTTTTGTATTTTCGTTTGTCAACATTTATTGCATTGTATAAATGAATTAAATTTAATGGTAATATTTTTAGTTAACTAAAAAACTATAAAATTTTATAGGTGATGCGATACTTTCTTGGCGGAGTGTATATGCAAAATTGTCAAGAAGTTAAACTAATAATGCCCAACGAAATTACATCATATAACATTTATTACCAAAACGTCAGAGGTCTAAACAGTAAGGTGGACGGTTCATATACTCGAGTTCGATTTTTTGACTTTAACTGAAACCTGGTTAAACAGTGGTGTTAGAAATAGCGAGTTATTTTCGACTGAATTCTATTAAGTTTTTAGAAAGGACAAGGATTTTGAAAGATGTGGCAGGAATAAGGGTGGCGGTGTTCTACTTGCCTGCAGGACTGAATGCTCAATTGAATTGATTAATTTAAGTTTTATCTATGATGCTGTGCCAATAATTGATGTTATTGGTTGTCCATATTTGTGTAAACATAAACTTATATATATATTTGTCTTATACATTCCTCCTAGTGTAACCATTCATGAATTTAAATTATTTTTTGAGCTTGTTAAATCCCAAGTTTAACTGAGAAATAGTTAAACATACATTTATTATTATTGTTTAGATATTAATCTTACAAGTAGGTTTATAGCGTAAAATCGACCTTGTGCTACTTAGTCAGCAAAAGTTCCAGTCAGTAGCGTACAGAATAAAATATAATAAAAAACACATGTTTTTTCTAATTCGCTACTGATATTTGTTTTAAATATAATTATAAATTGTTTTAAGTTAATAGATCTAAAACATCAAATAATAAGATATGTTTTGTAAATTGTTTAAATTTTCTGGACATAAAAACCCAAGAAATTATTAATAAAGATATAGTTTTACACTGCTTACTCTTTATCATTTCAATATAATCAAAATTGATCTCTATTCATGGTCCTTCGAACTACGTGCTAACGCTGGGAGGTGAGCATCATCAAAGAAAAAATCTTTGTACTCGCCCAGTGCTTAGCATAGCGAACCAAGCCACAAAAAATCTTGCACTGGGAGGACAAACTGATCCAGCAGCCCAGAAGATTTTTGAGTAAAGAAGAGCACAGTTTTGAAAAGTAAAGCATCCGGACCTCAATTCACCTCCACACAACCAAAAATGCCATCCGACGACCAAATGTCACTTCAAAAAGTGAACGAAATGGCACTCCACCAAGAAACATTGGGAAAGAAATTGCGCCAGATCCTAAAAAATATGAAAAAGGATTCACCATCTCGAAAAACCGCCACCTATATCCAACAAAAAAGATTGGACTTGGTCAACACATTCCAAGAAGCAATATCCTTTGACGAACAATTAGAAAAAGAAAAAATACCATTCCATTCATATTTCCAACAAAAGTTTATGAAACAAATCCGAGAAACGTACAACGAAGCAAATGCATACCTAGACAAATGCAACAAAAATCTGCCAAAAACGCCCAGCACCGATCCCACAACTAATAACGGAGAGGCAATAGAACGCCTTCTAAATACAGATCAAATCAAGCGCATTCGGCGGCAAAATGTTAGAATCCAGATGTTGGTCCATACACTCGAGGAAGCTGAACGAGATCTATCTGAACCGCGTCCTAGCATCAGATATGAGTCGCTAATACAAACGGCTACTTCACAATGGACGTCAGTAACGCAATTGCATGAAGAAATTGAAGCTGAAGCTACCGAAACAGGCCACCCCTACTTTGAAGAAAGTTTGTTCTGGACGACTCAAGAAAAATACCGTGAAATGGTCACAGATTAGAAGACAGAATTACTAGAATCAGACAATCGAGCAAACCTAATGTTCCCCTACCAAAAACTCACCTTCCGCAATTCAAAGAAGGGTAAGAAGATTGAGTCGCATTCAACGATTTATTTCGTCAAGTGATTCACGAAAATACCAATTTAACCGATGTTGAACGAATGCAATATCTAAAAACGAACGTAAGAGGAGAAGCCGCCAGAATAATCCAACATCTACAAATAACTGAAGCCAACTACCAAGCTGCGTGGAACCTTCTACAGAAAAGATACCAAAACACCAGTCTCATTGTGGCAAAGCTAGTTGACAGAATTCTAGGCTTGCCAATGGTTCAGAAAGAGTCAGCGCGTCAAATTAGACAACTTTATGACACCACTAATGAATGTCTCCAAGGCCTAGAAAATCTAGGAATCGACACTAAACAATGGGACCCAATCATCGGAAGGATGATAATAAGAAAATGGGACTTTGAGACCAATAGGATATTCGAACAATCTATCGGCAATCCCAACGAAGTGCCAAATCTGTCCGAAATAATGATGTTCTTAAAAAAAAGATTTCAATCGCTTGAAACCACAAAGTTTTACACAGAAAAGAAAAATAGTAAAACTTCATATAATAAAAATTCACCTCCATGGAACACACAATCCTGAATTATATGCAACCAACCACACGGCATTTTTAAATGTACTGTATTTATGGACAAGACCATCGAAGAAAGAAGCAAAATGATACGAGAGAAGGGTCTCTGCACCAAGTGCATTGGATATTATAACAAGGAACAATGCAACTCTCAGAAGAAGTGCCAAATTTGTGGCCAATCGCACCACACATTATTACATTTTGAAAAAAAAGAAGAGAGAAACCCTCGGAAAACCAATTCACACACAGGCACTACCGAAAAACCAGCCGACAATTGAGCTGCAAAGGGCTAGAAGATACAGTACTGTTAGCAACAGCACTCATCAAAGTTAAATCAGCATCTGGGACCTTGGAATACCTTAGAGTTCTGATCTATTCCGGTTTACAGGCCGCTTTACTAGCTGAAAGGGCCGCTTAATCATTGGGACTACCCCGTCAGAAAATTAGCACAGAAGTATCCGGGTTAGGCGATAACCAAGCAAAAATGTCAAGAAGCAGGATTCAGTGTCAAATAACCCCAAGATTTCACAGTACATACGCACTTAACGTTAGTTTTATTATGCTACCAAAATTAACAACAACACTCCCGTGTAGGGATGTGAAATATGACATTCCGGAGAGCTGGCACAACCAGATGTTAGCAGATCCTCTATACAACAAGGCAGGTCCGATTGATGGAATTCTAGGAGACGAGGAACTTAGTCACATACTGGAAGGTGGGCTAAAATGGAATAAAACTTGGGTCAAGAAACCAATATTGGATGGATAATACCACGTACCATAACGCGATCCCAAAACGAAGAAACTAGGGTAATTAGCATGATCAGTAGAATGAAAGAAGACATGCAACTCACCAAATTTTGGGAAGTAAAAGAAGCATCGCCAGAAGCACCAGTCCTATCCCAAAAAAACCAGAAGTGCGAAAAACACTACGAGGAAAACACAACAAATGATTCTACAGGAAAATACACTGTAAGAATTCCTTTTAAAAAGAACACTGTATCCCTCGGGAATTCTCGTCCATTGGCAATGGCAAGATACTTTCAGTTGAAAAAGAAATTAGAAAGAAACTTTAACAATAACCTGAAGACACAATACCATGATTTCATGCAAGAATACTTAACACTTGGACACATGGAAAAGGTACCGCAAAAACAAGCTGGCCAAGGGATGTACTACATACCTCACCAACCAGTTATCAGAGAAGAAAGCGTCACAACTAAATTACGGGTGTTTGACGCGTCAGCCAAATCTAACAATGGAATTAGTCTGAACGAAAACATGCATATAGGACCCAGACTTCAACTGAAGTTAGCAGATATACTGCTAAAATGGAGAAAACATGCCGTGGTCTTCTGCGCCGATGTAGAAAAGATGTACCGACAAATCCAGTTGGCCACAGAAGATCGAAATTACCATCGCATCTTGTGGAGATTCAGCGATAAGATGCCAATCGAAGAATATCGCCTCACGACGGTTACATATGGCATTGCGTCTGCTCCCTACTTGGCCGTCAAAATGCTACAAAGACTGGCCTTAGATGAAAGATCAAACTACCCAGAGGCGTCCAATGTCGTCATACAAGATTTCTATGTCGATGATCTGATGACAGGCGCCGAATCCATCGCCAAAGTCAAGAAACTGCAATCAGACGTTATCAAGCTACTACAAACTGGAGGAATTACACTACGAAAGTGGTCCAGCAATAGACAGGAAATTCTAGCCAACCTTCCAGAAGAATTAAGAGACCAAACCATTACAGAAATAAGTGAAGACAAAGTTAAGAAAGCACTAGGTGTTTGTTGGTGCTCTGAAGATGACACATTTCGTTTTTAGGTGAATCGTCTAAAAGAAACAGAATTTACCAAGCGAAAAGTTATCTCTGAAGTTGCAAAAATATTTGACCCATGGGTTGGCTTGCACCAGTAGTAGTATCAGCTAAAATACTCATCCAGGAACTATGGGCACAATAAATAAAGTGGGATGATCCTCTTCCTGTGGACTTGCACAAGAATTGGATAAAATTGTACAATAATTTAGAAAAATTGGAAGAAATAAGGGTACTTCGGTGGATTCACACTGCTTTAGAAAATAGACATTTGGAATTACATGGATTTTGCGATGCTTTCGAAAAGGCGTATGGAGCAGTAATATATGCAAGAAACATGAACGAAAACGGAGATGTTACCATTGACCTTTTAACAGCAAAATCAAAGGTCCACGGTTGGAACTATGTGCAGCTGCGCTGCTATCAAAATTAATGGGCCGCACAAAAAAGGCACTAGCAATCAGCAATGTAAAAGAGTTTGCATGGTCAGACTCAATGATCACTCTAGCCTGGATAAAAGGAGATCCGTAAGCCGTAAGCGATATGACAACGGAAGCCTTTTTAGCAGCATCTCGTCGATTCACATCCAGGCGAGGTCAAGTGTCAGTCATGTATAGCGATAACGGAACAAATTTCGTCGGAGCAAGCAATGTCTTAAAAGATAAAATCACAAAATCAGTAACCAACGACAAACTAATAGACAAACTCGCCACGTTTCATTTAAGAAGGGTGTTGGGAAACTCCACACTAACCTTTGAGGAGTTAACAACACTGCTGTACCAGATAGAGGCATGCCTCAATTCCAGTCCACTGTATCCACTTTCCAGCGACACAGATGACAACTCTATTTTGAGATAAACGATATGGACTTTAAAACCAGCATACAAACCTCGCCAACGAACTTTGTATGCTCTCCGGCAACCATCAGACAAATGGAATCAAGTCCAAATTGCATTTTGGATGAAATCTCTCAACGAACAAACCCCAAAAAATAAAAAACAGTACAAAAAAGTTTGGAATGCCTGGAAAGAACTGTACATGCCCAACGCCTGGATTGTGATAACTGGAAAAGAATCACACATCTCCATACATTGCAACGGAGAAAGAGAGGACGTCATCATATCAAACACTTCAATTATCCAAATAAATCAAGAATGCTCAATAAAAACGTCGCAGAACATTCTAACCCCCAGGCGGATCATAACAATCCCGGTATTAGCATCATACTCGTAATCAACAGTAGAACGAGTTTAAACCGCATAGCCGTCCAGACTGGAAACCTATTGAGCCCGTCCTAAGAAACAGTAATGGACTTGACGATCTACCTTTCCGAGAGATTACAATCCACCATCTGGAAGAAAGTCCACCACTACTCCCTGATACCCGGGAAAAAAAAATTATATATAATCATATATAATTATGTATGATCATATATAAAATAATGTATGGACATATATGATTATATATGATTATTTATTTACGTATAATTGGCTTTTATATATGGTTGTATATAAATATCTATAAACATGTAGAAACATACATGGTCATACACACTTATATATATTTAAATTTATTTTAGATGAAGAACGTTTACATTTATAATTTATGTGATGTAATATTATTTATTTTGGATGCAAAATACATTGATGTATATATCCAGGATACTTAATATTTATAATATATGACTATATATGTACATATATGGTCATACAAAGTATATATATATGAACATATCTGGTATAGTGATTTTAAATTTGATGACAATACCATATGGTAACGTAACATTGTTTTTTTAACGTTAAAAAAACAATGTTACCCTTCAGAATGGACGCGTAGAGATTCTTTATATATTTATTATATTTATTTATATATATTTCATATTTTTTCTCTACGACTACTTAAGAATAGTAACATTCTAGTGTAATTTTTGATCATAGAAAGGATGTTTTTCTGCAATACTGTGCGAGAATATTCCTACTCTTGTTTAAGAATGGTCACAAGTAACGACATCTCCTGGCTGTTTACTAAACGTAAAAAATTTAAAAATATTTAAATATTACTGTATTATTTATTAATTAAAAAATAATAGCAGTTGTATAATTAAGGTTTAGGCACAAAAAATTAGTTATATTTATTGTTTTTCAAATATACAAATCAAAATTATAATAAATTTGATATTAAAATGATAAACCAGTTACCCACTATACCGGCTTTGAAGTTTTGACAGATTCAAAAAGTTTAAAAAAAACCTTTAAAATGTAGAAAAAGAATATATGTTGACATAGATTACTTGTAAAATTAGTTTTGTTTTTGTTACAGTGTTATTTTTTTTTATTAGTTAGTGTTGTGATGGGCACGGGGTGGGGGTACCCCATACTCATGCAAACGGCAGTAACCCAAAGAGATTTTAAGAATCTCGCGAATTCAAACATAACCTCAACAACTTCAAAATGTTGTCAAGTGTGGCCAAAAACGGTGTGATCATCTAGTCTAGTCGGAAAGGCACCTACGTTGTGTTATTTGAATTCGCTTCTAGATAGGAAGGATGCCAGAGAGAGGAAATTAGATTAAGTAATAAAAACACACAAATAATGGTTGTCAGCTTTATATTCATTGTTTTTGAATATTAGTTTTAACAATAGGTTTTATCAAACGTTTTGAGATTATTAGTTTCAGTTAGCTTTTTGTCACTTTAGGGGATTTAGATTTACTAGTTTAATACGGTAGATTTATAGAAATATATATATATTTCCAAGTTTATAGGTTAAAGGGTTTTATTTCCAAGGTTTAATAAATGCAGACTCTTAAGTATTACCAAGCCAAATGTAATATCAAATAAATTTATAATAATGATCATCAGTAACAATATATCAGCTCATTTTGTATAAACAGTCGAAACAGAGATACAATTCAATTTTATACAGCAAAACCTTCATTTTTATTAATACTATTACATGGCGCAATAAATAGAGAAACAGTAATAATATACAATATAGTAATCATGATTATGATCTATGATCTGTGCATAGAAAATATAGTAAGAATAATAATAATAATAATAATAGAGCAGATAATAATATCAACGTAATAATCAAAATAAGGCATATAGTAATAATAATATGTATGTAATAGTAAAAATAAGGAATATTAAGGTTTAATTTATTTAATATAATGATATCGACTTATGATACAAAATATATGAATTATAACGTCTCCTGAACTAGATAAATAAACCTTAGGAATCCACATTAAAATAATAAACTTGGTCAAAGCTTTACAACCATTTTAAATAATTAATTAAATTGATTAATATAATATTTATATCATACCTTGTATGTTTATATTCAAAAATACCTACAAATCTTGTTTAAAAAATCATCAATCTCTATATTTTTCAAATTCATTCGCCTACTACCATCAACAACCTTGTTACCCTAGGAGACCATTTTTTATTACCAACATTACTTTTAATACTGGTTTGGTAATATCCCAAACTTGCTGTACTCAAACTAACAATCTTTCACGCTAAGACTCGATATAATTTAAATAAACTTTTAAACGTTTTTAACACAGCTGACTGATTGAAATTAATTTGTCAATGCCATCTCATTCTGTCAATATGACTTTAACTAAGTGCGTATAGTTGGTTGTCACTTTCTTCCTTACGAATATCAAAAGTCGGGCCAACACAGTGTAAATAACTATTTTTAATTATAATAAAGATTTAGGCATACCATTTGTTTAAATTTATTATAATTTACATTATAAAATTGTGACGGCACAAAATGGTTTGACAATACAAAAAACTTAAATGTCAAAAACTGCTTGGTTTCTTTTCTTTGTTTAAAATTATATAAGCGTTACTATTCTTACGTAGTCGTAGAGAAAATAATGTCTGAAACACGTTTGGAATAGCATAATCCACTTTCGTAAATCCGTCACACTCGCCTTCGGCTCGTGTGTCAAATTTTTCCTCGAGCGGAATATGCTGTATTCCAAACTTGTTACAGAATGTACTATTCTCTTATACATTGGATTTGATCTTCAGGGTGTTCAAAAATTAGGCAAACATGAAATCAATACAAGGGAAAAGTTTTGTTATTTTTAATTTTTTTTTAAATCTGAATACATAATTTTTTATTTTATTATTATTATATGTTTAGTTTTAAAAATAATATATTATATATACAAGCGCGTTGTGTTTTTTTGTTTAGACATATTAAAAACATTTTTTTCACTTAATAAAAGTTTTATTTTTATATATGTTTAAGTTATACACAATAACCATTATATACATACAGGGTGTTAAAAATAAATGGTAAAAAATCAAGGGGGTAGAAGACGAGCTGAGACAAGCATTTTTTGTCTTAGGGACATGTCCAAAAACGTCCAAAAACGTCCCCCTACTGAGCTACAGGCGTCAAAAACTGCACCGTTTGAATTTTGCGCGCTGAACCGCCGTATGTAACATTGGTTATAATTGAACCGGTGAGAATAAGAACAGTACAAGTCCAAAAATTTTATTTTGACAACTCAATTTTTAAAATCAATTTAAAAGTTCAAAAGGAATTTTGTTAAGGTATCTGTCACTTTTAGTATAATTATAACCCTATAGGGTTAGGTATGTCAGATTGTCAAAGACATGTCTTTGACAATCTGACAGATACCAGAGTAGAATTTAGGTCCGCGCGCCAAATTCAAAAGGTCGCGCAGTTTTTGACGCCTATAGTATGGTAGGGGGTAGTTTCTGGATACATGTCCCCAAAAATACTTGTCTCGGCGTGGCCTACCACAACCTTGAAGTTTTAGCATTTATCCCATAACCAAAATTCATGTATGGTCATACATGGGCAAACTTCATACATGTTCATATATAATGAATTTATATATTATTATATATGATCATATATAATTTTATTATATATGATCATACGTGAACCAAAATTCATGTATGGTCATACCTGGGCAAAATTCATACATGATCATATATATGTATAATGAAATTATATATAATTATATATTATTATATATAATTTTTTTTTCCCGGGTAACAAGCACAATCACAACAATAGTTATTGTCATCAGTGCAGGAATCTCAATCAAGGTTGTTTTACACTTGATACAATGCAGACGGACCCACCTCCAAAACAACTCTAAAGACGCTAAGCCAACTCATGATGAAGAGGAACGTATGGTCGAACTCTACGCAGACCATCACCTCTCCCTGGCCGGCAGAATGTTAAAGCCCAAGTTTAACAGAGAAATAGTTAAACATACATTTATTATTATTGTTTAGATATTAATCTTACAAGTAGGTTCATAGCGTAAAATCAACCTTGTGCTACTTAGTCAGCAAAAGTATGTTTTGTAATTTGCTGGACATAAAAACCCAACAAATTATTAATAAAGATATAGTTTAACACTGCTTACTCTATCATTTCAATAGAATCAAAATTGATCTCTATTCAGAGCTTTTAGAACAAGTTATTCTTCACAAAGAAAATGTTATTATTCTTGGTGACTTTAACTGTCCAAATAAAATCAATGATTGTACAAAATCTATATTGCTTAATAATTTTATAGACTTTCATAGTTTTAGTCAAGTAAATCAAGTTCGGAATATGTATGGCAATAAATTAGACTTAATTCTAACGATTTTTTGTAAAACGAGTATAAATGTTATTGAATCATTTGGTAAAAATCGATGCTTATCATCCTTCCTTGCTGGCTACATTCCAATTAAAAACCTTAAAATCTAAAAAAAATTGCATTTAAATGTTGTTAAAAGTAAATTTTTGAAGGGCTGACTTTATTGGTTTATATAATGCTTTTTTAAACACAAATTGGGATTTTATAGATGATCGTTGTGACAGCAACTCAGTTTTAGATTTGTTTTATGATAAGTTGTATGAAATTTTAAATGCTTTTGTTCCTAAGACACCTGTTGGTAAATCTAAATTTTGGTATTCACATTTCCTAATTAATAATATTAAAAGAAAACAGCATTTTTATAGGTTATTTAAAAGACACGGCTTTGAATACTACAACCTGACATACAAAAGACTTAGAAGTACAGTAAAACTTAAAATTAAACAAGAATATAATGAATACCTTAATACCACTCAACAAAAACTAAAATCTGATCCCAAGCAATTTTGGTCTTACGTTCAACTGAAAAAAGGCAATACACGTATTCCTGGTACAATGTTTTATGAGAATGTATCAACAAATTGTTAACTGTTTTAGCGACTACTTCGGTAGTGTATATGAAAATCCCAATCCCAATATAAATTTTAATAATTCCAATAATTACTTGTTTAATATCCAGGTCTCAATGTTGTCTGAGTTAGAGGTTTGTCAAGCCATTAAGAAAGAGCAATTTTACGACAGGTGATGATCTGGTTCCAGCATTTTTACTTAAGGATTGTGCTCAAGTATTTGTTACGCCATTAACTAAGATTTTTAATATAATTATTAAATCCAGTAGTTTTCTATCTAGATGGAAAATTACAAGAATTACCCCTGTATTTAAATCAGGCAAGTCTAATGATGTCAAGAACTATTGTCCAATAGCTATCTTGTCCAATTTTGCGAAGGTCTTCGAAATGTGTATTTACAACAGTATCTATCCATTGGTAAAATCATCGATATCCTCAAGACAACATGGTTTCATGGCCAATAGGTCGACACTTACAAACTTGTCAATATTTATATGTTGCCAATGCTTTTGATAAAAAAGTCAGGTAGATACACAGATTTCTCGAAGGCCTTCGACAAGATTGATTTTAATACTCAAACTAAAAAATTTTGGACTTATACCAGCGTCAACTTTATGTTCTTTTAATGGCTTTGTATCTAACTTCTTTTCAGAAACTTCAGGTGTACCTCAAGGTTCTAATCTTGGTCCGTTTTTGATATTTAATAATGACCTACCGTCTAATTTAAATGTCCCTTCTTTACTGTTTGCCGATGATCTAAAAGTGTTTTTGCAAATTAACTTAATTCAGGATTGTGTACGTTTGCAAGAAACTTTAAATTATATTGAATATTGGTGTAATTTAAATAAACTTTATCTTAACATCCCAAAATCTAAAATTTGTACATACACTCTAAAATTTAGTCCCATTGAGTTCAATTATTTCCTAAACAACAAAAGTCTATCGCGTTGTACAAATGTAAAAGATTTGGGCATCACATTTGATAATAAATTTACATTTTCTGACCATATTTTAAACATAAATAATTCGTCTTTAAAAATGTTTGGTTTTTTAATCAGATATTGGAAACATTTAAAAATATGGATTGTCTTAAAACATTATATTTTACTTTGGTTGGGTCCAAACTGGAATATGGAGCACTTATATGGAATAAAAACTATAACATACATATAAATCTGATTGAAAGGACCCAACAAAGATTTTTAAAGTTTTTATTTCATAATGTAAATGAAGTTTATCCAGAAAGGGGTTTAGACAATAGAACATTATTGCTATTGCTGCCTTTGTTAAAGCAACGCCGAGATATTTCTGAAATTTTGTCCTGTAATTGGAGTTTCTCTGTTGGGCAATAAACATTATTATTATTTTTTTTTCATTAAGGTGCGTCGACTGCTGCGGTCATTGGCACCATAACCGGAGAGGAAAATCCTCATGGACACCCTAACATTACGCTGGGTAGTGCCGGACTCTTACCGGCTAAAAACCTCTCCTGACTAGATTTAACGAAAAGATCAATAAACAAGCAGGTAAGCATGATACAAAAATAAAATAAATTACATACACTAAAATGGGACTTGGTATCACAGATGTTACTTTAAATTTTATTTAAAAATCCAATTTTACTAAGAAAGTTAAGAACTTGTTCAATATGAATTGAATTATATTCAAGCATTTCTTTTAGTTGGACGTTGAATATACTATGGTTTATTCTTTTATGTTATAAAGAGGGACATTTGACAAGAATGTGTCTCACCGTAAGTACTTCACTACATCCTTCACAGCACCTTCCAGGAGGTAACATTTGGTAAGATTGGTGTGACCCAACCTTAACCTTGTTATAACAACTTGTCGCTTACGGCTCAACGTAGATGTTTTGCATCCACTTACCAAGTCGGTTATATTATTTAAAAAAGTCTCCTTTTCTGCCCAATCTTCACTCCATTTCACTATAATCCTATCTTTAATATTTTTTGTAACCTGAGTCTTTTCCAATTTTAGGCGTTGAAGATCGTCCAGGTATTCAACAGTCCAGGGTGGATTATTGGAAACAAATGAAGAGTCGCCGACCGGCATGTTTAGGTGCAATTCATCACCCATCAGTCTGGCCTTGGAAATAGATGATGTGTACCTAGGATTTCTCAAGGGTACGTCATTAATAAGATAAGGGTGGACAAAGTTGGTAATTCCCCATTTTCTGCACTTGGCAATGTAAGATAGTGCCAAAAACAATCTTCTGTTTTCCAGGGACATAATACCAGATTATACGTGAAGACTATGAATGGGTGTTGTCGGAAAAGCTCCTACAGCATATCGTATTCCCGCATTGTGTAACACATTAAGTGGTTGTAATGTGGACTTTGGAGCGGACCCATATACAACAGATCCCTAGTCCAGCTTGGAGATAACCAGTGATTTAAACAAGGTAAGTAAAGAATCTCTATGTGCTCCCCATTGAGTATGGGCAAGACACTTGATCAAGTTAAGGGCTTTTAAGACTTTTCCCTTTAAATAATCCATATGCTTTTTCCAGGCAAGACGTTCATCCCAAATGAGCCCAAGGTATTTTAATTCTTCCGCACAATTTAAGGGGTTTCCCTTTAGGGTTAGGAATGGACGGTAATGGGGAGTCCTTAAGTAGCAAAAATGCATAGTTTTTGATTTGGAGGGGGAGAACTTGAAACCTCTATCTTCGCCCGCTCGTACAATCTGATCTATTGCCATTTGCATTTGTCTATTTATGTTTGATTTTATAGGACCAGAAATAAACATCATGATATCATCGACGTACATACTACGCTTAACGTTAACACTTAGATTATCACAGATTTTATTTAAAGCAATGGAAAACAGAGTAACACTCAGAGTAGAACCTTGGGGCACTCCATTCTTCAGAAGACGACGCCCTGAACAGACATTTCCAAGACGAACACGAAAAAATCTTTCCTTTATGTTGGGTTCGTAGTATTTGTAGATTGTTTATATAAGCACAGAAAACTTTAATATGGTATATTGAACTGAATTATAGTTACAAAATTAGTTTAAGAAAAGAAAAAGCCTTTTACTTGTCAGCTTCGCTAATTGACATGTATTTGTCAAAGTTGCCACCTAGATTATGTTCGGTTTTTTAAACGCTGGAGATTTAAATCACAACAGCTCCTCCCCGACTTACAAGTTCATTCTTTGTGGTGCACGACGTGCACGGGTAGATCGGCGCAAAGTGGTCGTAGGTAAAGATTCTGGAACAGTATCTGTTTCGCGCACAGTATTGTCTATTGGCACTTCGCGAACATCGCTGTCATGATCTTGTGGAATTGTCGTATCAGGAAATTCATCAGGAACAGATTCTTCTTTAGTGATAGAACAATCTTCTGGTAGATGTGGTGTGTCAATGTTCGGTGTTTCTTTTGGAGTTGCAGCTCCTATTTCGCGAATCTGGTCGATATGTCTTTTCCAAAGACGACCATCGTCTAACCTTACCAAATAATGCAGCTTACCAAATTTGCCTTCAATATGACCAAATTTCCATTTCTCGTATGTATAGCCTCGGACAGAGACTCGATCATTTACCTTTAATTGTCGAAAAGATAAACCATTACTGTCCCTAACATTTACATCCGCGTTACTCATTGTGGGCTTAATTAAATCTAATCTAGAACTAATTTCTCTACCGAAGACTAAAAATGATGGAGATATATTGGTAATTCTATGAGGCATTTTTCTATATTGTAACAAAAGTTTGCAAAGTTCTTTTTGTACATCTGATGGATTATTTGTCATAGCTCTAATGGATTTTTTCAAAGTTTGAACATATCTTTCTGCTAAGCCATTTGTTGCAGGGTGATATGGTGCACTTAAAGAATGTTTAACGCCATTTAATTTTAGAAAATTTTGAAACTCAAATGATACAAATTGTCTACCATTATCGCTTACTAATATTTTTGGAATTCCAAAACGAGCGAATATTTCTCGGCAAGCGTTTATGGTCGTTTGTGCAGTCATATCTTTCGTAATAATAATCTCAGGCCAACGTGTATAAGAATCAACCAAAATAAGAAAATAGTGTCCGTAAAATGGGCCTGCATAGTCTACATGCACCCTGTAAAAAGGTATATCTACTTTTTCCCACGAATGCGTAGGTACTATAACCGGATTATTTTTTATTTTGTTGCAACTGAAACAATTTTTTGAAATGTTTTCTATGTCAGTATCTATCCCGTTCCACCAACAGTAACTACGCGCTAAACCCTTCATTTTAAAAATTCCGAAATGCGCCGAATGCAATTCATCTAGAATTGCTTTTTGTAAAGATTTCGGTATAACCACACGTAAACCCCTTAAAATACAACCCTGTTGTAAGGAAAACTCGGTCTGATCAATGTTAAATCGTAAGTCTTTATGTAAGATTTTTCCTGTTTTTAACGCTAACAGCAATTTATTTAAAATAGGGTCTTTCTTGGTTTCTTCCGCTAATTTCTTAAACGTAATTGGAAGTGTTTGTAACTGATTTATTTCGAAAATATCAGGTTCATCGTAATTGTAAAGTTTTTCTGATTTTATAGGTAATCTCGAAAGACAATCAGCATTTCCATGATCATTGGTATTTTTGTAACGAATATCATAATTAAAAGCTGATAAAAAAATAGCGTAATGTTGCATTCGTGTAGCTGATAATACTGGCAATGATTTATTTGGACTAAAAATTTGTAATAAGGGTCTATGATCCGTGTAAAGTATAAATCTATTTCCGTATAGATATTGGTAAAATTTTCTTACACCGAAAATAATACTGTAGGCTTCCTTATCTATTTGTGCATATTTTTTCTGCGTATCAGACAATGTTTGGGATGCAAATTGTATTGGACGCTCCGAACCATCCGGGTATATGTGTGATAGCACAGCACCTACACCGTAAGGTGAAGCGTCAGTGGCTAGAACTATTGGTAATTGTAAATCAAAATGAACTAAGAACTGATTTGATTCCATTTCTTTTTTTACTTTTAAAAATGAATTTTCACAATCTTTATCCCACACATACTTGGTATTATTTTTTAACAAATTATTTAATGGTGCTAAAATTGAACTTAAGTTTTTAAAAAAACGCCCGTAATAGTTAATCATTCCCAAGAAAGATTTTAATTGAGTTTTATTTGTAGGCCGCGGTACATTTTTTATGGCTTCTACTTTTGCCGGCATTTTATGAATTCCTTCTCTATTTATGACATAACCACAATACTCAATTTTATCTGTTAAAAATTTTGATTTTTGTAAATTAATCCGTAAATTATGTTTTTGTAATTGCATTAACACTTTCTCGAGTCTCTCTAAGTGAATTTCATCATTCGGACCTGTAATTTTTATATCGTCTAAAAAAACTGTAGTGCCCGGTATACCCTGTAATATTTTTTCCATTTGTCTTTGCCATATCGCTGGCGCAGATGCAATACCAAACATAAGTCTATTACACGTATAAAGACCTTTATGAGTATTTAAAGTTAATAGATGTCTATCCTCTGGGTGAACCTCCAAATGAAGATATGCCTTACTGAGGTCGATCTTAGTGAATTTTTCGCCCCCAGCCATTGCCGAAAACAGTTCATCCACTGTAGGCAGAGGATGCTCATCTACTTTTAAATTTGGATTTATTGTTATTTTAAAATCTCCGCAAATACGGATCTTACCATTACTTTTAATTACAGGTACAATAGGCGTAGCCCAATCAGAGTAATCTACTTTTGTAATTATATTATCTTGTACTAAATTTTCTATTTCTGCCTCTACCCTCTGTAACAAGGCAAAAGGCACTGAACGGGCCTTTGCAAAAACAGGTTTTGCATTATTTTTTAAATTTACACGGCATTGAATCCCTTCAATCTTTCCTACCCCCTCAGAAAAAACTAAATTGTATTTAGAAATTAATTTATTAATTATGTTAGTTGAATCGGTATTTTGAATATGGTTTATCTCCCAAAAATTAAATTTTATTTGACGAATCCACTCTCTACCAAGTAATGGAAATTTGTCACCTGATACAATGTACATATTCAAATTAAATGTAATTTGTTTGTAAACTACCTTTACATTAATAAACCCTAAAACATTTAATTCTGTACCACAGTATGAGATAAGTTTTAATTTGGTAGGTTGGATGGTCATCCCTGGAAACAAAATTTTAAATTGTATGTTACCTATTACGGTTACTGCAGCTCCACTATCCACCTCGAAATTGACACTCCTACCGCCAACATTTAAAGATGTATTAAACTTTTGTCTGTACTCTGTATCTTCTCTTGTAGATAGCTTCACAATTTCTTCTATCTGGTTGGTGTTTTGATTTTTCTTTGTACATACTGACTGTAAATGTCCTTTTATTTTACAAAAGTTGCATATAACATTTATTTTGTCACACTTTGTAGCATAGTGTGGACCACCACACCGGTAACATTTAACGTGGATATTGTTTTTTATATTTGCGTGTGGCTTTTGCACTGCATTTTTTTGTCTATCAGGGTTAAAATTCTTTTTGTACTTTGGACGATTTATCCCCACTACACCAATTGTATTTGTAGTCGTAACATTTCTATGTAATTGTGCTGTGTCCTTTGCTGATAATTCCATGCTAACTGCAATTTCATTAGCCTTATCAAGGGTTAAATCCTTGGTTTCCAGTAGCCGGTTTTGTATTTTTTCTGACCTCATCCCAAAAACCAGTTGATTTCTTAATGCTGTTTTTTGGTAATCGCCAAACTTGCAATTTATGGCCAATTTCTGT
The DNA here is from genome assembly GCA_921294245.1 of Brassicogethes aeneus. Lineage (NCBI taxonomy): Eukaryota > Metazoa > Arthropoda > Insecta > Coleoptera > Nitidulidae > Brassicogethes > Brassicogethes aeneus. The sequence continues at coordinate 47,740,153 of OV121133.1, forward strand.
AAAGCTGTCAAAAATTCCTGTATAGTTTCTCCTTCTTGCTGTTTTCTTTGGTGAAACCGGAAATTTTCTGCAATTTCTAATGGTGCCGGACTGTAATGATTCTTTAACAATTTTACTATTTCATCGTATGATTTCTTTGTAGGCTCCTCCGGGGCCAATTTATCACACAGTAAATCAAACGTTTCAGCGCCCATATAATGTAAAATGTAGGGTAATTTGTTACCTTCTGGTACTGAAAAAACTTGAAATGCTCCTTCCAGTCTTTTTACCCATCTTTCCCATTGGAACTTGGTATTATCGAAAACTTCGATTTGAAATACAATGCTTGTAGTTGTCATTCTTTCTTCGAATCCTCGTCGCCACTTGTTGGGTTCGTAGTATTTGTAGATTGTTTATATAAGCACAGAAAACTTTAATATGGTATATTGAACTGAATTAAAGTTACAAAATTAGTTTAAGAAAAGAAAAAGCCTTTTACTTGTCAGCTTCGCTAATTGACATGTATTTGTCAAAGTTGCCACCTAGATTATGTTCGGTTTTTTAAACGCTGGAGATTTAAATCACAACACTTTAGAAAGGACTCAACAAATAAAGGTAAGTTTCCACGATACCCCCACTGGTGAAGGTATTGTAGGATCCACAATCTCCAAGTCATGTCGTAGGCCTTCTCTATGTCAAAGAAGGCGGCTGTCAGGTGGTGTCTTTTAGTAAAGGCTGCCTGAATATTATGTTCTAGATATATCATATTATCAAGGGCTGACCTACCGACACGAAATCCCGACTGGTAATGTGAAACATGATTGTTGCTTTCGAGACACCAGACAAGTCGCCTGTTAACCATATTTTCTAGAAGTTTACTTAGACATGACGTGCTTATTGGTCTGTACGATCCAGGTAAGGATGGGTCCTTACCTTCTTTTAATAGAGGAAGAACTGAGGCTTTCCTCCACTGGAATGGATATAAGTTTTTGGACCAGATTTTATTAAAAGCTTTTAAAATATAATTTTTGAATTCTGCATGTGCCTGGAAACAGAAATCGTACAGCACGTTGTCTGGTCCAGGACAGCTTTTCTTTGTTCTGGCCAAAGCTAAGAAATTTGGTTCCCTTTGTTCCAGGAAGTTAGGATCACAGTTTATTGAGCTGCTGACACTATGAAAGTGATCTGCAAGCCTTTCCACGATTATTTCCTGGTCGTTAATATTGACACCATCCTCTTTTAAATATGGTGCACTAATAGCTTGCATTAGTGTACATTACATTTTTTGTATTTTTTTCCATTAAAGAGAAATAGGCGTTTCGGGGTTTATGCTGGCCACACAATTTTCCCAGGAACTTCTCTTGTGTTTTAAAATCGTACGTCTGGCTTTGGCTCTTGCACGTTTAAAACTAATCATGCTTTCAAGAGTTTTATGTCTTTTCAAAAAATTAAACGCTTTCTTTTTTTCCTTTATTGCATCCTTGACTTCTTTGTTCCACCAGGGGACCTGCTTCTTGGAAATATAGTGACCTTCTGAGACTGGGACTCCTTGCATCGCTGCCTCCACGAGACGGTCCGTCAGGATTGCGATTTCATCGTTTACTGGTGTATCTTCCAGATACATTGGAGTAAAAAGATGGGCTCTAAATATATCCCAGTTGGCCTGATCAGTTTTCCATTTAGTGGGAATAAAATGTCGAGTACATACGACATTAAACTCCATTTTTATTGGAAAGTTATCGCTATCGTAAAGACTGTCTAAGGCCTTCCATTTTAGATAAGGTGCCACTGAGGCAGTACACATTGAAAGGTCAATTTGGGAAAAACTGTTGGAACGCGCATTCAGGTAAGTAAGTTGGCCATTATTTAAGAGTATCATATTTGAATGAACTAAAAAGTTTTTTACTAGGCGTCCTTGAGCATCTGTGGTTTCGGAGCCCCATAAAGGATTGTGGGCGTTAAAATCGCCCACAAGAAGACATGGTTGAGGAAGCTGAGAAACAAGATTTTCTAGGTCCTCCAGTGTCCAGTCAAAACGTGGTAAGTATATATTACAAACGAACAACAAACGTGGAAAATTAATCTTATTGGCTACCTCTTGTAACGTTGTGTTAATAGGGACTCTGTCTGCTTTTATATTTTTTCTAATACCTATGGCAACTCCGCCATTCGCTCGTTGATTTACCTCAACGTCTCGCCTAATAAACTCGTAATTCTTTAGGGAATATGGTTGACCAGGTTTCAGATGTGTCTCCTGTAGGCAAATGCAGAGAGGATCATATTTATTTATTAGGAGTTTTAAATGGCAATATCTTGTAGTTATACCATTACAATTCCATTAAAATATGTTTTCCATAAATTTAAGAGTGTATTGTAAATAAAGTAATTATAATAAATAAATATTTCAATAAATAAGTGTATAAATCGTAGTACAAACAGGTGGGTAAATAACTAAAACTATGTTCAGGTAAGTATAAAATAGAGTAAAAGTAAAAATAAAATATTTGTATAAATATCACAGTTGGTTATCACAGGTTAATATCAGGAATTGTTATCACAATATTAGTTTTGGGATCTGTTACGGGGGGGAGGAGGGAGGGGGCTTGCGCTTACGTCCCTTTTGCCATCCTGGTCCCCTCTTTATATCTTTTTTTTTGTAGTTACATCGGCATCAGAATTTAAAATGGATGATTAAGTGTCTGACCCTATCTCGGACGCTTTGCGTTTTTCGGCAACCGAATCAGTGTTGGATTGTGAATCATACTGCACACCATGTCGAGATATAGTTTTTTTGGACGGTAGGGCAAATGTTTGTGATTGCGGTCCGGAAATGCCGGCCCCGCCTGAAATAATAGAAGTAACAACCTTTGTTATTTCAGGAATTAAGGCTTTTATAATGTCCTCTATTTTGAGGTTACTGGCGGCTGGTGCAGTGGTTTTGACAACATCCGAGAAGTTTTTAGGTAGATTTATATTTTTAGACATATTGTATCGACGTTTAGCCTCAAAATAAGTTACTTTATCTAAAGTTTTAATTTTTTGTATTGCAGCTTCTTCCTGATGAACCTGACAAGACCTGGACCTCGCCGGATGGCCTCCGCTGCAGTTCACGCACTTGATTGGAAGGGTGCAGGGTGTTCCCTCATGGGGAGGTTGTCCACAAATACAAATTTGTACTTTGGACTCACATTTATCGGTAATGTGGCCGAACTTTTGACATTTAAAACATCTTAACGGGTTAGGGATATATGGTCTTACCTCTAATCTATGGAAAGCAGCATTTATTTTCTTTGGAAGGACAGGTGAGTTAAATGTTAAAATGTGGGTTGGAGTATCTATAAGTTTGCCATCTTTTTTTTTTTGGATTCGTTTGACATCTGTTACTCCCTCAACGATCAGATGCCCCTTAATTCTTCCACACTGCAATTTAGTAGATCAATACAGTAAATGACACCTTTACTGTAGTTTAATGTTTGATGGGTTTTGACCACCACATCAACTTCACCAAAACGCACCAAACCTTGTAATCGTTTAGCTTGCTTTTCATTTTTAGCTTCCACTAATAGACCATCTTTAATTTTTTTTATTAAACGTACCTCTCCAACTAGACCAAACAAAGTTTTTGAAATAGCAAAGGGACTTTCCTTTGAAAAGTCTCCTTCACGTTTGGAAATTATCAAGAACCGGGGAATAACCTCCTTTTAATTGATAAAATTTATGCGCATCTTCTGGGCTATTTTTCGTTGTTTCCAAGGTATCTTTTTTTCCCATAACGTTTGTTCGCCAGCGCATCGTGCGCATAGGGGTGGGCCGAAATAGCCAGGAACGGGTATACCCTCAGCTTATTCTAGAACTTACCCCAGTTCCCTGAGGCCCAGCCTTCGTTTTCCCCATCCCGGTAAACTCGGACGGATAGGGGCTCGCCCGAAGCAATGCAGAATCGGACTTCCACATCCAATGCGCACTTCCTGATTAGGGACCAAAGTGGCTGGTTTCAGACCTACACCGCAACTTACACCTTGGCAGAGCAAGCTCACATCAACCTTTCCCGGAAACATGGTACTCGGTACTCCCAGTGGGTTACAGTGCAGGACAATCTCGCGTGCAATCCTGTTAGTCCGCGGGGGTGGGGGGAATTCCCCCCTACCCACCAAGTGGCTGGCTTGCCACCCAGCGGGCCTTCCCCTATCCGCCACCTGGAGACGCGTCTGGTTGCGGTTACAGGTGTCCGCTCATGGGAAGGTGTCCCATGCTTCCAGAAAACATTATTATTATTATTATTATTATTATTATTATTATTATTATTATTAATATTATTATTATTATTACATATTATTTTATAAAATAAAATTCATTAATAATAATCAAAGAACATATTAAAACATGCATAGGTATTATAATAAAACTGGGTAGTAATTTTAAAGAAAATTTTTAATTTCGTACATGTCATCTTTCAATTGTTATTTGTCATTTGTCACCTGTCATTTTCCATCTGTCATCTGTCACCTGTGTTGTGTCATCTGTCAATTTTCATCTGTCACATCTGTCACCTTTTTTCTGTCACCTGGCATCTGTCATTTGTCACCTATCATCTGTCACCTGTCATTTGTCATCTGTCACTTGCATCTGTCATCTTTCACCTGTCATCTGTCATATGTCACCTGCTATTTGACATCTGACATCTGTCACCTGACATTTGTCATCTGTCACCTGCCATCTGTCATCTGTAACCTGCCAATTGTCCAACTGTCACCATTCATCTGTCACCTGCCATTTGTCATCTGTCATCTGCTACCTACCATTTGTTAACTTGACATCTTTCACCTGCCATCTGTCAATTGTCACCTGTTCACTTGACACCTGTCAAAGTGTTGCCGAATACTTTGTTTGGTTCCCCGGTATACGATTTGCGAAAAAAATTAAATCGACTTTAATTCAAAGATTCACCCGATAAACGAATTTCATTAATTATCTTTTTTCGTTTGGGAAATTTATGCAAAATCTGGCAACACCGCAATTAAATTTGGCAATGCCGCATTGTTACCTAATATTTTGTTGGATCCCCCTGTTATCGATTTGATTTCGGGGATTTTAACAGGTTAACTTTTTTAAATATCGAAGAAAATTTAAGAGGGCTTTCGGTCGATTAGTTTTTGTTCGATAAAGCTCATCTTTTAGTATGTCAAACTTTGGTCTTTTACCCGTCGATTCGTGTATTTCGTTCGGCCAATTTCGAAAATTTCTCTCGCCCTACAAATAGTTTGAAAAATTTTCGAAAAAAAATTAAAAAAATCGTAACTCGAAAAGTTTCCGGCGGGACCGGCCCGTTTACAATCCGAAACGAATTATCGTCCCGAAGCACCTTTTTCCTGAGTTTGGTGGAAAAATCCCCACTTTTTCGAAAGTTAAGCGATTTCAACGGAACGTGCCAAATTTGACGAAAAAATCGGAAAAAAGTGGACTTGTGCTTTTTCGACCTGGAAAATTTAAACGAGCTTTCGGCCGATTAGTTTTTGTTCGATAAAGCTCATCTTTTAGTATGTCAAACTTTGGTATTTTACCCGTCGATTCGTGTATTTCGTTCGGCCAATTTCGAAAATTTCTCTTGCCCAACAAATCGTTTGAAAAATTTTCGAAAAAAAATTAAAAAAAATCGTAACTCGAAAAGTTTCCGGCGGGACCGGCCCGTTTACAATCCGAAACGAATTATCGTCCCGAAGCACCTTTTTCCTGAGTTTGGTGGAAAAATCTCCACTTTTTCGAAAGTTAAGCGATTTCAACGGAACGTGCCAAATTTGACGAAAAAATCGGAAAAAAGTGGACTTGTGCTTTTTCGACCTGGAAAATTTAAACGAGCTTTCGGCCGATTAGTTTTTGTTCGATAAAGCTCATCTTTTAGTATGTCAAACTTTGGTATTTTACCCGTCGATTCGTGTATTTCGTTCGGCCAATTTCGAAAATTTCTCTTGCCCAACAAATCGTTTGAAAAATTTTCGAAAAAAAATTAAAAAAATCGTAACCCGAAAAGTTTCCGGCGGATCCGGCCCGTTTACAATCCGAAACGAATTATCGTCCCGAACCACCTTTTTCCCGAGTTTGGTCGAAAAATCTCCACTCTTTCGAAAGTTACGCGATTTCAACGGAACGTGCCAAATTTGACGAAAAAAATCGGAAAAAAGTGGACTTGGGCTTTTTCGAGACCCGAAAAATTTGTTCCACGTATAGGTCTCGTGGGCAAAAAAAAGGATGCAAATTTCGAGTGTCCACCTTGAACCTGGCTACGGCGGTTACAAAAAAAAAGGATACACAGACTAACGGACAACAGAAAAAATTAAAATTCGATTACGAGTCGATACATACCTTTGAAGTTGTCCTAGCTGTCCTCCTTGTCACTTTTTTGCGATCCGCTGCTTGTGCTATAGGCAAAAAGGGCGGAGGTGAAAATTTAACCTTTTGTGGACCATACTGTCATAAGAATTGTGGAATCATGTGAAAACATTCAGGAAGAGATTTCAACAAATTTGGAGCTCATATGAAAATAGGGTTGTGATGGAGCTTCTGGGCAATCCCAATACAAGCAAAAATTTACTAATGCCCATACCATATCCAGGTATTATATAAAAGTCAGACCTACTTCCTATACTTATGTGTATACTGACTACAAAATAACAATTTAGTTTATATTATTTTCCTAGCCTTAGTTTTTGCAAAAGTATCATTGACATCGATTAAATCTAGGCTTGATGCGGCTTGGTTTTCAATTGCTATTAGCGATAAATGTCGGAGTCGAGGTTGGCATATAGTATTCCTTAAATAATCTTTCAGCTTTTGCAGAAGTTACAGAGATTAATAAAACAGTAATATTGATGTAAATACTTCTGTCTCATTCTAGCACTCCATATTTTCTCATTATTTCTTTACAGAATTGGTGAATAGTCAATGCCTTAGTTAATTCAGGTAGAAGTAGGTGGTAAATATTAAGAAATAGAGGAATAGAGGGAGAATAGAGAGCATTTTTGTCAGTTATTTATAAATTATTACTACCACATGTTGTGAAGCAGTAATTATGTAAGTATCTTAAATGTTTTATATATTATTTTCTCTCATTTTCTTAATTTTGAATGGAATCTAAACGGTACTTTTTATAAAATAAAATAAAAACTGTTATTTTTCATAGGCCTCAATTTTAAATTTAAAAAAAAATCAAAATTCAATATCTTGTTACTGGTTCTCATAACATAATCTACTAATATGATAAATTTTAGAAAATTTTAAACGGTAACTCTCTGACGGAAGGTAATACCTTAAAGTCGTGTTGCAACCTACGTATTTTATTTACATTCCAAAGGTGGGAGAATTTTTAGCTAGTTCAATATGAGGTTTGGTGGTCTGGGTCCGAGGCCCCCCTGAGCTTGGGGGCCCCGGCGCGCAGCACCGTCTAGCCCTTCGCTACGCCACTGCAGCCAACGTGTTAACTATAATAAATATAGGATATATTGTTAATTTTTTAATATTACATAAAAATCATTTAATATTAAATTTTTTAATAAATTTTTAATTGCTTTAAATAAATTATTAGTTTCTTAACAAATCATAATAAGAAATAAAATATTTAAATTTAGTAAATTTAATATCTAAAAATGATTACGACAACAAAGGATTACTTCAGTTTATAAAAAAAGTTACAAACTTAATTAAGAAGATGAAGACAAAACGAACTTAAGATTAAAAACGTTTATAAGTTATGCTAAGAATCGACTTAAAGCCGGTTTATCAATGTCCGGTTAAAGTTGCAGTTAGTTATCTGGCAGATAACCTCCATGGATACCATTGTTCTCACAACGATCGATATGGAATTTAACTGTCAGATAAACTAACGCAACTATACCAGAGATTGAAAAACCGACCCTTAGCAAAGTACAACAAGAAAAAAATTATTATAGAATATGAGAGTTGGTTGAAAAATAGTTTTTTTATATTCGAAGAAACTAAAAATACACCAAAGAATGAATGCACTGGAAGCCTTGTATGGAATCTAGTAAGAGGTCAAAAAGACGCAAATCTTTGAAAATAAGAAAAAGTATTGGTACTGATGGAGTAAATTTTGTATATAAAAATACATTAAATAGCAATAATGAAAAGTTACCATCTACCAGCGCATTAAGAGAAATTCTACTATCAGATGAAGAAGCACTGGCATTACTTCTGGATTTAAATTTGTCCAAAGCAGGCTATATGAAATTACAGAAAATTGCAAAATTGCATAATTCAAATTTATTTCCTTCCTTTGAGCACATTAAGAAATCCAACAGTGAATGTTATCCCGGTGATATAACTACAACCAAAATGAGTTTTGGAATAGGTCTGCAATCACTGCGATTACACTTTAAAACATTTGCTGGAATCTATTAATCACAATGCCAATTTCGGTAATAGCGATATAAAATTAATGGTTAAATGGGATTGTGATAAAGTGACAAGGTGAATATAAACAAAAGTTTTTAAGCTCTTTTACTGCGACCGATTGTAGCGTATTTATGATTTCAATGGCACTAATATACCAGGATTTGGGAGAACCCTTAACATTTATTAAGTATTGTAGTCAAAAATGACTAATTACTACAGTTATTAGTGGCTGCTGTTTCAGTTATACCATGATATACCATGGTAAATAAGATTAAACAATATCAAGTAAATTATATATATACAAGGTGTCCCTAAACTTAGTGGCATAAATTTAGGGGCAGATTAAGCAAGTCAAAATAAGGCGAAAATCTAAATAAATATTTTTCCTAATTACTTATGTTTCCAAGATACAGGGTGATAAAGTGTTACCTATCATATCAGTTTTTTTAAATATAACTTCTACTATGGTAGTCTTGGAAACGTGATATTTTGCGAACAGTCACTTACTACCAAAACACATATTCACACATAATTACAATTGTTCGAGTGAACGCAGTGTCGTAGAAACAGGGGTTGCTTAAGCTTATTGTCCCATACAAACTTTGAGGTTAGGTTTTTATACCATTTGATAAAAATTTTCGATTATTCAGTTCGGCTACTATTAAAAAGGTGTACCTCTCAAACTTCGATAAAATAAACCGTTTCCGAGATATTCGAGATTACAATAATTGTTATCGTATTAACTATGATTTCGCGAAAGAATCGAACGATTTTGGGGTATTTTTTTATAACACATCTCAGATTTTTTTTATATTTTAATATTGTGTTTATACATCCAATTCCACCCTAAATCTAAAATTTTTCTTTTATCTGACCTAAACTTTGGCTCCCAGAGACCATTTAATTTTACATTTCGCAAAAAGCCATAATTTCATTATATTAGCATAATTTTTTTATTAAAATACTGAATGTTTTGAGATGTGGTCCATAAATGACCCTTATTAGTACCTACTATTCTACCAAAAAAAAATTAAATTTTTTACATATAGGTGGCGCTGCAATTTTTTCTTCTTCAAAAATAGACGTTTTTTGAAGACCAAAAACTCTCTTAAGCAACAATGCTCAAAAAAACTAAATAGTATACAAGATAATATACATATTCCTTTATAATTTGATATATAAAAATTTACTTGCAAATGATGTTGCCGCCCGTAAAGCCAACTTAAAGTTTTGTTTACCGCATTAAAAAAAATTGAATTACACTTACAACTTTATTCTTATTTATTAACTAAGGAATTCCAGGAGATTACTTTTATTGGTAACAATAACACAGCAAAAAAAAGTTTTATTTTTTCACACCCAGGGGGCGCTGCAGCCTTTTGTCTTTAAAAACTATATAGCATTTCAGATAATATAGTTATGTATTCCTTTATTATAAAGAGTTACGTATTCCTTTATTTATTTAATAGGTTTGTTCTTTATTTTATTTATTATGTTTTTCTTTATTATTATTATTGATATTACTATTTCTTTATTATTTAACATATAACAATTTATCTGCAAGATTTGCATATATTAAATAATAAAGATATATCCTAATAATTATAATAATAATAATAATAATTATTATTACCTTTACATTAAATTTTAAACTTGTTGGGCTCTAAGGGGTATATTCGCTAACTTTTTAGTTATAAATAACCCTGGTTTATATCATACTGGCTGGTTCAAATCTCTAGAGCGATTCTCAGAATCAGTCTAGAGATTTTAACCAGGGCTATTTACCCTTAAAAGTTACTTAGGCCGCAAAGGAACTACTTTAAAACTCATAAAACTTCAAAAAACTTCATCCGCTTCTGGGCTAATTTCTTCAATTTCTTCCGGCAAATTTTTTAATTTTCTTTTCCTATTTTTGTTTAACCTTCTATCTGACGATAATCTGATTAGGATGCATATACTCGTTTGAAGAAAACTAAAATTTGCGATTTACTTCATAATATTGTAAAGCTGTTGCAGCAGTTCAACAATATCTACCGTCAATATATGCCCAAATGAAGAAGATAAAAATACGTTTTTTCGAGTATATGCAAAAGGGTTCGGAAGGCGCAAAATTAAAAAATCACGTTTTAATGAAAAACAAAAAGATTTTCTTGGCAACCAACAGTGTTGCTATATATTCAGGCGTATATTTAATTTTAGTTTTTTCACCTTCTTCAAAAAGGTTGCCAACAAAATCTTTTTGTTTTTCATTAAAACGTGATTTTTTAATTTTGCGCCTTCCGAACCCTTTTGCATATACTCGAAAAAAAGTATTTTTATCTTCTTCATTTGGGCATATATTGACGGTAGATATTGTTGAACTAGTTGCAGTTAAAACATCTTTTTGTTTTAAAAATTCCATTCTAGCAACATCACCTATAGTTTGTCTAATTTCAGTAAATTTATGATTTTGAAATTTAAGGTGGTTTAGAAGATCATCTTCATTTTCAAAAACCCTGCTGCAAAGTAATTCGTCGCACCTATATTTAATTGCTTTTAAATTATTTAGATTTTCCTTTTGTCGACTCGATGATGTCCAAGGAACTTTCATGTTTACTCCAGAAGAAAATTCAATTCCTAGAATTTTGATTTACTTAAAGAAAATTTATTAACTTTGCGTACCTTTAAAAGCATGATATTTTCCCTCTCCAATTTCAACTTTTGTAATAACGGCAAAATTTTAAATGTTATTATGGTTACCGTTTGACAGTAACTGTCAACTGTTGGGGTAACTTGATTCCCAGCCTATAGGCTTGACTTTAGTTTAATTTTAAAGTACGATAATAAAGAATGCTTTGCCTCTCGAAATATACTAAAATATATTTAAACAAATGGTCATATTACTATTACTATTACTATAGAGTCACTGAAATACTTGTTACCATTTGTAATTAAAATTTCTTTGGTTTTGTTACCTTTTGTCCGCATACAACAATAAAAGCGAAAAAAGGCGTTTATATAACAATATGCGGGTACGTGCACTAGTTATAATTTTAATCGTCCCTACAACAGGCATTAATTATTGCAAATAAATTTTTATATGTCAAACAATAAAAGAATATCTATATTATCTGATACATTATAAATAATGTCATTAGTTTTTTAAGCAATGTAACTTTATGGTCTTTATAAACGTCTATTTTTGAAAAAAAGGCTGCAGAGCCCCCTGTATATAAAAAAATAAAACTTTTTTTTGTTGCGTTTTAGTTACCAATAAAAGCCATCACCTGGAGTTCCTTAGTTTAAAAATAAGGATAGAGTTGAAAGTGTAATTCAATTTTTTTTAATGCTTTAGACCAAACTTTAAGTTGGCTTTACGGGCATCAACATCATTTGCAAGTAAATTTTTATATGTCGAATTATAAAGGATATCTATATTATCTGGTACTCTATTTAGATTTGAGCATTGTTGCTTAAGAGAATTTTTTGTCTTAAAAAAACGTCTACTTTCGAAGAAAAAAAAATTGCAGCGCCACCTGTATGTAAAAAATTAAAACTTTTTTTTGACACAATTGTAGGTACTAATAGGGGTCATACATGGGCCAAATTTCAAATCATTCAGTATTTTAATAAAAAATGTATGCCAAAATAATGGAATTTGGCCTTTTTGTAAAAGGCAAAATTAAATAGTTTCTAGGAGCTAAAGTTTAAGTCAGATAAAAGAAAAATTTTAGATTTAGTGTTAAATTGGATATATAAACAAAATATTAAAATTAAAAAAAAATCTGAGATGTGTTGTAAATCGATCGTTCGATTCTTTCGCGAAATCATAGTTAAAGGACTAAAAGGTAGGTATATGATAACAAATTTTTTAATTGAAAAAAACTACAATTTTTTTTAATGTGACCGTCAGGGCAAAAAGTCTCGAGGCTCATGGAATGCCCTTTTTATTTTTTTTAATTAAAAAATAAAATTTGTTATCACATACCTTTTAATCCTTTTAAATAATGCGATATAACAATTATTGTAATCTCAAATATCTCGGAAACGGTTTATTTTATCGAAGTTTGAGAGGAACACCTTTTTAATGGTAGCCGAACTGTGTAATTTAAAAATTGTATCAAATATTTGAACATATGTTATAAAAACCTAACCTCAAAGTTTGTATGGGGCAATAAGCTTAAAGCATCCCCCGTTTCTACGAAACTGTGTTCACTCAAACAATTGTAATTACGTGTGAATATGTGTTTTGGTAGTAAGTGACTGTTCGCAAAATATTACGTTTCCAAGACTACCATAGTAGAAGTTATATTAAAAAGACTGATATAATAGGTAACACTTTATCACCCTGTATCTTGGAAACATAAGTAATTAGAAAAAATATTTATTTAAGTTTTCGTCTTATTTTGACTTGCTCAATCTTTTCCTAAATTTATGCCAATAAGTTCAGGGACACCTTGTATATATATATATATATATATATATATATATCTTGTTTAGCCCGCAACGTTGCCGGTTTTCACCAAGCCAACGCGTACGAATTGTCCAATAAGAACAGCGCTATCCACCTGTTTTGTTGCCACGCGGCGATCAAGCGACATAAATTTGCATTTAATGCCTATTTTCGTATTATTCTTCGTACGTTCAACGTTGTGCATCCCGTTGTGCGTCCCGTTGTGCGTACGGTAGCATTAATTTTGACGCGTTTTAAGAAGTTAATGGTTAAGTTCGTAAATTCAATGTTTAGTGCCGTTGGGACAATGAAGACAGTTTATTATTACCTATTTATGTTTTGCTGTTCATGGATCTATGACGAAAAATTTATTGTTTTAAAGATAAAGAACATCGTTTAATGATCGTCAATAGTTAATTCAATAAATTTTTATTATTATATTGATGAAGGAAATAATTAATTTTTGATGTTGACTAGTTTATGGTTTCAATGTACTTACTTATTAATCTATGATGAAAAAGCATTGTAATAATCACAAAAAATTGACGACAGCAGTTTATTAATTTTACGTACAGTTTTTCTTTCTGTGAAGCTGGGTCCTAAAACATTTATATTTATACTAGGGTTTTGAAAAAAAACGGAAAAATTGGGAAAAAACTTTTTTGGGATTTTTGTAAAATATATACATTTAAAAAAAAGTACCAATCAACAATTTAATATTATTTTAATATCCTTACAAAAAAATATAACTAAACATTGAATTGAATTAAATTTGTTTAAGAAAATAAACGTAAACGTTTAATATACTGTCGGTTGGGTCAACTTTGCAAAAACGGGTCCATTAAAAATATCCAATTCCAAATTACAAAATTATAATTTTATAAATCAAAGTCCCAATTCCCAATTTTTCCGTTTTTTAAAAAAAAAAAAAACCGCCGGCTCAATGATTGGACTGAGAAAGACTACTTCAGATTTGGGGGCCCTTCTGGACCGGGGGCCCGGAGCGGACCGCCCTCCCCCCTTAGTCCGCAACTGGTCTGGACAGATTCTTTATTATCTGACATGGACATGTGATATTTATTAAAACAAAAAAAATTACAAAAATAATACTATAAATTATATTTTATAATAATTTTTTTATTAAAATACATATTTTGCCTTAAAATACTTATATACTTATATTATGTAGTACCTATCTATTTATACTACACCCCGCACCACGTAGTTTCTTCGGCGGGCACTGCCGCAGATGAAAAGCTTCGCAAACTTTTTGCTAATGTGTCCTGGTTTTAATTGTGTACTGGTTTTGCAGATTTGGTCCTTGTTTGTACTTTTTTATTATTGACGTTATTAGCACATCTCTAATATGGGTGATCTGATCTAGCTCGCTCCTCTCACCATTTTTATCTACTTACCTACTTATTTTAAAACAATGTTTTTAGATTTTATTTTTCAAAAACCGTTTTTGTATTGTCTGGGAATAAAAACTAATAATTACTGGTAGTAGGAGTACCTAATTGAATTTTATTTGCCCCTTATTAAATTAAATTTAAATATTATAATCACCATTTGTATATTTTTAGCAGACTTCTAACATAAATTATATGTCGACCTCAAATCTCAAAAAAGTATGCAATCCACTTTTAACTTGGAATTACAAAAAAAATTCCATTCATATAATAAACATCGAATAAATAAGTTTTGTTTATTTTTTGGAAGGGCGTTGGGGGCATGTTATGTCCTGGTTTTTTATTTAAGAAAGTTTGTCACATTACAAATATAACCAAATAACAAATAAATTTTACAAAATTTATCAAAAATTAAGATATTATAAAAAACTACTTTTAATAATTAATACAATTAAAATTTGTCATTATTCCTGCAGAGTAGGTATAACTAAATAAATGTACAGTAAAATAATCTTTATATACTCCTATTGCATAATTTCGGGTTTTTTCGTGAATATTGTTAAACATTTTAAATTTCCTGCCTAACAACTTAAATAATAAACTCATTATTCACGTTGTTAGGCATCAGTTATTGGCCGATTTCAATATTCACTGTGATTTGAACCAATCGGGTTTTAGATTGGAAGAAGGCGACTATAATAACATTTAAAATTGGTAAAAACTTAGGTTAACCATTTGACAGATGTCAGATTTTATTTATTTAATTAGTGCAATTAAATGTTTTCTTATGTTTTCAAAGGATTTTTAAGAACGCGTTTTAAAAACCGCAAGATTTAAAACGCTTCGATGGCCTTAAAGAGAGATCGAAAAATTACGAATTAATCCAACATAAGTTTCTACCATGGTTTCCAAAGTTTTTTTTATTCGGAATTTGGGTGTTTAGTTGGCAAATTCTAGGGACCCTTAACTTATAATTGGCTACATTGAGTAAAACAAAATTATTTAGTAGATTTATGCAGCACAAATTAATTATTTTATGCTGTTTAGTTTTTAAAATTCCCTCGTAAAATTTCACACCCATTAAAGAGGGAATATAAAAGTTAAAAATCGTAAATTTATATGATTTAACTTAACTATATATAAAAAAATTTGGTTTTAAACTTAAAAGATAGGATGGAATAATTTTTATTATTTTTAATTAATTTTGTCAAAAATCTGCGTTTTTAAAAAAATAATAATACTGGCTTTATACAAAAAGCTTTTATTATAATATTTATATAATTATTATATTTTATTAATATTTTGTATATAAAAAAATAGAAAAAACTAATGAAGTGCAACTGATGAAATAATTTCATTGAAATTTAAATTACTTATTACAACAAAATGAAAAAAATGTTTTCTGAAAATGTTAGATTTTAACTTAGTACCTACCTTTTGAGATATTTCAGATTAAAAAAGCCCGATTTTAGACAAATCGCAATATTTTAGCTATTTTAAGAAATGTTAAAAAACGTATGAGGTGTTTTAACTACTTATTACAACAAAATAAAATATTGTTTTCTGAAAATTAGAAATTTTTAGTATATCCCTTCTGAGATGTTTTTGATTAAAAATTTACCCGATTGAGGACTAATCGCAATATTTTGGCTATTTTTAAAAAAAGCACATTAAAATAATAAAATACGATGAAATTTTATTTTATTTTATTAATTTTATTTATTTTTATTTTATAAATTAATGTGCTTCCAACAGGCCTAATATATTATATAATACACAATAAAATAATGTTTTCCGAAAGATATTTCAAATTAGACATGTTTAGCTAATTTTTTAAATTCCTAATAAACTTATAAAGTCTTTGTGTTGAAATTTGATCCACTTATTACAACATAATAAAAAAAATATCTTCAAATTTTGGATTATTAGAGTGTGTACTGTAAAGATTTCTCCTTACACCCGGTTCGTTAGAACAAGTTTTATGAAAAATTAATAAATGAACTATTTTGTGACTATGGCTCGTGATCGTCTTATCAAAATTTGGACATCTACGTTGTTTACTTACGTGTTTTATTAAATACATTGCTTTAGGAATCATACTTGGGAGACTTAGGTATACAAAAAAATAAAATACAGTGTTTAGTTTACCCCAATTTAATTTACTTTACAAACAGTTAAAAAAAACAAAAGGGGTGGCTCTTAGGGAGATACGACTAGGAAAAAAGAGCTTGAGAAAAAACCCTGTTCGGCTATGAAGTAGCAAAGGATTACACGATCAGGCATGGTTTCTTTAAAATTTTATGCAAATCAAATGGAATGACACGACGCTCGTTACACTATCTACCCCTACGGGTTCAAAAAAAATTGGAAAAACTTTGTTAGTTTAACAAGGCAGTTAACTGTTAGTCTGTCAACGTTAACGTTGCCCTGTGGAGAACGAGGTCCGCACTGGAAACAACTCGCGTAAAGATGCAGTTTCGGGATAAAAGTTGCGATGCCACCTAGAGAACCTAGGTGACCAGTTATCCCTCACGGAGGAGAGTATTTTAGTATCTACTGCAAACTACGTACTAAAGAAAAAGGAGCATTCAAAGTTTAAAATTAACGGTCAATACTCCCTTTTAAGCAACGAAACGTCCTGTATTACACTGATATTTGTTTTAAAATTACCGCAAAAAAATGCATAATCGTGTTGAGGGAGGGTCTAAACATTTGAGTAGTATACAACCAAATTAAGCCTAAGACAATAAAAGAAAGGAATATAATTTGTTTACAGTTAGCAGTAAACTTAAAAGGTAAAAACATTCTATAAAAATAGCTAAAACAAAAGGTGTTAATATCGAGTAAAATTCACTAAACGTAGTAGTGCAAAATAACTAATGCTAAGTTTATTTAAATCAAAATCGTTCTACGTTTAGTGGACTTTACTACAGAATTGGGCTACTAAAATTTAGAACTAACCTGGGAGAATAAACAAACACTTGTAACAATTGTTTACACAGAATTTTACAATAATTGTGGTTTTAGCAAAAATTTACGAAAACGATGCGTTCTCCAACACTTCGGAAAACTTTCTGCCCTTTCTTTGCTTCCCTCTCCCAGTTGTTTTCGCCTCATCTGGCCAACAGATTTTTTCCCTTATCAGGCAAAATTCCGGTCTTCCACGAAACTTTGTAATTTCTCTACCTAACTGTTCGTTTTTTTTACCTATGTTGCAACGATTTTTACATTTTACAACACAATTTAAAATTCCAAACTTATTCAAAAATAAATTTGTAAAACGTATTAAAATACTGAACCATTACAGACGCCCCTTTAAAAGGTTGGCAAATGACGTTGGACAGCTTGTCAAACTTTTAACATCCCTGTTATTCTTTTAAGTTGAGTACGCCCCTGTTCACAACTGTCCTTCGGCCTAAGTCCGTCCCTGCTCAGATATACCATGACTAACTCCATCAAAGCTCACATCAAATACATTTAACGTACATAAAAAATAAAAGAAAGACTAATCAGTAAATTTAAATAGGATAAAATAAAATAAATAAACAGAAAAAAATATATATAACAATATAAAGTCGTGTGTAAGAGTCAAATGTCAATTGTTAATAGAGTTAGAAATATTAGTTCGTCAGTTCCTGAGTAAAAACTTACGATATAAGAAAGGAAGTCCAAAAATATAAAATAAAAATAAACATGACACACCTGATCAAAAATAAATCATTCTTAAGGATTGACAGTCGTCTACGTCCTTGCCGGCTTCGTTATTATCCTGAACATCATCACCAACATATTTGGCACCATCATGTTGACTACGTTTAAATTTCCCGATCCTTCAATTTTGTCAGTTGCTCACGTGTCAAAATCATTTTACCTTTGGTCAACAGGTCAACAAATATTCCTCGTTAAACATTAGACCCTCATTAAATTAAAATTGTTGTATAAAAAATAAAAAGCGTTAAAACATGATAAAGTCAAAAATAAAAATAAATTCAGCAACCAAATACAATAAGCCTGAAAAATCATAAGAATAGGTTTTAACCTAAACACCTGCTTTTAGTTACACCAAAAGATGTTTAACTAGTCGTTTCAAAACCGCAAACCGATGGTTGACCCCAATAACTGTCTACAAGGAAGATCCAGCTGCGCCCCTAGTACTTTACTCAGCTGCCACTATAAGTGATTCAGCTGCGACCTTACTTTTTATTGAGCTGCCACTATCAGTGATTCAGCTGTGCCCCTAGTACTTTACTTAGCTGCCACTATAAGTGATTCAGCTGCGCCCTTACTACTTTATTCAACTGCCACTATCAGTGATTCAGCTGCGCCCCTGCGATGTTTTGTAGCTAGCTTCAAAAGAAGTTTTAGCTGGAACCACGTTACTGGACAACAGACAACAAGGGTAAGTAGCTGTTTTTATGAAAGAAACCACTACTTCTTCCAAATAATTGACTGCAAAGGAGCTTCAGTCACATTCAACTGTTTCTTGTTTTACCCACTGTTGCACCCGCGAGGGGGGGTTACCATGGCATCAAAACCCGTTCCTCTCACTAATTTGGCGAATCCCGGGTGTATGTGTGGCACCGACATATGTCCCATGTACAGGTCACCGAGTTTGGGCCACATCTTAAACAACACTCGGTATATTTCGCCCCTATTCTTTAAACAAAATGACAAAATTAATCGCTGAAAGAAATATTATTTTATCTCATTTTTATATTTATATTGGGTCACCCATTTCCTGATTTCCACCAAGTTAAACCTTAAGTTTTCGATGCTGCATTGTTTTTATTTTTTATCCTGTACAGCTCCATTCTTAAAAGGCCAATGAGGAGTTTTTTTTTGTTTTAGAATCAACTTTTGCCCTTCTTCTTGAATATCCTTAACTTTTGTTGAAGGTTTTGCTTTCCTCGTTAGTATTCCTTAAATTGTTGCATAGGCTCTCCGTCATAAGTTTTACCGAAAAAAAATATCAAATGAATTAGAATTTTATAAACAAAGTACAGCGCCGGACTTAGGAAATTCCTAGCCCCTAGACATAAAACCTAGAGACAATCCGGTGCTGTAATAAACCTACTTCTCCACAAAGTGATTCCTTTTGCAATGTAAATGAACTATTTTGTGACTATGGCTCGTGATCGTCTTACCAAAATTTGGACATCTACGTTGTGTTTACTTACGTGTTTTATTAAATACATTGCTTTAAGAATCATACTTGGGAGACTTAGGTATACAAAAAAATAAAATACAGTGTTTAGTTTACCCCAATTTAATTTACTTTACAAACAGTTAAAAAAAACAAAAGGGGTGGCTCTTAGGGAGATACGACCAGGGAAAAAGAGCTTGAGAAAAAACCCTGTTCGGCTATGAAGTAGCAAAGGATTACACGATCAGGCATGGTTTCTTTAAAAGTTTATGCAAATCAAATGGAATGACACGACGCTCGTTACACTATCTACCCCTACGGGTTAAAAAAAAATAGGAAAAACTTTGTTAGTTTAACAGGGCAGTTAACTGTTAGTCTGTCAACGTTAACGTTGCCCTGTGGAGAACGAGGTCCGCACTGGAAACAACTCGCGTAAAGATGCAGTTTCGGGATAAAAGTTGCGATGCCACCTAAAGAACCTAGGTGACCAGTTATCCCTCACGGAGGAGAGTATTTTAGTATCTACTGCAAACTACGTACTAAAGAAAAAGGAGCATTCAAAGTTTAAAATTAACGGTATATACTCCCTTTTAAGCAACGAAACGTCCTGTATTACACTGATATTTGTTTTAAAATTACCGCAAAAAAATGCATAATCGTGTTGAGGGAGGGTCTAAACATTTGAGTAGTATACAACCAAATTAAGCCTAAGACAATAAAAGAAAGGAATATAAATTTTTACAGTTAGTAGTACATTTAAATGGTAAAAACATTCTATAAAAATAGCTAAAACAAAAGGTGTTAATATCGAGTAAAATTCACTAAACGTAGTAGTGCAAAATAACTAATGCTAAGTTTATTTAAATCAAAATAGTTCTACGTTTAGTGGACTTTACTACAGAATTGGGCTACTAAAATTTAGAACTAACCTGGGAGAATACACAAACACTTGTAACAATTGTTTACACAGAATTTTACAATAATTGTAGTTTTAGCAAAAATTTACGAAAACGATGCTTTCTCCAACACTTTCGGAAAACTTTCTGCTCCCTTTCTTTTCGCCTCATCTGGCCAACAGATTTTTTCCCATATCAGGCAAAATTCCGGTCTTCCACGAAACTTTGTAATTTCTCTACCTAACTGTTCGTTTTTTTTTACCTATGTTGCAACGATTTTTACATTTTACAACACATTTAAAATTCCAAACTTATTCAAAAATATAATTTGTAAAACGTATTAAAATACTGAACCATTACAGTACCTTATGAATTATTTCTAATTAAAAATATGCCCAATTTTAGTCAAATATTTTAATATTTCTATTTTTAAAACATTCAACTAAAAAGGTAAAAAGTCTGATTGAGTGGTTAAATTTAAACCGCTTATTACAACTTAATACAATTGTGTTATCTAAAAATTTTTAAAGTTCTACCTATAAAAGCTTTTTATAATTTTTACAATTAATGTGTTTTGCCTTTTGCCAGGAACGGCCCTGAGTAAATTAAAAAGGTTGGTAACCACCAATATTAAGAAAGTTATGAATATTTTTCTGATTCCGTCCGACCACTAACTTAAGGTCTCCACGCGCTGACGCTTAGAGAAATCCTAATTAAACTGATACTCATTATTTAAATAATTATATAAATCTTTATTAATATATGTAGTTAGTAAAAACATTTATAAAATATAGAAAAATAATTATAATTATTATTGTATAAAATTATGTAAATATTTCGTATTAACGATATAAATAAAAATTTAACAAATTATTTAAATAAATACTTCAAATGGCTTTAATACCTTTTGTTTGATTGCTACTCATTTATTGAACGGTTGTTACGGTTCAAAACTTACCGGGTTTGATTTTGATTTTTAAGTTGTTTGTGGTATTTTTGATCAGACAATTTAAACAAGCATTTAGTTTTAATTTATTTTATTTAATATACAACAGAATTAATAGTTAATTTAGTATATTTAATATTTTAATTTTCTTGTCAATGAACCTACAAAAAGAAATTTTAGTCCAATTGTTCATATATTAGTTGTTATTGTCATAATTTTGAAAGGTTAGTTTGGGTTATTAAGTTTTAATATATGTTTAAATATAACCAGTAGCGGCCCGTGACATTTCATTTTGGTGAGGCAGAGGCAGGGTTTCGCTCATTTAAAGGCGAAGAAATTTTTTTAAACCCAACTCAAAAAAACTGACGTCGCAGTTCACAACCTATACGTAAAACTAAGTAAAAAACTTAGACTGTGGTGGGGAAGGAATCCTCTACTTTGTCAATGAAATATATTTTATTGTAAAAATGACTTAGACTGTGGTGGGGAAGGAATCCTCTACTTTGTCAATGAAATATATTTTATTGTAAAAATGACGTTTATTTTAAATAAACCTCATTTTTGTCTACTTAATATTTCATTGTTCAGCAAGAACTACGTGAAGGTCAACAATATCGGTACAATTTCTCACCGTAATATCCATAATGACCAAATTCACATAAATCTCCAAGTTCAATTAACTAAACCCACAGAATAAACCACTTACAAAAGAATCATAAAATAGACAAACTGATAGAAAAAGAATAAACAAAATATTTCGTAAATAACCACAGATTTGTTCTTTAAACAGTTCAGAATTTTATAACCAAAACAAACCTAAAGAAGGAATCTGTATTTATTTTATTGGTTACTGTGATGGCTACAAGATGGCGATAGTGTTAAAATATGTTTATTTTCAAATAGTATAACTATAGTGAAGATTATTATTAAAAGGATTATAAATGAAACAGATTTTTGGTAATTACCTACCGATTATTTTTGATGAAAGAATAATTATGGAGTGGCGAGCGGAATGTTGAGTAACATTTGTTTAAACAATTTTGTTTAGAGAAAACCATTGATAAGGTATTTATTGCGATTTGTGTTTAACGGTTAAATTAATTCTGTATATAATTTTAGGGTTTTTTTTATGTGGATTTTATTCTGGTAAACCTATAAAACATTGTGTGGAATAGGCCAGACTTAAACTACGCATTACGTAACATTATTATTTTTTAACCCTTCAGAAAAGTCGCGTAGAGATTCATAATTGTGATTTTAAGGTAAAAATAGTCACTTGGTGGTTACGTAACGTTTTACTAGGTTACGGCTCGTTACATGGTGGGGAGGGGGGGTTAAAAATCTCCAAAAATTGCGTTACGTAATACTTGAACGCTCCCTAAGAAAAGGTTGGGGGCGCACATTTAAAAAATATATTTTAATCTCCCTCTGGGAACAGTACACTTGTTCAAAGAGCTAGCGGCACTCTGTGCGCAACTCTGAGGCGGTCTAATTAAAAAAATACTGAGTAAAGTTTGCGTCACACGGTTTTATCTTAAAAGTAAAAATTATACAAAACAGATAAACAATTTTAAGCTTTAACTATTACTGCTTCTTTAGAACTCGAAACATTTTTACAATTTATTGTTTCCTTGTGGCATAAACGCATGAAATTGACGCGTCTTGGGTATGGATTCATAATTTTCTTCTTTGGTATTTCTCATGGGTTTGGTATTCTTCATTTGTACAAAAATCAAAACTACTATTTTTGAATTAACCAACAGCCCAATTATAAAAGTCTTTTGGAGATGTTTTTTGATTTTTTTTGCAGCAATTCTCGCTGCATTTTTCACACATCCACCAATCCCATCGCAAGCGCCTCTTCAATGTGATGTTGCGAAAAAATGAGATTCCGCGCTAATATCATATTCCGATTCATGTAAGAGTAAAGATGACAAATTAATGGTATATTACACTATAAGAGCCGAAAGTTGAATTTCCGGCCCTGCGTAGGACCGAGATTTTAACGTTTGGCACGTGTGGTGTATACTCGAAAGTACGTACTTTCGTCCCTAATAGCACAGGGAGTAAATGATAAACTTTCGTCCCTGCTATTAGGGACGACAGTAAGTACTTTCGAACAAGGTATAAAGAAATAGTATATTACACTACAAGGGCCGAAAGTTGACTTTTCCGACCGAGATTTCAACGTTTGACCCGTGTGGTGTATACTATTTTTCTTTATGCATCGGTCGAAAGTACTTACTTTCATCCCTAATAGCAGGGTCGAAAGTTTACCTCGGTCCAAAGTACGTACTAATAGCACAGGGAGTAAATGTTAAACTTTCCTCCCTGCTATTAGGGACGAAAGTAAGTACTTTCGAACAAGGTATGAAGAAAAATTGTTTACTACTTCTAGGACTTTTTTGGAAATCTAATCGACAATTTTTACACCTGGAAAAGATCCATATCCACCAGTTTCTTTAAGATTATTAGCTTTTTTGATTATCCAGCGAGTAACCCCAAAACTTTGACCTGTTTTTCGAATGCTCCAAGATTTTATTCCTGGTATATAGTCGTAAAAAGAAACATTTTCTGTCTGCGATTGTCCTGACTTAAAATCGCTTTTTTAATTCATTTACCCATGGATTGCAATCATTCTGTTCATCACATATAAATCTTTTTGCTACTAAAATATTTCCTCCAGGTATTTGATAATGGATCTTCTGCTTCACAGTCGCTTATATCACAATAATTTGCTTCGATTTCTTGGGAAGCACGTTTAATGTTTTACAAGATTTACATACAAAGAGACCTTCAAGAACATGAAATTCCTGATGCCATTTATTATTAATTTGAAAAGCACCAAGTTTAGAGCGATGTTTATCCAAACCGAGCGGATTACAACAAAGATTTGGAAGCGACATTTTATGAATGACAAGTTTTATAAATTTATGTCAGAGAGAAATAAATGTCAGATAAATCTGCAAATGACACATCAACACGGTGCACCATGGTATAAAGATATTTTTAAAAACATTTAAAATTATTTGTTTATCTATTTTTAGCTTTAAATTAGTTTCGTATTTATAAATAAAATAAAAACAATACATTGTCATGTATTAACAACTATCACGCAGGATTACAAAAAAAAAACTATAAAAAAGAATCAAAAAAAATTTGTGTTATTTTTTCATGTGTTTTAATTAACTATATAGTTAATGTATATTAATAATAAAATAAGAATTTAAATAGTTATATTAAATGAATTTAATGCATTTTGTTTAAAGCTTTACAAATAATAAGTAATAGTTTAATTAGAATTAGAGTCAGCGCGTTGAAACCCTCAAGCCCGTTAGTGGCCGGCCGGCATCAGAAAAATATTCATAATTTTCTTAATATTAATAGTTACTAATTCTTTTTTTAATTTACTTGATGCCGTTTTACGCATGAAATGAATTTAATCTTTAAGAATGAAATTGAGAACCTTGCCAAGATAGAAATTGTTTAAAATAAAAAAATAGAATTAAAACCAATTGTTTAATAATATATTATAAAAAATTTAAACATTTATCTTCCTCAGCAAAAAAAATCACTCAAATATCTCTATTATTTTCCGAAACATAAACAAATACAAAAATAGATGAGTAAATTTTCGATTCGCAAGTTTTGAGTTCTTAATTTGTTAAATTAAACCAGTTAATTTTTAATTAATTTATTTTTTAACAACGTATTTAGAACAACAATTGGAAATGCTGGTATAATGTGTAGTCCCGTCCGAGGTAAACTTGGTTGCCTAGTCAGCAGACGTAACCCCTCCCTCCTTAGCTCGAAGAGCGGATTCCAAATCCTTGAGGGTAGGTCTCTGGTGAAACAGAAGATGACTAAGGAGATTCTTTTTCCAGATTAATACTACTCCAATAATTATAGTTAGTATTGCAATAATTATTGTTATAAACCAAAATGTGTAATGCATTTCCTTTTGCAAGTGGATGTCCTCTAATGACTTCAAATCCAGTTCTGGATGGATATGAATTTAGTTTAGTTCGGCTGTTCGGCTGACAATTAGGGTGATGAGTCGAATAAGTGGTACCTAAGCGATACTTTAGTGCTGTTGATTGAGTATCTTTTTTCATCGATGGTTACGTCACAGAGGCTTGACACAACTATGGATCTGCATTCGGGAACAATAGTGTGTCCTGTAAAGATTTCTTGGATGG
Source organism: Brassicogethes aeneus (assembly GCA_921294245.1). Lineage (NCBI taxonomy): Eukaryota > Metazoa > Arthropoda > Insecta > Coleoptera > Nitidulidae > Brassicogethes > Brassicogethes aeneus. The sequence goes on from OV121133.1 coordinate 47,765,563, forward strand.
TGGTTGATTTGTATACCAACATTTCGTTTGACTGAAGTTGATATCTGATCGGGTGATGGACGGATGCAGCTAGACAATTTTCTTAGTTTTATAAGGGAACATTTAGAAAATATTTCCCCGGTGCAAATAAAACCGTTTGTTTCTTCATGACAAATTTTAAACCATCGAATCAGGGTTCGAAAATATCATGATATTTATATAAATATCAAAATATCGGATATATATCGATATATAACTGATATATATATCAACATCTTGATATTTATTTTTTTATTTATTTAGAATAAAAATGTTTTTAATAAATTTAATTATAAAGTAAACAAAACAGAACACAATAGATAGCGCTACGGTTGTCTTTTAGACAATGCGCAGGATTAAACAAACGAATTAAACAAATTTTAAATTATAAAAAATCACATTTTTAAATTATTAACTGTAAATTTTGTGTTTAATAAAATCTACAAATATTCATTAAATTAGTAGAATGCAAATAAAGACTCTAAATTGAAGGCAGTAGTAGCCCTATCTCTATTAAGAAAATTATATACTTTATTTTTGAAAAAAAAGCTATTTAATTGTTAGTTTATAAATATAATTGCAATAAATATCGATATAAACTGCTCGTCATAAAAAACGACGCACCTAGTTTTTTGGAAAATATTTGAAAGCTCGTTATTGGAAAATTACTGAATCGATTTTGAAAATCTTTGAAAATTCTGAATAGCTGATTCTTTGACTCTTATGTCTAATTTTGGGAATACGATATTTTGCACATAGCATTATACTACAGGGTGTTAAACGAAGAGATGCATTTTTTTCGAAATTTCAAGTTATTCCCATTCATAGGGCAATGCATAGGAGATTTTGTGGATATCTTGGCTAACTACGATTACATGCCAATTTTTTGAAAATTGTCCTTATTCCCCAGTTTAGTCCAAAAAATGAGCAATAGTGGATTCTTTGACTTACGTCTAATTTTGGGAATACGATATTGTGTACATGACATTTTAATACAGGGTGTTAAAAAAAGAGATGTTTTTTTCCAAAATTCCAAATCCCCATTCACAGGCAGTTGTGCTTGATAGTCGTAATACCCCTCCCTAGTAACAGTTAGGTAATCCCTCGGGACGTTTTCGAGATTTTGTGGATATCTTGGCTAACTACGATTATATGGCAATTTTTCGAAAATTGTCGTTATTCTCCATTTTAGTCAAAAAAATGAGCAATAGTTGATTCTTTGACTCTTATATCTAATTTTGGGAACACGATATTGTGCACTTAGCTACATACTACAGGGTGTTAAAAAAAAGAGATGTTTTTTTTTCCAAAATTCCAAATCCCCATTTACAGGGCAGTTGAGCTTGATAGTCGTAATACCCCTCCCTAATAACAGTTAGGTAATCCCTCGGGAAGTTTTCGAGATTTTGGGGATATCTTGGCTAACTACGATTATATGGCAATTTTTTGAAAATTGTCGTAATTCTCCATTTTAGTCCAAATAATGAGCAATAGTTGATTCTTTGACCCTTATGTCTAAGTTTGGGAATACAAAAATTTATCATGCCTAAAAGACGATACTTTTCCCATTTAAATAACATGGGGATTTTGCACTTTTTAGTAAATAATTTTTATCTGGCTGTTCATACTCTTCAACTTACCAAAAATGCTTGATTTTGTTTCTATTATGATCCCTTCAGATGGAGAAATTTTTGTATTGGCGAAAAAAATTTATTACAATAGTTTTGAAAAGATTAAAATTCATTTTTATTGGTTTTTCTGATTATTTTGCTTAATCTACTCACTAATTAATATTTATTCTGTATTTCATGTAAAATATTTCATTTTAAACTCTCAATAACTATACAGAGCATAAATATAAGTTTTAAGACACAAATCATCATTTATTTTATTTTAAATATTGTTTTTAAGATAAAAACAATATAAAAATTTTAATTTTTTTTAGAATTATTTTTTAGCTGACAATTAGTATTTTATCTGAGTAATTTAAATTAAATAATTATAAGTTTAATATAGGTTAATCATTGAAATTTTAGTTTTTTCGTCAGAAATTCTTTAGTTGCACTTGGAAATTCATTTTTATACTCTTTTATTACTTGAAGAAGATACTGTTTTTCATTCTCATCTTTAGCTAACACATTAATGTATTCTTGAGTCAATTGTACACCTCTCTCGGCTATATCATTTGTAACTTTTATATTCTTAGCAATTTCTAATCCTTTCAAATAATCATCATTTTCATGCCACGCCTGCACTTCAAGTTCTAAAAAGCTCTCATTGATATTAAACCTTTTAAAAAAGTTCAGAGTACGATAATTTACAAAGTAATCAATTTCTTTAGTTTGTAAATTTTTAATATCATTATCATTGTTGATAAAATATTTTTTGGGACAACCAAATTCATAAGCCGTATCCAAGTTCACTGCTTTGACCATTCTGCGTTTGATGTGAGGAAAGAAGTTTATTGGACGTTTGTTTATTCGTGGTATTTATATATATGAGATTCTGGTATACAGCACCGCTTGCTATAGTCGCTCCAAATCAAGATTTGCAATTTTTAAAAGCAGTTTATGCCTATAAAACTATTGATAAATGTTTATCTGAAGCTGTCTTAAAAAAAATGAAAAACCATTTATGGTACTTGAGCCCAGAAGTGGTGGCACTTTCATTTTTCGATAACAATATATCAGTTCACATCAAACGCAGAATGGTCAAAGCATTGAACTTGGATACGGCTTATGAATTTGGTTGTCCCAAAAAATATTTTATCAACAATGATAATGATATTAAAAATTTACAAACTAAAGAAATTGATTACTTTGTAAATTCTCGTACTCTAAACTTTTTTAAAAGGTTTAATATCAATGAGAGCTTTTTAGAACTTGAAGTGCAGGCGTGGCATGAAAATGATGATTATTTGAAAGGATTGGAAATTGCTAAGAATATAAAAGTTACAAATGATATAGCCGAGAGAGCTGTACAATTAACTCAAGAATACATTAATATGTTAGCTAAAGATGAGAATCAAAAACAGTATCGTCTTCAAGTAATAAAAGAGTATTTAAATGAATTTCCAAGTGCAACTAAAGAATGTCTGACGAAAAAACTAAAAGTTCAATGATTAACCTATATTCAACTTATAATTATTTAATTTAAAGTACTCAGATAAAATACTAATTGTCAGCTAAAAAATAATTCTAAAAAAAATTAAAATTTTCATATTTTTTTTTATCTTAAAAACAATATTTAAAATAAAATAAATGATGATTTGTGTCTTAAAACTTATATTTATGCTCTGTATAGTTATTGAGAGTTTAAAATGAAATATTTTACATGAAATACAGTATAAATATTAATTAGTGAGTAGATTAAGCAAAATAATCAGAAAAACCAATAAAAATGAATTTTAACCTTTTCAAACTATTGTAATAAATTTTTTTCGCCAATACAAAAATTTCTCCATCTGAAGGGATCATAATAGAAACAAAATCAAGCATTTTTGGTAAGTTGAAGAGTATGAACAGCCAGATAAAAATTATTTACTAAAAAGTGCAAAATCCCCATGTTATTTAAATGGGAAAATTATCGTCTTTTAGGCAGGGTTAGACGGCATGAAATTTTTTTTTTTTTTTAGAATTGTTTTCAGGTCATAAACAAACGATTTTGACGATACCCAAGTGAAAATAGCCAACTTGGTAAATAACGGACACCCTAATATATATGGTGATAAATATCATGATATATATCGGTTATATATCGGTCGGACCTTGATTAGAATAGTAATTTAAAGGTGGAATAATCATGTCGTCAGTAGAAGGAAAAGATAGGATATTGTATAATAAAAATGTTTCTTTGGATAAGAACTTTAAAAAATTATTGAAATTAATTGATCAGAAATAATAACAACTGTTTTTGATCGTTCTATTAATTCATAAGGATGAATCTTAGAGATAGGTAATTGGTATTTGGAATAAATTGATAACAAATGGGTCATTCTCACGAAAATGTTTAATTTACTGTCCCTTATTAATAATTTATATACTTACGGCAAAATATATATTTTTTGTAGTAAAATTAAAGAATATTACTGTCTTAACGCTAGTCCACATGCATTTTGACAAAATTTATTAAAATTTTAGTTAACAGTACGTGAGATTTCAAGTTTGTTAGTTGTCCCCCGCCAGAGTCACTATATTTCAATTTCAATTTTCTTATTATTTAACCACAAAAATAATAACCAGCACAAAAATACCACAAGTTTTTTCATATTATTAAAAAATATTAGTAAATGTTTTTTATATCCCCACAGATAATTGTTTTAAGTGTCCCTGGATGACTTTCTCACCTCCGTTAATTGTTAAATTGTAATAAAATATCATAGATGGCTCTTAAGTTGCCAGGTATTTGTTAACCTAAAAAAATAGTTACTGTTTAGTTGGATTCTTGGTTCGTGACACGTGGATAATAATTTTCACTTGTTAGTGGTTATCAACAGCTAAACAATTAGAAATGAAGAAATATAATTACATATTTAAATAATATGAACAGGCAAGCGTTTATATTGTCTGGGACCGGGGTCTTTATAACCAGTAGACAGGTCAATAGCGGGAAATCTGAATAAAAACCTCACACCCGTTAATCTCACTGCTGTTAAAAGCTTTTATAACGAAGGTGAGACATGTTTACATAAGTGAGGTTTTATAGTACCTATTCTGGTATATTTCTATAATGAGGAGTTCGTTAACGTTTTCTGTTAAATTAATCTGAAATTTTTATTTTCTAACACCTGAAAAATAATCAGCAGTCAACAAAGTCCTGATGAGGTCTTGATGAGGAGTTCGTTAACGTTTTCTGTTAAATTAATCTGAAATTTTTAGTTTCTAACACCTGAAAAATAATCAGCAGTCAACAAAGTCCTGATGAGGTCTTCATTATTGAGATGTATACTCTGACTGTGATGACGATTACCTGTATCTTCGTGGGTTAGCAATCAGTGACAAGGAAAACCGATCGAAGATTTTGTGATAGTTAAACTGTGCAGTAAAATAGTGTATTAAAGAACTAATTTTCTTAATTCACTCCTCCGTTAATATCGAATTTAAGTTTTTACAGATATTTTCTTAGATTTTTTTTTCAAGCTTAGAGTATTCGGGTAACTGATATATACAATAATATACATTATTCATTATTTGCAACACCAAAAATCAAACCGCACCGGACTATTTTTTTCTGAAAATATACCTATCCAATAGCAAAACCCTCGCTTTATTTTTTTATGCCCGTTTGTATTTTCTAGCTTCATATACCCCAATTTAGACTTATTAATCGATTTTTTTCGCATATATTCGATTTATATCGTCAAGATTTTTTGTAGAAATGTAGTTATTGAACAAATAAACCCATTTTGTAAACAACCTATGTCCAAAAACCTAATTTTTGGGACCAAAAATTCGAAAAATTATTAAAATGTTGTAAAGTATACTAAAAGAAGTAATTTATAAAATACGCACACAAAACTGAACTTTAAGTTTACTTATTTGCTGGAAAACAATTTTTAAACAAGATTTTCCAAAATATTTATCTTTTCAAACTCAACGCCAAATTTTTTGCCGAAATTTTTGGAAAATCTGTAGGAAAAAATTGAATAGATAAAAAGAATTGTAGAAAAGTACAGAGTTTGATTTTTTATTTTGTATTAATTTTATTATTAAAAAACTTTTTGAGTAATACGATTCATTGCTGAGGAATTCCATCCCTTCCACTTCTTCTCCTTTATTTTCCTGTTCTTCATTTTCATTTTTTGATTCATCACTGGAGAATTTCATCCCTTCATTTCATATATTTTTATAATCATATCATTTCAGTTGTTTTAAATGGTCCTGATAAACGGAAATTGATAAGTATAAAGACTTTGACAGGGCCTTGGTTGACAATGAGATAGTTGCGTGGGCGTCGATAAGAGAAATCATCGTTAGACTTTTAGGCAAACATCGTTCTCCCAATTATGAAGGATCTGTGCGACGAATGTTCGATGTTTTTTCGAAAATTGGAGTCAATATGTCGCTAAAAATTTATTTCCCTCACCGCCATTTGGACTACTTCAGCCGACAGTTATCGACACAATCAGATGAGCATCATCAAACTGCGATGCCATTTGAGTCCAGATAAAGAGAAAAACGAGCTCCAGATGCCATACTAGCCGAAACATTTTAGTGAATTTTTTGACTACGATCAGGAAGAAAATGAAAATGAAGAACAAGAAAATAAAAGAGATGATGAATCGAAAAATAAAAATGAAAAGCAAGAAAATAAAGGAGAAGAAATGGAAGAGATGGAATTCTTCAGCAATGAATTAGATTACTCATGTTTTGATATAAAAAAGTTTTTTAATAATAAAATTAATACAAAATAAAAAATCAAACTCTGTACTTTTCTACAATTCTATTTTATCTATTCAATTTTTTCCTACAGGTTTTTCGGTAAAATATTTGGTGTTGAGTGTGAAAAGATAAATATTTTGGAAAATCTTGTTTAAACATTATTTTCCAGCAAATAAGCAAACTTAAAGTTCAGTTTTGTGTGCGTATTTTATAAATTACTTCTTTTAGTATACTTTAACATTTTTGAACAGAAGAAGTAGCATTTTTGTAGTAGCGTTTTTGGGATAAATGTTGTTCACAAAATGGGTTTATTTGTGCAGTAACTACATTTCTACAAAAAATCTTGACGATATAAATCGAATATATGGGAAAAAAATCGATTTATAGGTATTGTTTGCGCCACAGGTTAGTTTGAGTATGTAGATTTTTTTGATTTGTTTGCAAGTCTATTTGTTAATATAAATTTAGTCGGCTATGGTTGCTATATAAAAATATATATAAAAATAATAATAAAAAAGTCATAAAAAAAATATTTACATCAAAAATAATTACATAAAAAATATAATAAAAATCTAATAAAATATAATAATAATAATTTATTATATTTATATAATTCAATATAATTTTAATAATAAATTATATATAATATGATATAAAAATAAACTAAACATAAATAATAAATTTAAAGAAGCATAAGAAATAAAGAAATAAGGAGTAGATAACAAAGAAGACAAGAAATTAAGAAAATATAAGAAGAAAGATATTCATGGATAAAGGAGCAAATAAAGAAATTAGATAAAGGAGCAGAAGAAGGAAATTAAAAAAAGGAACAGAAGAAGGAAACTAGAAGAAAGAAAATAATAAATTATAACTGACAATTATTGTAAATATTGACAAATAAAACGACTTGTAAGTATATTCTTAAAAGCTATTTATTTAAAACTAACCTGTGGTGTAAATACACACCATATTTTGGTCCTTCGAGCCGGATTTGAATTTAACTTTATACAGTCCACTAAATTTAATTTATTTAAAATTTCATTAAATTTCATTTAATTTTAAATTTAATTTAAAATGTCATTAAAATTCATAAATGCCAAAAAAGAAGCTATATTTAATTTAATTCTTAATTTGAATGAAAATGCAAAAAAGGTTTCAAAGGCTGACACCAGAAAAACTCAGGAATTTTTGACAAACACAATAAATTTGGAAAATTTATATTAACAATACAATAATTTAGAAATTAAAAATAATAAAGATTATAAACCTGAATTTGATGAATGGATCACCTTTGAAAACATGTTTTGTCAAATTAAAGATATTAGGGAAACTGTGTTGGAAAATCGAAAAGTTTTACCGCAAGCATCACCAAATGAGTCGTATAGATTCAAAACCCGCCAAATCCATTTATTGAAAGTAAAGGACAGAAGACATGTTTCTATAACAACATAATTAATATGTATTGCAAACATATACATATCTACTGTCCTTTACTTTCAATAAATGGATTTGGCGGGTTTTGAATCTATACGACTCAAATAAGGATTTAAGTGTTTCAATAAAATTACCTCCAATTGAAATGCCGAATTTTGATGGTAAACCTGAAAATTGGCCATTATTTTTTGAAGCATTTAAAGCAAATATACACTTTAATACAAATTTAAATAATTCGCAAAAAATTCAATATTTAGTAGGAAAATTAAGTGGTAAGGCACTCACTATTTTATCAGGAATTCTTCCTAATGAAGAAAATTATGTAACAATCTGGGATTCGTTAGTAAAAAAGTATCAAGATAAGAGAGCGCTAGGAACATTTTATTTAAATAATATATTTGAAATTAAGATTGCGTCTAATAATGCCAATCAACTTAATAATTTTATAGAACGCTTTTCTTCCTCTTTAAGTGCATTAAAACAATTAAATATTACTGACCTTTCGGATTTCATATTTCTTCATTTGGCACTTAACAAATTAGATCCACAAATTATACAATTGTTTGAAAATTCAGTAAGTAATTCAGAAATTCCATCATGTAAAGATTTAATTGAGTATATTCGTCAACAGGTCAAAATTTTAGAACTTACAAATTCACATTCAAGTCTAAAACATAATACACTCACTAATTTTTCCTTAAAAAATAAACACTCAATTGTACAATCCCATTATTTTTCAATAACAGATGTCAAGCCATTAAATTGTATAATTTGTAATAAAAATTATCATTCAAATATTTACGAATGTCAAGTATTTAAAAATATGTCACCTAAGGTTAGATTTGATAAGGTTAAAGAATTAAGATATTGTATTAACTGTTTACGGTCAAATCATACTAGCAGTAAATGTAAATCAAATTTATATTGTAAAATATGCAAGAAACGTCATCATTCATTATTACACTTTGAAACACATAAAACTGAATCTCCTACTATGCAAAATAATATAGCTTCATCTTCTTCTTTTAAACCTTTAACTCAATCTATTACTATGCATTCAAAAGCTTCTTTAAATACAAACACTACTGTATTATTATCAACAGCGCAAGTATACGCGTTAGGTGATAATGGGAATAAAACCATAATTAGATGTCTTATTGATAGTGCATCACAAAATAATTTAATTTCTATTTCTTGTTGTAAGAAACTTAAATTGAACATTATTCCCATAAGTAATTCGTATATTAATACAGTAGGTTCTATTAAAACTCCAATGAAAGGATATGTTTCTTTAACTATTCAATCAAGAATATCATTTGATAAATACAATATAACTTTAATTGTAGTGGATAATATAACTGAAAAATTACCAACAACTAATATAAATACATTATCATTAAATTACCTAAATAATGTTTCTTTAGCAGACGAATCTTGGAATATACCTGGTGATATTGACGTCATTTTAGGAGCTCAATTATTTCCAAACTTATTACTAACAGGTCGTATTATTCCCCCTTCTAATTTAATTGCACCACAAGCGCTTGAAACTACTCTTGGGTATATTTTAATTGGTGAAGTACCTGTTAATACGTTTTTTGATAATTCCCATTCACATTTTAATCTAAGTTGGACTTTTGGGCCAATAACAAATGATAATTTAAATGCAAATTTAACTAAATTCTGGAATTTAGAGGAAATTCCAAATGATCACATACAAGATTCAGATGAATTATTTTGTGAGAATCTCTATAAATCATCTTTTTTAAAAGATTTTTCTGGTAGATATATTGTAGAACTACCATTTAAACATGATCCTTCTTTATTAGGTAATTCTTATGTTATTGCTAAACGTCGATTCGTATTTTTAAAAAGGAAATTTAAAAGAAGTTTAGAATTACGTCAAGCTTATAATGAGGTAATAAAGGAGTATTTAGATAAAGGATATTTATATGAAATTTCTTATTCTGATAAAAATATTAATAGTGGTTATTTTATACCACATCATGCTGTTATTAGACTTGATAAAGTAACAACTAAAGTTCGTGTGGTCTTAGATGCAAGTGCTAAAACTGATACAGGTGTATCGTTAAATGATATTTTACATACTGGACCAAATTTACAAGCTAATTTATTTTCACTTCTAATAAATTTTAGACTTTTCCCAATTGCTATTATAGCAGATATAAAACAAATGTATTTAAGAATTTTAATGTCAGAAAAACATCGTAAATATCAAAAAATTTTGTTTAGGTTTAATGATTTAGAACCTATTTGATCATTTCAATTTAATTCTGTAGCCTTTGGTTTAAAATCAAGTCCTTATTTAGCAATGCGTACTATTAAACAATTAGCAGATGATGAGTACGATAAATTTCCTTTAGCGTCTGATGTAGCAAAAAGAGAACTTTATATGGATGATCTTATTACTTCAGTATCTTCAATTAAAACAGGAATAAGCCTTTCTAAGGAATTAATTGATCTTTTTAAATGTGGTGGATTAGATCTTGTAAAATGGACTAGTAATTCAAAAGAGTTATTAAAAGAGGTTCCAGAATCTTATAGAGCTTCAAAGGAGTTTTTAGATGGAGAGTCTTTAAAAATTTTAGGTTTAAAATGGTTGCCAGTGTCTGACATATTTACTTTTACTTCAAATTTGACAGAGTCTAATGATGTTTATACTAAACGCGTAGTTCTTTCTACTATTGCGCGTTTATTTGATGTATTAGGATTGGTAGCACCAGTCATATTATATGTTAAGCTTTTGATTCAGGAATTATGGTTAATTAAAAGTGATTGGGATGATAAACTTCCTGAACATATATTACAACGTTTTATAAAATTTAAAAATGAATTACCACGATTGATTGAGTTAAAGATTCCAAGACATTTAGGTATTGTTGATGGGTGTAATGTAAATATTTTAGCTTTTGGAGACGCTAGTATTAAAGCCTATGGCTGTTGTATTTACATGCATGTAACACATTCAAATTTGAATGTTTCTGTAAATTTAATTTGTGCAAAATCTAAAATTGCACCGTTAAAAACTCTTTCTTTAGCTCGTTTAGAATTATGTGCAGCCTTGTTATTATCTAAATTGGTACGTCATATATTGGATACTTATAGTAATCGATATAAAATTAATAAAATTTTTGCCTTTTCTGACTCAACTATTGCATTATCATGGATACATTCCTCCCCTCATCGTTGGCAAACATTTGTAGCCAATCGTGTTGGAAAAATTCAGGAGAATTTAGCACCTGCAAATTTTTATCATATTAATGGAATTGAAAATCCAAGTGATTGTGTTTCACGAGGTCTATTACCTTCACAATTAATAAATCATTCATTATGGTGGAATGGCCCTTCATGGGCTAAATTTCCAATATCAGATTGGCCAATTAAGCCATTTGATATTAAAAAATATAAATTGGAGATTCCTGAAATAAAAAAGGAATTTATCACACTTATTAATACATCGTATGAAAATTCAATTATTTATAATCTTTCATTAAGAGTTTCATCATGGACTAAATTATTAAATATTGTTGTGTATATTTTGAGGTTTATGAAAATAATACAATCAACAAATTTAATTAAGGTGTCTGATTTGGAAATTGCTGAAATAATTATTTTAAAAGAATTACAAAAAATATATTTTAAAAATGAATTTATTAATATTAATAATAAAAATTCCCTTAGTCCCATGTTTAGAAAATTGGATATTTTTCTTGATGATAAAGGGATAATAAGAGTTGGAGGTCGTTTATCAAATGCAAATATTTCTTTTGAATATCGTCACCCCATTTTACTTTTAGGCAGAAATCATATTGTAAATTTGTTGATTGATCATTTTCATTGTTTAAACTGTCATGCTGGTCCATATTTGTTGATGTCACTATTAAGGCAAAGATATTGGATTATTTCGGCTAGAAATATAATACGCCAACGAATACGTTTATGTAATTTTTGTTTTAGAACATTACCAAAATGTTTAACTCCAAAAATGGCTAATTTACCCTCTGCTCGTGTTCAAGAAGCAAAAGCATTTACACATACTGGTGTAGATTATACTGGTACAATAAATATTACTATGACTAGAAGGCGAGGTATTAAAAGTCAAAAAGCTTATATCTGTTTATTTATTTGTTTTTCAACTAAAGCAATACATATCGAATTAGCTTCAGATCTTAGTTCTGATATATTTTTAGAAGCTTTTAAACGATTTATTGCAAGAAGGGGTCCTGTTTCATGTTTATATTCAGATAATGCGACAAATTTTATAGGAGCTAAGAGACGTTTGAATAAAATTTATAATTTTTTATATGCAAATGAAACTAAACAATCCTTTCAAAAAGAATTTAATATTAGAAAAATAGAGAGGCAAATTTAAAGAGTGTTAAAACGCATTTATATAGAGTTATTGGTAAACAGTTATTATCTTATGAAGAGTTAAATACAATATTAATTCAGAGAGAATGTTTATTAAATTCTAGACCACTTTGTTTATTAACTAAGGAACCTCATCCAGAGATTCTTACACCTGCGCATTTTTTAATGTCAACGCCCCTTCAGTTTTTACCATTTCTGTCAAATTCTGATCAAACCTTAAAGGGGAGGAAAAAGTTATTAGATAATTTAATTAGATCTTATTGGAAAAAATGGCATTTGGAATATTTACATACGTTACAATTAAGACAAAAATGGAATACATCTAATAATCCCATAAATATAGGAACAATTGTTTTGATAAAACAGGATGATGTGCCTCCACTTTATTGGCCATTGGGAGTTATAGAACAAGTTTATCCTGGAAAGGATGGGGTTATTAGGGTAGCATTAGTACGTTTCCAAAATGGGATTTTTAAGCGACCGGTGGTGAAGCTTTGCCCTATTCCAACACAGTGAGTCTTGAATATTTAATTTTAAAATTAAATTTTATTATATTTATTTTTGTCAAATATTAATTTAAAATATTTTTGAAATTTACATTTCAAAGCCGGGGAGCATGTTTGCGCCACAGGTTAGTTTGAGTATGTAGATTTTTTTGATTTGTTTGCAAGTCTATTTGTTAATATAAATTTAGTCGGCTATGGTTGCTATATAAAAATATATATAAAAATAATAATAAAAAAGTCATAAAAAAAATATTTACATCAAAAATAATTACATAAAAAATATAATAAAAATCTAATAAAATATAATAATAATAATTTATTTAATATGATATAAAAATAAACTAAACATAAATAATAAATTTAAAGAAGCATAAGAAATAAAGAAATAAGGAGTAGATAACAAAGAAGACAAGAAATTAAGAAAATATAAGAAGAAAGATATTCATGGATAAAGGAGCAAATAAAGAAATTAGATAAAGGAGCAGAAGAAGGAAATTAAAAAAAGGAACAGAAGAAGGAAACTAGAAGAAAGAAAATAATAAATTATAACTGACAATTATTGTAAATATTGACAAATAAAACGACTTGTAAGTATATTCTTAAAAGCTATTTATTTAAAACTAACCTGTGGTGTAAATACACACCAGGTATAAATTGGGGTATATGAAGCTCGAAAATACAAACGGCCATAAAAAAAATTTGAGCTAACTTTTACAAACCCAGCGAGGGTTTTGCTATTGAATAGGTATATTTTTAGGAAAAAATGGACCGGTGCGGTTTGATTTCGATGACCCGAAAATTGTCGCACAGTGTAAGTTTAAAGGATAAGTGTGATTTGTTTAGGGGCATATGGAATTGTAGGGTTGTGAAAGACCAACTTTATATATCAACAGTGCTTTTTGCTGAAAAAGTTCCGTTATAATTTTAACGATCTTTGCATCGCTGTTTTGGATGGAGACAAGATCGATAAGGTCATTTAATTTCTTGTCCAGGCGCAAATAATAATCGGTATAATTTTCATTAAAATTTTGAATGCATGTTGTTAGTTCACGTTCTAATGTAGATTCGGATCGACGCTCACCAAATTTTTTTAAAAGGTCGGTAAGAATATTTTGCCAAGTTTGACAAGAATTTGGAATAAAATTGTCTAGTTTATTGGCTGTTATAAATGATTTTGGTGGTCCGCGAATTTTGCTTAAAACATAGAGTTTAAATATATGCAATTGAATGTTTGAGCACATTGCAAAAGTGCCTTGAAAAATTTTGTCCACAGAAATTATGAAATCGCTGAGAGATGCTTTACCATCGCCATAAATAGGTATAACTTTACAAAATTGTTGAAATTGCTTATCAGTTATTTTATGAATTTCTTCGTTAATATTAATTTGAGGAATATTTTTAGTAGTATTTCTTAATAATATAATAAGTTGTTCTATTTCTGGATCAATTAATTCCAAAACTGAAATTTTGTTTAGATTTGTTGGCATGAAAATTAATAAAGGCAAAAAATAATACTTAAAATAAATGAAAATAAAATTATGAAATAATAAAAGGGATGCAAAAGGAACTACTGAACGACTTACTTAATTGAATTTAATGCATTGTTCACCTCCAATTGGACGAAAGGACGAAATTCGAAGTTGTCCTATGAATCTTGGGTCCTTTGGCAGGTTGAAGATAAGTGACTTTCTTCTATTTTATACATAACCCTTATTAACACTTATTTTGTTGTATGTTTTTATATAATCAGTTGCAAAACTTTTTTTGCCATTTTAAAAGCGCATTTCTATTTATTCTCTGGATTGTAAACCCGTCATTATTAGACATATAGTGCTATCTAGTAATGTATTGATCAAAATACATAAAAAAGAATGCGAAACAGTTTTCTGCACATTGCCAAAACTATGAATTTATCAAAAAGTAAGTTTTGCACCCCTCATATTAAGTTTTAAGTTATGTACAAATAAGGGTTATGGATTCGAAAAATCGGTCAAATTTTTAGATCCTCAAATTTTTAGCCACTTACTTTTTGTAACTTAACATAAGCCACATTGTTTTTTAATTAAAAGTTAGTAAGTTAGTAAGTGTAAAAGATTTATAACGGGTAAAATAAGTCAACTTACCAACAGTAATAACAGTAAATTTATTTGAATAAATGAATTTCACATTTTTTTTAAGAATATATTTAAATATTAATTATGTATGAATACCAAGCAAATAATCAGGAGTTCACGATTGTAAAAAAATGAAAAGTTTGGGAAAAACAATACAAGTACACTTTATGTTCTTTAAGCCAGTGTTTGATTATAAAAAAAGAACTATTTGTATTAAATTTACCAAAGAAAATATTAACTACCTGCTGGAGTATCAGTAATAGTAACAGAAAATAAGTGTATTTTATGAAAAATTGAATTTTATTTGAATAAATGAATTTTACATTTTTTAAAGAATATATTTAAATATTAATTATGTATGAATACCAAGCAAATAATTAGAATCGCACGATTGCAAAAAAAAGTTTGGGAAAAACAATATAGGTAAACTTTATATTCTTTAAGGCCCAGTTGTATAACAGTTGGTAAACAGCTGGTTAACACTTGATAATAATTATGTAATGATTAAGCTAACTTTCAAGTTGTATACACATTGATTAAAAGTTAATTAAGTGATCAACGTACAATTAACAAATCGGTGAATTTTGTGTGGTTAACGCCGGGTTAGAACACACATAACCTTATAAATGTCAACGTTTAAAAATTTTCATTATTTTTTTGTTAGTATTTATCTGTGGTTAGCATTAAAATGGTAGAACATTTAACGGATAATGAAGATTTTTTTATAATTAGTAGAAATTGTTAGTTTTCCTAGAAAACCAAAACTCTCGTGCTAGACCTGAATATTTTACCGATTTAAATATAGAAGAATACAAAAACGGATTTCATCTTTCAAAAAATATTATAACTTTTTGAAATAAAGAAATATCATCCATAATTTCTTTAAGAACTAATACAAAGTAAGCGCTTTCTTTTAGGCAAATGATTGAATTAACTTTAAGATTTTTGGTAACAGGTTCATTTTGCATTCTAAAATGTTTTTATATTTTTCAACTACTTATTCAAAGCAATAGCCAAGATTCTTTTCCACTAAAGTTAACGACAGTTTTACCAACAAGCTATTGCTAAAGCCATTTTTTGTATAATTTGAACAAAATATTAAAGCTACTTACAATTGCACATTAATGTATGCAATAAATAAATAAATACAAATATACTTACTAAACAACAAAAATTATTATTATGTATTTGAGGAGGACATGGTCAATTTGACAATTACAAAAATTATGACATGACAAATACGAAAATCTGTTGTTAATCGGAGTTTTATACAACTGGGCCTAAGTGGTAGTGTTTTATTATTTAAAAAAAGAATTGTTTGTATTACCTAGATTTACTAAATACTTTTACAAAAAATATTAACGGTCTCCTGGACTAGCAGTAATAACAGTAAATGAGTTTGTCTTGTAAAATTTAATTTGATTAGGATAAATAAATTTTAAATAAAATATTTAAAAAAATATATTTAAATATTAATTATGTATAAATACCAAGCAAAGAATTAGAAGTGCACGATTACAAAAAAATAAAAAAGGTTGGGGAAAACAATATAAGTACACTTTATATTCTTTAAGTGGTAGTGTATTTTTAAAGAAACAATTGTTTGTATTACATATACTAAATACTTTTTCCACTCCCACCTTTAAAACGCTTATTATCGTACATGTTTCCATGACACTAATACAAAAATACAAAAGTATTCAATATTTTCTCAACGCCAATATTTGAAAATTTTATATAAACATTGTACTGACCTATTAATTTCGCCGGCAGTTTAATTAAATCTATAGATTTAACTTAATTTCGAAGACTTCACCGTGGAGTGCCCATAAAACATTGTCTTTACTTTCACTGTTAAAATCTATTGTTAGTCTATTTTCAAGGGACATTTTGACATTTTCACCGGACCTCTGGTAATACAGATTTCCGTTTTTACTCTTACTCTATTTTTGTTTAGATGTCGCTTAATACAAATATTTAATTTAAATCATTTTTGTCGTGGAAAATAGACACTCATTGAATTAAGCTCAAATTAAATCCGTGACTAAAAGGGGGTTTATCAAACTTGATACATAATATACTACGGTAAATTCCTGCACCTAAGGTACGTGATTACTTGGTACTTTTAAAAAATCACTGGTTAATACAAAGACATTATTTATAAACAAACATTTTAATTAAGTTAAAAAAAAAATTATCTAATTTGTTTGTTCATTTTAAAGAGGGTATACTTTTATGCATTCGTAAATACGAAGTGAGAAGAAATACTTATTAAAAAGATGTTTTTCTCTCTACTAGTAAATAATATTTTATTTGGTTTGTAATGCCTTTATTAAATAAAACACTTAAATAATTTTTTATTTAATTTTTAAGCCACTTGTTATTTAACGTGTTATTTAACTTTAAATATTAAGAAAGCTTTAAGTATTTATTTTTAAGTTTTTAATAAGACCAAAATTCTTGATCCCTATCTAGTAATCCCTTAAGTTTTTTTAAAAATATAAAATATTTTAATAAAAACACTTTAAAATGCGTTGTTTTAACGACACCTTCTTAAGTTTGACCCTTGCACCTGTTTTGTTACGTCAAAGAACTTCCTGTTCTCACGAGATTTCATCGCACCGAAATAATTACATCCGTACGGACATCGCACTCTTTTCATTACTTATCGTACATAATTTAAAGAAAACTAAATACAAAACACAAAAATGTTTGTTAGTTTTTAAGGGCTAATTGTTTTACAATAAAATAAAAATAATACATTATATGAATTGTTTATGCTCTTACACAGTAAAAAAATATTTTAGTGTTCTCCTAGGTGAAAGTTGTAGAGTGAAAAAGTTAGTGTAGAAGAACACACTATTTTCAATCCTAAAATATATTTTTTCGTCTAAGTGCGATGAAATGATAGTAGTGTTCCACATCAATCTAAATTAGATAAGTCAATTTCAAAGTATTATTACTCATCACGGTTTATAATGTCAAAAATTGAATTTTGGTTTGGTTCATAAGGTGGAAAATCGCGTAAAAATCGCGTTTTGTACAAGAGTACAGATAAATTTTAAGTACAGTTCTTACAATAGCTCAGTTTAATGTATATAAATTTTTAGATGTTTTTCCTGAGAGTAAAACATGTTCATGATGCCAAAAATTTAGCCAAAACCTTAGCAGTGCGATATCAGCAGATGGCATTTGATGACAACTTTAGCACTGAATTGCAAAAAGGACCTTCAAAGTTTTATTTTGAGATTATCACTGAAAAAAATTGGTATATAATTATATACAGTGTGACCCATTTGTTTGCGACTCACCCCTGTAAAATCTTTATTTATGGTGCGAATTTAAACGGATTTGTTTTGTTTTGTGTAGATCTTGATAAACTGTATTTTTGAAACAAAAGACGCCATATTAGTACAAAATACAAGGCCTACTATGTCAGTTTTTAAGAGTAAATTTTTAAGAATCCATATTAGCGATTTTTTTAAACAAAATTTAAGCACGGCACTGGATTCACGACCCCTTAAAACGACCCTTTACTAAATTTTATTGAAAAATTTTAAGTAGAAAAGTGAAAAATATTAACTACAAAAATTTATTCTGTCAAGTTATCCATGAAAAAAAATCTTGAAATAAAATTAAACATATAGTAATAGTACCATGTTATTTATTATTATTTTTAAATCTATTAGTGTTAGGATAAACAATGTATAGATTAAATTTCCAGCACTATTAGAAATATCTTTCACACTAAAAGTGAAATAAATGCAAGTAAAACCTCTACAGTTAAAACAACAACAAAATTCACACTAAATTTAGGGTGAAAATTTGAACTCTAATAAAGTGAACCTGCTCAAGATATAACTAGTAGAAAATAAATAAAACGGTTATAAAAATAACAATAATATTATGTTATTATACAAAAGATAATGCGCATTATGTCAAGTGTGCATGCTTTCTCTGCTCCAATTAAGTAATTTTTACTAATAATAAAATTTATTATAACCTCACTTTCTTCCGATCATTATAGTCGCCCCTTGTTTATATAAAAATCTGACAATGTTGGCGGTTATAATGGTTTTAATGGCCATTATAATCGGAAATACCCCAAATAGCAAAAATACTTGTTTATTGTCAATTTAAATATTTTTGTAATTTAGTTAATAAGTTTATTTTTTATGGTAAATAGTTCACGTCTAAAGTGTTTTTACAATTTTTGTTGGCCTAAATTGTGGGTCTCTTAAAATTAGTGTCCCTAGTGTTGTAAATATGGCCTGATTTGGAATTATAAATTTTTATTTCTATTCTTGGCGTTCGTATTGTAACGTTTTTACTGTTCGTAGTGTGAATAAAAACACGCACTGGTTAATTAACGAACTAAACTATTTATTTAATAACTTAACTACACTTAAAACACTTTTAAACTAACTAAACACTTAACTACTAATTATTTATATCACTACTAGTTTATTTATTTGCACTTATATTTATTTATTTCTTCGCGTGTACCAAAGCTCAACTGACTCCTCTGTGATGCGTCGTTCCTTATATATTACAGCGCCTACGTCCTCTGGAACATTCCAGCGAGCTCCACACTCTCGATTATTCGAGCGCTGAGTCACCGGCGATGACTCACCGGCGATGACTCACCGGCGATGACTCACCGGCGATGAGTCATCACTCCGATATCCAGAGCGGTACTCGCTACATTGCCCCCGTCTTAAAACATTTTCGTCCCGAAAATGGTCCTCAGCTCCATGGCGATATTTTTAAGAAGTCGCCTGATTTCTTCGATTATTCTGGGTTCCTCCTCTTTCTCTTCCTCGACTCTCCTTATTCTAGGCTGGCTCCTGCAGCTCTGCTTTGCCACTTCGAATTCCAAAGCTCGAGCTAATGCATCAACCAGTTGGCTCGGACGAGCCAACGTCAGTGCCTGTCTTGTTTCGTTGTCCCGAAGTCCATCCAAAAAGGGTTGAACCGCTAATCGTTCCATAACGGTCGTTGGAGTAGCTGGATATGCTAGCCGCACCAAGCGTGCAATATCAGCCTCAAATTCTTGCAAAGTCTCGTTAGATTTCTGGCAGCGATTCTTTAGTTAGGAATGGTACACATGTTCCAAATGTGTCTGGCCATATCGCAATTCCAGATGTTTAACCAACGCTTCGTAATCTTCTTGTTCGTTGGAAGAAAGTGTCTGCAAGATGTCCGTTGCATCTCCGCGTAAAGCCAGAGTCAATGCTGTAGCCTTCTCTTCTGGTAGCCAGCCATTTGCTTTTGCTGCTGCCTCAAACTGACGGAGGTAGTTGGTCCAAGAAGTTTTTCCATCGAACTGAGGTGGTTTCATCCGAACTCGGCTCCCCTCCGGCATTGTTCCTGGTTCCGCCAGCATCATGGGTAGATTTACAGCTGTCAGTTTACTATTTATTTCTTTAATTTTGACTTCCAATTTCTCGTTCAATTTTTCTTTTCTCGTATCCAATTCCATCCTTACGTTATTTAATTCCATCCTTACATCGTCAACTTTCTCTTCTAATTCATTGACATTTTCTAGAATCTTCCCTTCCAAATATTCTTTTAGGTTTTTAGAATTTTCTAGCATTTTCTGTTGCAAATCGTTCTTTAAATCGTTGACATTTTCTAGAATATTCTGTTTCAAATCAGCTTTCAAATTGTTAGAATTCTCTAACATTTTTTCGTTTAAATTTTGCAACATTAAATGCATATTACATTGGCCTTCAAATAAATACGTATCTGGATCTTCACCTTCCTGTTCCAACGCTTCTTGAAGCCGCTGCTGCAACACATTCTTTTTTCCAGTTGTATCACACTCCCTTTCTTCTAGCTCTCGCTTAAGGTCCGACACTTTTAAGTCCATTAACGAAACCATTTTCGCGAAGTTTCACACTAATCCCACTTCTGACAACAATTGTAACGTTTTTACTGTTCGTAGTGTGAATAAAAACATGCACTGGTTAATTAACGAACTAAACTATTTATTTAATAACTTAACTACACTTAAAACACTTTTAAACTAACTAAACACTTAACTACTAATTATTTATATCACTACTAGTTTATTTATTTGCACTTATATTTATTTATTTCTTCGCGTGTACCAAAGCTCAACTGACTCCTCTGTGATGCGTCGTTCCTTATATATTACAGCGCCTACGTCCTCTGGAACATTCCAGCGAGCTCCACACTCTCGATTATTCGAGCGCTGAGTCACCGGCGATGACTCACCGGCGATGACTCACCGGCGATGACTCATCGGCGATGAGTCATCACTCCGATATCCAGAGCGGTACTCGCTACAGTATGTTCGTTTTATGGAAGATAGTAGGAATTTTCAGTATATAAATTGTATAAGACGCACCTTACTCTAAAACTCCAAAAGTCTAAAAGTAAGTGACGTCATGATGGGAAATGGATAAATTTGTTAAATAACATATTAAAAAGAAAAATATCATTTAAAAGGAACATTTATTTATTTATATATAGAGTGGCACAATTTTTGCTTACATTTTACAACTTTAACATAGCAAGTTTTTTCAAATCCAATTATTTCGCAAATGGGCCCTTACCAGCAAAAGAAAGTTTAAAATGTTGTGCATAATTTTGTAACATTTGGCAGCGTTAATAGATATTTTCATAATAGGGAACCGCAAGCAAGGCCCGTGAAAAGCGCGAATTACGGAACACTTTGATTTGTGCAAGCATCGAACAGGTTCCGACCCAGTCAACCAAAAAAATTGCCGAACAGTTTGACCTTTCACGGTATATGATGGGAAAGTTTTTGAGGAAGCATATATAGCTATAGATACTACACATATAAATTAAAGAGAGGAAATGAGTAGTTTCCTGGTAATAAATACCGTCGCATGGAATTTTGCGAAACCATTATGGAAATGGCGAACAAACGGTATTGGTCCAGGACAAATCTTCACAAATTTTATGCTGTGACACTGCATTGCTTTCAACATTTAAAGACCTCAAAAACTAAACGTTTGTTTGTCCATTTATATTAGATGGTACCTTAAATGGTCAAAGGCACCTTGAACTGCTGCAAAATCAAATTGTTTCCACATTTCGTGTTCTGCCTGTGCCTTTTGAAGCCGTGTGGTTTCAAAAGGATGGAAGTCCCGCACATAATACTTTGTGGGTCAGAGAATATTTGCAAAACAATTTTCCAGAACGCGTAATTAGTGATCACGAAAATATTCACAGGAGGTTCCGTGTGATTTTTTTATGTGTGGATATGCAAAGTCGAAAATATATGGATTTCAGCATCTTAGGGCCAATAATCGCATGTCCGTCCAAATTTTTATATCAGATTGCAGTATTGATCGGCAGCGTTTGAGAGATATTTGAACCCCTGATTTAAATAATTTTTTTTCTTTAAGTTTTTTTAGAACACCATTTTTATTTGAGAATGTTTGTTTTTTATTAAAAGAATATTATCGTTTATTTTCCATATTTCTAAAAAATATTCCCAAGGTATTTAGTTTTTGTGAACAAACTAATGAAATTTTAAAAGAATTATAACGATCGACTATAGCCGTACGTAGCTACGTAACTACGCGTAGTTTGAATGAATCTACAAATATACAAGTTAGTCGTCACTCGTTTCGAGTAAAGTGGGATTACACAAATAATTAGAGAAGGAAAAGTAAAACATTTACAGACAATTAATCATTTAGATTTAATTGTTTTAAAAACTTTTACTGCACGCTCATGACGAAGGGGAATAAAGTTTGTTAAATAATCGGTTTAAGCATGGTTGTTTATCTCACTTGTTCGTATGGTTCAGATTGCATTACCACCACTGTATGAGGCCATGACAGCGTGTTTCCAGGCACTAATGAGGTCTAACAAGACCGAAACAGACTGTCTGTCGGTGGCTGGTTGTGTAGCGTGCTCTAAACAAAAGCAACGGTGACGAGGTATTTGGCCAGTTCTCGATCAATATGTTATTTAAGAAATAAAAGTATGGTGGATCGAATAAAAATCCTACTGTGTCGCCCTCTATATTCGCTAGAGTATATTATCCGATATACCTAACCCATTGATTAGGTACCTGCCCCCAAACATACAAACCCCAAGAATTGCGGCAGGCTATGTCGCAAATATTGGGACATTAAACTCAGTTTTAAGTCCCAATATTGGGGTCACGAACCATATGTTTTTGGGGTCGCTAAAGCCGAATCCGGAATCCGTTTAACCCCATTACGTCAGGTTTTCAGGTTAACCTCAAATAACCTAATAAGCCTTTATAAAACCAAAAACCTTATATCTGAAGCTGTTTATTCACAATAACTTTATAACCTTTTATATTGAAGCCCTTAAATCCATAACCAAAGAACTCAATAACCCCATAATCCAAATCCCAATAACCACATAACTCAAGCAATTAAACTGAACGCAATCTGTCCAAACCCAATAATCCTGTAACCGAAGCTGTTAATCCACAATAACCTTATGATCTGATATATTGAACCCCATTACCCACCCGTAACCGAAGTTGTTAATCCACAATAACCTTATGATCTGATATATTGAACCCCATAACCCATCCCCAATAACCCTATAATCTGCACCTCAACATAACTTAATCCGTTGCAATCTTTGGGAATAACTAATTTGGTTTTATGGTTACTGAGCCATAAAAGATTGCGATGGATTAAGTTATATTGAGGTTCAAATTATAGGGTTATTAGTAAAGGGGATATTTAGGTACTAAAAACTGAAAAATAGGTAACTAAAAAGGTACTAAAAAAAGCATTTTAGGTTAAAAAACAGCATTTTAGGTAAAAAAAAACACTAAAGTTCAAGTTTCGTTTATAATTTTGTTTAGCCGCATTTATATGCAATAAACTGTGTTTCACTGAGTGACACTCACTACACAGAAGTTCTATGACAACTGTGATAAGCTCACTACAAAGAAGGTAACTGTAAAGAAAGTTACTTTTACAGTCTGTGACCATAAGAAAAAATTCTATACCGTTGAGTTGCACGCCCTGGATAAAATATTGGCGCAAAATTTAAAAAGAGCACAAAAAAATAAAAAATACGTAAAAATAGGTAACAAATAGGTGAAAATAATCTGACAAATTAAAAAATATGTAACAAAAGTATAAAAGCAAAAACCTCCAAAAAAGGTAAAAAAGTTGAAAACAAGTTAAAAAAAAATAGGTAATAAAAGTATAAAAAAGGTAGTTTAAAGCAAAAACATCAAAAAAAGGTAAAAAAGGTGAAAACAAGTTCATATAAAAGAAAATCTTTTAAAACACATTTTGGCATTATTGGTTTTCAAATAGTTACATCGGCTGAAAAAAGGTAAAATAACTAAAATCCCATCCCTAGTTATTAGGGATGGGTTATGGGGTTTAATATATCAGATCATAAGGCTATTGTCGATTAAAAGCTTCGGTTACGGGATTATTTGGCTATGACAGATTGCGTGATAATAGGTTAAGTTCAATTGCTTGAGTTATGTGGTTATTGGGATTCGGATTATGGGGTTATTGGGGTAGGGTTATTTGGTTATGGATTTATGGAGTTCAATATAAAAGGTTATAAAGTTATTGTGAATAAACAGCTTAGCTTAAAAGGTTTTTGGTTTTAAAAAGGCTTATTTGCTTTGATTATTAGGTTATTTGATGGGGTTAAACGGGCTCCGGATTCGGCTTTAGCGACCCCAAAAACATATAGTAAACATGGTATGATCCCCAGACTAGAACATTTTTTTGTGGGGTTGTGTTATTGAGTCATTCTAGCTTACTGGGATAATTTGGGTTGAAGTTAAATAGAGAAAAATAAAACAACCTAAGTATGTCAGGTGATAATATATAAAATAGTTATTTTATAACGAAGATAGAACTGAAAAGCTTTTTGCCTAGTTGTTCAATATGTACGGAAGCGCTGAAGGGCCACCAAAATTTGCTTTTTATATCAACCGGTAGACTTTTTTGCTGTGTTACTGTGGTGTTACTGATTAACAGTGGATAAAAGCAACAAAGAATAAGAGAAGAAAAAGTAAACTTGTTTTAAAGTTACTTTCACCTTATATTAGGAAATGCACCAGAGAGCAGCGACACCGCATGTAGTACTACACTGAAACAACTGCTCATATGAAGCAGACCACGTTTTTCTCTTCAACCGAATATTGTTTTTATATACGGGGCTGCTAACACCTTCGCCTTAAAACTAAAGATAACAACCAAACACAAAAATTATGCAAAATAAGGATTTTGGTTGTAGAAATTGAAAATAATTTGGATTTGTATAATGGCATAAGATGCCTGAGAATAATGTCTTTACAATAACTTTTTTTTACATACGTTTAGTTAATTTTATTTTTTGATAATTTTTATGTTTTTATTAAATAAAAAACGTAAGCAAAACAATATTTATTAATGTTTAAAACAATTTTAATAGTTATTTTCATACAATAGAATTTGGCTTGGTAAGTATTTGCCCAGGTAAATTTAATTTGCATGGGCCACTATTGGTAAAATATCATTTGACTAGGAAAATGGTTCATATTTTTTATTTTAGCTATAAAAGTAATTATTTTTTCGTTTTAAATATTAAATAAACTTAAAAATTGTTACTAATATAATTTTTAAGGATAAGAGACAGGGTAAAAACCCTTTTCAGTGAAAAGTTTTCACTATAAGGAAAATAGCATTTGCCTAAATAATTACCATTTGCCGCAATGACTTAAAAATAAAGCTTCATCGATTTGCCTGGGTAAACCTAGACAAATGCTATTTGACTAAAGATACCATAAGCATTCGACACATACTTATAGTATACGCCTAATTATATGTCACTAATTAATAATATAATTTTGTTTCGTAAATATATATATCAGTTAATTGCATTATAAGCTGTTATAAATTTCTAGAAAGTTGTAGAGTATATTAGTACGTCTCCCAGGACAAACACCATTCCTAAGAATGATGTGATTGTCCCACATCATTTTTATAGTAGGTATCCAGTTCTTTCTTTATTGGTAAAATATTAAAATAGTGATAAAATTTTAGATATTTGATAAAATGTATATTAGGGTGATTCAAAAAAAGTTAGTTCTTTTAAATTTTTGATTACACCCTCATTTGGTAGTTCTCTATAAAAAGAAGAATGCGACTTGGAAAATCGAAATAAAAAAAAAATTAGAGGTCGCTCAAGTCGATTTTAGTTTTTTTGCCGAAAAAAAGAAAAATTTTGTTGAATCTTCAAAGTCGTGTAAAATCGACAAATTTAAATAAAAATGCCTAAAATTTTAACAGAATATTAGTCAATCTTTATAGTTTACAAAAATATTGTTAATTTTTTAAATTTTTTTCAATTTTCGTTATCAAGGAAAAATCTTTTGTTTATAACAATTGAGCGCCTATCGCGCACGACATATTGTGCATGTGAAATTATTCTTAAGCGTTCCTACAACGTATTTCAATCGTAAAAACTGTGCGCAAAATATAAACAAAGAGCTGAATGAATTTTGTCTTGAAATATCAGACAAAATTAAAACTTTTTTTGAGAAAAAAATCTTTAATATGGTTTGGATATAACAAAGAGATATTTTTTATTTAAAAAAAAACTACTTGTATCTTATTTGTATTTGTAAAAAATAATTTATATTTTATTGTTTACGTATTACACGATTTAACTTCAAAGTAGTAATGAGATTTCTCGTTACTTAATCGTTTAGTGCTAATCATCTTAAAGCCTGATTTATAGATTGCCTTCTTTCTTCCTCCCGCCTGATCGTTAAACATTAACAATACGTAAGCCGTAGTTGCATTTATAGATAAACGCCGTCAATTTGTTTTCACATGCACAATACGTCGTGCGCGACAGGCGCTCAATTGTTATAAACAAGAAATTTTTCTTTGATAAAAAATTTTGAAAAAAATGTTTTTTTTCAAAATTTAAAAAATTATCAATATTTTCGTAAACTATAAAGATTCACTAATATTCTGTTAAAATTTTATGCAATTTTATTTAAAATTTTCGATTTTACACGACTTTGAAGATTTAACAAAATTTTTCTTTTTTGGGCAAAAAAAACTAAAATCGACTTGAGCGACCTCTAATTTTTTTTTAATTTCGATTTTCCAAGTCGCATTCTTCTTTTTATAGATTAAACTACCAAATGAGGGGATGTAATAAAAAATATAAGAAAAGTCACTTTTTTTAATCACCCTAATGTATATACAGTGCTTGCAAATCCAAGTCCGACCGCGTTGGGAAGGATGGTTGTTCAATACCCGCGTGAAAAGAATAAGGATAGAATGCCAAACAGAATTTGATTGGTCAGAGCGTCAGGCGTGCGTATTGTAAGCGTCTTCTGTTTGGCGTTCTATCCTTGTTATTTTCACGCGTCCTTCCCAAACCGGTCGGACTTGGATTTGCAAGCACTGTATATTTAAATCGGTGAGAATAAGAACAGTTTGAATGTTTAAATTTTGAGAAAACAAAATAAACTGTTTATCTTGGTTATAAGGATTTTTTCAGGTTTAAAAGTACAGACAAGCTGTAGTGTATGAGTTTAGATGTCCATTAAACTAAAAATATTTTTTTTACCACGTGCATGCTTTATTATACACAAAAAATAAACTTGGACTTGTACTGTTCTTAATCTCAAT
The DNA here is from genome assembly GCA_921294245.1 of Brassicogethes aeneus. NCBI lineage: Eukaryota > Metazoa > Arthropoda > Insecta > Coleoptera > Nitidulidae > Brassicogethes > Brassicogethes aeneus. The sequence goes on from OV121133.1 coordinate 47,793,057, forward strand.
AAAATTTTGATACAGAATTATTATAATCTTTAGAATTTTGTTTTAGAATTGAAAAAAATAAAACATTACGTGGTAAAACATTTTTATTGATAAAAAGCATTTTTTTAACAAAAAGTATTTTTATTGAACAAAAATATTAAATAATCAATTTTGTAAAACGGGATCATCATCCGTATTAGTGTTTGGCCAGGATGTTACATGGTGGTAAAACTCTAGATCTTATCCCTTGATGTACAATTGGCGTCCCCGAAATGTGAACGGCAAAATTTAATCGTGTAATATGGGATTTGCATCAGTTTTGTCGGTAGTTGTCAAATTTGATAATAGTTGTCAATTGCAACATCAAAAATGCCACCACACTTAACTGAGGCTCAGAGGTACAGGGCACTATCCATACTAAAAGAAAATTGGTCTTTAAGTGAAGCGGCTGCAGATTTAAATGTCAGTTAAATCTGCATATATTATATCAAGAAACGTTGGTAAGAACAACAAAGATTGAGAAGACCTATCAGGCAAGGTGTAGGTAAAATCTCCAACGAAAATGAAGACAATGCTCTTGCCGCACATATTAGGCAAAATCCTTTCAATAGCGCAGTTATGGCCCGAGAAGATACACAATTTCCAGGATCTATTCGAAGAGCTCAAAAAACTTTAAAACAAACTGGCTTAAAAAACTGTGCTGCTGCACAAAAGGTTTTTTAACTGACGAAAATAATCTAAATTATGGAATAATGTTATATTTTCTGATGAAAAAAACGTTCTAATCTTGCAATAATGGAAGTCTGCGTGCATATCGTCCAAGTGACGCAATATTTGAGGAGAACTACATATTAAGAACCTCAAATAGTGGACGCTTTTCCATAAATGTTTGGACGTGGACAAGCATCCATGGTGCGGGAATATGTTGATTTTGGACAACGTTATGCCACCTTCAGTTAGACATGTGTTTCCAGAAAATTTTGTATTCCAACATGTTAAAAAACTGTATAGTATACAAAAATTAAATATTATATTACAGGACAATGCACCAATTCACACAGCTCGCGTGGTTACAGAGTGGGTAAACAACAACCACTTAAGTGTTTTGCCATGAAGTCCTGACTTAAACCACATTGAAAACGTGTGGGGTTTTATAGTTAAAAAATTATATCAACGGGACTTTAGGCCAGCAAACCGAAATGAACTAGGGAATGCTGTTGAAAATTCTTGGGAAGATATTTAAGGTTGTCCGGGCATGAGTTTTAGTGTTTTGATCGTGGTAGAACTATGTCCTATCCTACAGCATTAGATTTAAAATCCATTGCCACTACTTGCAACCAAAATTCCTATGGGTATAAATTCCATTTTTAGGCGATTTTTTTATTATTTTGCAACGAATAAATAAAGATCTATAAATTTTCGCCAATAACAGTCGCAACGCTTGGAACGTCGTATTCGCTGTATCTTTCACCATTACGTTTGCTACATACGTTCTTACTCACACCTATGTAGCACCGGGCGATAGCGTTCCTATGTGACGTCAGCGACGTTGCCACGAATCTCCAGTGCAAGCGTCAAATTTCGTGAATTCACCGATTTAATCCAATATAACTTTTTTCATACCGACTTGATCATTATAAAACTTCGCGTATCATGTTTTGAAATTACGCTCCACGATATACTCATTTTTTATTGCAATCCTATTATTACCAATAATTATTTCGGAGGAGAAAAGAGTAACAATCCACGTGCTGCCATAAGAACCCGTGTATTTTTACTCAACTTTGAAATGTATTTACTCGGCTCCCAACGACAAGAATTTTTATGATGCATCATAAAGAATTTATTTGTAAATTTTTATCAAATTCTAATCATTCAACACTCACTCTAGGACAACCTTAATAATAATAATAATAATAATTTATTTCGTGTTATTATACAATCAGTATTCAAACAAAAATATTAAAGTATACAACTAAATACATATAAGCAATAGAAAAACATATACATATAAAGAATATTTTAAAGATGATATGTGACCTACACTAAAATGTTTATTTAATACATTAGTTTAAAAATTTAAAATCTAGGTATTCTTGAAAAGAGTAAAAAGCATTGTCAATTTGCAGGGTCTTTACACTATGCTTAAATTTATTTAATTCCAACGTTTTTATGCTATCTGGCAGTTTAGAAAATAGCTTAGGACCTATATAATCAAGAGATTTTTAAGATTTTGACAATCTGAACAAAGGAAGTCTTAATTGGTTTTTATTTCTTGTTTGATATGAGTGAAGGATTGGTAGTTGCTTAAATTTGTTTTGATATAGATCAGAGTTTCATAAATAAAAACTCAGGGGAAAGTTAAAATTTTTTGTTCAATATATTTTATTTTGCAATCATCTCTATAGTTAAGATTAGTTATGAAGCGAATAGCTTTATGTTGAAGAGAAAAAATGCGACTACTGCTGGGACTTTGGCCCCATGTTAGTATTGAATATGACAGCAATGAGTGAAAAATAGGCTGTTTTAAGCACAGCAGTAGATATATATTTTTAGATAGTTTAGAGGCGACATAATCAATATGGGTATTCCATTGTAGTTTAGAATCTAGAAATACACCAAGAAATTTGGTGTTTTCAATGAATTCTTTATCATCAGCATTTTGACATCGCAGCGAGAAAAGCATTTTTGTCGTTTTATCAGAATTCAGCGTGAGACTATTCTGATAAAACCACCCAAAGGCCTCCGACTGTGCACCACATGACAATCTCTTAGCTTCGTTAATATTATCACTTGTGACAGATATTGTAGTATCGTCAGCGAAAATGATGTAATGTCGAATGTTACCGGATGCAGGAAGATCATTAATATAAATAAGAAAAAGAAGGGGTCCAAGAACAGATCCTTGTGGTACCCCATGCTTACTTTGGTTGAGTTAGAAAAAGTGTTATTTGCTTTAACAGTTTGTTGTCGATCAGTTAAATATGATTTTAACATTTGAATATAATAATGAATAATAAATCTGCAGCTATTTATTAAAGACAAATTTTCTTGAGCAATATGTTAATTTAGTAATGTTATTTTTATTTTTTATTTACCTACTTGTTAATATTATTGTACGAAACTAATTTAGAAATAATTTATTGTAATATTGTTTATATTATTGTTTGTTAAAATATTTAAAAAATAGAACGATTTAGGATATTGTTCTTATTCTTAGTATTCTCCCCTCTATTTGTAACACCACTGGCCGAAGCCAGGAATGAACGAATGAATTTTTTTTCCATGACAACTAAAAATCGTTCACATTTCAGGGACGCCAATTGTAAATACTTCATTATATTTTTTATATCATTTATTTTCTTTTAATTACATGGTGGTCCAGTTTTTCTTTCTTCGACAATTTTTCCAGATGTAGACATATAAAACTCACCACGCGGACGTGCAACTTTCTAATATTAATTTTTCATCGTTCTGGATTTTTCCTACGTCCTGTATCATTTTCGCTACTATCAGGTGATAACATAGTTGTATTTTACACTTAAGCAGCAGAAAATACCAACTGACAACTTTCATGAGCATGACCACCTTAAACTTTTAGTAGGTATAGAATGTCTATAATTAACAACATTTGTTGGAAATAAGAACAGTACAATGCTTCACAGTTAGCTTTGACAAACACCTTAACAAGCAGATTTTAAAAATGTTCTTCTACTTCTTCGATGCTGCTTCAAATTTAAAACAAAATGCCTATTTCAGATGAAAATGTGAAATTTTGGACTTGTACTGTTCTTATTCTTACCGATTCATTTATTGCTATGACTGGTTGCACATAAAAAAGGTGGTAGAACTCTATGATTTTCATGATTTTGTTCAAATTAATGAAAATACGACTGCATATTTTTTATATACGTATACATTTTCCGTACCCATTTCGGTATTAACAGTTGATGCAAATCCTTTATCGTTTCAATTAAGTAACCACCTATAAATTAAGGGCCATTAATAGTGTACGAGGGTTTTAACCAATTCTGGGGAACCCATCTATACAATCATTAATGCAAATTCCCTATGATTTCAATTTATCGTGCTCATCAATATGCCATTGGCTCGGAACCTTGTTAAAATATTGCCGTCTTTGTAATATTCTGCTTTTTCTTAGTGATACCTACACCATAAGTATTAATAGCGTTTGATACATAACGTACGGTTGTTTGCGTAACATTCAGTCGTCCAGCCCTGCTGCCTTAAGAATTAAGTTACATTTTCCAGCAAGGAATAAACTTTTGTTCGACATAAATGCAATCCTTTTTAACGCATTTTTTATTGTTCTAAAAGTAATACTTGTAATGAGCTATTAGTAATTCAACGCAGTTTTCTGTTACCTGCAAGAGGTAGTACATCCACCAGCCAACAGATGCCGTACCATGTACTAAAACAACTAATTTTGACATTTAGTGAAGTATAACGGCGGTGATGTTGTTTTTACAGTATTTCTTTTTGCATGTTTTAGCTATAAAAGGCGGATTTGGACATTATTAAAATCAGTCTACTGGTGGCTCAAATTCCGACTGGTCTTAATACTGGCTGGAAGAACCCATACCGAGACTTGAATGCATAAGGATTATTTCCTGGTGATATAAAACAGTAGGTTAACCTGTGGCTTTTATGCTGGGCTTTTATGCCGTATTTAACCTATTTGAAAATCCTGCCACCCGTCCTGTCATTGATAATCTATCCACATTTAACATCCAAGTGAACATAACCTCACTTATATATTTTACATTTAATATTTCTTCTTTATAGCCCCAGTTGCAAGTGAAACTGCCTGTCTGTGGAGGAAAAAGGAGCCTGTACCTGCCTGTTGCCTTTTGGGGTACCAAGAACAAAATATTGACCTGTTCGTACACATAAAATTGTATAATACTTATCTACGATAGACCTTTATTTTATTTATATATCCTTTACTTATGATTTTGTATATATTGTATATATTCCTCGAAAGAATAAACAAGTTTAAGTTATGTTTGGCATTTAAATTAAACCACAAAACCTGAACTGATTCTCAAACCCTATTTCTCCACTGTAAAGTTACTCGAGGTAGGTATTCTCTCTGTCGAAAAACTAGAGAGACCCTATAGTGCGTACTTAAGGCCATTACCAGCCTAGGTACGACACAAATTTGGCGCCCGAGCAAGGACCTGATTTTTCCTGAAAACCTAACCTACAAATCCCGTGAGAATCAGAGTAAGATGGTTTAATTTTTACCAATTAAAATGACAAAAACAAAAACAAGCCCGACGAAAAAACCCGACGACCAGGTTAAAACACAAGGCCCTTCCCAGGCAGAGGCTGGAAATGCTTCAACTCAGCTGCAACTGGGGAGAAAACAGGGTTAAGTTGGAATTACACGCTTCGTAAGGAAGGTTTAATCGACGTTTATACGGGTTATGGCTTAGAAGCAACCGGTACAGTAAACGATTTGCGTTTAAGAGTAAGAAATCATGTCAGCGGAACCAAAGAAACCCCAGCCAATCTACCCTTGTGGGAAACCTCATTTTTAGGCCCACCTGCTGATGATAGAAAGGTCTGTGACCAGGTTCGAAAGTGGAATGTACACTTTGATGGCAATAGTAATGCAGTCTCATTCCTCGAAAGAATACAAGAATTAAAAGTATGCTATGACTTTGATGAGGAAAATCTACTCAAAGCATTACCAGAGCTACTAAGAGAAAGTGCACCATTGTGGTACAGAAACTGTAAGGTTGGCTGGAAGGACTGGGATGGTTTCATAGAGGATTTCAAGCAAACTTACTTTCCCAGCAGGTATACCGAAGACTTGCTGGAGGAAATTTCTCGAAGAAATCAGAGGCCTAAAGAAAGTTTCAGGGAGTATATGATTGAAATACAGTCACTTATGCGAAGATATGGCAAATATACTCGAGCGCAAGAATTATACACTCTGTATAAAAATTTACGCCCAGAATATCGACAATACATCCGACGCACCGATGCCAAGTCGGTTAAAGATTTGGTAGGGCAAGCAGAGGAGTTTGAAAGTCTACAAAAAGAGATAGAAGCACGAAAACCTGCCAGGGTGGTTCAAATTTCCCATGTAGCCCCCATATTACTAGCAAAACAGAATTCTACCCATAACGGGCCAACAAATCCATCAGTGAAGCCACCGAATACCCCAGTATATGACCGAAAACGTGTGTGCTGGCGGTGTGGTAAAGAGGGGCATTTTCGAACTGGATGTCGCGAAAGGGGCCGAATATTTTGTTCCAGGTGTGGCAAGCAGGATGTCTGGTCAAAAGACTGCACATGCCCACGCCCGGAAAACTCCGAAGGGAGCCAGAACTGAAGCCGTCTGAATTCCCGTTCCTACCGGCTTCACCAGGACCGTACAAAATATACAGTGTGATGCCAAAATTCCGATGATAATTCCCAATTGATTAGCCCATCAACCCGAAAATGTGGCTAACGACCCCAGAATGTTCCTTAAATTGGAAATTAAAGGGGTAGAAAACATACTAAATCAACCAGGACAACAATGTACTACCCAGGTACAATTGGCTGATGGGTCCCTACAACCAGTCACTAGGGCCTACACCCTTGGTTGTCAATTTAACAACAAATATACTCAGCACCAGTTTTATTCTCTACCAAATTTGGTGGAAAGTATTATTTTGGGGATGGATTTTATATCCAAGCATAAGATATTGGAAAACGTAACCCAAAATAAACCAGAAAATCCAGAAAAGAAACCAGAAAGTCCAGAAAAACCAGAAAATGAACCAGAAAAACCAGAAAATGAACCAGAAAATCCAGAATAGAAACCAGAAAGTCCATAAAAATCAGAAAATGAACCAGAAAACCCAGAAGAACCAGGCCCTGTTGTACTTGATCCAGAAAAACCTGTTTCCCGAAGAACAACAGAAAGTGGCCAACTTTATGCCCACCGAATTAAAGTCCTGTGATACGAATAACAGCAGGATACTACATAATATTCGTATCAAAGAACCCGCCATAAATAAAATCTACGACGAAGTTGATCAAAGGTTCTCAGATAAAATCGAGCCCTCCCATAGTCCTTGGAGCTGCAACAATGCGACGGTGGAAGGTTATTATGTTCGATTTCGTCCTCTAGTCTGATTTTAATAGCCTTTTCACTAGCTTCGAGAGTGAAGGCAGGAGAGAAATGGCTGGACTTTTTGCCTTTAGGCAGGAGAATTACTTGAGCTTTCTTCCATGACACGGGGAAGTGCATGGTGAGGAGCACGCCATTAATCAGGGCTGTGAGGCTGCTGACCATGGCCCTAGGGAGATGTTTTAGGGCCATGTTTGTGATGTTGTCCTCCCCTGGAGCAACTTTATTACGGAGACTTTGGATAATAGAGGCTGTAAGGTCGAACGAGATGGGCCTGATTTCTTCCGGGTATTCGTCCGAGAGGAATTCGTTTACTAATTCTCCAATCCTGTGATCTTCCTCTTCGTGGCGCTGTAGGGAGGGATTGTCAGAAAATTGGTCTTCCAGAATGTCTGCGAAACAATCTGCCTTCTCCTGGTCGTTGAAAAGGGGGCCGTTGGGCCCTTGAAGAGGGTGTATTTGGGGGGCTTCTGGTTTTTCATCCCCCTGATGATCCGCCAAATGTCGTTATTTTTGTGGGGGTCGAGGTTTTCCAGGGTTTTACCCCATTTGGCATTACGGTGGTCAGCAAGCGCCGTTTTTACACGGCTTGCCAGGCCGTTGTATGATCTCTGGTCCGGGCTTTTATGCTGTATTTAACCTATTTGTAAATCCTGCCACCCGTCATTTCATTTATAATCCATCTAACGTACCACTTTTACCATCCAAGTGAACATAATCTTATATATATTGCATTAAATAGTTCTTCTTTATAGCCCCAGTTGCAAGCGTACCCTGCCTGTCTGTGGAGGAAAACGGAGCCTGTACCTGCCTGTTGCCTTTTGGGTGCAAAGAAATATTGACCTGTTCGAACACATAAAATTGTATTATATTTATCTACAATAAACCTTTATTTTATGTATATATCCTTTATTTAAAATTTTGTACATATTGTATAAATTTACATGAAAGAATAAACAAGTTTAAGTCATATTTGGCATTTAAATTAAACCATAAAACCTTACATGATTCTCGAACCCTATTTCTCCACTGTAAAATTACTCGAGGTAGGTATTCTCTCTGTCAAAGAACTAGAGAGACCCTATAGTGCGTACTTAAGGTCATTACCAGCCTAGGTACGACACATACTGAAGTCAGGTAATAAGATAAATAACATAATTTCGTCATATTAAAACCCTAAACGTTTACCTTCGATAAAAGCTAAAATATTATAAAGTAAGTTAGGTTAAAATATTAATACACACAGTTTTTTTTAATTGGACTCGTGTTGGTAGCTTATGTCAGTTTGATTTAGTATTTTTAGTATTTAAAAAATGGTACTTCTGCTAAAGACCTTAATTAAATACTCTGACACTCTCAAATTGACAGTAATATTTATTATTGATAATTTACTTGTTAATTATTATACAGTTGTGGTAATGCTTCTTTATTCCGTTTAAAAACAAAGAAGGGTGCAATAGAGATGCCATATAAAACGTGTGAATAGGAAATTTTGTTATTGAAGTGGTGGGGCAGTCTGCCTTGGGCAGAACACTTGTCGCGGAGTTAGACCAGGGAATGTGTTGAAACTAAGTGGTAGTATTTTTGTGGTAAAATTTTAAATATTCTCAAATGGTCTACACTCTTGATAAAAAAATTCAATTCATAACATGGCATATAAGTGGGATACAGTGGCGGTCCGTCAGGGGAGGCAGGTGAGGCAGTGCCTCATCATAGAGAAATAAAAAATTAAGTATAATTTAAATATTTTACTTTCTATAATATACTACAAATTTTAAATATTTGGATTACATGAATTGTGAAATAGTCAATAAAATTGATTGATTTTATACGTGGAATACCCAGCAACATTTAAATTATTTAAATTTGAAACGACCGCAATTAAAACTAATATTTATAGCTAGAAGCATGCCTAAACTAATTTAGACCCACGATTGGCGTTAGCCTTGTTGTCTCGTACTTATTACAATGCGATATCATAGTTGTCTCCTTCTCTTGTATTAGTATACGCGAGGCAGTCACGTAAATCGATTTAATCGAAATTATATTTATTTTCTAAAATAAACATATTTTAACACTATCGCCATCTTGTAGCCATCACAGTAACCAATAAAATAAATACAGATTCCTTCTTTAGGTTTGTTTTGGTTATAAAATTCTGAACTGTTTAAAGAACAAATCTTTGGTTATTTATGCAATATTTTGTTTATTCTTTTTCTATGAGTTTGTCTATTTCATGATTCTTTTGTAAGTGGTTTATTCTGTGGGTTTAGTTAATTGAACTTGGTGATTTATGTGAATTTAGTCATTATGGATATTACGGTGAGAAATTGTACCGATATTGTTGACCTTCACGTGGTTCTTGCTGAACAATGAAATATTAATTAGATAAAAATGATGTTTATTTAAAATAAACGTCATTTTTACAATAAAATATATTTCATTGACAAAGTAGAGGATTCCTTCCCCACCACAGTCTTAGTTTTTACTTAGTTTTAAGTATAGGTTGTGAACTGCGACGTCAGAACGAACCCAGTCTACCAAACAAGTTTCCGAACAGTTTCCTGGTAATCAATACCGTCGGATTTTACCCAAAATATTCTTTTCACTGATGAGTGGTATTTACTTTACATAGTATGCACAATTCCGTGAACCAACGATATTGGTCCAGGACAAATCCTCACAAAGACCTCAAAAATTAAACGTTATAGGTATCTGGAACTGCTGCAAAATCAAATTGTTCCCGCAGTTCGTGCTCTGCCTGTGCCTGTTGAAGACGTGTGGTTTCACCGGGACATCGCACATAACACTGTTGGTCAGAGAATATTTGCAAAACACTTTTCCAGAACGGATTAAGTGGTCACGGAAATTATCTTTGGCCAGCAAGATCACTTTGATTTTTTTATGTGGGGATAGTCTAAAATGTATGGATTTCAGCAACTTAGGGCCAATAATCTTTATGAATTAAGAGAAATTATTATTAATACATTAAAAAATATAAACCCTCATGTGCTGGCATTAAATTATTTTTTCTTTACGTTTTTTAGAATACTTTTTATTTGAGAATATTGTTTTTTTATTACCAGAATATTATTGTTTATTTTCCACATTTCCTAAAAATATTTAAAAGGTATTTTGTTTTTGTAAACAAAATCATAATAAAATTGTTTAATTAAAACCGACTACTACATCCTTGCGAAGTCGTAATGTAACTGACACAAAATAAAAGCAAATCTACATGGTTTGCTACTTGTTGGCGCCAAATATTGCACCATGGGTTGGTTTAAGTTGTGGGTGTGACTTTGGTTACATAACCTTTATTTTGTGTCATTGTTAGTTGAGAGTCTCAGCTTAAGACTATCGATCATATCTTTGATACTTATATATTAAAAAATAGTTATCCATGATAACTATAACAAAAATAACATAACAAAACATAATAATAATAAAAAATATAAAAATTAAAAAGAATCATAATTATAAAATAATAAATAAAATAACCAATATAAAATATACATAAACAACATACAGATAATAAAAAAGAAACTTATAAAGAAGAAATACAAGAAGACATACAAGAAGAAATACAAGAAGAATGATATAAGAAGAAAGATAATAAAATAAGAAATTATAAGAAGAAAGATATTTATGGATTTTGGTGGAATAAGAAATTAAAATTAAAAATACTTATTTAGATAAATTTTAAATTAAATTTATAAATAAATAATTATCCATATATAGATAACAAAATAAAGGAATATAACTGTAAGTAGAATCTCTTCTTTTATTAACCTGTGGTGCATTGATACACCACTACTATTGAAACCAAATTTCGTCCGCCACGCGCATGTACGTCACATTCGTCAATCTTAACTAGATATTTCACTTGCTGATCCATTATTTAATGAAATTATTGTGTTTAATTAGTAATTATTATTAGATGTTATATTATTATTATTTTATAAGCAGAGAGTATTATCATTATATTTATATTCAAGGTGTCCCTAAACTAGTGGCATAAATTTAGTAGCAGATTAAGCAAGTTTAAATATGACGAAAATCTAAATAAATATTTTTCCTAATTACGTATGTTATGTTTATTAGATGCACAATTTTTTTAATATGACGGTCAGGGCAAAAAGTCCCAAGGCTCATGGAATGCTCTTTTTAGTTTTTTTAATTAAAAAATAAAATTTGTTATCATATACCTTTTAATCCTTTTAAATAATGCGATATAACAATTATTGTAATCTCGAATATTTCGGAAACGGTTTATTTTATCGAAGTTTGAGAAGTGCACCTTTTTAATGATAGCCGAACTGTGTAATCTAAAAATTGCATCAAATGTTATAAAAACCTAACCTAAAAGTTTGTATGGGACAATATGCTTAAAGCAACCCCCGTTTCTACGACACTGTGTTCACTCAAACAATTATAATTATGTGTGAATATGTATTTTGGTAGTAAGTGAATGTTTGCAAAATATCACCTTTCCAAGACTAGGTACCTTAGTAGAGGTTATATTTAAAAAAACTGATATGATAAGTAACACTTTATCACCCTGTATCTTGGAAACATAAGTAATTAGGAAAAATATTTATTTGGGTTTTTGTCTTATTTTGACTTAATCTTTTCCTAAATTTATGCCAATAAGTTTAGGGACACCTTGTATAAATAATACACATAAATAATTATAAATACACAATACAAATAATAAATTTAAATATCTTACTGAAAGATTCTTACACTTATGTGTATTATAAATCTACGAAAGGTACCGACATAAAATACTTCAGCTTTCCAAAGAAAAAAATGGATGATAGCTTGCCATAAAGAAGATTTGAAAAACGGTAAGTTTGGAACTTATTATGAATTTCGTATTCAAGACTGTAATATGTAGTAAACAACTAAGATTATAAGGTTATATAAAAAATTAAATCTTTTTTTAAATTTAGTTTTCTTGCTACCCGGCAGAAAATACGTTGTTTCGTCCCCGATTTCACGGCAGAAAGTTTACGTTTTATGCATTGGTCAAGGTTATACGTATTTTCGGCCGAGGTAGTAAGAAAAGTTTCATTTCCTCCCGCTACCATGACAACGCTACAGTTTGATTGATTTTGAATGTAAACGTCAGAATTAAATTAAACGTCAGATTTTAATTTTGACACAAGTTTTTTTATACACATTTAATTTTTTCCCGTATTTTCTGCCGGGTAGCAAGAAAAATAGTATACACTACACAAAATTTAAGAAAAAGGGGTTTCCTTGTAAAATCTATTATTTGAAACGTTTGAAAAACAAAAATTAACATTAAATCAACAATAGTCGGCTCTGAAAACAATTTATAACAAATGTTCGAAATGTCGTCCTTCCATTTCGACACCAAGTGGAGCACCAGCGTCCCTGGTCGGTAAACGTAAAGCGGTACCTTAAGCGAACGGTTAATCGGACCCTTCTTTATTGACGGTGCATTAAATGGCGAAAAGTACCGAAATTTTCTAGAAAACGATCTGACGGACCTTTTGGAGGATGTACCACTAGCACGGCTCCAAAACATGTGGTACCAGCAAGATGGTTGTCCTGCACATTATTCGACAATTGCTCGAGAGGTGTTGGATCGGGAGTTCAATGGCCGGTGCACCGCGGTGGATCGGTAGACGTGGTCCAGTAATTTGGCCTGCTCGATCACCTGATCTTACGCCACCAGACTTCTTCCAGTGGGGTTACTTGAAAGAAAAAGTTTACGCTGCAATTCCTACAACTTGGGAGGACATGGTGGAGCGGATCAGGAACGCCTGTGCGGCGATACCGCCCGACATGTTGGCGCGTTGTGTGCCAGAATTCATTACCCGCATTCAAAAATGTGTTGAAATGGAATGACGACATTTCGAACATTTGTTATAAATTGTTTTCATAGCCGACTATTGTTGTTAATGTTAATTTTTGTTTTTCAAACGTTTCAAATAATACATTTTACAAGGAAACTCATTTTTCTTAAATTTTGAATTACAGCGCCATCTGTTGATAAATTGAAAAAAGTTTTAAATAAAAGTTATTTATTTTTTATGTACTACCAAACTCTGTGAAAAAAATCGGGTCATTCCATTTGACTTTCCAAAGTTACCCCCCGTTTCACCCTTAAGGAGGGGTAGGGGGTGGCTAGCGGTAGCACCAAATAATGTCTCCTTTAGTCACATTAACCTTTTATTCAAGACATTTTTCCGTGAAATGCGTATTTCTTGAGATATTGAGCTGTCTCAAGTTAAAAGAAACACCCTGTATATCTCCATTATTCGAGCTAAACTGGTAAAACCCCTTAAAGGATTTGTTTTGGGGGTTGCCTAGATTCGATTTTTTCAGATTTGATCCCAGTTCATTTTTTGTGTTGCACAGTGTTATTTATTAATATAATATTTTGGCATCAAAATTGTCAAAAATATTCTTCTTTTATTAGGTTATACAATAAATAAAAAAAAACTTAAAAAATATTTCATAAAAGTAGACTTAATTTTAATAATTAAAAGGTGTGGACAGGATAAAAAAAAGATTTATCTTGTCCCATTCACACCTGTCAATTATTGAAATTATCTATACTTTTATAAAATATTTCTTGCGATTTTTTTTATTTAATGTATAGCACAATGAAAGAAGAATATATTTGACAATTTTGATTCAAAAATAATAAATAATAAATTACCTACATTTTTTTTTATAAAAACAATTTTGTGATTTGTCCCGTCCGTCCGCTTGAAATGGCCGAATAGCTATTTCTCGTAAACTAACTGACAGATTTTTTGAAAAAGATTACAGAATCTTATTAAAATTGAAAAACCTTTAAAACGATATGTCACTTAACCAAGATTTTGGCGGCGGGCGGGGTGGAGCGCGAAGGGGTGTGGGTGGGGGCGTGAAGCGTACGTAAATTCTAGAAATAAAAATTGATGTGTCCAAGGAATTTTGTCCACATTCACCCGTTAAAACGTTTAGGGGGTAGAAGTTCTCGTTGAAAAACCCTGTATAATATATTTTTTAAACACAAAAATTAATTCTATTAAAATCCGGCCATAAATAACGGAGATAAAAAGGTTTATGTAAAAACAAAATAAGTTCGATAATTCGAAAACAAGCCTAAATAAAAATATTTATATAAAAAATTGTTCTACAACCTCTATTACGTTGTCAATTTTAAATAAAAACACCCTGTGTTAATAACTTTTACTTCTATTATTTTTAAAATAATATCCATAACAAAAAACAATAGGTAATTTTTTTATTTGGGCTGCATAAATAGTTTAAAAAATACATTGGAACAAAGAAAAAATAGAAATACTACCTCAAAATCGGTTTTAATAAACCGGTCGTCATAATTGTAAATTTAATAAAACGCGAACGCGCTCCCCAAAATTACAATATTTTACATTGAAACAAGTGGATATCCTTGACGAGCGGGACGTCATACAAAGCGAGAGAGACAGCGCTACCATGCGCAATGGCATACCATGTTTCCTTGTATCATGATTGTGTGTATTGTTTGTAGATTCTACAAACCTGTCGAGTGAGTGGGATACTGATTTTTTAAAATTAAAAATCGCTTACGAATTAACGGCTAAGGATAACAATAACAAGGGTAGTCATGCGCAACGCGTCGCTAAGCACTGATTAAGGAAGTTTTCCTTATTGATAACGACTGAAAAAAATCACAACACAACGTCCACTAATATTGAACGTTGGTCTCTAAGATTTTAAAGTGGTTTATCCCTCGGTGGGATAACGCAGATACTTAGAAAAGGGGAAGTAAAACATTGGCGGGCAATGGACAGTTTTGATTTAATTGTTTTAAAAATCTAGCGCACGCTCATGACGGATGAGAATCACATTTGCTAACCAGTCGATGATTGTTTATCTTACTCGTTCGTACGTTTTATATTGCATGCGTCTTTATTACTATTTGGCCTAAAGATACAATACCACCACTGTATAATATCGATATAAAAAGATAACTATGCCAAAAATAATATCAGATTCCATAATATCTATATAAAAAGATTTTATAATATCGATATAAAAAGATAACTATGCCAAAAATAATATCAGATTTTAAAGTAAAAGAACTTTTAAGGGCAAAACTTCATTTCGATAAAGTTATGCAAAATTCCTCAATGGCAGAAAAATGAGTCCATTATTTGCAAAACTCGCTAATCGTCAAAACCTTAAAAAATTGTTTTTTTATGCAAACATATTTAAATTTCAAATATAAAATCGAACATTTGCAAAACTGCCTTCAAAGCACGAAATTATTGTCTAGAAAATAACGCTTATATGCAAAACTGGCTCTTTTTTGACGTCCCACTTGCAAAACTCGCTCTTTGCTATGCAGCCAATCAAATTAAACCCTCGTTGCCCACGTGATAAGCACGTGCTTAACAGCTGTTTGCAACAAACGCATTTTTATTAGACTGGATTTAAACGACGGCACAGGTGTTTTTCTTTCGAATTGCGGAATTTTTAAATTATTTTTTAAACATTATGGAGTTAGAAGGTGAAAATATAGTGCACACGGAAAAGGACGCCAGAATTTTTTTCAGCCAGAAAAACATAAAGGAACGTTAGGTATGTTCCCTAAAGTATGTATCGGGTAGATCGTTCTATGGTTATTATTATAGATCGTTCTATGGTTATTATTATAGGTCATTATTTGATCTTTTTCCTTATAACTACTATCAAAAACATCTCCGGAAACATCCGGATAAAAACAGTTTTGAGGGATTAAGGATATTTAGCGAAATTTAGTTTAAAATTTTAAATATTTGTTAGCGATATTTAACATGGTGTATGTTTGTTTAAGGCTCAGAGGGTTTATCAGAAGTAAGGATTGTGACCAGACAATACTTGTTTGACCGCATGCATGAAGAAAGAAAATTTGCCTAATTTAGATGCCAAGGTAATAAATTTTTAGTTTGAAACGTGGTTTTGCCAGTTTCAAATCAGAAATTAAACAAAGGTGGACCAAAGCTCATTATAAAGAAGATAATTTTATAAAATACAATCGGTCTTGGCTGGAAGGTACTTTTAAAATACCTGTTGTTGAGACCACAAAAACGGCCAAGTCGACCATCCAAGTCGTTCGAAGACTCAAGTGAGAGGAGCAAAAGGTGAAAGACGGAAGAACTTCATTCTAATTTTGATAAGATCATAATACCGCCAAGATTTTGCGAGAAAATTTTTGAGGGAAAATTGTAATCAGGATATTTTTAATCGCCTTCTACTTAGTTTAGATCCCGTGCTAAGTAGGATGCGAACTGTAAAAAATAGAAAGTAAAAACATTTTTGTCTGAAACCTTGGCCATGTTTGTAGATATATCTGCAGAATCCAATATATTAGAAAATTCATCAGAGAGCGACGAAGAAAGTCAAGAAACTTAGTATTATCATTGATAAATGGTATTATTTTTAACAATATTATTATGTTTTTGTTTCTTTTTACCGACCTAAAAATTTGTGGTTTTTGTAAAAATATAATTTTTTTGTAAAATACATAATTTTGTTTTTATTTACGTTATTAAGATACCAATTAAGCATAAAAATAATTTTGGCCGAGTAGATCGTGCAAATACCAGTATGTGACCGCTTTAGTTGTTTTAAAGTTTAAATTGGACCAGCCTTCGAGAACAAGATTTTTACACTTGCAGAAAGGTTCTTACTCTTCCTCAGTGGAAGAAACCGTTGATGGTTAGGAAAGCTGCCAAAATGCCGAGGATGACTCCTGTTTTGTTTAAGTTCCCAAGAGTTTCCATTTGTTTTTTAATGTTTATAAGTACCTACTTATATATTATTTTGTATTAATAAAAATAAAACAGTTATTTTTTTCTCAATAAATCCCTTGCCTTCGTTATTAAACCTTTTTTAAAATCGATTTAATTTGAAAACTGCATATATGCAATAAACATTTTTTTCTAAAAATATGTAACTCTTTTAGGATGCAAACTTCTACTTTCCACTCCTATAAACCTTAAACAACAATTATATATTTTTTTTGACTGCGAAGAAAGCAGTATACTAACGTTAGTCTTTTTTTTTGGTTTCCCAAAAAATCCATTTCAGCAAATAGCAAGTTTTGCAAATAATGGACTCAAATATTGAATCACACATTATTTTCAGCTACGCAGATTAAAATTTTTTGAAATTTTAAAAAATTAAATCAATGAAAAAATAACAATTTGTAAATAAAAATTATTTGCTGTAGCTTTTTTGTGAAAAATCTAGTAGTTAATTTTCCTGTCTTTGAAAATAGCATTCCTTTGGTTTAAAACAGATAAGCAATAATCACGAAACTTTTTCTTCTTTCAATTTGCTGAAGTTACTGATCATTAATAGTCCTGGACAAAATATACATTACACAGGCCCACAAAAAAAAAGTGGAATGAACTTAAAATGTGAGTATACTACCTCTATGGATTTTAACGCATAATCCGATCTCAGAATTTCCCCTGGACCCCAGTTTTTCCCTAGCCTAGGGGAAATGCGTGAAATCTTAGAAATTTCAGTATCTGTAATAGCAATTTTGATCTTCGCAATATTAAATGAAACGATATTGTTTTCACGTATCTCGAGTCGCTTAGTTCGAATCTCACTGGAGAATTTCCCTAGAGTACCTCAGAATTCCAGTAGCCTAGGGGAAAAAGTGTTAAGTTGAGCAAAACTTTCGATTTTTGGTTGTATTTTTGCGCAAGAAAGCCTATATATTTTCGTATTTTGAGTTCCTGAACTTATATCGGACGTGAAAAATGTTCAGAATTTCCCTAGTCTATGGAAAAACGTAGAAAATTGTGCAAAATTGTACGAAAAACGCCTGCATGAAACTTAGATTTTTGCACAATTTTCTACGTTGTTTTATAGGCTAGGGAAATTCTGAAGTACTGTGGAACATTTTTCAAGTCAGATATTAATTCAGGAACTCAAAATACAAAAATATTTAAGTTTTCTTGCGCAAAAATAGAACCTTTCAGAAATCGCAAGTTTTGCTCAGCTTAACACTTTTCCCCCTAGGCTAGTGGACTTCTGAGGTACTCTAGGGAAATTCCACAGTGAGATTTAAACTAAGCGACTTGAGATACGTAAAAACATTATCGATTTATTTAATATTGCGTAGGGAAGACCGGGGTAGAACGGGGTATCGGGGCAGAACGGTGTTTTATTTAAATTCCCCCCTGCAGACGATCGATAGTACTATCGTCCTTTGTTATCATTTACCAACCTGTCAGTTGGTAATGACAAACTGGTTTTAGTGTGACTAAACTGTGAAATTTTGTTTAGTTTTATAACTTCGATATATATATATACCCATTTTCAGCTTCATTCGAGGGTTGTATTTTATGCACACAGTGCCAAAAGTAGGCTCACAATTCGTGTGCGGGGATAGAGAGTGATGACGACGATGCAAAACTTGCCTGTGAATTGTGTAAGCCCGATAACCCCATTCTGCCACGGCCCCTTTTTTAATACGATAATAAAAAAAAAAATTATGAGCATTTATTTTATTTTTTTTGTATTTTGTTTATAATACTTTAATAAATCGTTCTGCTTTTTTTTTAATTTGTACCACGTCTCTACCATACTAAAAATAATTTTTAAACATCCCCATTCCGCCTTGGTCTTCCCTATATAAAAATTGGTTTTACAGGTACTGAAATTTCTAAGATTTCAAGTATTTCCCCTAGGCTAGGGGAAAACTGGAGGGTCAAGGAGAAATTCTGAGACCGGATATCTATTTAGCGGCTCAAAATCCATTGGCGTAGTATACTCACATGTAAAGTTTTTTTTCACTTTTTTGTTTTTGTGGGCCTGTGTTATAATTATTATTAAGCCACTACAAGTATAAACGTCCAGTGGCTTAAACAAAATACCCATTCTCCATTGGAGTCCAATGATTGGACAACATTTACGTGTGTTCACATAAAATTTTAATTTATTTTATATAAATTCTTTTCATAGCGAAGATTATTATCCGCTAGGAATACTTTGTCTCTCCTGGGCCGTAGTCACCTATATTTAACCACTTTTTTATATGATTTTACTCATCTACGCACCGCCAAAGCCAAATTAATTGCATTTTTAACTACGAATTTTGACAACTCAACTTTACAATCGTTCAATGTAACCTACAATAATTTAAACATTACCACAATTACATTATAACTAGTTTAGTTTGTTTTAATTAATGCAACCAATTTTGGTTCCGTATTTACCAACCAAAACCCTAAATTTGCAACTTTGCCGCAGTCCTTCTTCTTCTTCTTCCTTGGTGGCCAAAGGCCTTAATGGTCTCGGTTTCAATGTACCACTTTGACCAGAAGCAAGTTTTAACGTCTGTGCGTTTCACGAAGCCATCCACCCATAGACACGTAAATTTTCCAATCTTGGAACATCCACTAAATCTTTTGTACAAATCGCAAAATACCTCGCTAAAAGGTCAAAGCCTGCGATATTTTTCAAAAATACAGGTATATTTCTATACCCGGAATCCAATTTTGTCCATCCTGGGTCAAAGTCAGCTATGTTTCATACTTTTTCATCGAGCGATGGCCCAGAGCTGCGAATGCGATGCACTACACACGAAAGACAAAATCGAATTCTTGCCGCAGTCCAGATAAAAAAAGGATATTTACCAATGTTTAATTATGCAATAACTACAAATAAACGAACTACTGTAGACAATTCTGGCGGAAATAGCGAACTGTTTGTTCGTGGCAAATAGGTCGATTGATCAAGATAAATAAGTCGACCGGTAGAGAAAATTAATAAGACCGTTCGAGATCCTATGTATATATGCGCCTTTGTAAGTTTAGTTTGTCGACCAGTACAATACCTAAACGTTTAACGTGGCTTCTTTTGGTAATGTTATACCGATTTTAAAAAAGTTTTAAGATTTATTAGTATTTATGGATTGTTAATTGGGTTCATACCAATTCAAAGGTCTGGACTCGGACTCTTTAGCGGACAGCATCAGTGAATCCAATTCCTTATTTGAGTTTATCATTCTGACATCGTATGCGAAAGCCAAACTTTTTATGGGTAACACATTTTAAAAAGATATCATATTGTATAAATTTGGTTTTAGGGAGATAATTGTTATTAAGGAATAAACATATCCAATGATTTGCCCCTGATACTATACAATTTGAGCTTTTATAATAATAAAGAGTGTGAGACGCAATTAAAAGCTCTTGACAGGTGGCACATACGAACGTGGGTTGAGCGGGTGGGGGGTTTCGGAGCTAGGATAAGAAGAGGTTGTAACGTGCAAATTTCGCCTACCTTAACTTTTTAGGATTTTTGATATTGAATTGTTATCAGTGGCATCGTGTTCTTTATTACAAGTCTTTATTTTGTATACGTTTCTATAATAGGTATGTGTTTTAAGAAAAGCTTGCATATTTAATTGAATGTTTACTTTTACTCTCAAAAGATAGTGACTTTTGATCAGCTGTTAAGTTGGTAACCCCACTTGCAGTAGTACCAACGTGATTTTAAATATTGAAAATAAAGTAAAAAGGCATTCTATTTACTTCTTATAAATAATTTAATTACAGTGTTATTTTATTGTACTATATTTAACTTTAAGATCGGTAATTGGTTTCGTCAGATTTTCACAGTGGTTGGTTAAGCTTAGGGGTTTGATTTACGAAAACTTTCATCTTTAATTATTTGTGGTAAAATTACCCATCCTTCTGGGGAAATTAGATGAATGGTTTTAGAAGTGATTTCTGGTACTTTGTAATAGTTATTTTGCTTATCAAGAAATCTAGCCGATTTTTTTCGGGATAGAAAATCACTCTTTGCTGCCAATAATCCAACGAGCCTACAAGAATTGCATTTATTTAGAATAACCCTTCGCTGTCACTGAAGGTAAGATTATCTTATAACCGTATGGTTAAATTACTTGTCTGTGTTCGTATTTGTTCGTATACAGGGTGTCTCACCAGCGATGGGACCTTAGACTTTTACGGAGAACGGCTGAGGATATCAATTTGAAATTTTTATAGCAATTATTGAACAATTTAATCTACCTTTTAAAATTATTTTAAATAAAATTCCTCTTCCGGTTTAACCGGAAGCGACATCAACTTTGTTATTTCCAATGGAACACCCTGTAAATTTTTTTATTTTTAAATTCCTCATGAAATTCTTAATGAAATTGCTGTACCATTCCCTATACCTAAACTTAATAGTTTTCGAGTTAATAATTTTTTTCGTAAATTTTTGACAGTTCCACCTTCATTAAAAATTGCTTATAACTTTTTTGATATTCGGTTTGCTCGTATGCTGGAAGAATTTTTGGAATCTTAAAACATTGTTTTAAAGATTCCATGTCTGAAATTTTCATATTTATGATCAAAAACCAGAGAAAAATCGTGGTAAATTTCAAACTTCAAACATTAATAACTTGTTTATTTTCAATGGAACGGTATGCATGTTTTTACATAATCAAATAGGAAAATGAATTACATTTCGATTGGTATAACCATTCCCTATACCTAAATAGTAAGGTTTCGGAAATACAAGCAAATTTCTGTAAAAATCCAATATTTTGACAAATTTATCTCAGATACCGATGAAATGTCACAACAAATTAGTTATGTCATTGATTGACAGTTGATACTTTTCTTAACCAAGTGGTGTTCAAAATTTCCAAAAGCGTTTAAAAATTAAGTAAAATGGATAGAAACAACTATTCCCATGAGGTTTTGATGCAAATATTTATTATTCACGGACAATGTAATTAAATTGTAACAAGAACATGCAGAGTATTCAACGACAGGTTCCCAGATTTACCACCACTGAACAAGAAGAAGTTTAGAAGAATAAAACATAATTTTATTAATTTTGGGTCACGACTGAGAGCAGATAGACCAAGACCCAAGCCTGTATGCAATGAAGACAATATTATAAATGTTTTGGCTTATTTTGAAGCACACCCAAACGCCTCTATCAGAAGTGCGGAAGCGGATTTGGGATTAACTCGTGCTTCGGTCCAGAGAATCCTTGACAGCCACGCTAGACACCCATTTAAATACAACAAAGTTCAAGCCCTAAAAGAAATTGACTTTCAAAATAGGATTCACTTATGTGAAACCCTTCTAGTGAAGACTCAAGAAAACCCTAACTTTCTCAAAAATATTATTTGGACAGACGAATCAAAATTTACAAGGGATGGGATTTTCAATAGAAAAAATGAACATTTTTGGGCTGACCGAAATCCGTATTTGGTTAAAGAAATGTTACATCAACAGAAATTCGGTTTCAATGTTTTTGCCATGCTAAAAGATGATAAAATTAAATACCACATTTATGATGAGAACTTAAATTCTCAAAAGTTCCTGGAAATAATTGAAACAGTTGTGGTTCAGTTTTTGGAGGATCTGCCATTAGCAGAATATGCGACTAGCTGGTTGCAGCTGGATGGAGCACCAGCTCATTGTACTGAAGCAGTCTCAAGGGAGCTGTATAGGTTATTTGATGACCGTTGGCTGAGACGTTTGGGACCGTGGAATTGGCCCTCAAGATCTCCCGATCTCACTCCCTTAGACTTTTATTTGTGGGGAACATTAAAACAAAAAGTCTACAGAACCCCGGTTATAGACAAAGAAGATCTCCGCCAACGGCTCATTAATGCAATCAATGAGCTGGATCCCAGCGAGATAAGGAGGGCCACAACGGAATCTCCCAGGCACCGCATTTTAAAATGTTTGCAAGTCAATGGTCGCCATTTTGAACATTTATTAAAATAGTATTTTGGTTGTTATTTTTTCCATCACGTTTTTTATAATTTATAATAATTAAATTCTTAAAACTTTGTTTAATTGTTGTTTTCCATTATTTTTAAAATATCTTCTTTAAGAAATGTATCAACTGTCAATCAATGACATAACTAATTTGTTGTGACATTTCATCGGTATCTAAGATAAATATGTCAAAATATTGGATTTTTACAGAAATTTGCTTGTATTTCCGAAACCTTACTATTTAGGTATAGGGAATGGTTATGCCAATCGAAATGTAATTCATTTTCCTATTTGATTATGTAAAAACATGCATACCGTTCCATTGAAAATAAACAAGTTATTCATGTTTGAAGTTAACCAAATTTACCACGATTTTTCTCTGGTTTTTGCTCATAAATATGAAAATTTCAGACATGGAATCTTTAAAACAATGTTTTAAGATTCCAAAAATTCTTCCAGCATAAGAGCAAACCGAATATCAAAAAAGTTATAAGCAATTTTTAATGAAGGTGCAACTGTCAAAATTTTACGAAAAAAATTATTAACTCGAAAACTATTACGTTTAGGTATAGGGAATGGTACAGCAATTTCATTAAGAATTTCATGAGGAATTTAAAAATAAAAAAATGTACAGAACGTTCCATTGAAAATAACAAAGTTGATGTCGCTTCCGGTTAAACCGGAAGAGGAATTTTATTCAAAATAATTTTAAAAGGTAGATTAAATTGTACAATAATTGCAATAAAAATTTCAAATTGATATCCTTAGCCGTTCTCCGTAAAAGTCTAAGGTCCCATCGCTGGTGAGACACCCTGTATATATGCTACATATTTGTTTGCATTTTTGATTGGAATTCTTCGTGTTTTATTTTGATACATGGGGTTAAAATTGTAGTGTTGTTGTTACTGCGTTCCTGTATCAAGAAACTGAAAGAGCGTCCAGTGCTTTTGCCAACATATTTCCACTGCGTTTCTACCAAAGATCTTCGGTACAATCAGGTTTAATCTAATAACAAGACAATATTGGATAGTGGCCAGGTATTTATGGACTAGTTTATCAGTTACCCTATAAATTAATTGCTTAAAAAACATACTAATACATAGTTAAAAGAACGATTATTGCTTTATAATGATTTTATAGGATACTTTGTAATTATTGATAAATTCAACTCACAAGTGTTTGACTAAAAGAAATAACTCCATTTTGATTAGCAATTTATGCAAGTTTGAGTTTCAATAGTTGGCGAGTCCTGGCTCTTTATTATAATTATAATATTACGCGTACTACTGTAAAATTTCAATAATTGGGTTATTTCCATATACTTACCACACATATATACCGCTTATTCCCTATATTTTGAATAGATGACCTTGTTCCCGTTTTTAAGGGGAGGGTGGCTACTCTCTACCTTTTGCGCACGTGCAGTTCAAAAGTGGGAGATTAAAAAATCAATAATGTTTGTTGGTTATGAATAAATCCAAATGTCAGTTTAAGAACTTAGGTTATATTAAAAAATTATTAGAAAACTAGTTTTAAAATGCGAACTGATTTGCTGTAAAAGTATTTCACTTGGTGAGAGTGGTTTACAGAGATAAGCGTTGTTCCAGTCACGGAAGTTGTCCGACTGAAATATTTGTACATTTTCAGGTACGCATGCATGCTGGACGAAAATAACTTGTATATATATATATATATATATATATATATTTGGCCAGCATACAAAGTGAGTACTTGTCTTAGCACGTATATTATGAGGACCGGTAGAAGGAGTCAAAATAGAAACACAATTAATATAAAGTTACGCTTAATATTAAATTAGTAACAGGTGGGTAAAGAATATACACGTAAAATGTTCATTTAAATATTTTCGAGTATATAAGAACAAAGTGAGGACCGTATATCTGTCTATTCAAGTGAGGACCGTTTATAATTTTTTATGCCACCCATTTTATGAGGTCCATCGTACTTTTGTAAAACTGTGTAACAGTTGGAAATACCACAAAGAAATTACATCCTTGGACAAATATACAAAAGTGCTCTTTTAGTTCCACCCTTACTTCCTTAAAAAGTGCCAAAAGCCAACTGAATGGCATGAGCGGGTTAGGGGTAGGAACGGACCGCGGGTTAAAGGGCCCTCCACCTTTACGGGTTAACATATGATTAGACTTATTAATATTTATTAGATATTTTGTTATTTATTATACAGGGTATTAATTTTAAAACTTCCCACACTAAATTTCTCTTAAACTGAAAGGTTTCTGTTTAATATCCAGGGGTACAATTTTGCATGACAAAAATTGGTTTCCCACCCTTACCCTCTGCGTCCTTAAGAATTTGAATAGGTATCGAGTAATACATCATTTTAAAGATCTTTGAAGTCGTACGTATCAGTTTGTTCGTTTTTAATATATTTTAGAAAAAATATTCTTAGGAGTTAGACATAATAGAAAAAAATAATGTAATAAATGCTCAAAAATTTGGTTACCCAACCTTACACCCTGCACCCAGCAGATATAGGAGTAATACATTTTTTAAAGGTTTTTAAAATCCCTACAAATCGGTATTTTTTTTTAAATCGTTCTGTTTATTTTTGAGATATTTCAGAAAAAAACATTAAACACAATGTATTGGAATACACAATATTTGTAATGTAAGAATTAACTGTATAGGTTATTTATATTATTTTTTTATATTACAAAAAAAGTTTCCTAGGGAAAATTTTGGTTTTCGGATAGCCGAGTAGCCACTCGTTTTACAGTAAATCGAGATCTCTGAATCCGATTTTAACAAAAATTTTGCCCTAAAGGGCCTTGGAAAAATTTTGGTTTCTTTTATAGTAAATCGAGGTCTCTGAATCCGATTTACACAAAATGTTTGACCTTAAATTTTGGTTTCTGAATGCCCGAGTAAATCAATGTCTAAATATATAAATATATTTAAAAAAACGTTTAACCTAAAGGATCTTGAAAAAATATTGGTTTACGGATACCACTTGTTTTATTGTAAATTGAGGTGTCTAAATCCGATTTAGATAAAATTTTTGACCTAACGGGCCTTCAGAATATTTTGGTTTCCGGATACCCACTTGTTTTATAGTAAATTAAGGTTACTGAACCCAATTTGGATAAAATTTTCAAAATTTTCAACTAGCACTAAACTGGGCGGAAATTTAATAATTAAATAATATTAGTTGCGGTCGCGGCGCGATAATCTTCAAGCTAGCCAACTATACCTAGTTTAATAATAATTAATAATTAATTATGAACATTAATATAGTTCTACACTATATTTTTATTCAGTTTTTTAACATTTGATTTGTTTATTAGTGTTGCATTTGTCTTTGATTTTTTGTAAGGCCTATAGGCCCATACGGTATATATACATTTGATTTTGTCTTAATAAAGAATTAATAAAGGGTTCAAATAAAACTAAAAAGCACAAACCAGCTCTTTTATACAAAAAAACACGCTTTTAAGCACTAAAAACTTCAAAATAATGTAATTTAATTAAAAATATTTTGTTCCGACAGACAAGGTTTCAAAAAACTTACGCCAATGCTTGACTGGAGATTTGTCATCCAAAAATAAGAAAAAAGTTCATACAAACGTAGTGCCAGAAATGCTTTTAAAGATACTTACATTACACACATTTTTTTCAAAACTTTTTTAAAATATCTTAAATATCGTTTGCCAGGTTTTTTTGAAAGTTGGCAACGTTATTTATTGCTTTTGTTAATTTTCTCCAAACCCCTTGATTAATTAAAAAATAATAGGAAGTATTTTTTGTTTAGCTTAAAAAAGGTGCAAAATATGCGTTTTGTTAATTTTCATGCAATAATATTGTTTTATTTTTTCTGTCAAAAACGAGGTAATAAACAACTTGGGAGACCAAAAAGTTTTTTAGTGACTTGATCATAAAAAAAATATATAAATAGCAAAAAAAGTTTAGTATAAATAACGTTGCCAAATTTCAACAAAATCGGAAAAACGATATTTAAGGTATTTTGAAAACTAAACATTTCCGAAACTATGTTTATTAAGGTCATATAACTTTTTTTCCTATTTTTCGATGACGAATCTCCAGCCGAGCATTGGCGCATGTTTTTTAAACACCCTGTATAAACTTACCTATCACTTCAATTACTATACCCAAAAGAGTGTGTAGCTATATCGAAATTATATTTTGCCTCAAAATTAATGAATGCATATTATGCATTGCCTAACTGACATATATAAACTGCTTCATCGTCTTCACTTTCAATTAATTCTTAAAAATAAAAAAAATTCTTTTGGTCAACGCGCCTGTATTGCAAGGTGCCGCCATATCGTATTTAGTATGACTTAACTTAATTTATCATTTTTTTTCAAACCCTTTCATTTGATACCCATGTCAAGGAGGTTCTAAAGAAATAGGTATTCTGCTCCCATGGGGCGGCCTCCATATTGGATTTAGTACGACGTCACTTACTTTATTGTTTTTTATTCGTCAAACCCTTTCAATTAATACCCATGTCAGGAAGGTTGTGAAGATAAAGGAAATCTTCCATCTTGGATTTAGTATGACTTTATTTAATTTATGTTTTTTTTTGTCAAACCACGGCGTTCTCTATAGAGAACGCCGTGGTCAAACCCTTTCATTTGATACTTATTTTAAGGAGGTTGTAAAGAAATAGGTACCTATTCTGTCACCTTGGGGTGGTCTCCATATTGGATTTGATTCGACGTCACTCACCTTATTGTTTTCTACTAGTCAAGCCCTTTTATTTGATACCCATATCAAGTTGTGAATAATAGATAAATCGTCATATTGGAGCGGGTGACATATTGGATTTAGTATAACGCCTTATCTTCAAAACCTTTCATTTGATACCCAAATCAAGGGGGTTGTAAAGAGAAAGGTAATCCTATACTAAATTGTACTGTCTTCAGCTTCTAAAGTATGTGCAAAATTTCAGCTCAATCGGTTAAGTATAAGTTGGTTAAAATCCACTTGTGGACACTATTACAAGGGAAGCTAATATAACCTAATCGCTATGTTTTGGTCTAGTCAATTACTTTATATCTATAATAATAATATAATATTTGGAAAAACATATCTAGTGGTCTCTAACAAACCACTTAGTAGCGGTTAAAGGTTAAAGCAGTTTTCCGCCAGATTACTTAAAGATTCAATACCCTGGCACAGATCAAACCAGACAAAAGACAAATTAAAATTATAGTCAACAAACCATTCCTAGCATTTAGTGAGGACCGTTTACAGGTGTCAATTTTATGGTCCTCACTTAATGCGTAGAAAGTTGCTTATAAGCACCTAAAAATATACGTCTTGAAAATATACTTATCAAGAAGCGCCACCAAGTTGCGGTAGCAGCGCCACCTAGTAGCGGTTTAAGAAACTAAAATGCAAAGTGAGGCTTTTTTATGTCTTCCTGAAACAACATTTTATGTAACACAGAAGCGTTCAGGCATAAAATTATTGCTTTGACAAAGTGAGGACCATATACGGTACTCACTTTGCCATGGACCTCACTTTAATAGTAAACTTTGTATGCTGGAAGTAAAAAAAAAGAATATTTTTTTTTCTTCTCGTCTCTTGTGAAAATATGTTGGTTTGTCATGTTTTAAGAGCCCTGTCAAAAGATCAGCACCATTAAAAATTTTTTAGGGGTCGCTCAAGATTTTTAAAAAATCGTCAAAAATTGGATTTTTTTTTATTTTAATTTTTTTTCTCGTTCCGATATTATTTTTTAATTTAAAAATAATAATGATTCTGAAAATTTCAAATCGATATTTTAATTTCTAAAGGTCGCTCAAGATTTTTTTAACTTTCAAAGTAGAGTATTTTGAATGTTTTCGAGCGACCTCTGTTTATAAATATCAACGAACTTTTAGCGACCTTTAGAAATTAAAATATTGATTTGAAATTTACAGAATTTTTATTATTTTCAACCTAAAAAATAATATCGAGACGAGAAAAAGAATTAAAATAAAACAAAAATTCAATTTTTGACGATTTAGAAAATTTTTAAAAATCTTGAGCGACCCCTGCAAAATTTTTAATCGAGCTGATATTTTGACAGGGCTCTTAAAACATGACAAACCAACATATTTTCACAAGAGACGAGAAGAAAAAAACCCTGATATATATATGTATGTATGTATATATACCTATATTTATGATAGAACGTAACATAATATAGTAGTATAAATATTATTTTGCTTGTTTATATACAGGGTGTACTGATAGACATTTAACATTTAATTTTGTTTATAATTTTTTTTGTAATTTTTTTTATACAAAGTGTTTGTAGAATTTAACAGTTACAGTTCAGCTACAAAAATATAATATTTGGTTTTTTTAGATACAGGGTATATTCGGGGTGCTTACGCAATAAATTGTTACGTGTTTAAATCTGGTTAGTGCTTATTTTATTCGTTTCCTTTGTGGTGTTTCCTGATTAGTATTTTTGTTAACATCAAACATTCAGTACTTTAGTAGTACGTTGCCGACCCAATTTGTTGTATGAGGTTTCTTAGTTTGTTAGTACCATTACCTTATTGAATCTTAAAAACTGTGGGGCCTAGGTATTTTTGATTTTATTTATCCCACCCCTTCTTCACTGTAGCTACAGGGGCTAGGGTCCAATAAGTCGCTGAGGGTTTATTATACCTTGTAGCGTAGCACTTTGGGGCGCCGACTAGTGCCACAGATCTCAGGGGTGTATTGGTTGTTAGCAGGAAAACAATAGGTTTTTGGTGGCGTTTCTTTAATTAAGCAACTGTAATTATTACAGGAAGAGCCCGTAAACCAGCCAGCAAGACAAGATGGATATATCAAACTTGACTTAGTTTGAAAAGTAAATTAAAAATCTAAAATATTAAACAGTTAGTTTAAAATATTACCATTCTCAAAATATTCAACCTACCTAAAGCACCAGATTGTGGAATTTTAAATATAATTAAAATATCAAGAAAAATCCAGAGGATGCCCAAGATTTAAAAGGTTTCATCAACGTAGTCACACGCAGAAGGCGCAAGAAGAACACAATGTCAAATTCGTAAAAAAATATCTACAGAGTGTCCCCCTTTATGAAATGACGAATGTTAGGCAACCAAGATTACATAAGGTAGAATTAAATACCTTTAGGTTTTTTACAACTTGAAATAATTATGGCTGCGGTGCTCATACCGTTACAACCTTTAGGGCATCGTACAACGAGTAGCGAATTTTGCGTCACAAGGTGGAAGAGCCGGATCGTTACGTGTGAGCGGGAAATAGTGTGAGTTAAATAAACCGTATTATCAATCTCTGGTAAGATTCCAGTTAGTCTATCTGACAGTTAATTTTCATATCGATCGTTGTGAGAATAATGGTGTTCATGAAAATTATCTACCAGATAACTAACTGCAACTTTAACTGGACAGTGATAAATCGGCCCTAAGTAAGCTTATTATTATATTTATAATCTTTAAATTAACTAACTAAGGTGGTTGTATTTTTGACCAAGTTTAATGCCGTAGATTTATTCTGTGCTTTTAGGATGTGTGGCAAAGAGACAATCACGCATCCCTTGTATTTTTAAGACGGCTGGGGGGGTTAATTTTGTCTAACGTATTGTGCCTGCGAAAGGGATGTATAAGGTATGATTATTAAGCAGTGTAATCCATTTCTAGGTAAAACAAAACCCCACTATGCGTCCTCACAGGATGTGTTCTTGCCTAACCGAGGTTCATTAGAAGTGAAAATCTAACGGTGTATGTACTATAGCGGAAAATGTTTAGATAGCTATAAAAGATATTGATGCACTAGACCATCGTTTCTTAACCTCGGGTCGCGACCCAAATTTGGGTCGCGGGCCATATCGAGATGGGTCGCGGGACTTGCGGGATTTGTGTTAGTTGATTCCTAAAATTTTTTTTAACTTACTTTAAATAAAGAAAATGTAGAAAATTGATGATTTTATTTTTTACCGGGTCGCGAGCTTCTAATATTTTTGAATTGTGGGTCGCCAGTCAAAAAGGTTAAGAACCGCTGCACTAGACAAAACGGTTTGGATTCAGTAATATTAATTTTATAACATGTTTGGGGATTGTTGAAAGAAGTAAATTGTACTTGCCTTATTACTACTTATAAATCTACTTTATTTAAGCTTGGTATGCAAAAGTCCAAATAACGAAAACTAACTAACCCCAATAATCAGTAAACAATGTAATAACCTAAAACGCTAAATTCCGTCAACAAACTCTTTGTAAAAACAACATTATAACTAAAACAACAAAAAGAGAACAATGCAATAACCTAAAACGCTAAATACCATCAACAAACTCTTTGTAAAAACAACATTATAACTAAAACAACAAAAAGAGAAAACATACAACCATTCTTATTGTGTTTTAGTTCTAAGAGGCCTATTCCCTTTCGCTAAACATGCATGTTCATGAACTACATATGTTTCGTAACATATGAACCTATTCCCTTTCAATTATTTCGTCTATAGAGGCATGCGCTGGAAGAATCTCTTAAACATCCATGTTTATAAACATCATCGGTGTTAAAATGGCTATTCCGTTTCCAAAATTCGATGTTTGGTGAACATACATGATGTTTGAACACGTATGTTTACGAACGCTTGCCTGAGAGGTGCTGTTAGACAAAATTTGAGGTTTTTTATCTTGCATTAATCATAAATTGCGGCTATGTTTGGTACAGTACAGTATCATTATCAAGCATAGTAATTATGGATTAATTACTTTTTTATAATTAATACCTAATTAATTATAATTATAAATGATAAAGAATTATTTATAAATGAGAATAGGACAAATCATATAAGGTTTCACACCAAACAAATAAAAATATATTTTTTGGTAATTTTAAAAATATGTTTATGATTTGTTTTTTAATTATTAAAATGTATTTCCTAATTATAATACCAGAATACAAATTTTGCTTTACTGATTTTTTTAATATAATTAATATTAATTTTAGTATAATAATAAATATTTATTTAGAAAAAAACAGAAAATTAAAAAAATCTGAGTGTGAAGATAGAATTTGGGGGGAGGAAGGTCAAGACTTATATGTTACAAGAGTGTCCAAAAACGACCTCTAAAACTATATATATATATATATATATATTTTATAAAAAAAATACAACAAATATAAAATATCAAATACCTATAGGTATAATATTACATAGATGTAATATTATTACTCAAAAATATAGACAAAAAGTCAAAGAAAAGTATAACTAATAAAATATGCATCTAAAAACACTTTTTCTTCACATGGGAGCTAAAACTGTTTGGTTTAATTTTAAAATCTTTTAGGTTTTATCAATACCTTGTAAAACCTCTACACCTTCACTACTCGTCAGAGTTTGAGTTGGACTTTCTCCTTATGCCTCTCTGTTGTAGAAGGGGCCCTTCCACCCGACCTTAAAGGCTGGTCAATGAAGAGTTCCAACGGTGGTATTACCTCCACCTTACCCTCCACCACTAATTTTCACAGCGCTTCCTCTATTAGGGCTAGTAATTTATCCTTAAAGTCATTAAGTTGTTTTACTGGCTCCCCAACATTGCCAGTCTCCATGAGAGAAATGCGATGTTTTCTTGCCATTTTCAATACATTAAAAGTGTGTAAAAATAATTTTTTTAAGATAGAGTTACAACAGCCTTTGACCCCAAAAACGTGCCCTGGCAGCATTAGGAGCCAGTTTGGGTATATTCTAAGAGTTTTCCGGGTTTTTACATAATTTGTCTCGGAATTAGCATTTTTTATTAAAAACTATTTTGGAACTTAATTTTCAAACAAAAAGAGCCTTTTGTTCAAATAAAATCTTTTGTTATATGGGGATTACCTGACTAATAGTCAGGTAATTCCCATATAATAAAAGATTAAATTTAAACAAAAGGCTCTTTAAAATTATTTTTACTATTTGCACCAAAAATTATTATTTAGTTTTACATGTGTGTATTTTACTAACAAAAAGGTAAAGGTTAAGTTTTAACAAAAAATCAGGTAATTATATTTAATTTATAAAATTATTTGCATTAATCCTTTTATTAGGTGTGAATTAGCATAATATAAGACGGCCTATAGAGTGGTATGCCTTTAGTTTATGCGTTGCCGGCTGTAGATACCAGGATCTTGAAGAAAAGTATTATTAATCTGTGTTTTACGGATAAAATGGCATCCACATCAGGTGTACAAAGCCGAACCAAGGATTAAATATTTCTTGTGGGCTATCCCATTCACCAAATCACCGGTTGTAAACCACCCTCAAATCGTCAAGTTTTGTGTGTTTTATTTTATAATTTACGTGCTGTGAAATTAACTGTAAGAGAATCAGCAAAACTTGCCATACGAGAAGTGTTCATTTTTTGGGAGAAAGCTCGAATTCCGACTAAACATGAGCAATATGCAATTACTAAGCTGGTAAAACTTCACGCCGAGTGGAGAACTCTTCAAAAAGACCGGAAGAAAACATCGGAAACGGCTAAGAACAAATTTAAACAGTTCGTTGAAAAGTTGGATGATCTCTTTGATATTGCTCAGCAAGATGCCTTGGCTCTGATGAAATCGGAAGAAGATAAGGCGTTTCTCGTGAAACAGAGGCAGAAGGGCCGCCCAGGTTCCATGATGAGTCTGAACTCAGAACTATTAACTTAAATAACTATTATCTAATAAATTATTTTTGCAGGACACCAGAATTCATGGTGGGGTCGCAATTTATGTTTCCGACCAGGTGGCAATGCACTGCCGGGCCAGAAATGATATCACAGGTCTTAGTACTGAAATGGAATGCGAAATTTGTGCCATTGAATCTAACACGTTTGATTTTTTATTAATTACAATTTATAGACCGCCAAATGGGAACTATGATGTTTTCCTTGACATAGTTAACCAACTTTTGATAAAGGTAAGCTCTTCTAATAAACTTATAGCCATAGTAGGTAATTTCAATATAGACTTTAACAACTCTGCCGACAAAAGGCTGCTCGATCTTCTGGATGTATTACACTCTTATGATTTCATTCCAACTATTCAACAAAACACTAGGCTAAACGCCTGTCTTGACAACATTTTTACCAACTCTTCAGATACTTTCTTCAATAGTTATGTATTGTAGCGAGTACGGCTCTGGATCTCGGAATGATGACTCATCGCCAAGGAGTCATCGCCGGTGACTCAGCGATCGAATAATCGAGAGTGTGGAGCTCGCTGAAATGTTCCAGAAGACATAGGCGCTGAATATATAAGGAACGACGCATCACAAAGCGGTCAGTTGAGCTTTGGTACGCGCGAAGAAATAAATAAATATAAGTGCAAATAAATAAACTAGTAGTGATATAAATAATTAGTAGTTAAGTGTTTAGTTAGTTTTATAGTGTTTTAAGTGTAGTTAAGTTATAAAAATAAATAGTTTAGTTCGTTAATTAACCAGTGCGTATTTTAATTCACACTACGAACAGTAAAAACGTTACAGCATCTATCCCAAATTTATCAGATCACGCTAGTGTAAACTTTAACTTTGATGTATCTTTTTTATGTGGTGATACAAATTCTAAAACGACTATTACCCCCATAACCTTAAAGGGTCTATATTGGTTAAATAACTATTTTGTGGACTTAACTGGAACTTCCTTAACTCTGAGTCAAATATAAATCACTGAAACTAAATTTGAGTTATTTGTAAACTTGCTTTCACAAGCTAGCAAATTAGCTTTTCCCAGCATAGAAGTGAGTGTTAAAACTAATAGAACACGTACGGGCACATGGTTTAATGAATCACTTAGAAAAAAAGGGAGTCCTTAAATTTAATGCACGAAGCTTATCAGTTAACCAAAAACCCTAATCTATGGTCAGAGATAAAACTTTTTCGATCAGCCTATAGAAGCGCTATAATAAATGCAAAGAGAGAATAAATGAGTTTAGGGACAATAAATATTTAAAAGTTAAAGAACCTACTTCAATTTCTCCGAATGAGTTCAATACATTTTTTACTAATATTGCGCGTGAATTGCTGGAGGCCCTTCCGGCAACAGAAGAATTTCGACCTCAATTAAATCACATCAGTGCTCCCCCATTTAAATTCAAGGAATTGACAT
This sequence comes from Brassicogethes aeneus, assembly GCA_921294245.1. Classification (NCBI taxonomy): domain Eukaryota; kingdom Metazoa; phylum Arthropoda; class Insecta; order Coleoptera; family Nitidulidae; genus Brassicogethes; species Brassicogethes aeneus. Next base: position 47,828,078 of record OV121133.1, read on the forward strand.
TTAATGAGGTAAGGGACATTATCCTTCGTCTTAATAATTCCAAATGCTTGAATTACTATAACCTTAATTCTAGAATATTAAAATGCATTGCGCATTCTATTGTGTTTCCTTTAACAAAGCTTCTTAACCACGCAATTGCCGAAGGCATTTATCCTAAGGTATTGAAGATTGCTAAAGTTTTACCTCTGCATAAAAAAGGGTCTACCAAAGATCCAAACAATTTTAGACCAATTTCAATAACGCCAATTCTAAGTAAAGTATTTGAAAAAGCACTTGCAAAACAACTCTCTAAACACTTTGAAGATAATGCTCTAATTTTAAATTGTCAATTTGAATTTAGGCCCGGTAAGTCTACGACTATGGCAGTGTGTGGCTTAACTCGCTTGATCTCAGACGCGTTTGAAGAGAAGGAGTTTGTAGCTTCGATTTTGTGTGATCTATCTAAAGCTTTCGACTGCGTCTCGAGTAAAATTTTACTAAGAAAACTATCCATCTACAACCTATCACAGAATACTTTGTCCTTGTTGAGTTCGTTTATCAGCAACAGATTTCAACTAGTCAATTTCAACAATGGGAACTCGGACCTGCTTTCGGTACGGCTCGGTGTTCCTCAGGGATCAGTACTGGGACCCATCCTCTTTTTGTTGTACATTAACGATATATCGTTTTATGTTCCTAACACTGAACTTTTTCTGTTTGCGGACGATACGACCGCAGTAAGAACAAATAAGAACCTTGTCACTCTTGAAGAGGAATTGCTCGAGACGCGGTCGAGGCTCTATCAGTGGTTTATTAATAATAAACTCACTCTAAACCTTGACAAGACCACGACGTGCTACTTCTCCTTAAGGCCACTGCCATATTTAATCAATCCTGACTCCATCAAGTTTTTGGGTGTCACACTTGACTGTGGGCTTACCTGGTCTGCCCATATTAATACAGTAGCATCAGTCCCCTCTAAATATGTATTTGTTCTTCGTCGTCTTAACGGAATTGTGTCAGACTCTGTCCTTCTGACCGCATACTATGCATTAATCCATTCTAGACTTTCCTTCGCACTTCTTGCCTGGGGACACTCGCCAAGTAGTCAAAGACTTTTTAAAATACAACGACAAGCAATAAGAATATTAAAAAAACTTCATTATCGGGATGACTGCAAAGACGCTTTTGTTGAATTAGGTATTTTAACCTTACCCTGTATGTTCATATATCAGTGCCTTAACTATGTCAGGGAAAACCGCAGTGATTACCAAACGCGATTGGAAACAAACAATAAAAACATCAGAAATAGTGCTAACATACATAGGCTTAAAAGAAGCAGAAACAGTATTGACTACTGGAGACCAACTTTTTTTCTTCTTCCCGTAGAGATAAGAAGCCTCTCAATTAACAATTTTAAGACCACTGTGAGATCATTTTTGGCGCGTAGGTGTTTCTACTCTACGCGTAGCTACGGCGGAATTTGTAGATTTCAACTATAATCAATTTAATCGATTTTAAATAACCATGCGATCTCATCCACCTTAACTTAATTTTAAGTATACCTACATAATTTATATATAATACATGTATTTTTTTCCTTTTTGTAACTTTGACACTGCTAAAACATTTGTTATAAGAAATAAACTAAACTAAACTGGAGTGGATCTCAAGTTGTCTCGAGCTGAAGAAATCAAGGCGCAAAAGGAACTTGTAAAAATGAATCGACAAATCCAAGAAGAAACTTTTGATATTGGTGAGTTTTTTATTATTATTCTAAAAAATAGATGGATAATAGATACCTTGATTGATATTATTATTACTATTCTGCTAAAACGACAAGTTTTTATACATTGGTCAAGCTATACGTATTTTCGGCCGAGGTAGTAAGAAAATGTAATTTTTTATCCTTCTACAAAATAAAAAATATACAAATATATCGATATATGGTCAAGCCCTCTATAATATCGCTCGTGCCGCAAATGTCGGGGCAGGCATCAATATGTTTATACGATATACATTTAATTTTTTCCCGTATTTTCGGCCGGGTAGCAAGAAAAATAGTATACACTACACGGGCAGAAAGTGTGAGAGCCCTGAACTGCGCGCCATGATGCCCTCGGCTTCGCCTCGAAAACTTCATTACATTATAGAAGGCAAATGTTGAGAGAACAATATACTAAAAATTTTTTTGATAAACTAAACATCCTGAAAAAGAGCCCGTGGTTGTCCATTGGGATGGTAAACTTTTACCGGGTATTTTAAAAAATGTGAGCGAATAGCTATTGCTATTTCATGTGGCGAAAAGGAACAGCTGCTGGGAGTTCCTGTAACAGCAAACAGCTCTGAAGAGGAGCAATCCGTAGCCTTATATGAATGACTACATGAATGGGGTCTTCTCAACACCGTCAAGGCGATCTGCTTCGACACTACAGCATCCAATACGGGAAGACTCAAAGGAGCATGCGTCATATTGGAACAAATGTTAGAAAGAGCATTGTTATACCTAGCTTGCCGTCACCATATCTTGGAAATTCGACACAAAAATGGAATCAACCACTGGACCTCATTCAGACATTTTTAAGGGATTCCTCACTGCGTGGCCCAAGATAGACAAAGGAATATACGACACAGTGACATCAGTGACAATCTAATACAAAAGCAGCTAACAAGTAATTGAAAATTTTACTGCTGAATTCGAGACCAAATTAACTGAGAGCCACCCCAGAGATGACTAAAAGGAGCTATTGCAGTTGGTTCTCATATTTGTTGGATCACTAGACGGCAATGTTGTAGGTTTTAGAACTCCAGGAGCCATTCATCACGCTAGGTGGATGGCAAAGGCTATTTACTTTTAATTACTAGCCCTGACCAAATTTTCGAATAATTTGTGGTATTTGAATGCAGAGTTGGTGGGATTATCTTTTTTTGATCCCACCATTACAGACGATGAAAAGTTGTTAATGGCTAATACATTTGTCAGTAGCACAGATGAACCATCAGAACACGCTAGGGTTGTAAATCCAAAAGTTATGAAAGAAAAATTAAAAAAGGTAGTTGATGGAGGATTGGTAAATTTACTTACCAAAGAAACATTTACATTCTTTGACCGATTTAATATAAAAACAGATTTCCTAAGACAACATCCAAACACCTGGCCTCAAAATAATGACTTCAAAGAAGGATTGAAAATTGTCAAAACTTAAAAGTAGTTAATGATATGGCTGAGCGTGGTGTTAAATTAATAACCGACTTTATCAACCTTCTGACTAAAGATGAAAGCCAAAAGCAATTTGTCCTGACGTTTAAAAAACTACTTTAACAAAAGCTCTAGAATAGATTAGATAACTATGTAACTCATGTAGGTACTACGTCTGTATCTTTTCTGTGTTTATTTTGTATGTATTATATAATAATAATCATTTATTAATCCAACGGACAAAACGTCCATACAAAGGATGTAACTAATTAAAGCTAAATAAATACAGCCTTAAAAGGTACATTTTAAGGTAAGGCTCTTATTATTCTAATAAATTGATTTAAAGTTAGGTTGAAAATATCACAATTCTCTTCAATTAGATTGTAACTCCGACACATTGAAATTAGAGGGGAATTCCTTCTTTCATTATTATTCGCAGCTTCCACATGAAAAGTTTGGCAATATCTAGAGTTTAGTCTTGGGATATGAAATTTTATTTTTAAGAGAATATCGGGGTCAAAAATAGTACCATGGACAATTTTATATAGATAAATTAAGCGTGCATTTCTTCTACGTATTTCCAAACTTTCCATGCCAAAGGATATTAAAGCACTAACATAGTCAAAAGTAAAAACGGGGTAGTATCCATAATTTAGGTAACACAAATATCTACAAAATTTCCTTTGAATTTTTTCAATGTTATCAATATGGATATCATAGAATGGTGACCAAATGACACAGGCATATTCAAATTTACTACGAATATAGGCATTATAGAGGACTTTCAAAGTATCTAGTTTTTTAAATTCTTTTGTGTTACGTATTATAAAACCCAACATTTTGTTAGCTGCCGAGATTGTCAAATTTATATGGGGGACAAATGATAGAGATTTATCAAAAGTGATGCCTAAATCTTTAATTGTTTCAACATTTCTTAAAGATTCATTATTTATTTTATAATTAAAAACAATATTATTAACTTTTCTGGAAAACCTCATAACGTAACATTTTTCAATGTTTAAATATAATTGATTTTTTTCACACCAGCTATACAAAATATTAAGATTATTTTGTAGGTATACACAGTCATAGTACGTGGTAATAGCTCTAAATATTTTAAAATCATCAGCATATAGTAAATTTTTTGAGCCTATGTCATTTGTTATATCGTTAACAAACATTAAGAACAATATTGGTCCAAGATTATTCCCTTGGGTAAGGCCACTAGTTGCACAATATACTTCCGATTTACAGTTTTTGTATTCAACATATTAAAGTGTTTGGTGCAGGTATGATTTAAATAAATTAATAATGTTTCCACTAAAACCGAAGTAACGTAGTTTACGTAAAAGAATATTATGCTGAATTTTATCAAAAGCTTTAGTGAAATCGGTATATATTACATCAACTTGCAGTTTTTGATTTAAAGAATATGATGTAAATTCAGTAAAATTACATAGGTTTGTGACCGTGGAGCGACCTTTAACAAAACCATGCTGAGCTGGGGAAATAAGGGGAGAAATATGTAAATTGATATATTTTGTTAGTATAGTTTCAAATATCTTGGCAAAGTTACATATGATTGCTATTGGACGGTAGTTTCTTATACAACATTTGTCACCTGATTTAAAAATTGGTGTTACTCTGGAAATTTTCCATTGTTCAGGAAATGTATTATTTGCCAGGATTAAATTAAAAATATACTTGAATGGTAGAGATAAAAAATCAATACAATTCTTAACAAAAAAGGCTGGAACACAATCAGGTCCTGAGGTAAAATTTGAAGATATATTTTTTACCGCACTTAATATATCTAACTCACTAATCTGACGCAGATCAAAATTTTGTACGTAGTTCATGGGTAAATCATAATTATCATTGGCAACCGGCCGTACAAACACTTCACTAAAATATTCTGCAAAAGCGTTGACAATTTGATTTGGCGTTGTACATGATCTTCCGTCCATCGTCATTTCACCAGGAATTCTGCTAGAGTTCTTTTTATTATTAACGAAGCTCCATAACTGTTTTGGGTTAGACTTAATATTATTTTCGGTTTGAACAACAAATAGTTGGTAGGCTTCTCTTATGCTACTTTTTAATAATCTTCTAAGTTCAACAAATTTGTCTCTATAATATAAGCGTTTTGTCTTTTTAAATAATTTATAATAGTGTATTTTAAGTTTTATGTTTTTAATAATTTTGCCATTAAACCACGGTGGGTAATTTCGGCTGTCTCTTTTTTTTTTAGGAACAAGCCGGTCAAACACTTGATAAATTTTTTCATAGAACATTTTGCATGCTCTATCCACATCTTTAGACAAATATACTTCTGACCAGTCCAAGTTATTTATAGCATCATATAGCAATGTTAAATTTGCATTTTTAAAATCATATTTTTGTATTTCATGCTCTATGAATTTTTTTGTTTCTTGTGACTCAATTTTTATATTAAAGTCGATAGATGGATGATGGGGATCTTCATCTACTAGCGGTTCGAGTGATCGTTCCGAATTGCATGTTAACTTTGCAGAAGATGTAATTAGGTCTAAGATTCTGTTATTTGTATTTGGAATAAAATTTTGTTGTTCTAAGTGACAGAAGTCTAGGAAATTTAGTAACTGATTAGTGGAGACTGTGGAGTTTTTATTTTGGTAATAATCATTTGGTTCAGGTATGTTAAAGTCTCCGGACAGTAGGTTGTGTGCATTAAAATCCAAAATACTTTCCAAGCAGTCATATATTATTGAATGTTCGTAGACAGTGGTAGTGGGTGGTATGTAAATTGTATATAAGTTAATATATACATTATTATATTTAAATTTTACACCGACAATATCAATATTTTGTAAAGGAAAATCTATAGAAATCTGCTGCGAATTGTAGTTATTGTTTACGGCAATCAACACACCTCCACCTCTTATTACTTTGCGATCACATCTATATACAGAATAATTGGAATTAAATAACTCATTATCATAAACACCTGGTTTTAACCATGTTTCTGTTAGCATAACTACGTCTAGGTTACATGAATTTAAATTGTTATAAAATAAATTAACTTTTGAATTAAGGCCTCTTACGTTTTGATAAAAAAAATTGTAGGGAAGTTGTTTGTCGTTGGATTACTAATTGTTTTTTTGATTTTTAGATTGATTTTTCGTTATTTTGGGTATTCCGTTTATATGAATCATCTTCACCCGCAGTTTTTCTCTCGTTAAATTCTGAAACAATGAATTTTTTATATTCCCTTTGTCGAAACGTTAAATCAAATCCAATATAAATACCGTCAAAATCAGATCTTTCTCTAAGTGTTTTACCATTTTTCCTTAAATATTCAGCATCTGACTTAGATTCAAAGATTACTTTTAAAGGCCTAGGTTTGTTATTTGTCGGATTGACTTTGCCCAATCTAAATTTTTTTACATTATTAAGATTAATATTGGGTTTGACGGACTCTAGTATCAGATTTAGATTTTCGGAATTTTCTGGTAAATTATACATGATAATGTTACTTTCACGGTGACGAATTTCATTAACCTCATCAACAACTTCTTGGAAACTAAATGACTCATTTTTTGTAGTAGTCGATTGTTGATTTACTATCAACGAGATCTTTTTGAGTTCTTCCTGAAGATTAATTATCATATTTTTTAAGGACATAATATCATTACCATATATTGAACATGTAGCGCACGTCCAATTTATTGCAGGTTTTGACCGTAGGATTTTAACGTCATCCATGACTAGATTAACACATGACATATTAAATGAATTTTTGCAGACTGAGCAATTAACGATGTTCTTCTGACTGAAGTCATTGTTACAACATTTGCAGATGACCATGTTAAACCGGTAGAAATAATGTGCAGCCGAATTAAAAAGTGCTACAAAAAACACCTGTAATTCGCTATGCAATACGCCCACTTTTACTAAATTAATTCTTATCTATGAATTAACAAGATGTTTGAAGATAGGAGAATTGTCTATACAATAGGTACTCACTGTTATGCAATATGACACAAAACTTGAAGTTTAATATGCACTATAACACTTTGAATTTGAAGATTTATTAAGAGCTCAAATATTTGCACTGTATTCGTTGATAAAGATATATAATATTATATACCTAATTTTTATATTTTAAAATAAAAAATGTCATTAGACTTATCAGTATTACTTGTTTTTTTTATTATACTTCTACTTTAAACTCAAAAATATACCAAAAAAGCAAAATTTATCACTTAAAAACAAAATATACGAAGTGTGCTCCTAGTGGTACCAGGTCATGTTTTTAGGGCTAAAGGCTGTTGTATTTCGGTTTGACTTAAAATAACAACAATTATGTATATATTACAAATTTTGAAGAACAACATTAGCTTTTTTTTGAGATATTAAGCGTATTTTTATTATTTACCGTTCTGGAGTTATGGCTTCATATGTCAGCTTTTTGGCCAAAAATTTGGATTTTTTTTAACTTTGAGCGACGAGCGGCACGGGTTAACGTCGTTTAATCGAGCTCAAATTTCGGCTAACTCAATATCTGGAAAGGGGAATCGTTTTGTGGGGTCCAGACGAACAAAATTCCGACACTTTTTCCACCCCCTATGAGATGCGGTCACCCTAATGCTCACGGTAAACCCAAAAACCAAAATATCGTCATATTCCTGCCAAAAGCTAACTGACATTTTGTAAAAATACACAAGTATACAAATTTACCATATCTTTAATATTTAAAAGCCATTAGATAATAATAATAATAATAATAATAATAATAATAATAATAATAAAAATAATAATAATAATAATAATAATAATTATATTTATTGCTCAAGATAGAATATAATATTGTTTACAAATTATCTTAATATATTAAATAAATAAAATAATGGCAATAAATATGCTAAGAAGCACTTAAATAAACAAAAGTTTATTTGTATGTGCAAAACAAATTAAAAACAATTATATACACTAAACAATAACTTATACTTAAATGTAACCAAATTAACTTACAAAATATTACAAGATAAAATTAATAAGAAATAAAATATAGACAGTGTTCAATAATTTTAGAGATTAAGAAAATTAGTTTATTGTCCAGAAGGTCTTTAAATAAACAGTTCAAATTTTTCACAATATTCTGATCGGTTTTCATTTTTTTTATTGGTGGATGCCTAGAATATTAAAAATGGTTGTTTGTGCCTGGTTAAAAAATACTATAGTTTATAAACTAATGTAATAGGTAGATATATTTATTAACTTATTTATTTTATCTTAAAGCTGTAAATGTTGTTCCATTATCTGTCACAAAACGTTTGGGTAACCCAATACAAGAAAATATCTCTTTCCAATTTTTTATTGTAGTTTTCGCCGTAATACCAACAAATGAATAATTTGTATATGCTTCCACCAAAATAAAAAAACACTTTTCCATAAAAGGCTCTGCAAAATCTGCATATACCCTTTGATAATTGAATAGTTCTGAACATATATGTTTATCAGCCTGAATTGGGTTATTTATTATTTAGGTTGTAATTTCTGCAACTTTCAGCTAACTTTTTAATGTCGGCCACCAGCAAAATGCTCTTACAAGTCCCTTAATTTTTACAATGCCAAAATGCCCATTGTGTAATTTATTTCATATTTTAGCCCGTAAGGATTTTGGAAAAACAGTTTTTTTTTTTCAAGTTAGCAAAATTCCCTGTGTTTGTACGTTTTTTCTTATTGTAACAAGAAGTGAATAAATTAAAAATGTAACAAGCAGTGAATAAATTAACGTAAAAGTATGCATGCCTGTGTTTTTTGTACCTGCATCATTCGATTGAAAAACATAATTTAATAATACAGTCCACAAAGAAGATCGAGTGTCAACCTTGTAACGTGCAAAAGTGCCGTTACAAAAATTTAAATTGAAAGTATACATTTTTTTATAATTGAACAAATAAATTTTTATCTAATGAAGTATTTAAAATAAATATCTTTATTGTCGTTATATGCAAAGGTAAACAAACCAATAAGTTAATTTTATTATTTAATAAAATCCATAACACCATAATATATAATACGTTTCTGTTAATTATTTAAATTTTATTTAATTAATACACAAAATGACCTTATTTGACCTCCAAATATTTTTATGAATCCTAAAACAAATAATAATGTACTTGCATAATATTACTAGTCTAATAAAATATAACTTATATAACATTGTTTATTTGTTTGTTTTATTTTCTTTGTAGATTTTGGGAATTAGTAAGGGTTTTCTAAGAAGTGCTGTCAGTTTTAATTTACGTTTGTTTATGTTTTTTATGTTCATATTGTTTAATTTGTATACCGTACCTTCATTTGCAAGCTAACCATAGGGAAAATACATTGTAACTGGACCAGATAAGTCTTAGTCAGCACGAAGCGAAAAACGTTGTAGAAATGATTTGGACGCCTGGACGAGTAGGCTGGCATGGGCCGTAACAGTTGACCTTGCTTCATACATCGATGCTTTATTATTGTTTTGCATTTTGTGCGGTGTACATCTGGTAAACAATTAAAAATAAAATAGATTTTTAAAATGAATCACTATACTGTAGAGGAAAAGTTTGATATGATTTATTGGGTAATTCGGGGAAATTCTTTTAGGGAAACGAGAGATCTTTTCTCTGTAAAATACCCGGATCGCCCAATTCCTTGTACCAAAACTATTTCCTCTACTTATGAAAATTTAAAATCAAAAGGCTGCCTTTTACCATGTAAATGCCATAATGCCATAATGTTCCCAGGATTAACGACAACGCTGAATTGCAGAAAATAATGGTTTGTGCAATGGTACAACAAGATTCCACCGTTTCGGTTGCCAAACTTTCTGAAGACACCGGAGTTAGTGTGGGCAAAGTTCATAAAATATTTAAAAAAAATAAATTTAAATCCTACAAATACCAGATTCATCAGGAAGTTTATGATGATGACAAGTACCGCAGAATGGAATTCTGTGAAACCGTGATGGAAATGGCAAACGAGGATCCGAACTTTACAAAAAATATTGTTTTTATGGATGAATCCACATTTCTACTTCATGGAAAACACAATCCGTCCATTCTGCGTTACTGGGCCATTGAAAATGAGTACCGGCAGTTAAACTTGCGTACTCAGTACCCAGAAAAACTGAATGTTTGGGCTGGTATTTTTAGCGATAACATTGTAGGACCATTTATTATTAATGGCAATTTAAATGGTGAATCTTACTTGCACTTATTGCAGAACCAAATTATTCCTGCATTGCGTGTCATTAATCAAAACCTAGACAATGTATGGTTTCAGCAGGATGGATGTCCAGCCCATAATAGTCTAAGAGTTGTAGAATATCTACAACAAATATTCGCCAACAAAATTTTTTCAACACGGGGCACAATTCGGTGGCCGGCGAGGTCACCTGATTTGGCCCCGAATGACTTTTTTGTGGGGCTCTATTAAGTCTATGATTTATGGACATGAGCATCAGAGGGCTAATGACCTAAATCAGCTTCAAATTAAAATTGAAGACCAATTTCAGGCCATTACTCCTCTTATGCTAGCAAACGTCCGGCGGGAATTTTATGATAGGTTGGGATATTGTTTGGCACAAGGGGGAGGTACTTTTAAAAACCGTCTCTAGTTTTGTTAGAGTTTCATTTTAAAGTTTTTTATTTAGGATTTCTTTTTTATTTTTAAATGTTTTTTCAGAGTATACTTTTATTTAATACAAAACATAACAAAATCATACATTTCATATGATTATGAGTCAGTTTTTTAAACTTCTGCTAATTTTAATAAAAATCAATTTGATTTCTTTTACACAGGTCGTATTAAAAGAAACAAATTTTAATAGTTAGCAGAAAAATAAAAAACTGGTTCTAATGGATAAAAATTTAATTTACGTAAGGAATTCATTCGAGCATAGTTGTACATCAATGCTTACAGCGCAAGTGGCATAGCCACACTGACTCCACCCTGGCGATTAAATTTGTTTTAGTACGCATGTCTCAACGACGCATCCAAATCATTTCTGAGAAGGTTCTCGCTTTGTTTTGACTGCGACTTATCTGGTCCAGTTACAATGTATTTTCCCTATGGTTAGCTTGCAAATGAAGGTACGGTATGTTTCATAATTTGATATATTAATTTTAATTAATATTGTTCCTCAAAATTGAAGCTGGCTGAAAATTAAAAATTAAATTCAAATATGTATAAATAATTAATAATTTTTATTAAATAAAAATGTTGGTAAAACTTAAATAACATTTAGTTTTAAATAAAAATTACTAAAGTTTTTTTTAAAACTTGCACCTGCCTTTTCTATTCAAGATTTCATAGAGATCGGTTGTGTTAAATTCAAAACCAAATCAAAGTTTAATTTCTATTAAAATACAAGGCAAATATTTAGTATAAGGAAATTTAATTTTTTATTTAACTAGCATATTTTAGCAATCAAATATTTTACTTACATTTTTCTATTAATTTTTTTTTGTACCTTGTCAACCTGACCAAATGGCAATTCATTTTTTTTCAGAACAATTGCCACCTTTTCTTTTTTACCTTAAGTTACTGTTCTTTATTCTATTTCTATCACCTTCCTTAATTGTGGTACAATTACAATTTTAAGAACATATTTATAAGGAAATTTACTGGAAGCTGTCTGTGAAGTGACAGAGAAAGGATAACATTTTAGATCAAATTAGAAGAATATATTCGATACATTGTGACTCACAATTTGTGAGTCCACGTCTACAGTTTTGTCCTGTATTTGTCTGCCAGTTGCTTGTAAGTGGAAGAAACCAGGAACTATCCATCCACAACATCGAGGATAGCGGTGCTCTAGTTTCTGAAAATAAGAAACAGTTAATAGAGATTCAATGTTTAGAAAATTTGTACTACTCACCAAGTTTGTATGATTGTAAAGGTAAAACTGCAGTTTTTCACTATTTTATAGCTCACTACTTGTTCTTATATAAACTACTTTTCTTTTAGCTTTATACTAAAACAAAAAAAAAATTATTACTCTTATACTTATTTTTATAGGGAAAAAGTTAACTTACCTACCACGTTAGCATTAACTTGTGTTGTTGTTTTAAACATTTACAACCAAAACTCATATATTCACTTATAAGTAAATTCGTTTGTTTACCAGTTTTTTGTCTAGAGCGTTATTAAAAACATTTTATTTACCCACATTGTTTTATTTTAGAAACGTATCAATTAACAACCTTTTAATTTTTCAATTTAAATTTAATATTTCGTTTACTTGCTCTAACTTTTATTTAGAATTATTTGGCGCCCATTTAATAAATACTTTTTCTAATTACTATAATTATTTTCATCTAGTGAGAATTGCTTGCCCACGATTTGGCCCACGAAAACAAGCTGATAACTAGCCGGCGCGCCGCGGCGTGTGCGTAATCTTTCAGAAAATATTACGTTACACAAACGTGGGGCCCGAATTTTCACGACTACTAAATTCGTCTAAAATAAACAAGAGAGAAGGGACAACAGGATAGTACTGGGTATGAACATTATTTTATGTTAAAGGATTCTTTTAATTTTTTTTATAAATTTATTGATTACATAATTGAAGGTGGTAATTCAGTATATCGCCAAATAATAATAAGAAAAGATAAATATTTCTTGAATTTACGTTGATTACGTCCCTTATCTTATTTTGCTGCGAAAGCATAGTCGCGGTATTACCATTTAATTTACCTTTAGATTTATTATTTTTATAATGGAGTCGCCCTATAAATTGAGAATAAATTTTCTTTTAAAAGAACAACTTGATTACGAACTTCGTATACGTAATGTGGTAACTAATAAACAAGAGTTTAATGAAAAAAGAGGTATTTTAGCCAGATTATACGACAAGGAAATTAAAAGCGGTATTTTGTTAAAATTAGTCGATCCGAAATTTGAATTCGAAAGTAAACTAGCTATTAAAGAAACTTTTGATAAAATAAATGACATAATTTTAGAATTTGAAGGTCCTGAAACTGAACACCCAGTTTATAAATGGAATATTAATTTTTCTGGTGAAAATGATAGTAACGTACAATGCTTTCTTGAGCGAATAGATGAACTTATGGAATCACGTAACGTCACCAAGGAAGAAGTATTTTATTGTGCGGCAGAATTATTTGTAACGAATGCTCTACTTTGGTGGCGTAGCGTTAAGCACATTATTAAAAATTGGGACGAACTTGTCGTAGAATTAAACGCTCATTTTCTCCCCACTGACTATGTCGATCAAGTCTGGGATAGTATAAGAGATAGGTACCAAGGAAAAAATGAACCTACTCATATTTTTGTAGCTTTTATGAATACTTTGTTTAGTAGATTAGGTCAAAAAACTCCCGAAGTAACAAAATTAAAATATATTAGAAGAAATATGTTACCACAATATGTACTACAGTTAGCTTTAACTCCCATTAACTCAATAACTGAACTTTTGCAATTATGTAAAAAAATTGACAATGCTAATGTACAAAAAAGTAAATACCATCCACCAAGTCTTAATTTCTTTCTAGAACCAAATTTTGCGTACGTAGGATCTAGTAAGTAGTAGTAGGTCCTTCTGCTGACTATACAAATCAAAATTATAAAAAACCTAATACATTCCAAAATATAAAGAAAAATGACCAAACTAAAAATAACTTCTTTAAAAAATCAAATAATTTTTCTGAAAAATCATACAAAAATTCAGAGATAAAATGTTATAATTGTCAGCAAATTAACCATACTCTCAAAATTGTAGAGCACCATGAAAAAACAATTTTTTTTACAGGTGTGGTATGTTAGATCAAACTACAAGAACTTGCTCTTGTTCAAAAAAGTAGTAAAAGAGGTGTACCCTATTAAAATAAATATATGTCAGTAAATTGTAGAAATCATAAGGTTACACCTCAGTCTTTTTATAAGAATAAAGCAGATATTTTTAGTTTGGGTAAAAAATTAAATTATTTTGATAAGCCTGATTGGGATAAATGGTTTAAAACCGTAAAATATTTTTACATCAATTACAATGTTCCCGAAGTTTTGCCTATGTTAGTAAATAATTTTTTAGATAACCGACCTTATATAAAAGTAAATATTTTTAATATTAAAGTTACAGCACTTTTAGATTCAGGTGCAATGCAATCGGTTATAGGAAATAAAGGCTTGGATTTAATTAATAAATTTGATTTAAAATTAGATAAATCTTTAGAAAAGTTTGTTGTCACTGCAGATAAATAAGACAATAAACAATTAGTTTCAGGGTGTGTTTATTTACCAGTAATTTCAGAGAATATTTGTAAAGTAGTTCGTGTTTTGGTCGTTCCCTCTGTAGAACATTCTCTTATTTTGGGTAGTGATTTCTGTAAGTTGTTTTCAGTAGAAATTAATTTTAGTAATATTACTTGGCATATTCATAATAACATAAATAACTATACTTTTTCTCTTTGAAATTCTAATAACTTTAAATAAATTTTATAAATTCTTTGGATATTTATCTGAGTTAGAGAGAAGAGAGGCAGAATCGATTATAAACTCATTAAAGGACATTTCGGGGAAGAAAAAATTAGGTTTTACTAATAAAATGATGTTGGAAATAAATACGGGTGACGCAAAACCATTTCGTATGCGTTAGTATTCTTTGTCACCGTACATGCTAGACTCATTAAATAAGGAAGTAGATGACATGTTGAAGTTGGGTGTATGTGAACCTTCTTTTAGTTCATGGAGTTCGCCAGTTCTCCTAAAAAAGAAGACTGGGGAGATGAGGTTTTGTTTTAACGGTCGGCGTCTAAACTCTATTACCAAACCAGATGCGTATTGTCTTCCGCGCGTTGATCGTATGGGTGAGGCTCGTTATATTTCGTCAATAGATCTCCGTAAAGCTTTTTGGCAAATACCTTTGCATCCCGATTCAAAGGAGAAAACGGCCGTTTCAATCCCGGGGAGAGGACTATTAAATTTTACTCGTGTGCCGTTTGGTCTCATAAATACAGAGCAAACGCAACAGAGAATAATGGATGCTATATTCGGTCCAAAATATGAGCCAAAGATCTTCGTTTATGTAGATGATATTATTATAACTTCATCAACTTTTTCTGAACATATACAGCTGCTCAAGGAAGTAAAAGCTATTTTACATCAAGCAAACCTTACTGTGAACTTAGATAAATGTGAATTCTTTAAAACATCTTTAAAATATAGTTATTGTATTAAAAGTATTAAAACTTTGCGACAAACTCGCTATATATATATATATATATATATATATATATATATATATATATATATATATATATATATATATATATATATTAATTAAATATTCTGCAAGCATTTCTCTTATCACCGCTTTTGTTTAATTTCGTTCGGATCTCATGCCAGCATCGACAGACGCGTTTCGTTCTTGTGGAACTCATCAGTGCCGAGTTGCTATAGGCTCGAGACCCAAACGAAAACTTTAGTTCCTTTCCTTATATAGGAAAGGAATAGTTCAAAAGCGGCGAGAAGAGAATTTGCCTGCACAATGGTGCCATCTATCGTTTTTCAACGCGGTCTTCTATATGTCTTCGGTGATAAGAGAAATGCTTGCAGAATATTTAATTAATATATATATTAGGGTGAGCCAAAAAAACTAACCTATTGAATTTATGGGTTAAAATGAACCTATATACCGAGAAAAAAATGTCCCTGCAAGGCAGGATTTCTAGCTCAATTTTAAAAGGTGTCGGTGAGCATTTAAAGTTTCCCATTTAAATAACACGTAAAAAAATCTTCTTCCATTAAAAATTCTATAACTTTTGAACCGTTTACGATAAAAATTTTTACGTCGCG
The DNA here is from genome assembly GCA_921294245.1 of Brassicogethes aeneus. NCBI lineage: Eukaryota > Metazoa > Arthropoda > Insecta > Coleoptera > Nitidulidae > Brassicogethes > Brassicogethes aeneus. Next base: position 47,844,099 of record OV121133.1, read on the forward strand.
GATTCTTGTAGAGCATAAAATTTCCCAAAGAATCTATACCAGGATTATTTTTTTTAATTCAAAAATTCGTATGTTTGAAAGCTTTGAAAAGTGTAAAAAATCACTAAAACTGAATATTTTGATGTTTTTCACTCTTCAAAGCTTTCAAATATACGAATTTTTTAATTGAAATAAATAATCCTGGGGTAGATTTTTTAGGAAATTTTATGCTCTACAAGAATCCGCGACGTAAAAATTTTTATCTCAAACGGTTCAAAAGTTATAGTCTTTTTAATGAAAAAAGATTTTTTTACGTGTTAGTTCAATGGAAAACTTAGAATGCTCACCGACACCTTTTAAAATTGAGCAAAAAATTTTGCCTTGCAGGGAAATTTTTTGCTCGGTATGTAGGTTCATTTTAACCCATAAATCCGATAGGTTAGTTTTTTTGGCTCACCCTAATATATATCTAGCGAGTTTGTCGAGTTTGTGACATATAGAAGACCGCGTTGAAAAACGATAGATGGCACCATTGTGCAGGCAAATTCTCTTCTCGCCGCTTTTGAACTATTCCTTTCCTATATAAGGAAAGGAACTAAAGTTTTCGTTTGGGTCTCGAGCCTATAGCAACTCGGCACTGATGAGTTCCACAAGAACGAAACGCGTCTGTCGATGCTGGCATGAGATCCGAACGAAATTAAACAAAAGCGGTGATAAGAGAAATGCTTGCAGAATATTTAATTAATATATATCTAGCGAGTTTGTCGCAAAGTTTTAATACTTTTAATACAATAACTATAATAAATTATCTAGCCGGGAGGGCAAATACATCTTTCAGGTCATATATAAGGAAAGGAACTAAAGTTTTCGTTTGGGTCTCGAGCCTATGGCAACTCGGCACTGATGAGTTCTACAAGAACGAAACGCGTCTGTCGATGCTGGCATGAGATCCGAACGAAATTAAACAAAAGCGGTGATAAGAGAAATGCTTGCAGAATATTTAATTAATCTTTAAAATATCTAGGATTTATAGTCGATCTCCATGGTCTTAGGACAGATCCAGAAAAGGTTGCTTCCATGGTCATTTACCCACAGCCTTCCAGTACCACTGAAATAAAGAGATTTATTGGTCTAACCTCCTGGTACAGACGCTTTATACCTCATTTTTCTTCCCTAGTGTCCCCACTTAATTCCTTATTATCCGGAAAAGATAGGAAAACCATTATGTGGAACAAAGAAGCTGAAGAAGCCTTTATGAGACTTAAACAAGCAAGTCCAAACTTTAACGAACCATTTACAATTCAATGCGATGCCAGCGACACTGGTTTGGGTAGCGTTTTATTGCAGAATCTTGAAGGGATAGAATTGGTTATTGCTTTTGCAAGCAGATCACTTACTAAGGAAGAACGTAACTTACCAGTTACTCAGAGAGAGCTTCTTGCAATGCTATTTTCCCTTGAGAAATTTCGGATGTATGTCGAGGGGAGGCATTTTACTCTGGTGACGGACCACTCTGCACTTAAGTGGTTGAAGAATCTTGTATGTTTCTCTTAATGATTTGGACCCTTTTTATGTAGATCTTCAAAAAAAAGTTCTAAATAAACCGGATATGTTTCCACAATGGCAGGTTGTTGATAATTTTTTATATAAACAAATTGTCTCTCAAATCTATCCTACCAGAATCCGAAATCTCAAAGAATAAATATCATGCGACAATGTCATGATCCTCCTACATCCTCTCATTTTGGGTTTTTAAAAACATTCTCTAAAGTCCAAGAATATTATTACTGGCCAAAAATGCGCAAAGATGTCTTAAAATATGTCCGACAATGTAAAGAGTGTGGTGCGCAAAAAAAAGAAGCTCGTCCTGGCAAATTATCGCTGCTGATATCTTAGGTCCTTTACCCAGATCTCCAAGTGGGTACACATATTTGTTGGTAGTGACCGACTGGTTCACTAAATTTTCGTTGTTACACCCACTAAGAGCAGCTACTGCCAAATTCGTTGTCAACTTTATGGAATCGGGGTGTTCCTCAGTTCATTATTGTAGATAATGATACGCAATTCGCAGGCAACGAATTTAAAAAGCTAGCCGATAAGTCCAAAAAATTTGGTATTCCGCAAGGTACCATGCACAAGTAAATTTCGTGGATAAATTTAATCAAGTTATAGGGACCGCGATAAGGTGTTATATAAAACAACATAAAGATTGGGATAAATACCTAAATAAGATTCAGCATGCCTTAAATAATTGTAAAAGTGAAGTTACAGGGTTTAAGCCAAGTTTTCTTAATTATGCTAGACATGTACCATGAATTTTTTGGTATTGTCGAAAATACCAAAGATATAGATTTGTCAATAGGTGAAAGAAATTTGTATGCATCGAACTGTGCTAAGCTGTCGGAGATTTTTGATAAAGTAAAGAATAATTTAAATAAAGCTTTCCAAATTAATTCTAAACATTATAACATTCGTAAAAGGGAGCTATGTTGGAGATAAGGTTTGGAAACGCAATAAAGTGTTAAGTGATGCGTCAAATAAATTTACAGCAAAACTTGCACCAAAGTTTTTATTATGTGTTGTAAAGAAAAAATTGTTTATCTTGTTTATCAATTAGATAATGTGGACGGTTCTAATGCCGGCCGTTGGCATGTCAAAGACTTAAAAGTATATATATTTGGGTTCTAATTCTAATGTTTGGGTTGGATAGATAACGTAGTTAATCGTAGATTTAAATCTAGAAATAGTAAGTCATTATTAATCGTTTGTTAATGTAAATAAATTTACTTAGGTAATAGTAAATTTGCAAGTTCATGTTTTTTTTGTTCGTTTAGCTTATTATTAAACTTAACGATATTGTCGCTTTTTGCCGTTTAGTACGCGTAGATACTCTTACCATCTTATGACCTAAGCTGATTATGACTCCCTAAGGATGTTCGGTACGCAGAGATACCACAAATATGCTCAACGACACAAATATATTATTCGTGAAAATATAAATTTATTTTTAGTTTTAACACCAACAACAATAAAAAAATTGCTTCCAAGTTTTTTTCCGTAGGAGAGAGGTGGTGTAACGTGCAAAAGTGCCGTTACTAAAATTTAAATTAAAAGTATACATTTTTTCTATAATTAAACAAATAAATTTTTATCTTATGAAGTATTTAAAATAAATATCTTTATTATCGTTATATGCAAAGGTAAACAAACCAATAAGTTAATTTTATTATTTATTAAAATCCATAACACCATAATATATAATACGTTCCTGTTAATTATTTAAATTTTATTTAATTATTACACAACATGACCTCATTTGACCTCCAAATATTTTCATGAATCCTAAAACAAATAATAATGTACTGGCATAATATTACTTGTCTAATAAAATAGAACTTACATATATAACATTGTTTATGTGTTTGTTTTATTTTCTTTGTAGATTTTGGGAATAAAGCCCGCTGCACAACAGCCCCGCAACGCGAACTAAAACGGTAAATGTGGGAGAGACTCAGCTAACCCTATCTATCAACAGTGGTTGTTTAGTCTCTCCCACCTTTATTGTTAGGATTCCCGATCCCGTTCCCGTTACCGGGCTATTGTGCAGCGGGCTTTTGTAAGGGTTTTCTAAGAAGTGCTGTCAGTTTTAATTTACGTTTGTTTATGTTTTTTTTCTACTCCCACCTTAAAAAAGCACTTTATCGTACATGGTTCCATGTCACTAAGTGACCTTTTAAATACATACTGACAAGTTGTGGTTTTACGGCGTTTTAGTCACAGGCTAAAGTTAGCAACATGTTTTTAGTCAGGGGCTGAAGTTAGTTTTAAGATAGTTTACAGTTGTAAAATGTCATACAATCCTTAAAATAAAGTGCCTTTCTTGTAAAATAATACTAAATGTGAAAATTATTTTATTATCTCAATACAAAAATACGTATTACATAGTTTCTCAACGACAATATTTGAATATTTTATTTGAACATTGTACTGACCTTTTAATTTCGCCGGCAATAAACTATAACTTAAATTCGAGCAAGGACTCCACTGTTATACTATTTTATGTTCATATTTCCATTTCGTAAATAACTGTTGTTTAATTTTTATATGTTTAATTGGATTTTTTTTCATAATTTCATATATTAATTTTAATTAATATTGCTCCTCAAAATTGAAGCTGGCTGAAAATTAAAAATTAAATTCAAATATGTATAAATTATTAATAATTTTTATTAAATAAAAATGTTGGTAAAACTTAAATAACATTTAGTTTTAAATAAAAATTACTTAAGATTTTTTTAAACTCGCACCTGCCTTTTCTATTCAAGATTTAATAGAGATCGGTTCTGTTAAATTCAAAACCAAACCAAAGTTTAATTTCTATTAAAATACAAGTCAAATATTTAGTATAAGGAATTCTTTATTTTACTAGCATATTTTAGCAATCAAATATTTTACTTACATTTTTTTATTAATTTATTTTTTTTGTACTTTGTCAACCTGACCACATGGCAATTTTCCTAAAGCTACATTTTGTTTCAGAACAATTGCCACCTTTTCTTTTTTACCTTAAGTGACTGTTCTTTATTATATTTCTACCACCTTCCTTAATTGTGGTACAATTTTAAGAAACATATTTATAAGGAAATTTATTGGAAAATTATTTCATAACGAGTTACCTCTTTGGAAGCTGTCTTAGTGACAGAGAAAGAATAACACTTTGTTTGAATCAAATATCCTGTATTTGTCTGCCAGTTGCTTGTAAGTGGAAGAAACCAGGAACTATCCATCCACAACATCGAGGATAGCGGTGCTCTAGTCTCTGAAAATAAGAAACAGTTAATAGACATTCAATGTTTAGAAAATGTGTACTACTCACCAAGTTTGTATGATTGTAAAGGTAAAACTGCAGTTTTTCACTATTTTATAGCTCAACACTTGTTCTTATATAAACTACTTCTCTTTCAGCTGTATACTAAAACAAAAGTAAATTATTACTGTAGAGAGAAAATTAACTTACCTACCAAATTAGCATTAACTTGTGTTGTTGTTTTAAACATTTACAACCAAAACTCATATATTCACTTATAAGTCAATTCGTTTATTTACCTGTTTTTTTGTCTAGAGCGTTATTAAAAACTTTGTTCAAAATCCTATCATTTTATTTACCCACATTGTTTTATTTCAGAAACTTTAATGTTTCGTTTTTGCGTCTTTGCAAACATCCGTAACTACGCACTATATGCTGAAAGCTTTATCGGTTATGCATGCAACTGCTATTTTTTACGCTCAAGATATTAATGGTGACCGCGTCAAATGTCGATGTTTGTTGGACAGTGTCAGTCAATCGAATTTTACCTCGAAAAGTCTTTATAAAAAATTAAGAAATTAAGCATTTCGTCTTGGGAATAAATCAATCGTCTACCTTTATCTCTAAACAAGATTTCACGAACTGTATTTAAATTCAATATTGAATTGTCCTTTTTGGTGTTAAATAAAATAACCAAGAATATTCCATATAAATCCTTTGAGATGGAAAGTTTAAAGATACCGCGTAATATTAAACTAACAGATACGACTTTAAATAAATATTTACCCGTCGACATGTTGATAGGTGTGGGAATTTATTTTGAATTATTAAGTATTGGCCAGGTAGAGAAAATTGAGACAAAGGGTGAATTTTCTACGGAAGAAATTAAATGTGAAAGGGATTTTGTCGAAAATTATCGTAGGAAAGAAGACGGACGTTTTGTAGTTTCGTTACCGGTGAAACAAGATAAAGATTTGGATGAGTCATTAAATCAAGCAGTACAAAAATAAATTTGAAAATAATGCAGAGTTTAAGGAAAAATATATACACATGTCGGAGATTTTTTTGCAATCTGATATTCAAAATAAAAACCCGATGTTTAACAGTTATACCGGACGATCTTGTTTCCATTATGCTTAGATTTAGAAAATCTAATTTTGTGCTGATGTAGCTAAAATGTATAGGCAGGTCGAGGTAGCGGCCCATCAAAGGAACTTACAGCGAATCGTTTGGCAGCATGATAAACACGATATTTTAAAGCTCTATCGCTTAAATACGGTTACGTACGGAACCGCTCCCGCTTCTTTTATCGCCATCCGATGTGTGCAAAGTAATTATTGACGATTTTTAGGTCGACGATTTAATAACTAGCGCAGAAACGATTGAGGAGGCTATCATATCAACATTAAAAACGATATAAGTAAAATTTTAAGTTCTGGCTGCTTTCCATTGAGGCAATGGATGTCAAATGAACCTAGTATCTTAAGATATACAAATAATCCGTCCAATATGTCAGAATATATTATTGTTGATGGCACGGTTAATAAAACCTTAGGAATAATTTGGGATTCAAAGGCAGATTGCTTAAAATTTTTCCTTCATAAAAATATACGACTAGTTGAAGAAGACAGTTTGGTCATAAAACGCGCGATCTTGTCAGCGATATCAAATTTTTTTGACCTGTTCTATAACTATTAAATCTAAAATCATTTTATAAGAAATATGGAAGTTAAAAATTAACTGGGATGAAGCAGTCGGTTCAGTTGCAAGAAAGTTGGTTAGAATTCTACAGGTTTTGTTAAGAAACCCGATCGCTATTGAATTCCATATTTTTTGCGCATGCCTATACGTCAAGTCTGAAGATGCATTAGGAAATGTTAGTTAGTTTATTGTGCGCGAAATCACGCGTCGCACCACTAAAGATCATAACTTTGCCTAGATTAGAGCTTTGCGCTGCGGTGTTAGCTGCGCAGCTGACAAAAAAGGCTAAAAAAGGTTTCAAATTAAAGTTTGAACATTAGTATTTTTGGTCTGATTTAACAATAGTATTTCCTGGTTGACTTCTGAACCTGTCAGGTGGCAGACATTTGTGGTTAACAGAGTTGCCGAGAAACAACGTCTTACTGATTAAACTTAGTGGCGTCCCGTAATTTCTAATGAAAACCCAGCAGATGTAATTTTGTGAGGCATGTCCTAGCTGTTTGATGGATGACTCGTTATGGTTTAACGGTCCTTCTTGGTTACTTCGATCAAAGGATACGTGGCTAATCCTAAATTTACATTATTGTCAGAACCGCGTAAAGTTAAGGAGGTCGTTTTGTTAAATGTATTACCTGAAAAATAAAAATATGGTATATTGACTGTTGAGGAAATAAATAATTCAATGAGTTTATTGGTAAAATTAATGCAAGCAAAGTGTTTTCACGATGAGCTGCAGTCTTTAAAACGTCATAAGATTGTATCGAAAACTAGTAAAGTATGCTCATTGCATTCCATTTATGCATAATAAGGGTATTATTAAAGTAGGGGGAAGGATAAACAAGGCACCCATTGAATATAAACAAAAACATCCTATAATCTTACCTAAGAATAACACTTTTACAAGACTTGTTGTTTTACATGAACATGAAAGAATGTTTCACACAGGTGCTCAGACAACATTGGCATTGGTTAGGCAAAATTATTGGATGGTGGAGAATTTATAAAAAAAAATTAAAGAGGGTGTATCAAATGTTACCGAGTTAAGCCTAAAACTGTATTGCTGTTGATGGTTGAATTACCTGCGGCTCACGTGTCTCCATTGGGACCTTTTTTAAATTGTAGTAGCGATTTTGGTGGTCTATTCATGATTAAAGACGGAAAGCTCAAGAATTGTTAATTAATTAAGTCATATTTGTGTGTTTTTGTGCCACGAAGGCATGTCATTTGGAACTGAGCACTGAATTGACCACTGCGTCTTTTTTAAAGGGCAGCAATTTTGTGGGCGCCAAAAACTTTTTGTGTATCATAAAGATTAAGAATGAACTTTCTAATTATTTGACTAATAATTCATTTGCTTGGAATTTCAGCAAGGTCGCCTTATTTTGGCCTGTGTAAAATCGGCTAAGTATCATTTAGCGAATTGTCAAAAATGCGAATTTAACCTATGAAAATTTGTATTCATTTGATGATCCACGGATTTGACAGCTTTAACGCCTGGACATTTTTTAATTGGTGATGCGCTCAAAATTGTCCCCTAGTGTGATGTTAGGGACGTAAAGGAGAATCGGCTTAAGTCCTATGAACGCCTTCAACAAATGCTCCAGCATTTTTGCAACGCTGGATTTCTGAATATGTATCTTCGCTTTAACAGCGCTGCAGGTGGCAGCGTCCTCAACAGACAGATCCTTTCATCCCAGGAGCAATGGTATTGCTGAAGGATTCGAATACTGCTTCTTTAAATTAGCGTCTTGGGCAAATTTCCTTAGTTCATCCCGGCAGTGATGGTGTTACGAGAGTGGTTACAGTGCAAACAAATGGTGACAGCGTTAAGCAAATTTGTGTTTTGCCAATCAATGGTTTATAATAACTGTTTCAGAATTTTGTTTGACTAGTTATATTAAGTTAAGTTAAAAAAAAACATTTGTTTGTCATTTTTCTTAATTTTTTTTTTTTAAAGAACTGGGTTTTCTTAAAGGGACCGGCTTGTTTGTACATTTTTTCTTATTTTTTAATAAAATAATATTTTAATCTACCGCTCTATAATGGCGAGAATGTAGGCGCGTGAACGGACGAGGTAGGGCGAATAGTCAGTTCGAAAGTAGCTAGCTATTGTACAGTAAAGACGAGCGTATGTTTATCGTTCTCAAAAGCAGTGAATAAATTAACGTAAAAGTATGCCAGTGTTTTTTGTACCTACATCCTAAGATTGTCCACAAAGAAGATCGAGTGTCAACCTCGCAAGTTGAGAGAAGAAAGTTAAACTCTATGGATTAACCAATACTGCTGTAAAATAAATTCATTTAAATTTATTTTAAACTTGTTCCTTTCTTTTAAATAATTACCTTTTTCTATGACACTAACTATTTTTAAAAAATAATTATCTTCGGAAGTCTCGGTTTGCAAATAATTTTTTTGTAATCGGAAGTAGGTACTTAGGTTTTTAATTTGAAAAATGTCTACTTCATCTAAAAATTGTAGAAAATATTAGATTTACTTTTGATAGGTAATCGCGGTGGACAACTATTTAATGCCCTTACTTCTGTCATATTTTTAGGTCTTGGCATTTTATTTATAGCTTGTATTTTATTTTGTGACTTATATAACCCGCTTTTATTAATTATATAGGCAAAATCTCCTCCAGTTTAACATTGATATTATACAGCTGCAGTCTTGTAAAAACTGCTTCTAATGTTTTTAAATGTGCCTCATTCGAAGTTTCTGTAATTTTAATGCCACCAAGAAAAATTGAAATTTCAGATATTTCCAGTAAAATATTTTCCAAAGTGCGCTGCCAAATTGCAGTTGCTGACGCGATATCTGTTGCACTGAAATAAACCTTTATGCGTGCTTAACGTAAGTAAATGGCTATTTTCTGGAGCTACCTCTAACTGTAACCATGCATTTAGTAAGCCAATTTTTGAAAATAATGTACCCCCTGCCATGTAATTCGTCAATTGTAGGTACTGGGTGTTCGTCAATCTCTAAACAAGAATTTACTAATACTTTAAAATCCCCATACAATCTAATTTTGTTATTGCTTTTTAAAACTGGTACCACTAGCGTTACCCATTCAAAAGTATTAACTTTTTCTCAAACACCACATTGAACTATATTTCCTACCAACTCTAAAAGTTTAAAATGTACTTGCCTAGTTTTAATAAACACTAAACCAGTGCATTTTCTTTAGGTGTAATTTTGCTTATACTTTTTATTTTAGAAATGTGTATTGGGTTTGTATAATATAATTTTTAATATACTACCTCTGTCCTCAACTAACTAACAACTAAAATTACTGTTGCCCCATTATAGGTGGTCTATCTATTTTAGTTATGTAACTTTTAAGAATGCATTACTGTATTGAATGTACTGTAGCATAACCAAGTAGTTTTAAATTGGTATTACAAAAAGTTATTAATTTAATATACGTTTTTACAATGGTAAGATCGAGGGTTGAGCATACCTACCGGAAACAGGACACCTGGCAACGATGAGCTATAGGTCAAGTGCCGTTGTCTAAAACCCACGCGTCATGGAACTAAAGCCCGTCGCGAACAAGCTCGGGCACAAACCGTAAACCGCTCTTGGTAAAACGACCCCCGCAGGATCCTTCCCGAAACACCGCGGTGTACGTATCCTGAGGGGTACGGGGGGCTTGGCTTAATTGCCCGGCCCGCGTGGTGAGAACACTATAACTTCTCCCAATTCTAAGTATGATGCGCGCTTATGAAATGCAAGGCTTGGGGGAAGCGTTCCTTACTCCTGTATGAGGCACTGCAGGAGAACGACCCCAATACTTCCTCCTTAGTGGTGGGACCAATATGGACACAGTAAAAACACTCGATAAAAACAAGGAAAAAAATAAAGAAATACCGGCGGCGGGTAGCACCACCGCCAAGGAACCGGATGAGGTTGAAAAACCGAAATCTGGGGCCCAAAGGCGGAGGGCTAAGCGCCAGGCCGCGCTCGAAAAGGCAAAGACCGCAAGGAAAGGGCCTTCTAGGACCACCCCAGAAGACTTTGACGCAAAAGCGGTCAGACGGGAGCACACCCCAGCAGACAAAAAAGAGGCCCAGGAACCCTGAAACAGGGAAACCAAGGGCGAGTTACCGCTATGCTGCAGTGGTGACCAAAATGGCTATAACACCAACTATCTAATGACCTTACTGATGGATAAACAGTCCTGGGAAAAAGTGGGGAGAAGAAAACCCTGTACCACAACCTAGGCTGACTAAAGATCAGAAGGATCACCGGGAAGGATCCCGAGAAAAAAGAAAAGGGGGAGCCCAATAGACGAGGAACCTACACCAGGACCCTCGTCCTCCACTACTGCGATACCCAAAAGTGGGGGAGAGGGGGAGCCCACTGGGCAGACCCCAATGGACGAGGAGCCGCAAGAACCCTGGTTTAGACTCTAATCGCCCCGCATGGTAGTGAGAATTATTCAAATTAACCTCCACCACTGCAGGGTAGCAACAGCGGCCCTATGCAAGTCTATGGCCGCATCGAGATTTATATTATCCTTATTCAGGAACCTTATGTGTACAGGGGCTAAATAAGGGGTCTCAGGAGGAGGATTATTTCACACCCCAACGAGACGAAACCAAGAAGTTGTATTCTCGTCAGAGGTAATATATCCATATATCCACTTAACTACTGTCTTTCCACAGATATTAATATTCTTAACACTAAAAACGAACCAACCTTTGTAACCGTGGCAAGAAGAGAAGTAATCGATCTAACATTGTCAAAGGAACGCATAAGTGAACTGGTGAAATTAGTCTGTCAGACCACAGATACATAAGGTTTAAGCCTGAATCGACAATTAACACCGAACGGGAGTACCCAAGAAAAACGAACTGAGACCTATATAAAGAGGTACTAGAACGTAATTTGGAGAGCTGCCCAAAACAGGCGAAAGATACCTTTGATCTTGAAGTACTCACAGACTCTGTGACAGATTCCATTAAAAATGCCTATGAGCGGGCATGTCCACTGTTTTGCTCAAAACAAAAAGAGGGCCCATCTTGGAGAAAACCGCAGAAGGAAAACAAGAAAGCTGTTTAACACAGCGAAAAGAACAGGATGAGGATGGGACCTATACAGACACCATCTAACCGAATATAACAATAACAAAAAGGCCAAGAAACTAGGTTGGCAAAAACTATGCCAGGAACGATCAGAGATGCCGGCGTACTTTAGACTGCATAAAGCCATGTCCAAAGGGCCACAGCAGACCCTAGGAACATGGCAAAAAGTAGAAGGAGAACACACGACTACTGAAAGTGAGACACTCAGGCTTATGTTGAGAACCCACTTTCCAGGAACAATCATTCTCGAAAATTCGGAAATCCAAAACCAAACCACACTTGAAATCAAGAGGGGTAAAAGGGTGGACTGCTGTTACCAAGATTGTGCAACATCCTAAGAGCCAGCCTAGCCCTCAATCACATACCAGTGCTTTTTATACCAAAACCAGCAAAAGCCTCCTATAACAAACCAAAATGCTTCCGACCAATTTGCCTAACATCATTTTTTCTAAAAACTGAAGAAAAACTGATAGAGCAACCTATACGGGAAGAATTACTATACAGAAGGCCTCTACACCGAAATCAATTTGCCTACCAAACAGGTAAGTCCTGCGAATCCGCCATCCATAAATTAACTCAAAGGGCTGAGCTATATTTAGACAACAAAGAAGTGGCCCTTGGGCCATTCCTGAATATCGAAGGAGCCTTTGACACGTCATATGACTCAATAAATCGATCAGTAAGAGATCGCAACATAAGACCTCTGGTTGGCAAATGGATCAAACAGATGCTGGCTCAACGAAGAGCCAGAACCACTCTTAACAACACTACTGTTAGAGCTAAAGTATGCAGAGGCACACCACAAGGGGGGTACTATCGCCCCTGATATGGAATTTCATATCGGACAGTTTACTGACACAATTATAAAATAAAGAAATATACACAATAGGATATGCGGACAACATTGTACTCCTTATCAGAGGCAGCAACACAGCTAATGTGTTTACCAAAATGCAAAGAGCGCTAAAACTTACAGTTTTGTTATTTATTTCCAGCGATGTCTAATATTTGCTTCTATACCTTTCATATTCTGCTTTAAATTGTAAATTGTCCTTCACTTGTTTAAAATTGCTACCTTTGGTTTTGAAGATGCTGCCTTAAACTGATCACATTGACCTCTGTTTTTGACTCTCTGTTTAGCTGTTTAACATCCCTATCTGAAATTTCCTTGATTGATGCCATCCCCACTATCCTTATCAATGATAGGTCCTTTTTCTTTAGAAGTCTACTCTGAATTCTCTTCAAATTTAGTCAATTTTGCAATCTTGTATTGATTCAGCTTCTTTTTGTTTTCTCGACTGGAATCTGAAAATTTCGGCAATTTCTAGAGGTTTAGTGCCACTTTACCCCCTACTTCATACTTATAAAAACCCATGTTAATGTAAGATACCTTCGTCGTTCTCGGGTTTAAATACCTTGAATGTCCGTTATAAGGGGACATCCATTAATTACGAGAGGCATTTTTATGATAGATTAAACCCCCCTCCCCCTTGGTGAGATTTGGTGAGATGTGGTAAATCCCTCAAGTGAGATTTTAGCCATTAAACTTTATTTGCAGACAACATGTAAAAAAAAATATTTTCTTTTCAGAAATTTGAATTATAATACATATTTTTTAAAGTCAAAAGTTGACATAAGATTTTTCTTTATCCTATAAAATAACCATATACGAAGATAACTTTTAAAAAGCCATGGATCCAACAATTTGGCCGCTCGGAGCATGTGTTAGTCGTTTTTTAGTAATGCACAAGAAAGCGGAACACATGATGATTCCAAGTCCAAATAAATACTCTAGCATTTTATTGCAAAATGCGCAGTCAATAGGGAATAAACTAGATGTATTACAGTCTATGTTGAATATGAATATTGAATGTATTTGTATATGTCTTGTTAAACACTGGAAATTAGTTAATAAAATCCAGAAATATGTTTTCAAAAATTTTAAATTGGTATCCTCGTACGTAGTGTAAAAATCGTAATGAAATTGTAAATTTGTCAGTGTTCGGTGTGTTTAAAATCGCTGCTATAGAGTATGTTAATAATAATAAAAGGGTTTAATAGTTTTGATGTACAGGCCCCCTACACCTGAAAATGTACAAAATTTTTTTGACTGGAGTCTGTGCTTGATAAACTGGTGATAAAAAACTGTGATATATTTTTTTGAGGGGATTTTAATATAGATTTACATTTTAATAATAGCACTATAAATGTCTTGGCAATATTAAATAGTTATGGCCTAAACATAACTAATAAATAACAATAATAATATTGTGTCCAATATGCCAAGCTTTAATTTTATGTTGAAAATTCCCATTTAAGAATAGGTCTATTTTTTTGGAACCTGTAATATATACCGAAGTTTTTAATATAGTAAAAGACCCAAAATGAGCAGTGGTTTCGACATTCCAGGTGCAATCACAAAACATTGCAATATTGAACTGTGTCGTCCTCTAAGTTTTTTGGCCAATTACTCCCTAACACATGGAATATTTTCTGAAGGATTAAAACACGCAATAGTACATCCAATTTTTAAAAAGGGTGACCCCAATTTAATTGGAAAATATCGCCCAATAAGTCTTTTATCGTCATTTTCAAAAGTATTTAAAAAGGCAATGTGTAGCAGAGATGTTTAATTCTATTTAATAATAGCCAACATAGATTTGAAGGGTAGGTCTGTGGACACAGCAATGTTTTCCTATGTGCAGGACATGCTTGACAGTTTGGAAAATCGGGATGTTGTAGTGGGTATGTTTTTTGACCAAAGGGTTTTTTTTTGACTTAATTATGATATTCTGTTTGAAAAGCTGTACAGGTGTGGTGTGCGAGAAAGAGCACTAAGGTGGATACAGTCTTATCTTTCAAATAGAGCTCAAAGAGTTATTATTATTTTAGAATGTTGGTGTATGCTGTGAATTGATATTTTTGGCCATCTCTCCATCTTTTCGAGATAAAGTTGAGGACAATCGTTTGATGGGTTGTGATGAGTGCGAAATTATGGAGGCCTGCAGATGGTCATCTGTGATGCCAGTTGAGACCAGGGGATGATTTGGTCTCCATACTTTAAATTGGCTGGAAGCCCCGACTTTGCGGAAGAGTATGGCTTGGGTTTTATCCGGATTTATTTTAACTCTATATCCATCCGCACAGGACTTGACTCTGTCAAAGGATTGTTGAAATTTCCGAACAATCATGACCGAGTTGGAACTTTTATAAATGAATGCCGTGTCATCCGCGTACATTGCTGACGTTATTCCTCGGGTACGGGGTAGGTCAGTCATATATAAATTAAAGAGGGTGGGGCCCAGCACGGAGCCCCGGGGGACGCCCGCTCCTATGGGGTGCGTTTGGGAAATTGAATTGAATTGAATCAGGGAGGCAACCAGGTCTGTGGAGATCGGCGGGATTGCTTACTGGTACGTATCGTTTATAAATTCGTCCACAAACTTTAGCATCCTAAGATCTTCCGCCAAATGACGTGGTAAAGTCGGACTATCGGTAAATTGCGCCTCAAGTACTTAGGCTTTTTCCTGGTCTGTGAAAACATGGTCGTTTGGACCCTGGAGAGGGTGGTTCTAAAGAGGTTCTTCGTTTTTCAGTCCTCTAATTATTTTCCAAATAATATTATTTCTGCCTGGATCGAGGTTTTGGAGGGTCTCTTCCCATTTGGCATTGCGGTGAACTGCGTTTTTACCCTGCTGCGTTTTTACCCTGCTGGCTAGTGTTATAATCCCGTCTGTCAGCTGGGTTGAGCGTCCGCTCAGCTCGCTTCTTGGCCTGCCTTTTTTCGTTGATCAGGCTTTTTAAGTTTTGAGGAATCTCATAAGGGCACATATTGAGACTGATTTCGTGACCGTGAAACTTTGCAGTGCAGATTGTATTTGCGTAGATAGGAATACGGCAAGAGCGTCCACTTGATCAGAAGAAGTTGGAGGGTTAATATTTGGAGTGTTTTCGGCTAGAAGTCTGTAAAAATTTGGCCAGTTGGTTTTGCGGATAACTTTGAGATGATTGAGTGGTCTTAAGGGGCCAAGGTGGAAGCGCACCGGGCTATGGTCCGAGGAAGATCCAGTAATTGTTGAAGCCGTGGCCTCGAAATAGTAATTTTTGCTGATGGCGATATCAAGCACGTCTGGGATATGGTGGATTTAAGCGTATGTGGGATCTTCGGGTCCTAGCGTATCCCACGCAGAGTCTGTGGCCAGGTTGTACAACTTGCTGTAATATCCGTAGGGATATCTTTAGAAAGAGCAGTGGAGAACTCATCGTCCGGGAAACGATGGCCTGGGGGAAGATAACCCACCGCGATTTTTAGACGGTTCGCAAAGCAGGTTTCGATATAGACCGCCATGTGCTCAAGCGTAGTGTTGG